>JALIGW010000019.1:15352500-16552500 GCA_023053685.1 Diadophis punctatus similis | reverse complement strand
TGTGTGTGATGTTATATTTATAGTCAGATACATAAGCATAACAATGTGAATGAATTAAAACACAAACACATCCTTTAGCAGCCAATACAATATCTAAAGCATATCTATTCTATAAGACCACTTCTCGAATTTCTCCTAATTCTTTGTTAATGATTTTCATAGCTTTAAAAGTGTCATTAAATATAACCACAGTCCAGTTATTAAGTAAATATAAGTCTCTATAATTCATCGCAACCCCAAGATTAGGGAGAATTCCCCGAGATATTTGAGTAGTCAGGGAACCCCCCAAGGTTAAGGGTTCATCTTCAATGCCAGCTCTTTTGTTCCGCAAACGACCTGTTGGTAATGTTGAAACAGGGTAAGTAGCAGGCACCAAGAGACCCAGGGTGCAAATACCCTTCCAATCCCTTGGGACCAGCCGATAGGCTCGCCGGACACAAAGATGCCAAAATTGTGTTAACTCATAATGTCCTGAATCAGAAGAATTAGCAAACAGAATCATAGTCTCCATGTCTGAACATGCTACATACGTGGAAACGTTTGTCCACTGATTAGATGTGCTGATACCATTTGCAGTTGTAAGATTGTTTTTTATATGTGCACACCGTTTTGCTGAATCCCATACAATGGTATGTTGGCAAGTAGTGTAATTGCCCATTTCCAAGGCATTTGCTAACAAGCCTGAGCTTTGGAAACAAAAGCGAGCAGGTTCTAAAATTCTGGTAGAAACTGCATATGTAAAGTCCATCATGACTGGAGTGGAGTTCCATGAAGCATGAAGTGCCAGTCCTGACTTGCTGTCTGATGGAACGTGCATACAAATCCAACAATCAGTTTTATTCAACAGCTGAGCTGCCTTATTCAGGTCTCTATCGAACGCATTGGTTTCCCAGGCTCCTGGATCACTGGTCTTAACGTGTTGATGGGGTGACAAAATAAGGGCGAACGCAGCGAGCAGGAGTCCAGATGATATCGCCATTGTCATTGACGGCAGCATAGCCTCGACCCCAAGTGACAAGGGAAGCCGGGCCTTTCCACGTAGGATCAGGAAGGCGGTGATAATAGACTTGCGGTCGCGGGGAGTCTATAGGAGAAGCAGAAAATTTTGCCGACTTGCGGCGGTTGAATCAGGGGTGCCAGAAACATTGAGAAAATTGAGGGTAAACAAGACAAGGTTCAAGGTATTTTGTATCCCAGGCAAGCCGGGGTGGTTTTCCCCTTTCTGTTTTTATTGTTTAGGATTGCCTAGAATACAGAAAGTCCAAATACAATGATTAATAACATGTTAAGTGGCTGCACCCCTCTGTGGGGAGGCCATAATTGACAACTCTCCATACCCCGGGGATTAACCCCAAGGGGGACAGAGTGAGCTTGCAGATTGCAAGTGGGACATTGCTGAATAATAGCAGAAGCCTCTGCTGCAGAAAGAGAAATTTGTTTCAGCAAGGCCTGTCGGTTTTGGAGAAAATAAGAGTGGCTAGTCCACGGAGTAATGAGTGACAAGGAAAGAATAGAAAGATCAAGGGGGGGGGGCAAAGGCAGCAGCATCTGCCTGAGAATTCCCCTCCTGGATAATACCAGGAAATGATTGGCGACTTCTGATATGGGCCGGGGAAAAAGGCAAAGTCCTAGCATGAAGGAGAGATTGTAAGGTTAAAAAATAAGCTGAGAAGATTATCATCAAGAGATGGGGAAACTTGAGTCGAGAGGAATGGAAAAACCTAGTAAACATCTATAAGATTAGCATTAATCCCAGATGCTAAGTAAACTTCCAGGGAGAATCATGAACTAATTTACAGACATTATGAAAATCAGAAATAATTGCAAAGGTGCAGAAACAGTTAAAGGAAGACAAAGATCTTTTAGGAAGATTAAAAGTAAATTTCCCTACAAAATCTGAAGCTTTTTAATCAAAATAAAATTCAATAGTGAAAAAAGAGCAAAGTTGTATATTTAGGCAAGAAAAACAAAATGCACAGGTACAATACATGTGGTATCTTGCTCAACAGTAGTAACTGTGAGATGAATCTTGGAATTTTAGTGGACAACCATTTAACTATGAACCAGCTGTGTGTAGCAGCTGCCAAGAAATTAACACAGTTCTAGGCTGCATTTACAGAGGGAGAGAATCAAGATCACTTGAAATATCAATACCAGTTTATAATGCCTTAATAAGCCACACCTGAAACACTGCAGTCAGTTTCAGTTGCTACGATGCAAAAAAATTTTTTTTGAGAAACTAAAAAGAATGCAGAGAAGAGCAACAAAGATAATTAGTGAAATGGAAGCTAAAACTTATGAAGAACAGTTGCAGGAACTGGGCATATCCAGTTCGATGAAAAGAAGGACTAGGGGAAACATGATAGCAGTTTTCCAATATCTCTGGAGTTGCTATAAAAAAAAAGAAAAGGAGACAAACTATTCTCCAAAGCATCTGAGGGTAAAACAAAAAGCAATGGGTGGAAACTAATCAAGGAGAGAAGCAACTTAAAACTAAAAAAGAAATTTCCTCACAGTTAAAACAATCAATCAGTGAAAAAGTTTGTCTTCAAAAGGTGTGAATGCTCCAACACTGAAATTTTTTTTTTTAAAAAGACAACAATTTGTCTGAATGGATATAGGCTTGCCTGTCTAGGCAGGGGGTTGGACTAGAAGACCTTTAAGGTTCCTTCCAACTCTGTTATTCCATTCCACTCTATGGCTATTTGAAAAAACAAAAACTCTCTGAAATTCAAATTCAAATTTAAATTTAGAAATAGGAAAAAATGATTTTAAAAATATCCTGGCAAACTCTAGCAAGTGCTCATGCACAGAGCTCAGCTAAAGTCTAAGAATAAATATTTTGATGGAAAACATGGGATAAATATCCTACAAAATAAATTTGTTACAAGGACAACACAGCCAATGCTTCCAGTAGGTGCTGGCAAACACAGTAAACTACAACACCACACAGTGTTGTGTAAAACCTTGAATTTTGGAAAATATCTATGAAAATATTTATGAGGAAAAAATAAAGGAACATAATTTCATGGATAAAAATCACAAAATTTAAAATCTGCAAACAGAAGTAAACTTACTGTTGCAAAAGGAAAGCAAAGTTAATAGGTAATTTGAAATGTAATCCCATCAGCTGCAGTAGCAGTTTGAACTTTGACTAGCTTTCTGAGCGATGAGATTAGATCATAGAATGTTTAACTTTAGTTAATAATGTAAATAATGAACTTAACAAAAAAGTGGATAATTGTGGTGGTCTCCCATGAGAAATGAGACACGCAGACAGGTACCTCGGGACGGGAGCACAGAATCTTCTGTGTAACCCTCTTTTATTATATTTCAGTTCATATCCAATTACATTCTCATGACATAGTTAGTAAGGGGTGGGTATATACCATATGTGGTCATATTGTTAGTCTACTCCTGAGTACACATCTTTCAGGTAACTTATGCATTCGGGTCACGTAGGCTTTCAGGTCACGTAGGCACTGGGGTCAGCAGATTTCAGATGAGATGAGTCACATCCTGCTTTTCCTGTCCTGCTTAGTGCCATTGTCCTAATAGTTAACCATTACAGGCTGAAGTAAAGTACTTTGTTCCCAAATTAATCCCACATCTCCTCCTTTTTTGTTTTATCAAACGGTCCATCCTCCAATTCCAGAAGGGCTTTGGTTTCGCTGATTAGAACGTCCTTCCTGTTGGAGAAAAGCAAGTTTTTGCACATCTGCAGGAGAGAGGGGAGACATTGAATACAACAACACAACAATATTAATAATACCACAATAATTATAACTATTGGTATGAGTGACCTCAGCCAACTCCCATCAGGTAGCCAGGACCATAGGGCATCCCAAATGTCAATGATGCCACTTCCGTCTCCGACCAGGGGGTTGACCATCTTCTCCATATGCTCAATTGTGTGTGTGATGTTATATTTATAGTCAGATACATAAGCATAACAATGTGAATGAATTAAAACACAAACACCTCCTTTAGCAGCCAATACAATATCTAAAGCATATCTATTCTGCAAGACCACTTCTCGAATTTCTCCTAATTCTTTGTTAATCAATTTCATAGCTTTAATAGTATCATTAAACATAACCACAGTCCAGTTATTGAGTAAATATAAGTCTCTATAATTCATCGCAACCCCAAGATTAGGGAGAATTCCCCGAGATATTTGAGTAGTCAGGGAACCCCCCAAGGTTAACGGTTGATCTTCAATACCAGCTCTTTTGTTCCGCAAACGACCTGTTGGTAATGTTGAAACAGGGTAAGTAGCAGGCACCAAGAGACCCAGGGTGCAAATACCCTTCCAATCCCTTGGGACCAACCGATAGGCTCGCCGGACACAAAGAAGCCAAAATTGTGTTAGCTCATAATGTCCTGAATCAGAAGAATTAGCAAACATAATCATAGTCTCCATGTCTGAACATGCTGCATACGTGGAAACGTTTGTCCACTGATTAGACTTGCTGATACCATTTACAGTTGTAAGATTGTGTTTTATATGTGCACACCATTTTGCTGAATCCCATACAATGGTTTGTTGGCAATTAGTGTAATTGCCCATTTCCAAGGCATTTGCTAACAAGCCTGTGCTTTGAAAACAAAAGCGAGCAGGTTCTAAAATTCTGGTTGAAACCGCATATGTAAAGTTCAGCATAACTGGAGTGGAGTTCCATTTCTGATTCCATTAAAAGGTACAGCATGAAGTGCCAGTCCTGACTTGCTGTCTGATGGAACGTGCATACAAATCCAACAATCAGTTTTATTCAACAGCTGAGCTGCCTTATTCAGGTCTCTATCGAACGCATTGGTTTCCCAGGCTCCTGGATCACTGGTCTTAACGTGTTGATGGGGTGACAAAATAAGGGCGAACGCAGCGAGCAGGAGTCCAGATGATATCGCCATTGTCATTGACGGCAGCATAGCCTCGACCCCAAGTGACAAGGGAAGCCGGGCCTTTCCACGTAGGATCAGGAAGGCGGTGATAATAGACTTGCGGTCACGGGGAGTCTATAGGAGAAGCAGAAAATTTTGCCGACTTGCGGCGGTTGAATCAGGGGTGCCAGAAACATTGAGAAAATTGAGGGTAAACAAGACAAGGTTCAAGGTATTTTGTATCCCAGGCAAGCCGGGGTGGTTTTCCCCTTTCTGTTTTTATTGTTTAGGATTGCCTAGAATACAGAAAGTCCAAATACAATGATTAATAACATGTTAAGTGGCTGCACCCCTCTGTGGGGAGGCCATAATTGACAACTCTCCATACCCCGGGGATTAACCCCAAGGGGGACAGAGTGAGCTTGCAGATTGCAAGTGGGACATTGCTGAATAATAGCAGAAGCCTCTGCTGCAGAAAGAGAAATTTGTTTCAGCAAGGCCTGTCGGTTTTGGAGAAAATAAGAGTGGCTAGTCCACGGAGTAATGAGTGACAAGGAAAGAATAGAAAGATCAGGGGGGGGGGGCAAAGGCAGCAGCATCTGCCTGAGAATTCCCCTCCTGGATAATACCAGGAAATGATTGGCGACTTCTGATATGGGCCGGGGAAAAAGGCAAAGTCCTAGCATGAAGGAGAGATTGTAAGGTTAAAAAATAAGCTGAGAAGATTATCATCAAGAGATGGGGAAACTTGAGTCGAGAGGAATGGAAAAACCTAGTAAACATCTATAAGATTAGCATTAATCCCAGATGCTAAGTAAACTTCCAGGGAGAATCATGAACTAATTTACAGACATTATGAAAATCAGAAATAATTGCAAAGGTGCAGAAACAGTTAAAGGAAGACAAAGATCTTTTAGGAAGATTAAAAGTAAATTTCCCTACAAAATCTGAAGCTTTTTAATCAAAATAAAATTCAATAGTGAAAAAAGAGCAAAGTTGTATATTTAGGCAAGAAAAACAAAATGCACAGGTACAATACATGTGGTATCTTGCTCAACAGTAGTAACTGTGAGATGAATCTTGGAATTTTAGTGGACAACCATTTAACTATGAACCAGCTGTGTGTAGCAGCTGCCAAGAAATTAACACAGTTCTAGGCTGCATTTACAGAGGGAGAGAATCAAGATCACTTGAAATATCAATACCAGTTTATAATGCCTTAATAAGCCACACCTGAAACACTGCAGTCAGTTTCAGTTGCTACGATGCAAAAAAAATTTTTTTGAGAAACTAAAAAGAATGCAGAGAAGAGCAACAAAGATAATTAGTGAAATGGAAGCTAAAACTTATGAAGAACAGTTGCAGGAACTGGGCATATCCAGTTCGATGAAAAGAAGGACTAGGGGAAACATGATAGCAGTTTTCCAATATCTCTGGAGTTGCTATAAAAAAAAAGAAAAGGAGACAAACTATTCTCCAAAGCATCTGAGGGTAAAACAAAAAGCAATGGGTGGAAACTAATCAAGGAGAGAAGCAACTTAAAACTAAAAAAGAAATTTCCTCACAGTTAAAACAATCAATCAGTGAAAAAGTTTGTCTTCAAAAGGTGTGAATGCTCCAACACTGAAATTTTTTTTTTTAAAAAAGACAACAATTTGTCTGAATGGATATAGGCTTGCCTGTCTAGGCAGGGGGTTGGACTAGAAGACCTTTAAGGTTCCTTCCAACTCTGTTATTCCATTCCACTCTATGGCTATTTGAAAAAACAAAAACTCTCTGAAATTCAAATTCAAATTTAAATTTAGAAATAGGAAAAAATGATTTTAAAAATATCCTGGCAAACTCTAGCAAGTGCTCATGCACAGAGCTCAGCTAAAGTCTAAGAATAAATATTTTGATGGAAAACATGGGATAAATATCCTACAAAATAAATTTGTTACAAGGACAACACAGCCAATGCTTCCAGTAGGTGCTGGCAAACACAGTAAACTACAACACCACACAGTGTTGTGTAAAACCTTGAATTTTGGAAAATATCTATGAAAATATTTATGAGGAAAAAATAAAGGAACATAATTTCATGGATAAAAATCACAAAATTTAAAATCTGCAAACAGAAGTAAACTTACTGTTGCAAAAGGAAAGCAAAGTTAATAGGTAATTTGAAATGTAATCCCATCAGCTGCAGTAGCAGTTTGAACTTTGACTAGCTTTCTGAGCGATGAGATTAGATCATAGAATGTTTAACTTTAGTTAATAATGTAAATAATGAACTTAACAAAAAAGTGGATAATTGTGGTGGTCTCCCATGAGAAATGAGACACGCAGACAGGTACCTCGGGACGGGAGCACAGAATCTTCTGTGTAACCCTCTTTTATTATATTTCAGTTCATATCCAATTACATTCTCATGACATAGTTAGTAAGGGGTGGGTATATACCATATGTGGTCATATTGTTAGTCTACTCCTGAGTACACATCTTTCAGGTAACTTATGCATTCGGGTCACGTAGGCTTTCAGGTCACGTAGGCACTGGGGTCAGCAGATTTCAGATGAGATGAGTCACATCCTGCTTTTCCTGTCCTGCTTAGTGCCATTGTCCTAATAGTTAACCATTACAGGCTGAAGTAAAGTACTTTGTTCCCAAATTAATCCCACATCTCCTCCTTTTTTGTATTATCAAATGGTCCATCCTCCAATTCCAGAAGGGCTTTGGTTTCGCTGATTAGAACGTCCTTCCTGTTGGAGAAAAGCAAGTTTTTGCACATCTGCAGGAGAGAGGGGAGACATTGAATACAACAACACAACAATATTAATAATACAACAATAATTCATAACTGTTGGTATGAGTGACCTCAGCCAACTCCCATCAGGTAGCCAGGACCATAGGGCATCCCAAATGTCAATGATGCCACTTCCGTCTTCGACCAGGGGGTTGACCATGTTCTCCATATGCTCAATTGTGTGTGTGATGTTATATTTATAGTCAGATACATAAGCATAACAATGTGAATGAATTAAAACACAAACACATCCTTTAGCAGCCAATACAATATCTAAAGCATATCTATTCTATAAGACCACTTCTCGAATTTCTCCTAATTCTTTGTTAATGATTTTCATAGCTTTAACAGTGTCATTAAATATAACCACAGTCCAGTTATTAAGTAAATATAAGTCTCTATAATTCATCGCAACCCCAAGATTAGGGAGAATTCCCCGAGATATTTGAGTAGTCAGGGAACCCCCCCCCAAGGTTAAGGGTTCATCTTCAATGCCAGCTCTTTTGTTCCGCAAACGACCTGTTGGTAATGTTGAAACAGGGTAAGTAGCAGGCACCAAGAGACCCAGGGTGCAAATACCCTTCCAATCCCTTGGGACCAACCAATAGGCTCGCCGGACACAAAGAAGCCAAAATTGTGTTAGCTCATAATGTCCTGAATCAGAAGAATTAGCAAACATAATCATAGTCTCCATGTCTGAACATGCTGCATACGTGGAAACGTTTGTCCACTGATTAGACTTGCTGATACCATTTACAGTTGTAAGATTGTGTTTTATATGTGCACACCATTTTGCTGAATCCCATACAATGGTTTGTTGGCAATTAGTGTAATTGCCCATTTCCAAGGCATTTGCTAACAAGCCTGTGCTTTGAAAACAAAAGCGAGCAGGTTCTAAAATTCTGGTTGAAACCGCATATGTAAAGTTCAGCATAACTGGAGTGGAGTTCCATTTCTGATTCCATTAAAAGGTACAGCATGAAGTGCCAGTCCTGACTTGCTGTCTGATGGAATGTGCATACAAATTCAACAATCAGTTTTATTCAACAGCTGAGCTGCCTTATTCAGGTCTCTTACGAACGCATTGGTTTCCCAGGCTCCTGGATCACTGGTCTTAACGTGTTGATGGGGTGACAAAATAAGGGCGAACGCAGCGAGCAGGAGTCCAGATGATATCACCATTGTCATTGACGGCAGCGTAGCCTCGACCCCAAGTGTCAAGGGAGGCCGGGCCTTTCCACGTAGGATCAGGAAGGCGGCGATAATAGACTTGCGGTCGCGGGGAGTCTATAGGAGAAGCAGAAAATTTGCCGACTTGCGGCGGTTTAATCAGGGGTGCCAGAAACATTGAGAAAATTGAGGGTAAACAAGACAAGGTTCAAGGTATTTTGTATTCCCGGCAAGCCAGGGTGGTTTTCCCCTTTCTGTTTTTATTGTTTAGGATTGCCTAGAATACAGAAAGTCCGAATACAATGATTAATAACATGTTTAGTGGCTTCACCCCTCTGTGGAGAGGCCATGATTGACAACTCTCCGTACCCCGGGGGTTAACCCCAAGGGGGACAGAGTGAGCTTGCAGACTGCAAGTAGGACATTGCTGAATAATAGCAGAAGCCTCCGCTACAGAAAGAGAAAATTGTTTCAGCAAGGCTTTTCAGTTTTGATGAAAATAAGAGTGGCTAGTCCACGGAGTAATGGGTGACAAAGAAAAAATAGAAAGATGGGGGTGGGCAAAGGCAGCAGCATCTGCCCAAGAAGGCCCCTCCTGGATAATACCAGGAAATGGTAGGTGACTTCTGATATGGGCCGGAAAAAAAGGCAAAAACCTATCATGAAGGAGAGATTGCAAGGTTAAAAAATAAGCTGAGAAGATTATCATCAAAAGATGGGGAAACTTGAGTCGAGAGGAATGGAAAAGCCTAGTAAACATCTATAAGATTAGCATTAATCCCAGATGCTAAATAAACTTCCAGGGAGAATCATGAACTAATTTACAGACATTATGAAAATCAGAAATAATTGCAAAGGTGCAGAAACAGTTAAAGTAAGACAAAGATCTTTAGGAAGATTAAAAGTAAATTTCCCTACAAAATCTGAAGCTTTTTAATCAAAATAAAATTCAATAGTGAAAAAAAGCAAAGTTGTACATTTAGGCAAGAAAAACAAAATGCACAGGTACAATATATGTGGTATCTTGCTCAACAGTAGTAACTGTGAGATGGATTCTGGAGTTTTAGTGGACAACCACTTAAACACAAGCCAGCCGTGTGTAGCAGCTGCCAAGAAATTAACACAGTTCTAGGCTGTATTTACAGAGGGACAGAACCAAGATCATGTGAAATATCAATACCAGTTTATAATGTCTTAGTAAGCCACACCTGAAACACTGCAGTCAGTTTCAGTTGCTACGATGCAAAAAAAAATAATGTTGAGACTAGAAAGAATGCAGAGAATAGCAACAAAGATAATTAGGGAAATGGAGGCTAAAACATATGAAAAATAGTTGCAGGAACTGGGCATTTCCAGTTCAATGAAAAGAAGGACTAGGGGACACATGATAGCAGTTTTCCAATATCTCTGGAGTTGCTATAAAAAAAACTATTCTATAAAGCATCTGAGTGTAGAACAAAAGCAATGGGTGGAAACTAATCAAGGAGAGAAGCAACTTAAAACTAAAAAAGAAATTTCCTCACAGTTAAAACAATCAATCAGTGAAAAAGTTTGTCTTCAAAAGGTGTGAATGCTCCAACACTGAATTTTTTTTAAAAAAAGACAACAATTTGTCTGAATGGATATAGGCTTGCCTGTCTAGGCAGGGGGTTGGACTAGAAGACCTTTAAGGTTCCTTCCAACTCTGTTATTCCATTCCACTCTATGGCTATTTGAAAAAACAAAAACTCTCTGAAATTCAAATTCAAATTTAAATTTAGAAATAGGAAAAAATGATTTTAAAAATATCCTGGCAAACTCTAGCAAGTGCTCATGCACAGAGCTCAGCTAAAGTCTAAGAATAAATATTTTGATGGAAAACATGGGATAAATATCCTACAAAATAAATTTGTTACAAGGACAACACAGCCAATGCTTCCAGTAGGTGCTGGCAAACACAGTAAACTACAACACCACACAGTGTTGTGTAATACCTTGAATTTTGGAAAATATCTATGAAAATATTTATGAGGAAAAAATAAAGGAACATAATTTCATGGAAAAAATCACAAAATTTAAAATCTGCAAACAGAAGTAAACTTACTGTTGCAAAAGGAAAGCAAAGTTAATAGGTAATTTGAAATGTAATCCCATCAGCTGCAGTAGCAGTTTGAACTTTGACTAGCATTCTGAGCGATGAGATTAGATCATAGAATGTTTAACTTTAGTTAATAATGTAAATAATGAACTTAACAAAAAAGTGGATAATTTAAAAAAAGGACTACCCAATTAATAGTTCCCAGCAATTGTAACTGAATTAAAATAATAATTGTGGGATATCTGATGCAGCATAAGATCAAGACATCTTATGTCCTAGATTCAAAAATTTTCTTGTAGCTAATTTTTTTCTCTCTGGTGCAACATTTAATCCATAGGAGAGAAGGCTATACCAATAAAACATCTAATTTAAGTTACTCCAAGTATAAAAGCTCTATGAGAATCAACACCTCTGCCAGGCACTCTGCACTTTTCCTTAAAACATTTCTGGTTACCACAATTGCAACAATTCCCTTGGGCTTTGTTACTTTGTCTCATGGCTGCAATTAACAAATTATTTTGATGGCTAGAAGAACGTATATCTTGCCAAATTTTAACCATTTCAGCCATTTCAGGATTTTTTCCTAATGCTAAGATTTTCCTGCATTCAGAAGCAGCTTTTTCGTTAACGCAATCAGTGTATGCTTGATTAGGTTTCAGTTGAATGCTTGAAAAGGTGTGTGCCGGCTTATCAGCTTTCTGAAAATACTCAAAGGCACATTCAGAAAAAACTTGCAAATTTGGTGCAGGAAGGTCAATTTTAACATCTACTGGACAATCAGCAAGCATTTGAACAATTTCATGATTCTTTTCTAATCTTTCCTCTTGCATTTTTTGAATCAGACCAGTATTTTTTACTACTGGAAAAGACTCATGAGATGAAACTTGGAGACCCTTTGCAAGTTTTATTCCTTTTTGCTGTTCTTCTTTAAATTCTGCCCTGTCTACGCTGAATGCC
Source organism: Diadophis punctatus similis (assembly GCA_023053685.1). NCBI lineage: Eukaryota > Metazoa > Chordata > Lepidosauria > Squamata > Dipsadidae > Diadophis > Diadophis punctatus. The sequence continues at coordinate 16,540,630 of JALIGW010000019.1, read as the reverse complement.
TCCTGTGGAGGAACAATAGATAAGGAAGCAACAGCATCCAAAGTGCCGGATTTTAAAGCCTTTTGGTATGCCCCGCGAATAAGGCCAGATTGCAAAACAGGAGCAGGGTTTGAAGCAGAAAAAACAGGGGTTTCGGGAGCCATGGGTGAAAAGGAACGCACGACTGAAGGTAATGGGGTAGTCAACATGACTGAGGGAGCCTGATAAGGTGGGGGATCTAATAAAAGCTGGTGAGGCGGGTCAGCATGAGTCTGAATCATAGTATAAGCCTCACTTTTAGAAAAGGATGGGGTAAATTTTTGTTCTTGAGGAGAAAGGTACTTTTTCCTGCCCAATTGTCTCAGCTCTTCCACGTGAGAGTTCTGAGCTGTAGACGTTCCACCCCCCATACTTACGAGAAGGAGTCAGTCGCCAGCGACGTCGTCGGGTGCACCGTGCCTATTCCAGGCGATAAGTAGAGGGTTAGCAGGGACGTATTCCCATGTGGAATCACATCGAGGGGTCACCAAATGTGGTGGTCTCCCATGAGAAATGAGACACGCAGACAGGTACCTCGGGACGGGAGCACAGAATCTTCTGTGTAACCCTCTTTTATTACATTTCAGTTCATATCCAGTTACATTCTTATGACAATGTTAGTAAGGGGTGGGTATATACCATATATGGTCATATTGTTAGTCTATTCCTGAGTACACATCCTTCAGGTAACTTATGCATTCGGGTCACGTAGGCACTGGGGTCAGGAGATTTCAGATGAGATGAGTCACATCATGCTTTTCCTGTCTTGGTTAGTGCCATTGTCCTAATAGTTAATGAGGTAACCATTATACCGGCTGAAGTAAAGTACTTTGTTCCCAATTATTCCCACAATCAACCACATCAATTTCTCTCTAGCTGACATTTGCTAGATGTGCAGAAGCAGAGTTCCAGGATTATGCAGAAATCTACCTTGCAATTTTTCTCCAGCTGACATTTTCCAGATCTGCAGAAGCAGAATTCAAACATTATGCAGAAATCTACCACATGAATTTCTCTCAAGCTGACATTTGCCAGATGTGCAGAAGCAGAGTTCCAGGATTATGCTGAAATCTGCCTTTACATTTTCTCTCTAGCTGACATTTTCCAGGTCTGCAGAAACAGAGTTCAAAGATTATGCTGAGATCTACCACATCAATTTCTCTCTAGCTGACATTTGCTAGATGTGCAGAAGCAGAGTTCCAGGATTATGCAGAAATCTACCTTGCAATTTTTCTCCAGCTGACATTTTCCAGATCTGCAGAAGCAGAATTCAAACATTATGCAGAAATCTACCACATCAATTTCTCTCAAGCTGACATTTTCCAGATGTGCAGAAGCAGAGTTCCAGGATTATGCTGAAATCTGCCTTTACATTTTCTCTCTAGCTGACATTTTCCAGGTCTGCAGAAACAGAGTTCAAAGATTATGCTGAGATCTACCACATCAATTTCTCTCAAGCTGACATTTTCCAGATGTGCAGAAGCAGAGTTCCAGGATTATGCTGAAATCTGCCTTTATATTTTCTCTCTAGCTTACATTTTCCAGATCTGCAGAAGCAGAATTCAAACATTATGCAGAAATCTACCACATCAATTTCTCTCTAGCTGACATTTGCCAGATGTGCAAGAAGCAGAGTTGCAGGATTATGCTGAAATCTGCCTTGCAATTTTTCTCCAGCTGACATTTGCTAGATGTGCAGAAGCAGAGTTCCAGGATTATGCAGAAATCTACCTTGCAATTTTTCTCCAGCTGACATTTTCCAGATCTGCAGAAGCAGAGTTCCAGGATTATGCTGAAATCTGCCTTTATATTTTCTCTCTAGCTTACATTTTCCAGATCTGCAGAAGCAGAATTCAAACATTATGCAGAAATCTACCACATCAATTTCTCTCTAGCTGACATTTGCCAGATGTGCAAGAAGCAGAGTTCCAGGATTATGCTGAAATCTGCCTTGCAATTTTTCTCTCTAGCTGAGATTTTCCAAATGTGCAGAAGCAGAGTTCAAACATTATGCAGAAATCTACCACATCAATTTCTCTCTAGCTGACATTTTCCACATGTGCAGAAGCAGAGTTCCAGGATTATGCTGAAATTTGCCTTGCAATTTTTCTCCAGCTGACATTCTCCAGATATGCAGAAGCAGAGTTCAAACATTATGCTGAAATCTGCCTTGCAATTTTTCTCCAGCTGACATTTTCCAGGTTTGCAGAAGCAGAGTTCAAAGATTATACTGAAATCTACTACATCAATTTCTCTCTAGCTGATATTTTCCAGATGTGAAGAAGCAGAGTTGCCGGATTATGCTTAAATATGCCTTGCAATTTTTCTCCAGCGGACATTTGCCAGATGTGCAGAAGCAGAGCTCTAGGATTATGCTGAAATCAACTGTGGTGGTCTCCCATGAGAAATGAGACACGCAGACAGGTACCTCGGGACGGGAGCACAGAATCTTCTGTGTAACCCTCTTTTATTACATTTCAGTTCATATCCAGTTACATTCTTATGACAATGTTAGTAAGGGGTGGGTATATACCATATATGGTCATATTGTTAGTCTATTCCTGAGTACACAACCTTCAGGTAACTTATGCATTCGGGTCACGTAGGCACTGGGGTCAGGAGATTTCAGATGAGATAAGTCACATCATGCTTTTCCTGTCTTGGTTAGTGCCATTGTCCTAATAGTTAATGAGGTAACCATTATACCGGCTGAAGTAAAGTACTTTGTTCCCAATTATTCCCACATCTCCTCCTTTTTTGTGTTATGAAACGGTCCATCCTCCAATTTCAGAAGGGCTTTGGTTTCGCTGATTAGAACGTCCTTCCTGTTGGAGAAAAGCAAGTTTTTGCACATCTTCAGGAGAGAGGGGAGACATTGAATACAACAACACAACAATATTAATAATACAACAATAATTCATAACTGTTGGTATGAGTGACCTCAGCCAACTCCCATCAGGTAGCCAGGACCATAGGGCATCCCAAATGTCAATGATGCCACTTCCGTCTCCGACCAGGGGGTTGACCATGTTCTCCATATGCTCAATTGTGTGTGTGATGTTATATTTATAATCAGATACATAAGCATAACAATGTGAATGAATTAAAACACAAACACATCCTTTAGCAGCCAATACAATATCTAAAGCATATCTATTCTATAAGACCACTTCTCGAATTTCTCCTAATTCTTTGTTAATGATTTTCATAGCTTTAACAGTGTCATTAAATATAACCACAGTCCAGTTATTAAGTAAATATAAGTCTCTATAATTCATCGCAACCCCAAGATTAGGGAGAATTCCCCGAGATATTTGAGTAGTCAGGGAACCCCCCCAAGGTTAAGGGTTCATCTTCAATGCCAGCTCTTTTGTTCCGCAAACGACCTGTTGGTAATGTTGAAACAGGGTAAGTAGCAGGCACCAAGAGACCCAGGGTGCAAATACCCTTCCAATCCCTTGGGACCAGCCGATAGGCTCGCCGGACACAAAGAAGCCAAAATTGTGTTAACTCATAATGTCCTGAATCAGAAGAATTAGCAAACATAATCATAGTCTCCATGTCTGAACATGCTACATACGTGGAAACGTTTGTCCACTGATTAGATGTGCTGATACCATTTGCAGTTGTAAGATTGTTTTTTATATGTGCACACCGTTTTGCTGAATCCCATACAATGGTATGTTGGCAAGTAGTGTAATTGCCCATTTCCAAGGCATTTGCTAACAAGCCTGAGCTTTGGAAACAAAAGCGAGCAGGTTCTAAAATTCTGGTAGAAACTGCATATGTAAAGTCCATCATGACTGGAGTGGAGTTCCATGAAGCATGAAGTGCCAGTCCTGACTTGCTGTCTGATGGAACATGCATACAAATCCAACAATCAGTTTTATTCAACAGCTGAGCTGCCTTATTCAGGTCTCTATCGAACGCATTGGTTTCCCAGGCTCCTGGATCACTGGTCTTAACGTGTTGATGGGGTGACAAAATAAGGGCGAACGCAGCGAGCAGGAGTCCAGATGATATCGCCATTGTCATTGACGGCAGCATAGCCTCGACCCCAAGTGACAAGGGAGGCCGGGCCTTTCCACGTAGGATCAGGAAGGCGGTGATAATAGACTTGCGGTCGCGGGGAGTCTATAGGAGAAGCAGAAAATTTTGCCGACTTGCGGCGGTTGAATCAGGGGTGCCAGAAACATTGAGAAAATTGAGGGTAAACAAGACAAGGTTCAAGGTATTTTGTATCCCAGGCAAGCCGGGGTGGTTTTCCCCTTTCTGTTTTTATTGTTTAGGATTGCCTAGAATACAGAAAGTCCGAATACAATGATTAATAACATGTTAAGTGGCTGCACCCCTCTGTGGGGAGGCCATAATTGACAACTCTCCGTACCCCGGGGATTAACCCCAAGGGGGACTGAGTGAGCTTGCAGATTGCAAGTGGGACATTGCTGAATAATAGCAGAAGCCTCTGCTGCAGAAAGAGGAAATTGTTTCAGCAAGGCCTGTCGGTTTTGGAGAAAATAAGAGTGGCTAGTCCACGGAGTAATGAGTGACAAGGAAAGAATAGAAAGATCAGGGGGGGGCAAAGGCAGCAGCATCTGCCTGAGAATTCCCCTCCTGGATAATACCAGGAAATGGTTGGCGACTTCTGATATGGGCCGGGGAAAAAGGCAAAGTCCTAGCATGAAGGAGAGATTGTAAGGTTAAAAAATAAGCTGAGAAGATTATCATCAAGAGATGGGGAAACTTGAGTCGAGAGGAATGGAAAAACCTAGTAAACATCTATAAGATTAGCATTAATCCCAGATGCTAAGTAAACTTCCAGGGAGAATCATGAACTAATTTACAGACATTATGAAAATCAGAAATAATTGCAAAGGTGCAGAAACAGTTAAAGGAAGACAAAGATCTTTTAGGAAGATTAAAAGTAAATTTCCCTACAAAATCTGAAGCTTTTTAATCAAAATAAAATTCAATAGTGAAAAAAAGCAAAGTTGTACATTTAGGCAAGAAAAACAAAATGCACAGGTACAATACATGTGGTATCTTGCTCAACAGTAGTAACTGTGAGATGAATCTTGGAATTTTAGTGGACAACCATTTAACTATGAACCAGCTGTGTGTAGCAGCTGCCAAGAAATTAACACAGTTCTAGGCTGCATTTACAGAGGGAGAGAATCAAGATCACTTGAAATATCAATACCAGTTTATAATGCCTTAATAAGCCACACCTGAAACACTGCAGTCAGTTTCAGTTGCTACGATGCAAAAAAAAATTTTTTGAGAAACTAAAAAGAATGCAGAGAAGAGCAACAAAGATAATTAGTGAAATGGAAGCTAAAACTTATGAAGAACAGTTGCAGGAACTGGGCATATCCAGTTCGATGAAAAGAAGGACTAGGGGAAACATGATAGCAGTTTTCCAATATCTCTGGAGTTGCTATAAAAAAAAAGAAAAGCAGACAAACTATTCTCCAAAGCATCTGAGGGTAAAACAAAAAGCAATGGGTGGAAACTAATCAAGGAGAGAAGCAACTTAAAACTAAAAAAGAAATTTCCTCACAGTTAAAACAATCAATCAGTGAAAAAGTTTGTCTTCAAAAGGTGTGAATGCTCCAACACTGAATTTTTTTTAAAAAAAGACAACAATTTGTCTGAATGGATATAGGCTTGCCTGTCTAGGCAGGGGGTTGGACTAGAAGACCTTTAAGGTTCCTTCCAACTCTGTTATTCCATTCCACTCTATGGCTATTTGAAAAAACAAAAACTCTCTGAAATTCAAATTCAAATTTAAATTTAGAAATAGGAAAAAATGATTTTAAAAATATCCTGGCAAACTCTAGCAAGTGCTCATGCACAGAGCTCAGCTAAAGTCTAAGAATAAATATTTTGATGGAAAACATGGGATAAATATCCTACAAAATAAATTTGTTACAAGGACAACACAGCCAATGCTTCCAGTAGGTGCTGGCAAACACAGTAAACTACAACACCACACAGTGTTGTGTAAAACCTTGAATTTTGGAAAATATCTATGAAAATATTTATGAGGAAAAAATAAAGGAACATAATTTCATGGAAAGAATCACAAAATGTAAAATCTGCAAACAGAAGTAAACTTACTGTTGCAAAAGGAAAGCAAAGTTAATAGGTAATTTGAAATGTAATCCCATCAGCTGCAGTAGCAGTTTGAACTTTGACTAGCTTTCTGAGGGATGAGATTAGATCATAGAATGTTTAACTTTAGTTAATAATGTAAATAATGAACTTAACAAAAAAGTGGATAATTTAAAAAAAGGACTACCCAATTAATAGTTCCCAGCAATTGTAACTGAATTAAAATAATAATTGTGGGATATCTGATGCAGCATAAGATCAAGACATCTTATGTCCTAGATTCAAAAATTTTCTTGTAGCTAATTTTTTTCTCTCTGGTGCAACATTTAATCCATAGGAGAGAAGGCTATACTGATAAAACATCTAATTTAAGTTACTCCAAGTATAAAAGCTCTATGAGAATCAACACCTCTGCCAGGCACTCTGCACTTTTCCTTAAAACATTTCTGGTTACCACAATTGCAACAATTCCCTTGGGCTTTGTTACTTTGTCTCATGGCTGCAATTAACAAATTATTTTGATGGCTAGAAGAACGTATATCTTGCCAAATTTTAACCATTTCAGCCATTTCAGGATTTTTTCCTAATGCTAAGATTTTCCTGCATTCAGAAGCAGCTTTTTCGTTAACGCAATCAGTGTATGCTTGATTAGGTTTCAGTTGAATGCTTGAAAAGGTGTGTGCCGGCTTATCAGCTTTCTGAAAATTCTCAAAGGCACATTCAGAAAAAACTTGCAAATTTGGTGCAGGAAGGTCAATTTTAACATCTACTGGACAATCAGCAAGCATTTGAACAATTTCATGATTCTTTTCTAATCTTTCCTCTTGCATTTTTTGAATCAGACCAGTATTTTTTACTACTGGAAAAGACTCATGAGATGAAACTTGGAGACCCTTTGCAAGTTTTATTCCTTTTTGCTGTTCTTCTTTAAATTCTGCCCTGTCTACGCTGAATGCCTCCTGTGGAGGAACAATAGATAAGGAAGCAACAGCATCCAAAGTGCCGGATTTTAAAGCCTTTTGGTATGCCCCGCGAATAAGGCCAGATTGCAAAACAGGAGCAGGGTTTGAAGCAGAAAAAACAGGGGTTTCGGGAGCCATGGGTGAAAAAGAACGCACGACTGAAGGTAATGGGGTAGTCAACATGACTGAGGGAGCCTGATAAGGTGGGGGATCTAATAAAAGCTGGTGAGGCGGGTCAGCATGAGTCTGAATCATAGTATAAGCCTCACTTTTAGAAAAGGATGGGGTAAATTTTTGTTCTTGAGGAGAAAGGTATTTTTTCCTGCCCAATTGTCTCAGCTCTTCCACGTGAGAGTTCTGAGCTGTAGACGTTCCACCCCCCATACTTACGAGAAGGAGTCAGTCGCCAGCGACGTCGTCGGGTGCACCGTGCCTATTCCAGGCGATAAGTAGAGGGTTAGCAGGGACGTATTCCCATGTGGAATCACATCGAGGGGTCACCAAATGTGGTGGTCTCCCATGAGAAATGAGACACGCAGACAGGTACCTCGGGACGGGAGCACAGAATCTTCTGTGTAACCCTCTTTTATTACATTTCAGTTCATATCCAGTTACATTCTTATGACAATGTTAGTAAGGGGTGGGTATATACCATATATGGTCATATTGTTAGTCTATTCCTGAGTACACATCCTTCAGGTAACTTATGCATTCGGGTCACGTAGGCACTGGGGTCAGGAGATTTCAGATGAGATGAGTCACATCATGCTTTTCCTGTCTTGGTTAGTGCCATTGTCCTAATAGTTAATGAGGTAACCATTATACCGGCTGAAGTAAAGTACTTTGTTCCCAATTATTCCCACAATCAACCACATCAATTTCTCTCTAGCTGACATTTGCTAGATGTGCAGAAGCAGAGTTCCAGGATTATGCAGAAATCTACCTTGCAATTTTTCTCCAGCTGACATTTTCCAGATCTGCAGAAGCAGAATTCAAACATTATGCAGAAATCTACCACATCAATTTCTCTCAAGCTGACATTTTCCAGATGTGCAGAAGCAGAGTTCCAGGATTATGCTGAAATCTGCCTTTACATTTTCTCTCTAGCTGACATTTTCCAGGTCTGCAGAAACAGAGTTCAAAGATTATGCTGAGATCTACCACATCAATTTCTCTCTAGCTGACATTTGCTAGATGTGCAGAAGCAGAGTTCCAGGATTATGCAGAAATCTACCTTGCAATTTTTCTCCAGCTGACATTTTCCAGATCTGCAGAAGCAGAATTCAAACATTATGCAGAAATCTACCACATCAATTTCTCTCAAGCTGACATTTTCCAGATGTGCAGAAACAGAGTTCCAGGATTATGCTGAAATCTGCCTTTACATTTTCTCTCTAGCTGACATTTTCCAGGTCTGCAGAAACAGAGTTCAAAGATTATGCTGAGATCTACCACATCAATTTCTCTCAAGCTGACATTTTCCAGATGTGCAGAAGCAGAGTTGCAGGATTATGCTGAAATCTGCCTTGCAATTTTTCTCCAGCTGACATTTGCTAGATGTGCAGAAGCAGAGTTCCAGGATTATGCAGAAATCTACCTTGCAATTTTTCTCCAGCTGACATTTTCCAGATCTGCAGAAGCAGAGTTCCAGGATTATACTGAAATCTGCCTTTATATTTTCTCTCTAGCTTACATTTTCCAGATCTGCAGAAGCAGAATTCAAACATTATGCAGAAATCTACCACATCAATTTCTCTCTAGCTGACATTTGCCAGATGTGCAAGAAGCAGAGTTCCAGGATTATGCTGAAATCTGCCTTGCAATTTTTCTCTCTAGCTGAGATTTTCCAAATGTGCAGAAGCAGAGTTCAAACATTATGCAGAAATCTACCACATCAATTTCTCTCTAGCTGACATTTTCCACATGTGCAGAAGCAGAGTTCCAGGATTATGCTGAAATTTGCCTTGCAATTTTTCTCCAGCTGACATTCTCCAGATATGCAGAAGCAGAGTTCAAACATTATGCTGAAATCTGCCTTGCAATTTTTCTCCAGCTGACATTTTCCAGGTTTGCAGAAGCAGAGTTCAAAGATTATACTGAAATCTACTACATCAATTTCTCTCTAGCTGATATTTTCCAGATGTGAAGAAGCAGAGTTGCCGGATTATGCTTAAATATGCCTTGCAATTTTTCTCCAGCGGACATTTGCCAGATGTGCAGAAGCAGAGCTCTAGGATTATGCTGAAATCAACTGTGGTGGTCTCCCATGAGAAATGAGACACGCAGACAGGTACCTCGGGACGGGAGCACAGAATCTTCTGTGTAACCCTCTTTTATTACATTTCAGTTCATATCCAGTTACATTCTTATGACAATGTTAGTAAGGGGTGGGTATATACCATATATGGTCATATTGTTAGTCTATTCCTGAGTACACATCCTTCAGGTAACTTATGCATTCGGGTCACGTAGGCACTGGGGTCAGGAGATTTCAGATGAGATAAGTCACATCATGCTTTTCCTGTCTTGGTTAGTGCCATTGTCCTAATAGTTAATGAGGTAACCATTATACCGGCTGAAGTAAAGTACTTTGTTCCCAATTATTCCCACATCTCCTCCTTTTTTGTGTTATGAAACGGTCCATCCTCCAATTTCAGAAGGGCTTTGGTTTCGCTGATTAGAACGTCCTTCCTGTTGGAGAAAAGCAAGTTTTTGCACATCTGCAGGAGAGAGGGGAGACATTGAATACAACAACACAACAATATTAATAATACAACAATAATTCATAACTGTTGGTATGAGTGACCTCAGCCAACTCCCATCAGGTAGCCAGGACCATAGGGCATCCCAAATGTCAATGATGCCACTTCCGTCTCCGACCAGGGGGTTGACCATGTTCTCCATATGCTCAATTGTGTGTGTGATGTTATATTTATAGTCAGATACATAAGCATAACAATGTGAATGAATTAAAACACAAACACATCCTTTAGCAGCCAATACAATATCTAAAGCATATCTATTCTATAAGACCACTTCTCGAATTTCTCCTAATTCTTTGTTAATGATTTTCATAGCTTTAACAGTGTCATTAAATATAACCACAGTCCAGTTATTAAGTAAATATAAGTCTCTATAATTCATCGCAACCCCAAGATTAGGGAGAATTCCCCGAGATATTTGAGTAGTCAGGGAACCCCCCCCAAGGTTAAGGGTTCATCTTCAATGCCAGCTCTTTTGTTCCGCAAACGACCTGTTGGTAATGTTGAAACAGGGTAAGTAGCAGGCACCAAGAGACCCAGGGTGCAAATACCCTTCCAATCCCTTGGGACCAGCCGATAGGCTCGCCGGACACAAAGAAGCCAAAATTGTGTTAACTCATAATGTCCTGAATCAGAAGAATTAGCAAACATAATCATAGTCTCCATGTCTGAACATGCTACATACGTGGAAACGTTTGTCCACTGATTAGATGTGCTGATACCATTTGCAGTTGTAAGATTGTTTTTTATATGTGCACACCGTTTTGCTGAATCCCATACAATGGTATGTTGGCAAGTAGTGTAATTGCCCATTTCCAAGGCATTTGCTAACAAGCCTGAGCTTTGGAAACAAAAGCGAGCAGGTTCTAAAATTCTGGTAGAAACTGCATATGTAAAGTCCATCATGACTGGAGTGGAGTTCCATGAAGCATGAAGTGCCAGTCCTGACTTGCTGTCTGATGGAACGTGCATACAAATCCAACAATCAGTTTTATTCAATAGCTGAGCTGCCTTATTCAGGTCTCTATCGAACGCATTGGTTTCCCAGGCTCCTGGATCACTGGTCTTAACGTGTTGATGGGGTGACAAAATAAGGGCGAACGCAGCGAGCAGGAGTCCAGATGATATCGCCATTGTCATTGACGGCAGCATAGCCTCGACCCCAAGTGACAAGGGAGGCCGGGCCTTTCCACGTAGGATCAGGAAGGCGGTGATAATAGACTTGCGGTCGCGGGGAGTCTATAGGAGAAGCAGAAAATTTTGCCGACTTGCGGCGGTTGAATCAGGGGTGCCAGAAACATTGAGAAAATTGAGGGTAAACAAGACAAGGTTCAAGGTATTTTGTATCCCAGGCAAGCCGGGGTGGTTTTCCCCTTTCTGTTTTTATTGTTTAGGATTGCCTAGAACACAGAAAGTCCGAATACAATGATTAATAACATGTTAAGTGGCTGCACCCCTCTGTGGGGAGGCCATAATTGACAACTCTCCGTACCCCGGGGATTAACCCCAAGGGGGACAGAGTGAGCTTGCAGATTGCAAGTGGGACATTGCTGAATAATAGCAGAAGCCTCTGCTGCAGAAAGAGGAAATTGTTTCAGCAAGGCCTGTCGGTTTTGGAGAAAATAAGAGTGGCTAGTCCACGGAGTAATGAGTGACAAGGAAAGAATAGAAAGATCAGGGGGGGGCAAAGGCAGCAGCATCTGCCTGAGAATTCCCCTCCTGGATAATACCAGGAAATGGTTGGCGACTTCTGATATGGGCCGGGGAAAAAGGCAAAGTCCTAGCATGAAGGAGAGATTGTAAGGTTAAAAAATAAGCTGAGAAGATTATCATCAAGAGATGGGGAAACTTGAGTCGAGAGGAATGGAAAAACCTAGTAAACATCTATAAGATTAGCATTAATCCCAGATGCTAAGTAAACTTCCAGGGAGAATCATGAACTAATTTACAGACATTATGAAAATCAGAAATAATTGCAAAGGTGCAGAAACAGTTAAAGGAAGACAAAGATCTTTTAGGAAGATTAAAAGTAAATTTCCCTACAAAATCTGAAGCTTTTTAATCAAAATAAAATTCAATAGTGAAAAAAAGCAAAGTTGTACATTTAGGCAAGAAAAACAAAATGCACAGGTACAATACATGTGGTATCTTGCTCAACAGTAGTAACTGTGAGATGAATCTTGGAATTTTAGTGGACAACCATTTAACTATGAACCAGCTGTGTGTAGCAGCTGCCAAGAAATTAACACAGTTCTAGGCTGCATTTACAGAGGGAGAGAATCAAGATCACTTGAAATATCAATACCAGTTTATAATGCCTTAATAAGCCACACCTGAAACACTGCAGTCAGTTTCAGTTGCTACGATGCAAAAAAATTTTTTTTGAGAAACTAAAAAGAATGCAGAGAAGAGCAACAAAGATAATTAGTGAAATGGAAGCTAAAACTTATGAAGAACAGTTGCAGGAACTGGGCATATCCAGTTCGATGAAAAGAAGGACTAGGGGAAACATGATAGCAGTTTTCCAATATCTCTGGAGTTGCTATAAAAAAAAAGAAAAGGAGACAAACTATTCTCCAAAGCATCTGAGGGTAAAACAAAAAGCAATGGGTGGAAACTAATCAAGGAGAGAAGCAACTTAAAACTAAAAAAGAAATTTCCTCACAGTTAAAACAATCAATCAGTGAAAAAGTTTGTCTTCAAAAGGTGTGAATGCTCCAACACTGAATTTTTTTTTAAAAAAGACAACAATTTGTCTGAATGGATATAGGCTTGCCTGTCTAGGCAGGGGGTTGGACTAGAAGACCTTTAAGGTTCCTTCCAACTCTGTTATTCCATTCCACTCTATGGCTATTTGAAAAAACAAAAACTCTCTGAAATTCAAATTCAAATTTAAATTTAGAAATAGGAAAAAATGATTTTAAAAATATCCTGGCAAACTCTAGCAAGTGCTCATGCACAGAGCTCAGCTAAAGTCTAAGAATAAATATTTTGATGGAAAACATGGGATAAATATCCTACAAAATAAATTTGTTACAAGGACAACACAGCCAATGCTTCCAGTAGGTGCTGGCAAACACAGTAAACTACAACACCACACAGTGTTGTGTAAAACCTTGAATTTTGGAAAATATCTATGAAAATATTTATGAGGAAAAAATAAAGGAACATAATTTCATGGAAAAAATCACAAAATTTAAAATCTGCAAACAGAAGTAAACTTACTGTTGCAAAAGGAAAGCAAAGTTAATAGGTAATTTGAAATGTAATCCCATCAGCTGCAGTAGCAGTTTGAACTTTGACTAGCTTTCTGAGCGATGAGATTAGATCATAGAATGTTTAACTTTAGTTAATAATGTAAATAATGAACTTAACAAAAAAGTGGATAATTTAAAAAAAGGACTACCCAATTAATAGTTCCCAGCAATTGTAACTGAATTAAAATAATAATTGTGGGATATCTGATGCAGCATAAGATCAAGACATCTTATGTCCTAGATTCAAAAATTTTCTTGTAGCTAATTTTTTTCTCTCTGGTGCAACATTTAATCCATAGGAGAGAAGGCTATACTGATAAAACATCTAATTTAAGTTACTCCAAGTATAAAAGCTATATGAGAATCAACACCTCTGCCAGGCACTCTGCACTTTTCCTTAAAACATTTCTGGTTACCACAATTGCAACAATTCCCTTGGGCTTTGTTACTTTGTCTCATGGCTGCAATTAACAAATTATTTTGATGGCTAGAAGAACGTATATCTTGCCAAATTTTAACCATTTCAGCCATTTCAGGATTTTTTCCTAATGCTAAGATTTTCCTGCATTCAGAAGCAGCTTTTTCGTTAACGCAATCAGTGTATGCTTGATTAGGTTTCAGTTGAATGCTTGAAAAGGTGTGTGCCGGCTTATCAGCTTTCTGAAAATACTCAAAGGCACATTCAGAAAAAACTTGCAAATTTGGTGCAGGAAGGTCAATTTTAACATCTACTGGACAATCAGCAAGCATTTGAACAATTTCATGATTCTTTTCTAATCTTTCCTCTTGCATTTTTTGAATCAGACCAGTATTTTTTACTACTGGAAAAGACTCATGAGATGAAACTTGGAGACCCTTTGCAAGTTTTATTCCTTTTTGCTGTTCTTCTTTAAATTCTGCCCTGTCTACGCTGAATGCCTCCTGTGGAGGAACAATAGATAAGGAAGCAACAGCATCCAAAGTGCCGGATTTTAAAGCCTTTTGGTATGCCCCGCGAATAAGGCCAGATTGCAAAACAGGAGCAGGGTTTGAAGCAGAAAAAACAGGGGTTTCGGGAGCCATGGGTGAAAAAGAACGCACGACTGAAGGTAATGGGGTAGTCAACATGACTGAGGGAGCCTGATAAGGTGGGGGATCTAATAAAAGCTGGTGAGGCGGGTCAGCATGAGTCTGAATCATAGTATAAGCCTCACTTTTAGAAAAGGATGGGGTAAATTTTTGTTCTTGAGGAGAAAGGTATTTTTTCCTGCCCAATTGTCTCAGCTCTTCCACGTGAGAGTTCTGAGCTGTAGACGTTCCACCCCCCATACTTACGAGAAGGAGTCAGTCGCCAGCGACGTCGTCGGGTGCACCGTGCCTATTCCAGGCGATAAGTAGAGGGTTAGCAGGGACGTATTCCCATGTGGAATCACATCGAGGGGTCACCAAATGTGGTGGTCTCCCATGAGAAATGAGACACGCAGACAGGTACCTCGGGACGGGAGCACAGAATCTTCTGTGTAACCCTCTTTTATTACATTTCAGTTCATATCCAGTTACATTCTTATGACAATGTTAGTAAGGGGTGGGTATATACCATATATGGTCATATTGTTAGTCTATTCCTGAGTACACATCCTTCAGGTAACTTATGCATTCGGGTCACGTAGGCACTGGGGTCAGGAGATTTCAGATGAGATGAGTCACATCATGCTTTTCCTGTCTTGGTTAGTGCCATTGTCCTAATAGTTAATGAGGTAACCATTATACCGGCTGAAGTAAAGTACTTTGTTCCCAATTATTCCCACAATCAACCACATCAATTTCTCTCTAGCTGACATTTGCTAGATGTGCAGAAGCAGAGTTCCAGGATTATGCAGAAATCTACCTTGCAATTTTTCTCCAGCTGACATTTTCCAGATCTGCAGAAGCAGAATTCAAACATTATGCAGAAATCTACCACATCAATTTCTCTCAAGCTGACATTTTCCAGATGTGCAGAAGCAGAGTTCCAGGATTATGCTGAAATCTGCCTTTACATTTTCTCTCTAGCTGACATTTTCCAGGTCTGCAGAAACAGAGTTCAAAGATTATGCTGAGATCTACCACATCAATTTCTCTCTAGCTGACATTTGCTAGATGTGCAGAAGCAGAGTTCCAGGATTATGCAGAAATCTACCTTGCAATTTTTCTCCAGCTGACATTTTCCAGATCTGCAGAAGCAGAATTCAAACATTATGCAGAAATCTACCACATCAATTTCTCTCAAGCTGACATTTTCCAGATGTGCAGAAGCAGAGTTCCAGGATTATGCTGAAATTTGCCTTGCAATTTTTCTCCAGCTGACTTTTTCCAGATCTGCAGAAGCAGAATTCAAATATTATGCAGAAATCTACCACATCAATTTCTCTCTAGCTGATATTTTCCAGATGTGAAGAAGCAGAGTTGCCGGATTATGCTTAAATATGCCTTGCAATTTTTCTCCAGCGGACATTTGCCAGATGTGCAGAAGCAGAGCTCCAGGATTATGCTGAAATCAACTGTGGTGGTCTCCCATGAGAAATGAGACACGCAGACAGGTACCTCGGGACGGGAGCACAGAATCTTCTGTGTAACCCTCTTTTATTACATTTCAGTTCATATTCAGTTACATTCTAATGACAATGTTAGTAAGGGGTGGGTATATACCATATGTGGTCATATTGTTAGTCTACTCCTGAGTACACATCTTTCAGGTAACTTATGCATTCGGGTCACGTAGGCTTTCAGGTCACGTAGGCACTGGGGTCAGCAGATTTCAGATGAGATGAGTCACATCCTGCTTTTCCTGTCCTGCTTAGTGCCATTGTCCTAATAGTTAACCATTACAGGCTGAAGTAAAGTACTTTGTTCCCAAATTAATCCCACATCTCCTCCTTTTTTGTTTTATCAAATGGTCCATCCTCCAATTCCAGAAGGGTTTTGGTTTCGCTGATTAGAACGTCCTTCCTGTTGGAGAAAAGCAAGTTTTTGCACATCTGCAGGAGAGAGGGGAGACATTGAATACAACAACACAACAATATTAATAATACAACAATAATTCATAACTGTTGGTATGAGTGACCTCAGCCAACTCCCATCAGGTAGCCAGGACCATAGGGCATCCCAAATGTCAATGATGCCACTTCCGTCTTCGACCAGGGGGTTGACCATGTTCTCCATATGCTCAATTGTGTGTGTGATGTTATATTTATAGTCAGATACATAAGCATAACAATGTGAATGAATTAAAACACAAACACATCCTTTAGCAGCCAATACAATATCTAAAGCATATCTATTCTATAAGACCACTTCTCGAATTTCTCCTAATTCTTTGTTAATGATTTTCATAGCTTTAACAGTGTCATTAAATATAACCACAGTCCAGTTATTAAGTAAATATAAGTCTCTATAATTCATCGCAACCCCAAGATTAGGGAGAATTCCCCGAGATATTTGAGTAGTCAGGGAACCCCCCAAGGTTAAGGGTTCATCTTCAATGCCAGCTCTTTTGTTCCGCAAACGACCTGTTGGTAATGTTGAAACAGGGTAAGTAGCAGGCACCAAGAGACCCAGGGTGCAAATACCCTTCCAATCCCTTGGGACCAGCCGATAGGCTCGCCGGACACAAAGATGCCAAAATTGTGTTAACTCATAATGTCCTGAATCAGAAGAATTAGCAAACAGAATCATAGTCTCCATGTCTGAACATGCTACATACGTGGAAACGTTTGTCCACTGATTAGATGTGCTGATACCATTTGCAGTTGTAAGATTGTTTTTTATATGTGCACACCGTTTTGCTGAATCCCATACAATGGTATGTTGGCAAGTAGTGTAATTGCCCATTTCCAAGGCATTTGCTAACAAGCCTGAGCTTTGGAAACAAAAGCGAGCAGGTTCTAAAATTCTGGTAGAAACTGCATATGTAAAATCCATCATGACTGGAGTGGAGTTCCATGAAGCATGAAGTGCCAGTCCTGACTTGCTGTCTGATGGAACGTGCATACAAATCCAACAATCAGTTTTATTCAACAGCTGAGCTGCCTTATTCAGGTCTCTATCGAACGCATTGGTTTCCCAGGCTCCTGGATCACTGGTCTTAACGTGTTGATGGGGTGACAAAATAAGGGCGAACGCAGCGAGCAGGAGTCCAGATGATATCGCCATTGTCATTGACGGCAGCATAGCCTCGACCCCAAGTGACAAGGGAAGCCGGGCCTTTCCACGTAGGATCAGGAAGGCGGTGATAATAGACTTGCGGTCGCGGGGAGTCTATAGGAGAAGCAGAAAATTTTGCCGACTTGCGGCGGTTGAATCAGGGGTGCCAGAAACATTGAGAAAATTGAGGGTAAACAAGACAAGGTTCAAGGTATTTTGTATCCCAGGCAAGCCGGGGTGGTTTTCCCCTTTCTGTTTTTATTGTTTAGGATTGCCTAGAATACAGAAAGTCCGAATACAATGATTAATAACATGTTAAGTGGCTGCACCCCTCTGTGGGGAGGCCATAATTGACAACTCTCCATACCCCGGGGATTAACCCCAAGGGGGACAGAGTGAGCTTGCAGATTGCAAGTGGGACATTGCTGAATAATAGCAGAAGCCTCTGCTGCAGAAAGAGAAATTTGTTTCAGCAAGGCCTGTCGGTTTTGGAGAAAATAAGAGTGGCTAGTCCACGGAGTAATGAGTGACAAGGAAAGAATAGAAAGATCAAGGGGGGGGGGGCAAAGGCAGCAGCATCTGCCTGAGAATTCCCCTCCTGGATAATACCAGGAAATGATTGGCGACTTCTGATATGGGCCGGGGAAAAAGGCAAAGTCCTAGCATGAAGGAGAGATTGTAAGGTTAAAAAATAAGCTGAGAAGATTATCATCAAGAGATGGGGAAACTTGAGTCGAGAGGAATGGAAAAACCTAGTAAACATCTATAAGATTAGCATTAATCCCAGATGCTAAGTAAACTTCCAGGGAGAATCATGAACTAATTTACAGACATTATGAAAATCAGAAATAATTGCAAAGGTGCAGAAACAGTTAAAGGAAGACAAAGATCTTTTAGGAAGATTAAAAGTAAATTTCCCTACAAAATCTGAAGCTTTTTAATCAAAATAAAATTCAATAGTGAAAAAAGAGCAAAGTTGTATATTTAGGCAAGAAAAACAAAATGCACAGGTACAATACATGTGGTATCTTGCTCAACAGTAGTAACTGTGAGATGAATCTTGGAATTTTAGTGGACAACCATTTAACTATGAACCAGCTGTGTGTAGCAGCTGCCAAGAAATTAACACAGTTCTAGGCTGCATTTACAGAGGGAGAGAATCAAGATCACTTGAAATATCAATACCAGTTTATAATGCCTTAATAAGCCACACCTGAAACACTGCAGTCAGTTTCAGTTGCTACGATGCAAAAAAAATTTTTTTGAGAAACTAAAAAGAATGCAGAGAAGAGCAACAAAGATAATTAGTGAAATGGAAGCTAAAACTTATGAAGAACAGTTGCAGGAACTGGGCATATCCAGTTCGATGAAAAGAAGGACTAGGGGAAACATGATAGCAGTTTTCCAATATCTCTGGAGTTGCTATAAAAAAAAAGAAAAGGAGACAAACTATTCTCCAAAGCATCTGAGGGTAAAACAAAAAGCAATGGGTGGAAACTAATCAAGGAGAGAAGCAACTTAAAACTAAAAAAGAAATTTCCTCACAGTTAAAACAATCAATCAGTGAAAAAGTTTGTCTTCAAAAGGTGTGAATGCTCCAACACTGAAATTTTTTTTTTTAAAAAAGACAACAATTTGTCTGAATGGATATAGGCTTGGCTGTCTAGGCAGGGGGTTGGACTAGAAGACCTTTAAGGTTCCTTCCAACTCTGTTATTCCATTCCACTCTATGGCTATTTGAAAAAACAAAAACTCTCTGAAATTCAAATTCAAATTTAAATTTAGAAATAGGAAAAAATGATTTTAAAAATATCCTGGCAAACTCTAGCAAGTGCTCATGCACAGAGCTCAGCTAAAGTCTAAGAATAAATATTTTGATGGAAAACATGGGATAAATATCCTACAAAATAAATTTGTTACAAGGACAACACAGCCAATGCTTCCAGTAGGTGCTGGCAAACACAGTAAACTACAACACCACACAGTGTTGTGTAAAACCTTGAATTTTGGAAAATATCTATGAAAATATTTATGAGGAAAAAATAAAGGAACATAATTTCATGGATAAAAATCACAAAATTTAAAATCTGCAAACAGAAGTAAACTTACTGTTGCAAAAGGAAAGCAAAGTTAATAGGTAATTTGAAATGTAATCCCATCAGCTGCAGTAGCAGTTTGAACTTTGACTAGCTTTCTGAGCGATGAGATTAGATCATAGAATGTTTAACTTTAGTTAATAATGTAAATAATGAACTTAACAAAAAAGTGGATAATTGTGGTGGTCTCCCATGAGAAATGAGACACGCAGACAGGTACCTCGGGACGGGAGCACAGAATCTTCTGTGTAACCCTCTTTTATTATATTTCAGTTCATATCCAATTACATTCTCATGACATAGTTAGTAAGGGGTGGGTATATACCATATGTGGTCATATTGTTAGTCTACTCCTGAGTACACATCTTTCAGGTAACTTATGCATTCGGGTCACGTAGGCTTTCAGGTCACGTAGGCACTGGGGTCAGCAGATTTCAGATGAGATGAGTCACATCCTGCTTTTCCTGTCCTGCTTAGTGCCATTGTCCTAATAGTTAACCATTACAGGCTGAAGTAAAGTACTTTGTTCCCAAATTAATCCCACATCTCCTCCTTTTTTGTATTATCAAATGGTCCATCCTCCAATTCCAGAAGGGCTTTGGTTTCGCTGATTAGAACGTCCTTCCTGTTGGAGAAAAGCAAGTTTTTGCACATCTGCAGGAGAGAGGGGAGACATTGAATACAACAACACAACAATATTAATAATACAACAATAATTCATAACTGTTGGTATGAGTGACCTCAGCCAACTCCCATCAGGTAGCCAGGACCATAGGGCATCCCAAATGTCAATGATGCCACTTCCGTCTTCGACCAGGGGGTTGACCATGTTCTCCATATGCTCAATTGTGTGTGTGATGTTATATTTATAGTCAGATACATAAGCATAACAATGTGAATGAATTAAAACACAAACACATCCTTTAGCAGCCAATACAATATCTAAAGCATATCTATTCTATAAGACCACTTCTCGAATTTCTCCTAATTCTTTGTTAATGATTTTCATAGCTTTAACAGTGTCATTAAATATAACCACAGTCCAGTTATTAAGTAAATATAAGTCTCTATAATTCATCGCAACCCCAAGATTAGGGAGAATTCCCCGAGATATTTGAGTAGTCAGGGAACCCCCCAAGGTTAACGGTTGATCTTCAATACCAGCTCTTTTGTTCCGCAAACGACCTGTTGGTAATGTTGAAACAGGGTAAGTAGCAGGCACCAAGAGACCCAGGGTGCAAATACCCTTCCAATCCCTTGGGACCAACCGATAGGCTCGCCGGACACAAAGAAGCCAAAATTGTGTTAGCTCATAATGTCCTGAATCAGAAGAATTAGCAAACATAATCATAGTCTCCATGTCTGAACATGCTGCATACGTGGAAACGTTTGTCCACTGATTAGACTTGCTGATACCATTTACAGTTGTAAGATTGTGTTTTATATGTGCACACCATTTTGCTGAATCCCATACAATGGTTTGTTGGCAATTAGTGTAATTGCCCATTTCCAAGGCATTTGCTAACAAGCCTGTGCTTTGAAAACAAAAGCGAGCAGGTTCTAAAATTCTGGTTGAAACCGCATATGTAAAGTTCAGCATAACTGGAGTGGAGTTCCATTTCTGATTCCATTAAAAGGTACAGCATGAAGTGCCAGTCCTGACTTGCTGTCTGATGGAATGTGCATACAAATTCAACAATCAGTTTTATTCAACAGCTGAGCTGCCTTATTCAGGTCTCTTACGAACGCATTGGTTTCCCAGGCTCCTGGATCACTGGTCTTAACGTGTTGATGGGGTGAAAAAATAAGGGCGAACGCAGCGAGCAGGAGTCCAGATGATATCACCATTGTCATTGACGGCAGCGTAGCCTCGACCCCAAGTGTCAAGGGAGGCCGGGCCTTTCCACGTAGGATCAGGAAGGCGGCGATAATAGACTTGCGGTCGCGGGGAGTCTATAGGAGAAGCAGAAAATTTGCCGACTTGCGGCGGTTTAATCAGGGGTGCCAGAAACATTGAGAAAATTGAGGGTAAACAAGACAAGGTTCAAGGTATTTTGTATTCCCGGCAAGCCAGGGTGGTTTTCCCCTTTCTGTTTTTATTGTTTAGGATTGCCTAGAATACAGAAAGTCCGAATACAATGATTAATAACATGTTTAGTGGCTTCACCCCTCTGTGGAGAGGCCATGATTGACAACTCTCCGTACCCCGGGGGTTAACCCCAAGGGGGACAGAGTGAGCTTGCAGACTGCAAGTAGGACATTGCTGAATAATAGCAGAAGCCTCCGCTACAGAAAGAGAAAATTGTTTCAGCAAGGCTTTTCAGTTTTGATGAAAATAAGAGTGGCTAGTCCACGGAGTAATGGGTGACAAAGAAAAAATAGAAAGATGGGGGTGGGCAAAGGCAGCAGCATCTGCCCAAGAAGGCCCCTCCTGGATAATACCAGGAAATGGTAGGTGACTTCTGATATGGGCCGGAAAAAAAGGCAAAAACCTATCATGAAGGAGAGATTGCAAGGTTAAAAAATAAGCTGAGAAGATTATCATCAAAAGATGGGGAAACTTGAGTCGAGAGGAATGGAAAAGCCTAGTAAACATCTATAAGATTAGCATTAATCCCAGATGCTAAATAAACTTCCAGGGAGAATCATGAACTAATTTACAGACATTATGAAAATCAGAAATAATTGCAAAGGTGCAGAAACAGTTAAAGTAAGACAAAGATCTTTAGGAAGATTAAAAGTAAATTTCCCTACAAAATCTGAAGCTTTTTAATCAAAATAAAATTCAATAGTGAAAAAAAGCAAAGTTGTACATTTAGGCAAGAAAAACAAAATGCACAGGTACAATATATGTGGTATCTTGCTCAACAGTAGTAACTGTGAGATGGATTCTGGAGTTTTAGTGGACAACCACTTAAACACAAGCCAGCCGTGTGTAGCAGCTGCCAAGAAATTAACACAGTTCTAGGCTGTATTTACAGAGGGACAGAACCAAGATCATGTGAAATATCAATACCAGTTTATAATGTCTTAGTAAGCCACACCTGAAACACTGCAGTCAGTTTCAGTTGCTACGATGCAAAAAAAAATAATGTTGAGACTAGAAAGAATGCAGAGAATAGCAACAAAGATAATTAGGGAAATGGAGGCTAAAACATATGAAAAATAGTTGCAGGAACTGGGCATTTCCAGTTCAATGAAAAGAAGGACTAGGGGACACATGATAGCAGTTTTCCAATATCTCTGGAGTTGCTATAAAAAAAACTATTCTATAAAGCATCTGAGTGTAGAACAAAAGCAATGGGTGGAAACTAATCAAGGAGAGAAGCAACTTAGAACTAAAAAGAAATTTCCTCACAGTTAAAACAATCAATCAGTGAAAAAGTTTGTCTTCAGAAGGTGTGAATGCTCCAACACTGAAAACTTTTTAAGAAGACAACAATTTGTCTGAATGGATTTCCATTTGCCTGAAGTGATCCAGGCTTGCCTGTCTAGGCAGGGGGTTGGACTAGAAGACCTTTAAGGTTCCTTCCAACTCTGTTATTCCATTCCACTCTATGGCTATTTGAAAAGACAAAAACTCTCTGAAATTCAAATTCAAATTTAAATTTAGAAATAGGAAAAAATGATTTTAAAAATATCCTGGCAAACTCTAGCAAGTGCTCATGCACAGAGCTCAGCTAAAGTCTAAGAATAAATATTTTGATGGAAAACATGGGATAAATATCCTACAAAATAAATTTGTTACAAGGACAACACAGCCAATGCTTCCAGTAGGTGCTGGCAAACACAGTAAACTACAACACCACACAGTGTTGTGTAATACCTTGAATTTTGGAAAATATCTATGAAAATATTTATGAGGAAAAAATAAAGGAACATAATTTCATGGAAAAAATCACAAAATTTAAAATCTGCAAACAGAAGTAAACTTACTGTTGCAAAAGGAAAGCAAAGTTAATAGGTAATTTGAAATGTAATCCCATCAGCTGCAGTAGCAGTTTGAACTTTGACTAGCTTTCTGAGGGATGAGATTAGATCATAGAATGTTTAACTTTAGTTAATAATGTAAATAATGAACTTAACAAAAAAGTGGATAATTTAAAAAAAGGACTACCCAATTAATAGTTCCCAGCAATTGTAACTGAATTAAAATAATAATTGTGGGATATCTGATGCAGCATAAGATCAAGACATCTTATGTCCTAGATTCAAAAATTTTCTTGTAGCTAATTTTTTTCTCTCTGGTGCAACATTTAATCCATAGGAGAGAAGGCTATACTGATAAAACATCTAATTTAAGTTACTCCAAGTATAAAAGCTATATGAGAATCAACACCTCTGCCAGGCACTCTGCACTTTTCCTTAAAACATTTCTGGTTACCACAATTGCAACAATTCCCTTGGGCTTTGTTACTTTGTCTCATGGCTGCAATTAACAAATTATTTTGATGGCTAGAAGAACGTATATCTTGCCAAATTTTAACCATTTCAGCCATTTCAGGATTTTTTCCTAATGCTAAGATTTTCCTGCATTCAGAAGCAGCTTTTTCGTTAACGCAATCAGTGTATGCTTGATTAGGTTTCAGTTGAATGCTTGAAAAGGTGTGTGCCGGCTTATCAGCTTTCTGAAAATACTCAAAGGCACATTCAGAAAAAACTTGCAAATTTGGTGCAGGAAGGTCAATTTTAACATCTACTGGACAATCAGCAAGCATTTGAACAATTTCATGATTCTTTTCTAATCTTTCCTCTTGCATTTTTTGAATCAGACCAGTATTTTTTACTACTGGAAAAGACTCATGAGATGAAACTTGGAGACCCTTTGCAAGTTTTATTCCTTTTTGCTGTTCTTCTTTAAATTCTGCCCTGTCTACGCTGAATGCCTCCTGTGGAGGAACAATAGATAAGGAAGCAACAGCATCCAAAGTGCCGGATTTTAAAGCCTTTTGGTATGCCCCGCGAATAAGGCCAGATTGCAAAACAGGAGCAGGGTTTGAAGCAGAAAAAACAGGGGTTTCGGGAGCCATGGGTGAAAAAGAACGCACGACTGAAGGTAATGGGGTAGTCAACATGACTGAGGGAGCCTGATAAGGTGGGGGATCTAATAAAAGCTGGTGAGGCGGGTCAGCATGAGTCTGAATCATAGTATAAGCCTCACTTTTAGAAAAGGATGGGGTAAATTTTTGTTCTTGAGGAGAAAGGTATTTTTTCCTGCCCAATTGTCTCAGCTCTTCCACGTGAGAGTTCTGAGCTGTAGACGTTCCACCCCCCATACTTACGAGAAGGAGTCAGTCGCCAGCGACGTCGTCGGGTGCACCGTGCCTATTCCAGGCGATAAGTAGAGGGTTAGCAGGGACGTATTCCCATGTGGAATCACATCGAGGGGTCACCAAATGTGGTGGTCTCCCATGAGAAATGAGACACGCAGACAGGTACCTCGGGACGGGAGCACAGAATCTTCTGTGTAACCCTCTTTTATTACATTTCAGTTCATATCCAGTTACATTCTTATGACAATGTTAGTAAGGGGTGGGTATATACCATATATGGTCATATTGTTAGTCTATTCCTGAGTACACATCCTTCAGGTAACTTATGCATTCGGGTCACGTAGGCACTGGGGTCAGGAGATTTCAGATGAGATGAGTCACATCATGCTTTTCCTGTCTTGGTTAGTGCCATTGTCCTAATAGTTAATGAGGTAACCATTATACCGGCTGAAGTAAAGTACTTTGTTCCCAATTATTCCCACAATCAACCACATCAATTTCTCTCTAGCTGACATTTGCTAGATGTGCAGAAGCAGAGTTCCAGGATTATGCAGAAATCTACCTTGCAATTTTTCTCCAGCTGACATTTTCCAGATCTGCAGAAGCAGAATTCAAACATTATGCAGAAATCTACCACATCAATTTCTCTCAAGCTGACATTTTCCAGATGTGCAGAAACAGAGTTCCAGGATTATGCTGAAATCTGCCTTTACATTTTCTCTCTAGCTGACATTTTCCAGGTCTGCAGAAACAGAGTTCAAAGATTATGCTGAGATCTACCACATCAATTTCTCTCAAGCTGACATTTTCCAGATGTGCAGAAGCAGAGTTGCAGGATTATGCTGAAATCTGCCTTGCAATTTTTCTCCAGCTGACATTTGCTAGATGTGCAGAAGCAGAGTTCCAGGATTATGCAGAAATCTACCTTGCAATTTTTCTCCAGCTGACATTTTCCAGATCTGCAGAAGCAGAGTTCCAGGATTATGCTGAAATCTGCCTTTATATTTTCTCTCTAGCTTACATTTTCCAGATCTGCAGAAGCAGAATTCAAACATTATGCAGAAATCTACCACATCAATTTCTCTCTAGCTGACATTTGCCAGATGTGCAAGAAGCAGAGTTCCAGGATTATGCTGAAATCTGCCTTGCAATTTTTCTCTCTAGCTGAGATTTTCCAAATGTGCAGAAGCAGAGTTCAAACATTATGCAGAAATCTACCACATCAATTTCTCTCTAGCTGACATTTTCCACATGTGCAGAAGCAGAGTTCCAGGATTATGCTGAAATTTGCCTTGCAATTTTTCTCCAGCTGACATTCTCCAGATATGCAGAAGCAGAGTTCAAACATTATGCTGAAATCTGCCTTGCAATTTTTCTCCAGCTGACATTTTCCAGGTTTGCAGAAGCAGAGTTCAAAGATTATACTGAAATCTACTACATCAATTTCTCTCTAGCTGATATTTTCCAGATGTGAAGAAGCAGAGTTGCCGGATTATGCTTAAATATGCCTTGCAATTTTTCTACAGCGGACATTTGCCAGATGTGCAGAAGCAGAGCTCCAGGATTATGCTGAAATCAACTGTGGTGCTCTCCCATGAGAAATGAGACACGCAGACAGGTACCTCGGGACGGGAGCACAGAATCTTCTGTGTAACCCTCTTTTATTACATTTCAGTTCATATCCAGTTACATTCTTATGACAATGTTAGTAAGGGGTGGGTATATACCATATATGGTCATATTGTTAGTCTATTCCTGAGTACACATCCTTCAGGTAACTTATGCATTCGGGTCATGTAGGCACTGGGGTCAGGAGATTTCAGATGAGATGAGTCACATCATGCTTTTCCTGTCTTGGTTAGTGCCATTGTCCTAATAGTTAATGAGGTAACCATTATACCGGCTGAAGTAAAGTACTTTGTTCCCAATTATTCCCACAATCAACCACATCAATTTCTCTCTAGCTGACATTTTCCAGATGTGAAGAAGCAGAGTTGCAGGATTATGCTGAAATCTGCCTTGCAATTTCTCTCTAGCTGACATTTTCCAGATGTGCAGAAGCAGAGTTCCAGGATTATGCTGAAATCTGCCTTTACATTTTCTCTCTAGTTGACAATTTCCAGGTCTGCAGAAACAGAGTTAAAAGATTATGCTGAAATCTACCACATCAATTTCTCTCAAGCTGACATTTTCCAGATGTGAAGAAGCAGAGTTCCAGGATTATGCTTAAATTTGCCTTGCAATTTTTCTCCAGCTGACATTCTCCAGATATGCAGAAGCAGAGTTCAAACATTATGCTGAAATCTACCACATCAATTTCTCTCTAGCTGACATTTTCCAGATGTGAAGAAGCAGAGTTCAAACATTATGCTGAAATCTGCCTTACAATTTTTCTCCAGCTGACATTTTCCAGGTTTGCAGAAGCAGAGTTCCAGGATTATGCTAAAATATGGCTTGCAATTTTTCTCCAGTGGACATTTGCCAGATGTGCAGAAGCAGAGCTCCAGGATTATGCTGAAATCTACCACATCAATTTCTCTCTAGCTGACATTTTCCAGATGTGAAGAAGCAGAGTTGCAGGATTATGCTGAAATCTACCTTGCAATTTTTCTCCAGCTGACATTTTCCAGATCTGCAGAAGCAGAATTCAAACATTATGCAGAAATCTACCACATCAATTTCTCTCAAGCTGACATTTTCCAGATGTGCAGAAGCAGAGTAACAGGATTATGCTGAAATCTGCCTCTGCATTTTCCCTCTAGCTGACATTTTCCAGATGTGCAGAAGCTGAGTTCAAAGATTATGGTGAAATCTACCACATCAATTTCTCTCTAGCTGACATTTTCCAGATGTGCAGAAGCTGAGTTCAAAGATTATGCTGAAATCTACAACTTCAATTTCTCTCTAGCTTACATTTTCCAGATGTGCAGAAGCAGAGTTCTAGGATTATGCTGAAATCTGCCTCTGCATTTTCTCTCTAGCTGACATTTTCCACATGTGCAGAAGCAGAGTTCAAAGATTATGCTGAAATCTACCACATCAATTTCTCTCTATCTGACATTTTCCAGATGTGCAGAAGCAGAGGTCCAGGATTGTGCTGAAAACCACAACATCAATTTCTCTCTAGCTGACTTTCCCAGATGTGCAGAAGCAGAGGTCCAGTATTATGCTGAAATCTGCCTTGCAATTTCTCTCTAGCTGACTTTTCCAGATGTGCAGGAGTGTTCCAGGATTATGCTGAAATCTACATCAATTTCTCTCTAGCTGACATTTTCCAGATGTGTAGAAGCAGAGTTCCAGCTGTGTGCTGAAACCTGCCTTACAATTTCTCTCTAGCTGACTTTTCCAGATGTGCAGAAGCTGAGTTCAAAGATTATGGTTAAATCTGCCACATCAATTTCTGTCTAGCTGACATTTGCCAGATGTGCAGAAGTAGATTTCAAGGATTATGCTGAAATCTGCCTTGCAAGTTTTCTCAAGCTGACATTTTCCATATGTACAGAATCAGAGTTCCTGGTGTATGCTGAAATCTGCCTTGCAATTTCTCTCTAGCTGACTTTTCCAGATGTGCAGAAGCTGAGTTCAAAGATTATGGTGAAATCTACCACATCAATTTCTCTCTAGCTGACATTT
Source organism: Diadophis punctatus similis (assembly GCA_023053685.1). Lineage (NCBI taxonomy): Eukaryota > Metazoa > Chordata > Lepidosauria > Squamata > Dipsadidae > Diadophis > Diadophis punctatus. The sequence goes on along the minus strand of JALIGW010000019.1, from coordinate 16,512,354 downwards.
TCCAGATGTGCAGAAGCTGAGTTCAAAGATTATGGTGAAATCTACCACATCAATTTCACTCTAGCTGACATTTTCCAGATGTGCAGAAGCAGAGTTCCAGGATTATGCTGAAATATGCAACATCAATTTCTCTCTAACTGACATTTTCCAGATGTGTAGAACCAGAGATCCAGGATTATGCTGAAATCTGCCTTGCAATTTTTCTCCAGGTGACATTTTCCAGATGTGCAGAAGCAGAGTTCAAAGATTATACTGAAATCTACCACATCAATTTCTCTCTAGCTGATATTTTCCAGATGTGAAGAAGCAGAGTTGCCGGATTATGCTTAAATATGCCTTGCAATTTTTCTCCAGCGGACATTTGCCAGATGTGCAGAAGCAGAGCTCCAGGATTATGCTGAAATCAACTGTGGTGCTCTCCCATGAGAAATGAGACACGCAGACAGGTACCTCGGGACGGGAGCACAGAATCTTCTGTGTAACCCTCTTTTATTACATTTCAGTTCATATCCAGTTACATTCTTATGACAATGTTAGTAAGGGGTGGGTATATACCATATATGGTCATATTGTTAGTCTATTCCTGAGTACACATCCTTCAGGTAACTTATGCATTCGGGTCATGTAGGCACTGGGGTCAGGAGATTTCAGATGAGATGAGTCACATCATGCTTTTCCTGTCTTGGTTAGTGCCATTGTCCTAATAGTTAATGAGGTAACCATTATACCGGCTGAAGTAAAGTACTTTGTTCCCAATTATTCCCACAATCAACCACATCAATTTCTCTCTAGCTGACATTTTCCAGATGTGAAGAAGCAGAGTTGCAGGATTATGCTGAAATCTGCCTTGCAATTTCTCTCTAGCTGACATTTTCCAGATGTGCAGAAGCAGAGTTCCAGGATTATGCTGAAATCTGCCTTTACATTTTCTCTCTAGTTGACAATTTCCAGGTCTGCAGAAACAGAGTTAAAAGATTATGCTGAAATCTACCACATCAATTTCTCTCAAGCTGACATTTTCCAGATGTGAAGAAGCAGAGTTCAAAGATTATGCTGAAATCTAACACATCAATTTCTCTCTAGCTGACATTTTCCAGATGTGCAGAAGCAGAGTTCAAAGATTATGCTGAAATCTACCACATCAATTTCTCTCTAGCTTACATTTTCCAGATGTGGAGAAGCAGAGTTCCAGGGTTATGGTGAAATCAACCTCTGCATTTTATCTCTAGCTGACATTTTCCAGATGTTCAGAAGCAGAGTTACAAGATTATGCTGAAATCTACCAGATCAATTTCTCTCTAGCTGACATTTTCCAGATGTGCAGAAGCAGAGTTCCAGGATTATGCTGAAATCTGCCTTGCACTTTTTCTCCAGGTGACATTTTCCAGATGTGCAGAAGCAGAGTTCAAACATTATGCTGAAATCTACCACATCAATTTCTCTCTTGACTATATTTTCCAGATGTGCAGAAGCAGAGTTCCAGGATTATGATGAAATCAACCACATCAATTTCTCTCTAGCTGACATTTTCCAGATGTGCAGAAGCAGAGTTTCAGGATTTAGGTGAAATCAGCCTCTGCATTTTCTTTCAAGCTGACATTTTCCAGATGTGCAGAAGCAGAGTTCCAGGATTATGCTGAAATCTGCCTTGCAATTTTTCTCCAGGTGACATTTTCCAGGTCTGCAGAAACAGAGTTCAAAGATTATGCTGAGATCTACCACATCAATTTCTCTCTAGCTGACATTTTCCAGATGTGCAGAAGCAGAGTTTCAGGATTTAGGTGAAATCAGCCTCTGCATTTTCTCTCTAGCTGACATTTTCCAGATGTGCAGAAGCAGAGTTCCAGGATTATGATGAAATCTACCACATCAATTTCTCTTTAGCTTACATTTTCCAGATGTGCGGAAGCAGAGTTCGAAGATTATGCTTAAATCTAACTCTGCATTTTCTCTCTAGCTGACATTTTCCAGATGTGCAGAAGCAGAGTTCTAAGATTATGCTGAAATCTACAACATCAATTTCTCTCTAGCTTACATTTTCCAGATGTGCAGAAGCATTGTTCCACGGTTATGGTGAAATCAATCTCTGCATTTTATCTCTAGCTGACATTTTCCAGATGTTCATAAGCAGAGTTACAAGATTATGCTGAAATCTACCACATCAATTAATCTCTAGCTGACATTTTCCAGATGTGCGGAAGCAGAGGTCCAGGATTGTGCTGAAAACCACAACATCAATTTCTCTCTAGCTGACTTTCCCAGATGTGCAGAAGCAGAGGTCCAGTATTATGCTGAAATCTGCCTTGCAATTTTTCTCCAGCTGACATTTTCCAGGTTTGCAGAAGCAGAGTTCAAAGATTATACTGAAATCTACCACATCAATTTCTCTCTAGCTGATATTTTCCAGATGTGAAGAAGCAGAGTTCCAGGGTTATGGTGAAATCAACCTCTGCATTTTATCTCTAGCTGACATTTTCCAGATGTTCAGAAGCAGAGTTACAAGATTATGCTGAAATCTACCAGATCAATTTCTCTCTAGCTGACATTTTCCAGATGTGCAGAAGCAGAGTTCCAAGATTATGCGGAAATCTGCCTCTGCATTTTTTCTTCCAGCTTCATTTTCCAGATGTGCAGAAGCAGCATTCCAGGATTATGCTGAAATCTTCGACATCAATTTCTCTCTAGCTTACATTTCCCAGGTGTGCAGAAGCAGAGTTCCAGGATTATGCTGAAATCTGCCTTGCACTTTTTCTCCAGGTGACATTTTCCAGATGTGCAGAAGCAGAGTTCAAACATTATGCTGAAATCTACCACATCAATTTCTCTCTAGCTTACATTTTCCAGATGTGGAGAAGCAGAGTTCCAGGGTTATGGTGAAATCAACCTCTGCATTTTATCTCTAGCTGACATTTTCCAGATGTTCAGAAGCAGAGTTACAAGATTATGCTGAAATCTACCCGATCAATTTCTCTCTAGCTGACATTTTCCAGATGTGCGGAAGCAGAGTTCCAAGATTATGCGGAAATCTGCCTCTGCATTTTTTCTTCCAGCTTCATTTTCCAGATGTGCAGAAGCAGCATTCCAGGATTATGCTGAAATCTTCGACATCAATTTCTCTCTAGCTTACATTTCCCAGGTGTGCAGAAGCAGAGTTCCAGGATTATGCTGAAATCTGCCTTGCACTTTTTCTCCAGGTGACATTTTCCAGATGTGCAGAAGCAGAGTTCAAACATTATGCTGAAATCTACCACATCAATTTCTCTCTAGACTATATTTTCCAGATGTGCAGAAGCAGAGTTCCAGGATTATGGTGAAATCTACCACATCAATTTCTCTCTCGCTGACATTTTCCAGATGTGCAGAAGCTGAGTTCAAAGATTATGGTGAAATCTACCACATCAATTTCACTCTAGCTGACATTTGCCAGATGTGCAGAAGCAGAGTTCCAGGATTATGCTGAAATCAGCCTCTGCATTTTCTCTCTAGCTGACATTTTCCAGATGTGCAGAAGCAGAGTTCCAGTATTATGCTGAAATATACAACATCAATTTCTCTCTAACTGACATTTTCCAGATGTGTAGAACCAGAGATCCAGGATTATGCTGAAATCTGCCTTGCAATTTGTCTCCAAGTGAAATTTTCCAGATGTGGAGAAGCAGAGTTCAAAGATTATGCTGAAATCTGCCTCTGCATTTTCTCTCTAGCTGACATTTTCCAGATGTGCAGAAGCAGAGTTCCAAGATTATGCTGAAATCTGCCTTGCAATTTCTCTCGAGCTGACATTTGCCAGATGTGCAGAAGCAGAGTTCCAGGATTATTCTGAAAACTGCCTTGCAATTTTTCTCCAGGTGACATTTTCCAGATGTGCAGAAGCAGAGTTCATGCTGAAATCTTACACATCAATTTCTCTCTAGCTGCCATTTTCCAGATGTGCAGAAGCAGAGTTCAAACATTATGCTGAAATCTACCACTTCAATTTCTCTCTAGCTGACATTTTCCAGAGTTGCAGAAGAAGAGTTCCAGGGTTATGCTGAAATCTGCCTCTCCGTTTTTCCTCTAGCTGACATTTTCCAGATGTGAAAAAGCAGAGTTCAAAGATTATGCTGAAATCTACAACTTCAATTTCTCTCTAGCTTACATTTTCCAGATGTGCAGAAGCAGAGTTCTAGGATTATGCTGAAATCTGCCTCTGCATTTTCTCTCTAGCTGACATTTTCCACATGTGCAGAAGCAGAGTTCAAAGATTATGCTGAAATCTACCACATCAATTTCTCTCTATCTGACATTTTCCAGATGTGCAGAAGCAGAGGTCCAGGATTGTGCTGAAAACCACAACATCAATTTCTCTCTAGCTGACTTTCCCAGATGTGCAGAAGCAGAGGTCCAGTATTATGCTGAAATCTGCCTTGCAATTTCTCTCTAGCTGACTTTTCCAGATGTGCAGGAGTGTTCCAGGATTATGCTGAAATCTACATCAATTTCTCTCTAGCTGACATTTTCCAGATGTGTAAAAGCAGAGTTCCAGCTGTGTGCTGAAACCTGCCTTACAATTTCTCTCTAGCTGACTTTTCCAGATGTGCAGAAGCTGAGTTCAAAGATTATGGTTAAATCTGCCACATCAATTTCTGTCTAGCTGACATTTGCCAGATGTGCAGAAGTAGATTTCAAGGATTATGCTGAAATCTGCCTTGCAAGTTTTCTCAAGCTGACATTTTCCATATGTACAGAATCAGAGTTCCTGGTGTATGCTGAAATCTGCCTTGCAATTTCTCTCTAGCTGACTTTTCCAGATGTGCAGAAGCTGAGTTCAAAGATTATGGTGAAATCTACCACATCAATTTCTCTCTAGCTGACATTTTCCAGATGTGCAGAAGCTGAGTTCAAAGATTATGGTGAAATCTACCACATCAATTTCACTCTAGCTGACATTTTCCAGATGTGCAGAAGCAGAGTTCCAGGATTATGCTGAAATATGCAACATCAATTTCTCTCTAACTGACATTTTCCAGATGTGTAGAACCAGAGATCCAGGATTATGCTGAAATCTGCCTTGCAATTTTTCTCCAGGTGACATTTTCCAGATGTGCAGAAGCAGAGTTCAAAGATTATACTGAAATCTACCACATCAATTTCTCTCTAGCTGATATTTTCCAGATGTGAAGAAGCAGAGTTCCAGGGTTATGGTGAAATCAACCTCTGCATTTTATCTCTAGCTGACATTTTCCAGATGTTCAGAAGCAGAGTTACAAGATTATGCTGAAATCTACCAGATCAATTTCTCTCTAGCTGACATTTTCCAGATGTGCAGAAGCAGAGTTCCAAGATTATGCGGAAATCTGCCTCTGCATTTTTTCTTCCAGCTTCATTTTCCAGATGTGCAGAAGCAGCATTCCAGGATTATGCTGAAATCTTCGACATCAATTTCTCTCTAGCTTACATTTCCCAGGTGTGCAGAAGCAGAGTTCCAGGATTATGCTGAAATCTGCCTTGCACTTTTTCTCCAGGTGACATTTTCCAGATGTGCAGAAGCAGAGTTCAAACATTATGCTGAAATCTACCACATCAATTTCTCTCTAGACTATATTTTCCAGATGTGCAGAAGCAGAGTTCCAGGATTATGATGAAATCAACCACATCAATTTCTCTCTAGCTGACATTTTCCAGATGTGAAGAAGCAGAGTTCAAAGATTATGCTGAAATCTGCCTTTACATTTTCTCTCTAGTTGACAATTTCCAGGTCTGCAGAAACAGAGTTAAAAGATTATGCTGAAATCTACCACATCAATTTCTCTCAAGCTGACATTTTCCAGATGTGAAGAAGCAGAGTTCAAAGATTATGCTGAAATCTAACACATCAATTTCTCTCTAGCTGACATTTTCCAGATGTGCAGAAGCAGAGTTCAAAGATTATGCTGAAATCTACCACATCAATTTCTCTCTAGCTTACATTTTCCAGATGTGGAGAAGCAGAGTTCCAGGGTTATGGTGAAATCAACCTCTGCATTTTATCTCTAGCTGACATTTTCCAGATGTTCAGAAGCAGAGTTACAAGATTATGCTGAAATCTACCAGATCAATTTCTCTCTAGCTGACATTTTCCAGATGTGCAGAAGCAGAGTTCCAGGATTATGCTGAAATCTGCCTTGCACTTTTTCTCCAGGTGACATTTTCCAGATGTGCAGAAGCAGAGTTCAAACATTATGCTGAAATCTACCACATCAATTTCTCTCTTGACTATATTTTCCAGATGTGCAGAAGCAGAGTTCCAGGATTATGATGAAATCAACCACATCAATTTCTCTCTAGCTGACATTTTCCAGATGTGCAGAAGCAGAGTTTCAGGATTTAGGTGAAATCAGCCTCTGCATTTTCTTTCAAGCTGACATTTTCCAGATGTGCAGAAGCAGAGTTCCAGGATTATGCTGAAATCTGCCTTGCAATTTTTCTCCAGGTGACATTTTCCAGGTCTGCAGAAACAGAGTTCAAAGATTATGCTGAGATCTACCACATCAATTTCTCTCTAGCTGACATTTTCCAGATGTGCAGAAGCAGAGTTTCAGGATTTAGGTGAAATCAGCCTCTGCATTTTCTCTCTAGCTGACATTTTCCAGATGTGCAGAAGCAGAGTTCCAGGATTATGATGAAATCTACCACATCAATTTCTCTTTAGCTTACATTTTCCAGATGTGCGGAAGCAGAGTTCGAAGATTATGCTTAAATCTAACTCTGCATTTTCTCTCTAGCTGACATTTTCCAGATGTGCAGAAGCAGAGTTCTAAGATTATGCTGAAATCTACAACATCAATTTCTCTCTAGCTTACATTTTCCAGATGTGCAGAAGCATTGTTCCACGGTTATGGTGAAATCAACCTCTGCATTTTATCTCTAGCTGACATTTTCCAGATGTTCATAAGCAGAGTTACAAGATTATGCTGAAATCTACCACATCAATTAATCTCTAGCTGACATTTTCCAGATGTGCGGAAGCAGAGGTCCAGGATTGTGCTGAAAACCACAACATCAATTTCTCTCTAGCTGACTTTCCCAGATGTGCAGAAGCAGAGGTCCAGTATTATGCTGAAATCTGCCTTGCAATTTTTCTCCAGCTGACATTTTCCAGGTTTGCAGAAGCAGAGTTCAAAGATTATACTGAAATCTACCACATCAATTTCTCTCTAGCTGATATTTTCCAGATGTGAAGAAGCAGAGTTCCAGGGTTATGGTGAAATCAACCTCTGCATTTTATCTCTAGCTGACATTTTCCAGATGTTCAGAAGCAGAGTTACAAGATTATGCTGAAATCTACCAGATCAATTTCTCTCTAGCTGACATTTTCCAGATGTGCAGAAGCAGAGTTCCAAGATTATGCGGAAATCTGCCTCTGCATTTTTTCTTCCAGCTTCATTTTCCAGATGTGCAGAAGCAGCATTCCAGGATTATGCTGAAATCTTCGACATCAATTTCTCTCTAGCTTACATTTCCCAGGTGTGCAGAAGCAGAGTTCCAGGATTATGCTGAAATCTGCCTTGCACTTTTTCTCCAGGTGACATTTTCCAGATGTGCAGAAGCAGAGTTCAAACATTATGCTGAAATCTACCACATCAATTTCTCTCTAGACTATATTTTCCAGATGTGCAGAAGCAGAGTTCCAGGATTATGGTGAAATCTACCACATCAATTTCTCTCTCGCTGACATTTTCCAGATGTGCAGAAGCTGAGTTCAAAGATTATGGTGAAATCTACCACATCAATTTCACTCTAGCTGACATTTGCCAGATGTGCAGAAGCAGAGTTCCAGGATTATGCTGAAATCAGCCTCTGCATTTTCTCTCTAGCTGACATTTTCCAGATGTGCAGAAGCAGAGTTCCAGTATTATGCTGAAATATACAACATCAATTTCTCTCTAACTGACATTTTCCAGATGTGTAGAACCAGAGATCCAGGATTATGCTGAAATCTGCCTTGCAATTTGTCTCCAAGTGAAATTTTCCAGATGTGGAGAAGCAGAGTTCAAAGATTATGCTGAAATCTGCCTCTGCATTTTCTCTCTAGCTGACATTTTCCAGATGTGCAGAAGCAGAGTTCCAAGATTATGCTGAAATCTGCCTTGCAATTTCTCTCGAGCTGACATTTGCCAGATGTGCAGAAGCAGAGTTCCAGGATTATTCTGAAAACTGCCTTGCAATTTTTCTCCAGGTGACATTTTCCAGATGTGCAGAAGCAGAGTTCATGCTGAAATCTTACACATCAATTTCTCTCTAGCTGCCATTTTCCAGATGTGCAGAAGCAGAGTTCAAACATTATGCTGAAATCTACCACTTCAATTTCTCTCTAGCTGACATTTTCCAGAGTTGCAGAAGAAGAGTTCCAGGGTTATGCTGAAATCTGCCTCTCCGTTTTTCCTCTAGCTGACATTTTCCAGATGTGAAAAAGCAGAGTTCAAAGATTATGCTGAAATCTACAACTTCAATTTCTCTCTAGCTTACATTTTCCAGATGTGCAGAAGCAGAGTTCTAGGATTATGCTGAAATCTGCCTCTGCATTTTCTCTCTAGCTGACATTTTCCACATGTGCAGAAGCAGAGTTCAAAGATTATGCTGAAATCTACCACATCAATTTCTCTCTATCTGACATTTTCCAGATGTGCAGAAGCAGAGGTCCAGGATTGTGCTGAAAACCACAACATCAATTTCTCTCTAGCTGACTTTCCCAGATGTGCAGAAGCAGAGGTCCAGTATTATGCTGAAATCTGCCTTGCAATTTCTCTCTAGCTGACTTTTCCAGATGTGCAGGAGTGTTCCAGGATTATGCTGAAATCTACATCAATTTCTCTCTAGCTGACATTTTCCAGATGTGTAAAAGCAGAGTTCCAGCTGTGTGCTGAAACCTGCCTTACAATTTCTCTCTAGCTGACTTTTCCAGATGTGCAGAAGCTGAGTTCAAAGATTATGGTTAAATCTGCCACATCAATTTCTGTCTAGCTGACATTTGCCAGATGTGCAGAAGTAGATTTCAAGGATTATGCTGAAATCTGCCTTGCAAGTTTTCTCAAGCTGACATTTTCCATATGTACAGAATCAGAGTTCCTGGTGTATGCTGAAATCTGCCTTGCAATTTCTCTCTAGCTGACTTTTCCAGATGTGCAGAAGCTGAGTTCAAAGATTATGGTGAAATCTACCACATCAATTTCTCTCTAGCTGACATTTTCCAGATGTGCAGAAGCTGAGTTCAAAGATTATGGTGAAATCTACCACATCAATTTCACTCTAGCTGACATTTTCCAGATGTGCAGAAGCAGAGTTCCAGGATTATGCTGAAATATGCAACATCAATTTCTCTCTAACTGACATTTTCCAGATGTGTAGAACCAGAGATCCAGGATTATGCTGAAATCTGCCTTGCAATTTTTCTCCAGGTGACATTTTCCAGATGTGCAGAAGCAGAGTTCAAAGATTATACTGAAATCTACCACATCAATTTCTCTCTAGCTGATATTTTCCAGATGTGAAGAAGCAGAGTTCCAGGGTTATGGTGAAATCAACCTCTGCATTTTATCTCTAGCTGACATTTTCCAGATGTTCAGAAGCAGAGTTACAAGATTATGCTGAAATCTACCAGATCAATTTCTCTCTAGCTGACATTTTCCAGATGTGCAGAAGCAGAGTTCCAAGATTATGCGGAAATCTGCCTCTGCATTTTTTCTTCCAGCTTCATTTTCCAGATGTGCAGAAGCAGCATTCCAGGATTATGCTGAAATCTTCGACATCAATTTCTCTCTAGCTTACATTTCCCAGGTGTGCAGAAGCAGAGTTCCAGGATTATGCTGAAATCTGCCTTGCACTTTTTCTCCAGGTGACATTTTCCAGATGTGCAGAAGCAGAGTTCAAACATTATGCTGAAATCTACCACATCAATTTCTCTCTAGACTATATTTTCCAGATGTGCAGAAGCAGAGTTCCAGGATTATGATGAAATCAACCACATCAATTTCTCTCTAGCTGACATTTTCCAGATGTGCAGAAGCAGAGTTCAAAGATTATGCTGAAATCTACCACATCAATTTCTCTCTAGCTTACATTTTCCAGATGTGGAGAAGCAGAGTTCCAGGGTTATGGTGAAATCAACCTCTGCATTTTATCTCTAGCTGACATTTTCCAGATGTTCAGAAGCAGAGTTACAAGATTATGCTGAAATCTACCAGATCAATTTCTCTCTAGCTGACATTTTCCAGATGTGCGGAAGCAGAGTTCCAAGATTATGCGGAAATCTGCCTCTGCATTTTTTCTTCCAGCTTCATTTTCCAGATGTGCAGAAGCAGCATTCCAGGATTATGCTGAAATCTTCGACATCAATTTCTCTCTAGCTTACATTTCCCAGGTGTGCAGAAGCAGAGTTCCAGGATTATGCTGAAATCTGCCTTGCACTTTTTCTCCAGGTGACATTTTCCAGATGTGCAGAAGCAGAGTTCAAACATTATGCTGAAATCTACCACATCAATTTCTCTCTAGACTATATTTTCCAGATGTGCAGAAGCAGAGTTCCAGGATTATGATGAAATCAACCACATCAATTTCTCTCTAGCTGACATTTTCCAGATGTGCAGAAGCAGAGTTTCAGGATTTAGGTGAAATCAGCCTCTGCATTTTCTTTCAAGCTGACATTTTCCAGATGTGCAGAAGCAGAGTTCCAGGATTATGCTGAAATCTGCCTTGCAATTTTTCTCCAGGTGACATTTTCCAGGTCTGCAGAAACAGAGTTCAAAGATTATGCTGAAATCTACAACATCAATTTCTCTCTAGCTTACATTTCCAAGAGGTGCAGAAGCATTGTTCCACAGTTATGGTGAAATCAACCTCTGCATTTTATCTCTAGCTGACATTTTCCAGATGTTCATAAGCAGAGTTACAAGATTATGCTGAAATCTACCACATCAATTAATCTCTTGCTGACATTTTCCAGATGTGCGGAAGCAGAGTTCCAAGATTTTGCTGAAATCTTCGACATCAATTTCTCTCTAGCTTACATTTCCCATGTGTGCAGAAGCAGAGTTCCAGGATTATGCTGAAATCTGCCTTGCAATTTTTCTCCAGCTGACATTTTCCAGGTTTGCAGAAGCAGAGTTCAAAGATTATACTGAAATCTACCACATCAATTTCTCTCTAGCTGATATTTTCCAGATGTGAAGAAGCAGAGTTGCCGGATCATGATTAAATATGCCTTGCAATTTTTCTCCAGCGGACATTTGCCAGATGTGCAGAAGCAGAGCTCCAGGATTATGCTGAAATCTACCACATCAATTTCTGTCTAGCTGACATTTTCCAGATGTGAAGAAGCAGAGTTCAAACATTATGCTGAAATCTGCCTTACAATTTTTCTCCAGCTGACATTTTTCAGGTTTGCAGAAGCAGAGTTCCAGGATTATGCTTAAATATGGCTGGCAATTTTTCTCCAGTGGACATTTGCCAGATGTACAGAATCAGAGTTCCTGGTGTATGCTGAAATCTGCCTTGCAATTTCTCTCTAGCTGACTTTTCCAGATATGCAGAAGCTGAGTTCAAAGATTATGGTGAAATCTACCACATCAATTTCTCTCTAGCTGACATTTTCCAGATGTGCAGAAGCTGAGTTCAAAGATTATGGTGAAATCTACCACATCAATTTCACTCTAGCTGACATTTTCCAGATGTGCAGAAGCAGAGTTCCAGGATTATGCTGAAATATGCAACATCAATTTCTCTCTAACTGACATTTTCCAGATGTGTAGAACCAGAGATCCAGGATTATGCTGAAATCTGCCTTGCAATTTTTCTCCAGGTGACATTTTCCAGATGTGCAGAAGCAGAGTTCAAAGATTATACTGAAATCTACCACATCAATTTCTCTCTAGCTGATATTTTCCAGATGTGAAGAAGCAGAGTTCCAGGGTTATGGTGAAATCAACCTCTGCATTTTATCTCTAGCTGACATTTTCCAGATGTTCAGAAGCAGAGTTACAAGATTATGCTGAAATCTACCAGATCAATTTCTCTCTAGCTGACATTTTCCAGATGTGCAGAAGCAGAGTTCCAAGATTATGCGGAAATCTGCCTCTGCATTTTTTCTTCCAGCTTCATTTTCCAGATGTGCAGAAGCAGCATTCCAGGATTATGCTGAAATCTTCGACATCAATTTCTCTCTAGCTTACATTTCCCAGGTGTGCAGAAGCAGAGTTCCAGGATTATGCTGAAATCTGCCTTGCACTTTTTCTCCAGGTGACATTTTCCAGATGTGCAGAAGCAGAGTTCAAACATTATGCTGAAATCTACCACATCAATTTCTCTCTAGACTATATTTTCCAGATGTGCAGAAGCAGAGTTCCAGGATTATGATGAAATCAACCACATCAATTTCTCTCTAGCTGACATTTTCCAGATGTGCAGAAGCAGAGTTCAAAGATTATGCTGAAATCTACCACATCAATTTCTCTCTAGCTTACATTTTCCAGATGTGGAGAAGCAGAGTTCCAGGGTTATGGTGAAATCAACCTCTGCATTTTATCTCTAGCTGACATTTTCCAGATGTTCAGAAGCAGAGTTACAAGATTATGCTGAAATCTACCAGATCAATTTCTCTCTAGCTGACATTTTCCAGATGTGCGGAAGCAGAGTTCCAAGATTATGCGGAAATCTGCCTCTGCATTTTTTCTTCCAGCTTCATTTTCCAGATGTGCAGAAGCAGCATTCCAGGATTATGCTGAAATCTTCGACATCAATTTCTCTCTAGCTTACATTTCCCAGGTGTGCAGAAGCAGAGTTCCAGGATTATGCTGAAATCTGCCTTGCACTTTTTCTCCAGGTGACATTTTCCAGATGTGCAGAAGCAGAGTTCAAACATTATGCTGAAATCTACCACATCAATTTCTCTCTAGACTATATTTTCCAGATGTGCAGAAGCAGAGTTCCAGGATTATGATGAAATCAACCACATCAATTTCTCTCTAGCTGACATTTTCCAGATGTGCAGAAGCAGAGTTTCAGGATTTAGGTGAAATCAGCCTCTGCATTTTCTTTCAAGCTGACATTTTCCAGATGTGCAGAAGCAGAGTTCCAGGATTATGCTGAAATCTGCCTTGCAATTTTTCTCCAGGTGACATTTTCCAGGTCTGCAGAAACAGAGTTCAAAGATTATGCTGAAATCTACAACATCAATTTCTCTCTAGCTTACATTTCCAAGAGGTGCAGAAGCATTGTTCCACAGTTATGGTGAAATCAACCTCTGCATTTTATCTCTAGCTGACATTTTCCAGATGTTCATAAGCAGAGTTACAAGATTATGCTGAAATCTACCACATCAATTAATCTCTTGCTGACATTTTCCAGATGTGCGGAAGCAGAGTTCCAAGATTTTGCTGAAATCTTCGACATCAATTTCTCTCTAGCTTACATTTCCCATGTGTGCAGAAGCAGAGTTCCAGGATTATGCTGAAATCTGCCTTGCAATTTTTCTCCAGCTGACATTTTCCAGGTTTGCAGAAGCAGAGTTCAAAGATTATACTGAAATCTACCACATCAATTTCTCTCTAGCTGATATTTTCCAGATGTGAAGAAGCAGAGTTGCCGGATCATGATTAAATATGCCTTGCAATTTTTCTCCAGCGGACATTTGCCAGATGTGCAGAAGCAGAGCTCCAGGATTATGCTGAAATCTACCACATCAATTTCTGTCTAGCTGACATTTTCCAGATGTGAAGAAGCAGAGTTCAAACATTATGCTGAAATCTGCCTTACAATTTTTCTCCAGCTGACATTTTTCAGGTTTGCAGAAGCAGAGTTCCAGGATTATGCTTAAATATGGCTGGCAATTTTTCTCCAGTGGACATTTGCCAGATGTGCAGAAGCAGAGCTCCAGGATTATGCTGAAATCTACCACATCAATTTCTCTCTAGCTGACATTTTCCAGATGTGAAGAAGCAGAGTTGCAGGATTATGCTGAAATCTGCCTTGCAATTTTTCTCCAGCTGACATTTTTCAGATCTGCAGAAGCAGAATTCAAACATTATGCAGAAATCTACCACATCAATTTCTCTCAAGCTGACATTTTCCAGATGTGCAGAAGCAGAGTAACAGGATTATGCTGAAATCTGCCTCTGCATTGTCCCTCTAGCTGACATTTTCCAGATGTGCAGAAGCTGAGTTCAAAGATTATGGTGAAATCTACCACATCAATTTCTCTCTAGCTGACATTTTCCAGATGTGCAGAAGCTGAGTTCAAAGATTATGGTGAAATCTACCACATCAATTTCACTCTAGCTGACATTTGCCAGATGTGCAGAAGCAGAGTTCCAGGATTATGCTGAAATCAGCCTCTGCATTTTCTCTCTAGCTGACATTTTCCAGATGTGCAGAAGCAGAGTTCCAGTATTATGCTGAAATATACAACATCGATTTCTCTCTAACTGACATTTTCCAGATGTGTAGAACCAGAGATCCAGGATTATGCTGAAATCTGCCTTGCAATTTGTCTCCAACTGAAATTTTCCAGATGTGGAGAAGCAGAGTTCAAAGATTATGCTGAAATCTACCACATCAATTTCTCTCTAGCTGACATTTTCCAGATGTGCAGAAGCAGACTTCCAGGATTATGCTGAAATCTGCCTCTGCATTTTCTCTCTAGCTGACATTTTCCAGATGTGCAGAAGCAGAGTTCCAAGATTATGCTGAAATCTGCCTTGCAATTTCTCTCGAGCTGACATTTGCCAGATGTGCAGAAGCAGAGTTCCAGGATTATTCTGAAATCTGCCTTGCAATTTTTCTCCAGGTGACATTTTCCAGATGTGCAGAAGCAGAGTTCATGCTGAAATCTACCACTTCAATTTCTCTCTAGCTGCCATTTTCCAGATGTGCAGAAGCAGAGTTCAAACATTATGCTGAAATCTACCACTTCAATTTCTCTCTAGCTGACATTTTCCAGAGTTGCAGAAGAAGAGTTCCAGGGTTATGCTGAAATCTGCCTCTGCGTTTTTCCTCTAGCTGACATTTTCCAGATGTGAAAAAGCAGAGTTCAAAGATTATGCTGAAATCTACAACTTCAATTTCTCTCTAGCTTACATTTTCCAGATGTGCAGAAGCAGAGTTCCAGGATTATGCTGAAATCTGCCTCTGCATTTTCTCTCTAGCTGACATTTTCCACATGTGCAGAAGCAGAGTTCAAAGATTATGCTGAAATCTACCACATCAATTTTTCTCTAGCTGACATTTTCCAGATGTGCAGAAGCAGAGGTCCAGGATTGTGCTGAAAACCACAACATCAATTTCTCTCTAGCTGACTTTCCCAGTTGTGCAGAAGCAGAGGTCCAGTATTATGCTGAAATCTGCCTTGCAATTTCTCTCTAGCTGACTTTTCCAGATGTGCAGGAGTGTTCCAGGATTATGCTGAAATCTACATCAATTTCTCTCTAGCTGACATTTTCCAGATGTGTAGAAGCAGAGTTCCAGCTGTGTGCTGAAACCTGCCTTACAATTTCTCTCTAGCTGACTTTTCCAGATGTGCAGAAGCTGAGTTCAAAGATTATGGTTAAATCTGCCACATCAATTTCTGTCTAGCTGACATTTGCCAGATGTGCAGAAGTAGAGTTCAAGGATTATGCTGAAATCTGCCTTGCAAGTTTTCTCAAGCTGACATTTTCCATATGTACAGAATCAGAGTTCCTGGTGTATGCTGAAATCTGCCTTGCAATTTCTCTCTAGCTGACTTTTCCAGATGTGTAGAAGCAGAGTTCCAGCTGTGTGCTGAAACCTGCCTTACAATTTCTCTCTAGCTGACATTTGCCAGATGTGCTGAAGCTGAGTTCAAAGATTATGGTGAAATCTACCACATCAATTTCACTCTAGCTGACATTTTCCAGATGTGCAGAAGCAGACTTCCAGGATTATGCTGAAATCTGCCTCTGCATTTTCTCTCTAGCTGACATTTTCCACATGTGCAGAAGCAGAGTTCCAAGATTATGCTGAAATCTGCCTTGCAATTTCTCTCTAGCTGACATTTGCCAGATGTGCAGAAGCAGAGTTCCAGGATTATTCTGAAATCTGCCTTGCAATTTTTCTCGAGGTGACATTTTCCAGATGTGCAGAAGCAGAGTTCAAACATGCTGAAATCTAACACATCAATTTCTCTCTTGCTGACATTTTCCAGAGTTGCAGAAGCAGAGTTCCAGGATTATGCTGAAATCAGCTTCTGCATTTTCTTTCTAGCTGACATTTTCCAGATGTGCAGAAGCAGAGTTCTAAGATTATGCTGAAATCTACAACATCAATTTCTCTCTAGCTTACATTTTCCAGATGTGAGGAAGCAGAGTTCCAGGATTATGCTGAAATCAGCCTCTGCATTATCTCTCTAGCTGACATTTTCCAGATGTGCAGAAGCAGAGTTCAAACATTATGCTGAAATCTGCCTTGCAAGTTTTCTCAAGCTGACATTTTCCATATGTACAGAATCAGAGTTCCTGGTGTATGCTGAAATCTGCCTTGCAATTTCTCTCTAGCTGACTTTTCCAGATGTGCAGAAGCTGAGTTCAAAGATTATGCTGAAATCTAACACATCAATTTCTCTCTTGCTGACATTTTCCAGATGTGCAGAAGCAGAGTTCCAGGATTATGCTGAAATCTGCCTCTGCATTTTCCCTCTAGCTTACATTTTCCAGATGTGCAGAAGCTGAGTTCAAAGATTATGGTGAAATCTACCACATCAATTTCTCTCTAGCTGACATTTTCCAGATGTGCAGAAGCTGAGTTCAAAGATTATGGTGAAATCTACCACATCAATTTCACTCTAGCTGACATTTTCCAGATGTGCAGAAGCAGAGTTCTAAGATTATGCTGAAATCTACAACATCAATTTCTCTCTAGCTTACATTTTCCAGATGTGCAGAAGCAGAGTTCCATGATTATGCTGAAATCTGCCTCTGCATTTTCCCTCTAGCTGACATTTTCCAGATGTGCAGAAGCATAGTTCTAAGATTATGCTGAAATCTACAACATCAATTTCTCTCTAGCTGTCATTTTCCAGATGTGAGGAAGCAGAGTTCCAGGATTATGCTGAAATCAGCCTCTGCATTTTCCCTCTAGCTGACATTTTCCAGATGTGCAGAAGCAGAGTTCTAAGATTATGCTGAAATCTACAACATCAATTTCTCTCTATCTGACATTTTCCAGATGTGCAGAAGCAGAGGTCCAGGATTGTGCTGAAAACCACAACATCAATTTCTCTCTAGCTGACTTTTCCAGATGTGCAGAAGCAGAGTTCCAGTATTATGCTGAACTATACAACATCAATTTCTCTCTAACTGACATTTTCCAGATGTGTAGAACCAGAGATCCAGGATTATGCTGAAATCTGCCTTGCAATTTGTCTCCAAGTGAAATTTTCCAGATGTGGAGAAGCAGAGTTCAAAGATTATGCTGAAATCTACCACATCAATTTCTCTCTAGCTGACATTTTCCAGATGTGCAGAAGCAGACTTCCAGGATTATGCTGAAATCTGCCTCTGCATTTTCTCTCTAGCTGACATTTTCCAGATGTGCAGAAGCAGAGTTCCAAGATTATGCTGAAATCTGCCTTGCAATTTCTCTCGAGCTGACATTTGCCAGATGTGCAGAAGCAGAGTTCCAGGATTATTCTGAAATCTGCCTTGCAATTTATCTCCAGGTGACATTTTCCAGATGTGCAGAAGCAGAGTTCATGCTGAAATCTAACACATCAATTTCTCTCTAGCTGCCATTTTCCAGATGTGCAGAAGCAGAGTTCAAACATTATGCTGAAATCTACCACTTCAATTTCTCTCTAGCTGACATTTTCCAGAGTTGCAGAAGAAGAGTTCCAGGGTTATGCTGAAATCTGCCTCTGCGTTTTTCCTCTAGCTGACATTTTCCAGATGTGAAAAAGCAGAGTTCAAAGATTATGCTGAAATCTACAACTTCAATTTCTCTCTAGCTTACATTTTCCAGATGTGCAGAAGCAGAGTTCCAGGATTATGCTGAAATCTGCCTCTGCATTTTCTCTCTAGCTGACATTTTCCACATGTGCAGAAGCAGAGTTCAAAGATTATGCTGAAATCTACCACATCAATTTTTCTCTAGCTGACATTTTCCAGATGTGCAGAAGCAGAGGTCCAGGATTGTGCTGAAAACCACAACATCAATTTCTCTCTAGCTGACTTTCCCAGTTGTGCAGAAGCAGAGGTCCAGTATTATGCTGAAATCTGCCTTGCAATTTCTCTCTAGCTGACTTTTCCAGATGTGCAGGAGTGTTCCAGGATTATGCTGAAATCTACATCAATTTCTCTCTAGCTGACATTTTCCAGATGTGTAGAAGCAGAGTTCCAGCTGTGTGCTGAAACCTGCCTTACAATTTCTCTCTAGCTGACTTTTCCAGATGTGCAGAAGCTGAGTTCAAAGATTATGGTTAAATCTGCCACATCAATTTCTGTCTAGCTGACATTTGCCAGATGTGCAGAAGTAGAGTTCAAGGATTATGCTGAAATCTGCCTTGCAAGTTTTCTCAAGCTGACATTTTCCATATGTACAGAATCAGAGTTCCTGGTGTATGCTGAAATCTGCCTTGCAATTTCTCTCTAGCTGACTTTTCCAGATGTGTAGAAGCAGAGTTCCAGCTGTGTGCTGAAACCTGCCTTACAATTTCTCTCTAGCTGACATTTGCCAGATGTGCTGAAGCTGAGTTCAAAGATTATGGTGAAATCTACCACATCAATTTCACTCTAGCTGACATTTTCCAGATGTGCAGAAGCAGACTTCCAGGATTATGCTGAAATCTGCCTCTGCATTTTCTCTCTAGCTGACATTTTCCACATGTGCAGAAGCAGAGTTCCAAGATTATGCTGAAATCTGCCTTGCAATTTCTCTCTAGCTGACATTTGCCAGATGTGCAGAAGCAGAGTTCCAGGATTATTCTGAAATCTGCCTTGCAATTTTTCTCGAGGTGACATTTTCCAGATGTGCAGAAGCAGAGTTCAAACATGCTGAAATCTAACACATCAATTTCTCTCTTGCTGACATTTTCCAGAGTTGCAGAAGCAGAGTTCCAGGATTATGCTGAAATCAGCTTCTGCATTTTCTTTCTAGCTGACATTTTCCAGATGTGCAGAAGCAGAGTTCTAAGATTATGCTGAAATCTACAACATCAATTTCTCTCTAGCTTACATTTTCCAGATGTGAGGAAGCAGAGTTCCAGGATTATGCTGAAATCAGCCTCTGCATTATCTCTCTAGCTGACATTTTCCAGATGTGCAGAAGCAGAGTTCAAACATTATGCTGAAATCTGCCTTGCAAGTTTTCTCAAGCTGACATTTTCCATATGTACAGAATCAGAGTTCCTGGTGTATGCTGAAATCTGCCTTGCAATTTCTCTCTAGCTGACTTTTCCAGATGTGCAGAAGCTGAGTTCAAAGATTATGCTGAAATCTAACACATCAATTTCTCTCTTGCTGACATTTTCCAGATGTGCAGAAGCAGAGTTCCAGGATTATGCTGAAATCTGCCTCTGCATTTTCCCTCTAGCTTACATTTTCCAGATGTGCAGAAGCTGAGTTCAAAGATTATGGTGAAATCTACCACATCAATTTCTCTCTAGCTGACATTTTCCAGATGTGCAGAAGCTGAGTTCAAAGATTATGGTGAAATCTACCACATCAATTTCACTCTAGCTGACATTTTCCAGATGTGCAGAAGCAGAGTTCTAAGATTATGCTGAAATCTACAACATCAATTTCTCTCTAGCTTACATTTTCCAGATGTGCAGAAGCAGAGTTCCATGATTATGCTGAAATCTGCCTCTGCATTTTCCCTCTAGCTGACATTTTCCAGATGTGCAGAAGCATAGTTCTAAGATTATGCTGAAATCTACAACATCAATTTCTCTCTAGCTGTCATTTTCCAGATGTGAGGAAGCAGAGTTCCAGGATTATGCTGAAATCAGCCTCTGCATTTTCCCTCTAGCTGACATTTTCCAGATGTGCAGAAGCAGAGTTCTAAGATTATGCTGAAATCTACAACATCAATTTCTCTCTATCTGACATTTTCCAGATGTGCAGAAGCAGAGGTCCAGGATTGTGCTGAAAACCACAACATCAATTTCTCTCTAGCTGACTTTTCCAGATGTGCAGAAGCAGAGTTCCAGTATTATGCTGAACTATACAACATCAATTTCTCTCTAACTGACATTTTCCAGATGTGTAGAACCAGAGATCCAGGATTATGCTGAAATCTGCCTTGCAATTTGTCTCCAAGTGAAATTTTCCAGATGTGGAGAAGCAGAGTTCAAAGATTATGCTGAAATCTACCACATCAATTTCTCTCTAGCTGACATTTTCCAGATGTGCAGAAGCAGACTTCCAGGATTATGCTGAAATCTGCCTCTGCATTTTCTCTCTAGCTGACATTTTCCAGATGTGCAGAAGCAGAGTTCCAAGATTATGCTGAAATCTGCCTTGCAATTTCTCTCGAGCTGACATTTGCCAGATGTGCAGAAGCAGAGTTCCAGGATTATTCTGAAATCTGCCTTGCAATTTATCTCCAGGTGACATTTTCCAGATGTGCAGAAGCAGAGTTCATGCTGAAATCTAACACATCAATTTCTCTCTAGCTGCCATTTTCCAGATGTGCAGAAGCAGAGTTCAAACATTATGCTGAAATCTACCACTTCAATTTCTCTCTAGCTGACATTTTCCAGAGTTGCAGAAGAAGAGTTCCAGGGTTATGCTGAAATCTGCCTCTGCGTTTTTCCTCTAGCTGACATTTTCCAGATGTGAAAAAGCAGAGTTCAAAGATTATGCTGAAATCTACAACTTCAATTTCTCTCTAGCTTACATTTTCCAGATGTGCAGAAGCAGAGTTCCAGGATTATGCTGAAATCTGCCTCTGCATTTTCTCTCTAGCTGACATTTTCCACATGTGCAGAAGCAGAGTTCAAAGATTATGCTGAAATCTACCACATCAATTTCTCTCTATCTGACATTTTCCAGATGTGCAGAAGCAGAGGTCCAGGATTGTGCTGAAAACCACAACATCAATTTCTCTCTAGCTGACTTTCCCAGATGTGCAGAAGCAGAGGTCCAGTATTATGCTGAAATCTGCCTTGCAATTTCTCTCTAGCTGACTTTTCCAGATGTGCAGGAGTGTTCCAGGATTATGCTGAAATCTACATCAATTTCTCTCTAGCTGACATTTTCCAGATGTGCAGATGCAGATTTCCAGGTGTGTGCTGAAACCTGCCTTACAATTTCTCTCTAGCTGACTTTTCCAGATGTGCAGAAGCTGAGTTCAAAGATTATGGTGAAATCTGCCACATCAATTTCTGTCTAGCTGACATTTGCCAGATGTGCAGAAGTAGAGTTCAAGGATTATGCTGAAATCTGCCTTGCAAGTTTTCTCAAGCTGACATTTCCCATATGTACAGAATCAGAGTTCCTGGTGTATGCTGAAATCTGCCTTGCAATTTCTCTCTAGCTGACATTTGCCAGATGTGCAGAAGCTGAGTTCAAAGATTATGGTGAAATCTACCACATCAATTTCACTCTAGCTGACATTTTCCAGATGTGCAGAAGCAGAGTTCCAGGATTATGCTGAAATATGCAACATCAATTTCTCTCTAACTGACATTTTCCAGATGTGTAGAAGCAGAGTTCCAGGATTATGCTGAAATCTACCTTGCAATTTGTCTCCAAGTGAAATTTTCCAGATGTGGAGAAGCAGAGTTCAAAGATTATGCTGAAATCTACCACATCAATTTCTCTCTAGCTGACATTTTCCAGATGTGCAGAAGCAGACTTCCAGGATTATGCTGAAATCTGCCTCTGCATTTTTCCTCTAGCTGACATTTTCCAGATGTGCAGAAGCATAGTTCTAAGATTATGCTGAAATCTACAACATCAATTTCTCTCTAGCTGTCATTTTCCAGATGTGAGGAAGCAGAGTTCCAGGATTATGCTGAAATCAGCATCTGCATTTTCTCTCTAGCTGACATTTTCCAGATGTGCAGAAGCAGAGTTCTAAGATTATGCTGAAATCTACAACATCAATTTCTCTCTATCTGACATTTTCCAGATGTGCAGAAGCAGAGGTCCAGGATTGTGCTGAAAACCACAACATCAATTTCTCTCTAGCTGACTTTCCCAGATGTGCAGAAGCAGAGGTCCAGTATTATGCTGAAATCTGCCTTGCAATTTCTATCTAGCTGACTTTTCCAGATGTGCAGGAGTGTTCCAGGATTATGCTGAAATCTACATCAATTTCTCTCTAGCTGACATTTTCCAGATGTGTAGAAGCAGAGTTCCAGCTGTGTGCTGAAACCTGCCTTACAATTTCTCTCTAGCTGACTTTTCCAGATGTGCAGAAGCTGAGTTCAAAGATTATGGTTAAATCTGCCACATCAATTTCTGTCTAGCTGACATTTGCCAGATGTGCAGAAGTAGAGTTCAAGGATTATGCTGATATCTGCCTTGCAAGTTTTCTCAAGCTGACATTTTCCATATGTACAGAATCAGAGTTCCTGGTGTATGCTGAAATCTGCCTTGCAATTTCTCTCTAGCTGACTTTTCCAGATGTGCAGAAGCTGAGTTCAAAGATTATGGTGAAATCTACCACATCAATTTCTCTCTAGCTGACATTTTCCAGATGTGCAGAAGCTGAGTTCAAAGATTATGGTGAAATCTACCCCATCAATTTCACTCTAGCTGACATTTTCCAGATGTGCAGAAGCAGAGTTCCAGGATTATGCTGAAATATGCAACATCAATTTCTCTCTATCTGACATTTTCCAGATGTGCAGAAGCAGAGGTCCAGGATTGTGCTGAAAACCACAACATCAATTTCTCTCTAGCTGACTTTTCCAGATGTGCAGAAGCAGAGTTCCAGTATTATGCTGAAATATACAACATCAATTTCTCTCTAACTGACATTTTCCAGATGTGTAGAACCAGAGATCCAGGATTATGCTGAAATCTGCCTTGCAATTTGTCTCCAAGTGAAATTTTCCAGATGTGGAGAAGCAGAGTTCAAAGATTATGCTGAAATCTACCACATCAATTTCTCTCTAGCTGACATTTTCCAGATGTGCAGAAGCAGACTTCCAGGATTATGCTGAAATCTGCCTCTGCATTTTCTCTCTAGCTGACATTTTCCAGATGTGCAGAAGCAGAGTTCCAAGATTATGCTGAAATCTGCCTTGCAATTTCTCTCGAGCTGACATTTGCCAGATGTGCAGAAGCAGAGTTCCAGGATTATTCTGAAATCTGCCTTGCAATTTATCTCCAGGTGACATTTTCCAGATGTGCAGAAGCAGAGTTCATGCTGAAATCTAACACATCAATTTCTCTCTAGCTGCCATTTTCCAGATGTGCAGAAGCAGAGTTCAAACATTATGCTGAAATCTACCACTTCAATTTCTCTCTAGCTGACATTTTCCAGAGTTGCAGAAGAAGAGTTCCAGGGTTATGCTGAAATCTGCCTCTGCGTTTTTCCTCTAGCTGACATTTTCCATATGTGAAAAAGCAGAGTTCAAAGATTATGCTGAAATCTACAACTTCAATTTCTCTCTAGCTTACATTTTCCAGATGTGCAGAAGCAGAGTTCCAGGATTATGCTGAAATCTGCCTCTGCATTTTCTCTCTAGCTGACATTTTCCACATGTGCAGAAGCAGAGTTCAAAGATTATGCTGAAATCTACCACATCAATTTCTCTCTATCTGACATTTTCCAGATGTGCAGAAGCAGAGGTCCAGGATTGTGCTGAAAACTACAACATCAATTTCTCTCTAGCTGACTTTCCCAGATGTGCAGAAGCAGAGGTCCAGTATTATGCTGAAATCTGCCTTGCAATTTTTCTCTAGCTGACTTTTCCAGATGTGCAGGAGTGTTCCAGGATTATGCTGAAATCTACATCAATTTCTCTCTAGCTGACATTTTCCAGATGTGCAGATGCAGATTTCCAGGTGTGTGCTGAAACCTGCCTTACAATTTCTCTCTAGCTGACTTTTCCAGATGTGCAGAAGCTGAGTTCAAAGATTATGGTGAAATCTGCCACATCAATTTCTGTCTAGCTGACATTTGCCAGATGTGCAGAAGTAGAGTTCAAGGATTATGCTGAAATCTGCCTTGCAAGTTTTCTCAAGCTGACATTTCCCATATGTACAGAATCAGAGTTCCTGGTGTATGCTGAAATCTACCTTGCAATTTCTCTCTAGCTGACATTTGCCAGATGTGCAGAAGCTGAGTTCAAAGATTATGGTGAAATCTACCACATCAATTTCACTCTAGCTGACATTTTCCAGATGTGCAGAAGCAGAGTTCCAGGATTATGTTGAAATATGCAACATCAATTTCTCTCTAACTGACATTTTCCAGATGTGTAGAACCAGAGATCCAGGATTATGCTGAAATCTACCTTGCAATTTGTCTCCAAGTGAAATTTTCCAGATGTGGAGAAGCAGAGTTCAAAGATTATGCTGAAATCTACCACATCAATTTCTCTCTAGCTGACATTTTCCAGATGTGCAGAAGCAGACTTCCAGGATTATGCTGAAATCTGCCTCTGCATTTTCTCTCTAGCTGACATTTTCCACATGTGCAGAAGCAGAGTTCCAAGATTATGCTGAAATCTGCCTTGCAATTTCTCTCTAGCTGACATTTGCCAGATGTGCAGAAGCAGAGTTCCAGGATTATTCTGAAATCTGCCTTGCAATTTTTCTCCAGGTGACATTTTCCAGATGTGCAGAAGCAGAGTTCAAACATGCTGAAATCTAACACATCAATTTCTCTCTTGCTGACATTTTCCAGAGTTGCAGAAGCAGAGTTCCAGGATTATGCTGAAATCAGCTTCTGCATTTTCTCTCTAGCTGACATTTTCCAGATGTGCAGAAGCAGAGTTCTAAGATTATACTGAAATCTACAACTTCAATTTCTCTCTAGCTGACATTTTCCAGATGTGCAGAAGCAGAGTTCTAAGATTATGCTGAAATCTACAACATCAATTTCTCTCTAGCTTACATTTTCCAGATGTGCAGAAGCAGAGTTCCATGATTATGCTGAAATCTGCCTCTGCATTTTCCCTCTAGCTGACATTTTCCAGATGTGCAGAAGCAGAGTTCTAAGATTATGCTGAAATCTACAACATCAATTTCTCTCTAGCTGACATTTTCCAGATGTGAGGAAGCAGAGTTCCAGGATTATTCTGAAATCAGCCTCTGCATTTTCTCTCTAGCTGACATTTTCCAGATGTGCAGAAGCAGAGTTCTAAGATTATGCTGAAATCTACAACATCAATTTCTCTCTAGCTGCCATTTTCCAGATGTGCAGAAGCAGAGTTCAAACATTATGCTGAAATCTGCCTTGCAAGTTTTCTCAAGCTGACATTTTCCATATGTACAGAATCAGAGTTCCTGGTGTATGCTGAAATCTGCCTTGCAATTTCTCTCTAGCTTACATTTTCCAGATGTGCAGAAGCTGAGTTCAAAGATTATGGTGAAATCTACCACATCAATTTCTCTCTAGCTGACATTTTCCAGATGTGCAGAAGCTGAGTTCAAAGATTATGGTGAAATCTACAGATCAATTTCTCTCTAGCTGACATTTGCCATATGTGCAGAAGCAGAGTTCAAACATGCTGAAATATAACACATCAATTTCTCTCTTGCTGACATTTTCTAGAGTTGCAGAAGCAGAGGTCCAGGATTGTGCTGAAAACCACAACATCAATTTCTCTCTAGCTGACTTTCCCAGATGTGCAGAAGCAGAGGTCCAGTATTATGCTGAAATCTGCCTTGCAATTTCTATCTAGCTGACTTTTCCAGATGTGCAGGAGTGTTCCAGGATTATGCTGAAATCTACATCAATTTCTCTCTAGCTGACATTTTCCAGATGTGCAGATGCAGATTTCCAGGTGTGTGCTGAAACCTGCCTTACAATTTCTCTCTAGCTGACTTTTCCAGATGTGCAGAAGCTGAGTTCAAAGATTATGGTGAAATCTGCCACATCAATTTCTGTCTAGCTGACATTTGCCAGATGTGCAGAAGTAGAGTTCAAGGATTATGCTGAAATCTGCCTTGCAAGTTTTCTCAAGCTGACATTTCCCATATGTACAGAATCAGAGTTCCTGGTGTATGCTGAAATCTGCCTTGCAATTTCTCTCTAGCTGACATTTGCCAGATGTGCAGAAGCTGAGTTCAAAGATTATGGTGAAATCTACCACATCAATTTCACTCTAGCTGACATTTTCCAGATGTGCAGAAGCAGAGTTCCAGGATTATGCTGAAATATGCAACATCAATTTCTCTCTAACTGACATTTTCCAGATGTGCAGAAGCAGAGTTCCAGGATTATGCTGAAATATGCAACATCAATTTCTCTCTAACTGACATTTTCCAGATGTGTAGAACCAGAGATCCAGGATTATGCTGAAATCTGCCTTGCAATTTGTCTCCAAGTGAAATTTTCCAGATGTGGAGAAGCAGAGTTCAAAGATTATGCTGAAATCTACCACATCAATTTCTCTCTAGCTGACATTTTCCAGATGTGCAGAAGCAGACTTCCAGGATTATGCTGAAATCTGCCTCTGCATTTTCTCTCTAGCTGACATTTTCCAGATGTGCAGAAGCAGAGTTCCAGGATTATGATGAAATCAACCACATCAATTTCTCTCTAGCTGACATTTTCCAGATGTGCAGAAGCAGAGTTCCAGGATTATGCTGAAATCTGCCTTGCAATTTTTCTCCAGGTGACATTTTCCAGGTCTGCAGAAACAGAGTTCAAAGATTATGCTGAGATCTACCACATCAATTTCTCTCTCGCTGACATTTTCCAGATGTGCAGAAGCAGAGTTTCAGGATTTAGGTGAAATCAGCCTCTGCATTTTCTCTCTAGCTGACCTTTTCCAGATGTGCAGAAGCAGAGTTCCAGGATTATGATGAAATCTACCACATCAATTTCTCTTTAGCTTACATTTTCCAGATGTGCGGAAGTAGAGTTCGAAGATTATGCTTAAATCTAACTCTGCATTTTCTCTCTAGCTGACATTTTCCAGATGTGCAGAAGCAGAGTTCCAGGATTATGCTGAAATCTGCCTTGCAATTTCTCTCTAGCTGACATTTGCCAGATGTGCAGAAGCAGAGTTCCAGGATTATTCTGAAATCTGCCTTGCAATTTTTCTCCAGGTGACATTTTCCAGATGTGCAGAAGCAGAGTTCAAAGATTATACTGAAATCTACCACATCAATTTCTCTCTAGCTGATATTTTCCAGATGTGAAGAAGCAGAGTTGCCGGATTATGATTAAATATGCCTTGCAATTTTTCTCCAGCGGACATTTGCCAGATGTGCAGAAGCAGAGCTCCAGGATTATGCTGAAATCTACCACATCAATTTCTCTCTAGCTGACATTTTCCAGATGTGAAGAAGCAGAGTTCAAACATTATGCTGAAATCTGCCTTACAATTTTTCTCCAGCTGACATTTTCCAGGTTTGCAGAAGCAGAGTTCCAGGATTATGCTTAAATATGGCTTGCAATTTTTCTCCAGTGGACATTTTCCAGATGTGCAGAAGCAGAGTTCATGCTGAAATCTACCACTTCAATTTCTCTCTAGCTGCCATTTTCCAGATGTGCAGAAGCAGAGTTCAAACATTATGCTGAAATCTACCACTTCAATATCTCTCTAGCTGACATTTTCCAGAGTTGCAGAAGAAGAGTTCCAGGGTTATGCTGAAATCTGCCTCTGCGTTTTTCCTCTAGCTGACATTTTCCAGATGTGAAAAAGCAGAGTTCAAAGATTATACTGAAATCTACAACTTCAATTTCTCTCTAGCTGACATTTTCCAGATGTGCAGAAGCAGAGTTCTAAGATTATGCTGAAATCTACAACATCAATTTCTCTCTAGCTTACATTTTCCAGATGTGCAGAAGCAGAGTTCCATGATTATGCTGAAATCTGCCTCTGCATTTTCCCTCTAGCTGACATTTTCCAGATGTGCAGAAGCAGAGTTCTAAGATTATGCTGAAATCTACAACATCAATTTCTCTCTAGCTGACATTTTCCAGATGTGAGGAAGCAGAGTTCCAGGATTATTCTGAAATCAGCCTCTGCATTTTCTCTCTAGCTGACATTTTCCAGATGTGCAGAAGCAGAGTTCTAAGATTATGCTGAAATCTACAACATCAATTTCTCTCTAGCTGCCATTTTCCAGATGTGCAGAAGCAGAGTTCAAACATTATGCTGAAATCTGCCTTGCAAGTTTTCTCAAGCTGACATTTTCCATATGTACAGAATCAGAGTTCCTGGTGTATGCTGAAATCTGCCTTGCAATTTCTCTCTAGCTTACATTTTCCAGATGTGCAGAAGCTGAGTTCAAAGATTATGGTGAAATCTACCACATCAATTTCTCTCTAGCTGACATTTTCCAGATGTGCAGAAGCTGAGTTCAAAGATTATGGTGAAATCTACAGATCAATTTCTCTCTAGCTGACATTTGCCATATGTGCAGAAGCAGAGTTCAAACATGCTGAAATCTAACACATCAATTTCTCTCTTGCTGACATTTTCTAGAGTTGCAGAAGCAGAGTTCCAGGATTATGCTGAAATCAGCTTCTGCATTTTCTCTCTAGCTGACATTTTCCAGATGTGCAGAAGCAGAGTTCTAAGATTATGCTGAAATCTACAACATCAATTTTTCTCTAGCTTACATTTTCCAGATGTGCAGAAGCAGAGTTCCATGATTATGCTGAAATCTGCCTCTGCATTTTTCCTCTAGCTGACATTTTCCAGATGTGCAGAAGCATAGTTCTAAGATTATGCTGAAATCTACAACATCAATTTCTCTCTAGCTGTCATTTTCCAGATGTGAGGAAGCAGAGTTCCAGGATTATGCTGAAATCAGCATCTGCATTTTCTCTCTAGCTGACATTTTCCAGATGTGCAGAAGCAGAGTTCTAAGATTATGCTGAAATCTACAACATCAATTTCTCTCTATCTGACATTTTCCAGATGTGCAGAAGCAGAGGTCCAGGATTGTGCTGAAAACCACAACATCAATTTCTCTCTAGCTGACTTTCCCAGATGTGCAGAAGCAGAGGTCCAGTATTATGCTGAAATCTGCCTTGCAATTTCTATCTAGCTGACTTTTCCAGATGTGCAGGAGTGTTCCAGGATTATGCTGAAATCTACATCAATTTCTCTCTAGCTGACATTTTCCAGATGTGTAGAAGCAGAGTTCCAGCTGTGTACTGAAACCTGCCTTACAATTTCTCTCTAGCTGACTTTTCCAGATGTGCAGAAGCTGAGTTCAAAGATTATGGTTAAATCTGCCACATCAATTTCTGTCTAGCTGACATTTGCCAGATGTGCAGAAGTAGAGTTCAAGGATTATGCTGATATCTGCCTTGCAAGTTTTCTCAAGCTGACATTTTCCATATGTACAGAATCAGAGTTCCTGGTGTATGCTGAAATCTGCCTTGCAATTTCTCTCTAGCTGACTTTTCCAGATGTGCAGAAGCTGAGTTCAAAGATTATGGTGAAATCTACCACATCAATTTCTCTCTAGCTGACATTTTCCAGATGTGCAGAAGCTGAGTTCAAAGATTATGGTGAAATCTACCCCATCAATTTCACTCTAGCTGACATTTTCCAGATGTGCAGAAGCAGAGTTCCAGGATTATGCTGAAATATGCAACATCAATTTCTCTCTAACTGACATTTTCCAGATGTGTAGAACCAGAGATCCAGGATTATGCTGAAATCTGCCTTGCAATTTGTCTCCAAGTGAAATTTTCCAGATGTGGAGAAGCAGAGTTCAAAGATTATGCTGAAATCTACCACATCAATTTCTCTCTAGCTGACATTTTCCAGATGTGCAGAAGCAGACTTCCAGGATTATGCTGAAATCTGCCTCTGCATTTTCTCTCTAGCTTACATTTTCCAGATGTGCAGAAGCAGAGTTCCAGGATTATGATGAAATCAACCACATCAATTTCTCTCTAGCTGACATTTTCCAGATGTGCAGAAGCAGAGTTCCAGGATTATGCTGAAATCTGCCTTGCAATTTTTCTCCAGGTGACATTTTCCAGGTCTGCAGAAACAGAGTTCAAAGATTATGCTGAGATCTACCACATCAATTTCTCTCTCGCTGACATTTTCCAGATGTGCAGAAGCAGAGTTTCAGGATTTAGGTGAAATCAGCCTCTGCATTTTCTCTCTAGCTGACATTTTCCAGATGTGCAGAAGCAGAGTTCCAGGATTATGCTGAAATCTGCCTTGCAATTTTTCTCCAGGTGACATTTTCCAGGTCTGCAGAAACAGAGTTCAAAGATTATGCTGAGATCTACCACATCAATTTCTCTCTCGCTGACATTTTCCAGATGTGCAGAAGCAGAGTTTCAGGATTTAGGTGAAATCAGCCTCTGCATTTTCTCTCTAGCTGACCTTTTCCAGATGTGCAGAAGCAGAGTTCCAGGATTATGATGAAATCTACCACATCAATTTCTCTTTAGCTTACATTTTCCAGATGTGCGGAAGTAGAGTTCGAAGATTATGCTTAAATCTAACTCTGCATTTTCTCTCTAGCTGACATTTTCCAGATGTGCAGAAGCAGAGTTCCAGGATTATGCTGAAATCTGCCTTGCAATTTCTCTCTAGCTGACATTTGCCAGATGTGCAGAAGCAGAGTTCCAGGATTATTCTGAAATCTGCCTTGCAATTTTTCTCCAGGTGACATTTTCCAGATGTGCAGAAGCAGAGTTCAAAGATTATACTGAAATCTACCACATCAATTTCTCTCTAGCTGATATTTTCCAGATGTGAAGAAGCAGAGTTGCCGGATTATGATTAAATATGCCTTGCAATTTTTCTCCAGCGGACATTTGCCAGATGTGCAGAAGCAGAGCTCCAGGATTATGCTGAAATCTACCACATCAATTTCTCTCTAGCTGACATTTTCCAGATGTGAAGAAGCAGAGTTCAAACATTATGCTGAAATCTGCCTTACAATTTTTCTCCAGCTGACATTTTCCAGGTTTGCAGAAGCAGAGTTCCAGGATTATGCTTAAATATGGCTTGCAATTTTTCTCCAGTGGACATTTTCCAGATGTGCAGAAGCAGAGTTCATGCTGAAATCTACCACTTCAATTTCTCTCTAGCTGCCATTTTCCAGATGTGCAGAAGCAGAGTTCAAACATTATGCTGAAATCTACCACTTCAATATCTCTCTAGCTGACATTTTCCAGAGTTGCAGAAGAAGAGTTCCAGGGTTATGCTGAAATCTGCCTCTGCGTTTTTCCTCTAGCTGACATTTTCCAGATGTGAAAAAGCAGAGTTCAAAGATTATACTGAAATCTACAACTTCAATTTCTCTCTAGCTGACATTTTCCAGATGTGCAGAAGCAGAGTTCTAAGATTATGCTGAAATCTACAACATCAATTTCTCTCTAGCTTACATTTTCCAGATGTGCAGAAGCAGAGTTCCATGATTATGCTGAAATCTGCCTCTGCATTTTCCCTCTAGCTGACATTTTCCAGATGTGCAGAAGCAGAGTTCTAAGATTATGCTGAAATCTACAACATCAATTTCTCTCTAGCTGACATTTTCCAGATGTGAGGAAGCAGAGTTCCAGGATTATTCTGAAATCAGCCTCTGCATTTTCTCTCTAGCTGACATTTTCCAGATGTGCAGAAGCAGAGTTCTAAGATTATGCTGAAATCTACAACATCAATTTCTCTGTAGCTGCCATTTTCCAGATGTGCAGAAGCAGAGTTCAAACATTATGCTGAAATCTGCCTTGCAAGTTTTCTCAAGCTGACATTTTCCATATGTACAGAATCAGAGTTCCTGGTGTATGCTGAAATCTGCCTTGCAATTTCTCTCTAGCTTACATTTTCCAGATGTGCAGAAGCTGAGTTCAAAGATTATGGTGAAATCTACCACATCAATTTCTCTCTAGCTGACATTTTCCAGATGTGCAGAAGCTGAGTTCAAAGATTATGGTGAAATCTACAGATCAATTTCTCTCTAGCTGACATTTGCCATATGTGCAGAAGCAGAGTTCAAACATGCTGAAATCTAACACATCAATTTCTCTCTTGCTGACATTTTCTAGAGTTGCAGAAGCAGAGTTCCAGGATTATGCTGAAATCAGCTTCTGCATTTTCTCTCTAGCTGACATTTTCCAGATGTGCAGAAGCAGAGTTCTAAGATTATGCTGAAATCTACAACATCAATTTTTCTCTAGCTTACATTTTCCAGATGTGCAGAAGCAGAGTTCCATGATTATGCTGAAATCTGCCTCTGCATTTTTCCTCTAGCTGACATTTTCCAGATGTGCAGAAGCATAGTTCTAAGATTATGCTGAAATCTACAACATCAATTTCTCTCTAGCTGTCATTTTCCAGATGTGAGGAAGCAGAGTTCCAGGATTATGCTAAAATCTGCCTCTGCATTTTCCCTCTAGCTGACATTTTCCAGATGTGCAGAAGCTGAGTTCAAAGATTATGGTGAAATCTACCACATCAATTTCTCTCTAGCTGACATTTTCCAGATGTTTAGAAGCTGAGTTCAAAGATTATGCTGAAATCTACAACTTCAATTTCTCTCTAGCTTACATTTTCCAGATGTGCAGAAGCAGAGTTCTAGGATTATGCTGAAATCTGCCTCTGCATTTTCTCTCTAGCTAACATTTTCCACATGTGCAGAAGCAGAGTTCAAAGATTATGCTGAAATCTACCACATCAATTTCTCTCTATCTGACATTTTCCAGATGTGCAGAAGCAGAGGTCCAGGATTGTGCTGAAAACCACAACATCAATTTCTCTCTAGCTGACTTTCCCAGATGTGCAGAAGCAGAGGTCCAGTATTATGCTGAAATCTGCCTTGCAATTTCTCTCTAGCTGACTTTTCCAGATGTGCAGGAGTGTTCCAGGATTATGCTGAAATCTACATCAATTTCTCTCTAGCTGACTTTTCCAGATGTGCAGAAGCTGAGTTCAAAGATTATGGTTAAATCTACCACATCAATTTCTCTCTAGCTGACATTTTCCAGATGTGCAGAAGCTGAGTTCAAAGATTATGGTGAAATCTACCACATCAATTTCTCTCTAGCTGACATTTTCCAGATGTGCAGAAGCTGAGTTCAAAGATTATGGTGAAATCTACCACATCAATTTCACTCTAGCTGACATTTTCCAGATGTGCAGAAGCAGAGTTCCAGGATTATGCTGAAATATGCAACATCAATTTCTCTCTAACTGACATTTTCCAGATGTGTAGAACCAGAGATCCAGGATTATGCTGAAATCTGCCTTGCAATTTTTCTCCAGGTGACATTTTCCAGATGTGCAGAAGCAGAGTTCAAAGATTATACTGAAATCTACCACATCAATTTCTCTCTAGCTGATATTTTCCAGATGTGAAGAAGCAGAGTTGCCGGATTATGCTTAAATATGCCTTGCAATTTTTCTCCAGCGGACATTTGCCAGATGTGCAGAAGCAGAGCTCCAGGATTATGCTGAAATCAACTGTGGTGCTCTCCCATGAGAAATGAGACACGCAGACAGGTACCTCGGGACGGGAGCACAGAATCTTCTGTGTAACCCTCTTTTATTACATTTCAGTTCATATCCAGTTACATTCTTATGACAATGTTAGTAAGGGGTGGGTATATACCATATATGGTCATATTGTTAGTCTATTCCTGAGTACACATCCTTCAGGTAACTTATGCATTTGGGTCATGTAGGCACTGGGGTCAGGAGATTTCAGATGAGATGAGTCACATCATGCTTTTCCTGTCTTGGTTAGTGCCATTGTCCTAATAGTTAATGAGGTAACCATTATACCGGCTGAAGTAAAGTACTTTGTTCCCAATTATTCCCACAATCAACCACATCAATTTCTCTCTAGCTGACATTTTCCAGATGTGAAGAAGCAGAGTTGCAGGATTATGCTGAAATCTGCCTTGCAATTTCTCTCTAGCTGACATTTTCCAGATGTGCAGAAGCAGAGTTCCAGGATTATGCTGAAATCTGCCTTTACATTTTCTCTCTAGTTGACAATTTCCAGGTCTGCAGAAACAGAGTTAAAAGATTATGCTGAAATCTACCACATCAATTTCTCTCAAGCTGACATTTTCCAGATGTGAAGAAGCAGAGTTCCAGGATTATGCTTAAATTTGCCTTGCAATTTTTCTCCAGCTGACATTCTCCAGATATGCAGAAGCAGAGTTCAAACATTATGCAGAAATCTACCACATCAATTTCTCTCTAGCTGACATTTTCCAGATGTGAAGAAGCAGAGTTCAAAGATTATGCTGAAATCTAACACATCAATTTCTCTCTAGCTGACATTTTCCAGATGTGCAGAAGCAGAGTTCAAAGATTATGCTGAAATCTACCACATCAATTTCTCTCTAGCTTACATTTTCCAGATGTGGAGAAGCAGAGTTCCAGGGTTATGGTGAAATCAACCTCTGCATTTTATCTCTAGCTGACATTTTCCAGATGTTCAGAAGCAGAGTTACAAGATTATGCTGAAATCTACCAGATCAATTTCTCTCTAGCTGACATTTTCCAGATGTGCAGAAGCAGAGTTCCAGGATTATGCTGAAATCTGCCTTGCACTTTTTCTCCAGGTGACATTTTCCAGATGTGCAGAAGCAGAGTTCAAACATTATGCTGAAATCTACCACATCAATTTCTCTCTTGACTATATTTTCCAGATGTGCAGAAGCAGAGTTCCAGGATTATGATGAAATCAACCACATCAATTTCTCTCTAGCTGACATTTTCCAGATGTGCAGAAGCAGAGTTTCAGGATTTAGGTGAAATCAGCCTCTGCATTTTCTTTCAAGCTGACATTTTCCAGATGTGCAGAAGCAGAGTTCCAGGATTATGCTGAAATCTGCCTTGCAATTTTTCTCCAGGTGACATTTTCCAGGTCTGCAGAAACAGAGTTCAAAGATTATGCTGAGATCTACCACATCAATTTCTCTCTAGCTGACATTTTCCAGATGTGCAGAAGCAGAGTTTCAGGATTTAGGTGAAATCAGCCTCTGCATTTTCTCTCTAGCTGACATTTTCCAGATGTGCAGAAGCAGAGTTCCAGGATTATGATGAAATCTACCACATCAATTTCTCTTTAGCTTACATTTTCCAGATGTGCGGAAGCAGAGTTCGAAGATTATGCTTAAATCTAACTCTGCATTTTCTCTCTAGCTGACATTTTCCAGATGTGCAGAAGCAGAGTTCTAAGATTATGCTGAAATCTACAACATCAATTTCTCTCTAGCTTACATTTTCCAGATGTGCAGAAGCATTGTTCCACGGTTATGGTGAAATCAACCTCTGCATTTTATCTCTAGCTGACATTTTCCAGATGTTCATAAGCAGAGTTACAAGATTATGCTGAAATCTACCACATCAATTAATCTCTAGCTGACATTTTCCAGATGTGCGGAAGCAGAGGTCCAGGATTGTGCTGAAAACCACAACATCAATTTCTCTCTAGCTGACTTTCCCAGATGTGCAGAAGCAGAGGTCCAGTATTATGCTGAAATCTGCCTTGCAATTTTTCTCCAGCTGACATTTTCCAGGTTTGCAGAAGCAGAGTTCAAAGATTATACTGAAATCTACCACATCAATTTCTCTCTAGCTGATATTTTCCAGATGTGAAGAAGCAGAGTTCCAGGGTTATGGTGAAATCAACCTCTGCATTTTATCTCTAGCTGACATTTTCCAGATGTTCAGAAGCAGAGTTACAAGATTATGCTGAAATCTACCAGATCAATTTCTCTCTAGCTGACATTTTCCAGATGTGCAGAAGCAGAGTTCCAAGATTATGCGGAAATCTGCCTCTGCATTTTTTCTT
Source organism: Diadophis punctatus similis (assembly GCA_023053685.1). Taxonomy (NCBI): domain Eukaryota; kingdom Metazoa; phylum Chordata; class Lepidosauria; order Squamata; family Dipsadidae; genus Diadophis; species Diadophis punctatus. The sequence continues at coordinate 16,476,469 of JALIGW010000019.1, read as the reverse complement.
CCAGCTTCATTTTCCAGATGTGCAGAAGCAGCATTCCAGGATTATGCTGAAATCTTCGACATCAATTTCTCTCTAGCTTACATTTCCCAGGTGTGCAGAAGCAGAGTTCCAGGATTATGCTGAAATCTGCCTTGCACTTTTTCTCCAGGTGACATTTTCCAGATGTGCAGAAGCAGAGTTCAAACATTATGCTGAAATCTACCACATCAATTTCTCTCTAGCTTACATTTTCCAGATGTGGAGAAGCAGAGTTCCAGGGTTATGGTGAAATCAACCTCTGCATTTTATCTCTAGCTGACATTTTCCAGATGTTCAGAAGCAGAGTTACAAGATTATGCTGAAATCTACCCGATCAATTTCTCTCTAGCTGACATTTTCCAGATGTGCGGAAGCAGAGTTCCAAGATTATGCGGAAATCTGCCTCTGCATTTTTTCTTCCAGCTTCATTTTCCAGATGTGCAGAAGCAGCATTCCAGGATTATGCTGAAATCTTCAACATCAATTTCTCTCTAGCTTACATTTCCCAGGTGTGCAGAAGCAGAGTTCCAGGATTATGCTGAAATCTGCCTTGCACTTTTTCTCCAGGTGACATTTTCCAGATGTGCAGAAGCAGAGTTCAAACATTATGCTGAAATCTACCACATCAATTTCTCTCTAGACTATATTTTCCAGATGTGCAGAAGCAGAGTTCCAGGATTATGGTGAAATCTACCACATCAATTTCTCTCTAGCTGACATTTTCCAGATGTGCAGAAGCTGAGTTCAAAGATTATGGTGAAATCTACCACATCAATTTCACTCTAGCTGACATTTGCCAGATGTGCAGAAGCAGAGTTCCAGGATTATGCTGAAATCAGCCTCTGCATTTTCTCTCTAGCTGACATTTTCCAGATGTGCAGAAGCAGAGTTCCAGTATTATGCTGAAATATACAACATCAATTTCTCTCTAACTGACATTTTCCAGATGTGTAGAACCAGAGATCCAGGATTATGCTGAAATCTGCCTTGCAATTTGTCTCCAAGTGAAATTTTCCAGATGTGGAGAAGCAGAGTTCAAAGATTATGCTGAAATCTACCACATCAATTTCTCTCTAGCTGACATTTTCCAGATGTGCAGAAGCAGACTTCCAGGATTATGCTGAAATCTGCCTCTGCATTTTCTCTCTAGCTGACATTTTCCAGATGTGCAGAAGCAGAGTTCCAAGATTATGCTGAAATCTGCCTTGCAATTTCTCTCGAGCTGACATTTGCCAGATGTGCAGAAGCAGAGTTCCAGGATTATTCTGAAAACTGCCTTGCAATTTTTCTCCAGGTGACATTTTCCAGATGTGCAGAAGCAGAGTTCATGCTGAAATCTTACACATCAATTTCTCTCTAGCTGCCATTTTCCAGATGTGCAGAAGCAGAGTTCAAACATTATGCTGAAATCTACCACTTCAATTTCTCTCTAGCTGACATTTTCCAGAGTTGCAGAAGAAGAGTTCCAGGGTTATGCTGAAATCTGCCTCTCCGTTTTTCCTCTAGCTGACATTTTCCAGATGTGAAAAAGCAGAGTTCAAAGATTATGCTGAAATCTACAACTTCAATTTCTCTCTAGCTTACATTTTCCAGATGTGCAGAAGCAGAGTTCTAGGATTATGCTGAAATCTGCCTCTGCATTTTCTCTCTAGCTGACATTTTCCACATGTGCAGAAGCAGAGTTCAAAGATTATGCTGAAATCTACCACATCAATTTCTCTCTATCTGACATTTTCCAGATGTGCAGAAGCAGAGGTCCAGGATTGTGCTGAAAACCACAACATCAATTTCTCTCTAGCTGACTTTCCCAGATGTGCAGAAGCAGAGGTCCAGTATTATGCTGAAATCTGCCTTGCAATTTCTCTCTAGCTGACTTTTCCAGATGTGCAGGAGTGTTCCAGGATTATGCTGAAATCTACATCAATTTCTCTCTAGCTGACATTTTCCAGATGTGTAAAAGCAGAGTTCCAGCTGTGTGCTGAAACCTGCCTTACAATTTCTCTCTAGCTGACTTTTCCAGATGTGCAGAAGCTGAGTTCAAAGATTATGGTTAAATCTGCCACATCAATTTCTGTCTAGCTGACATTTGCCAGATGTGCAGAAGTAGATTTCAAGGATTATGCTGAAATCTGCCTTGCAAGTTTTCTCAAGCTGACATTTTCCATATGTACAGAATCAGAGTTCCTGGTGTATGCTGAAATCTGCCTTGCAATTTCTCTCTAGCTGACTTTTCCAGATGTGCAGAAGCTGAGTTCAAAGATTATGGTGAAATCTACCACATCAATTTCTCTCTAGCTGACATTTTCCAGATGTGCAGAAGCTGAGTTCAAAGATTATGGTGAAATCTACCACATCAATTTCACTCTAGCTGACATTTTCCAGATGTGCAGAAGCAGAGTTCCAGGATTATGCTGAAATATGCAACATCAATTTCTCTCTAACTGACGTTTTCCAGATGTGTAGAACCAGAGATCCAGGATTATGCTGAAATCTGCCTTGCAATTTTTCTCCAGGTGACATTTTCCAGATGTGCAGAAGCAGAGTTCAAAGATTATACTGAAATCTACCACATCAATTTCTCTCTAGCTGATATTTTCCAGATGTGAAGAAGCAGAGTTCCAGGGTTATGGTGAAATCAACCTCTGCATTTTATCTCTAGCTGACATTTTCCAGATGTTCAGAAGCAGAGTTACAAGATTATGCTGAAATCTACCAGATCAATTTCTCTCTAGCTGACATTTTCCAGATGTGCAGAAGCAGAGTTCCAAGATTATGCGGAAATCTGCCTCTGCATTTTTTCTTCCAGCTTCATTTTCCAGATGTGCAGAAGCAGCATTCCAGGATTATGCTGAAATCTTCGACATCAATTTCTCTCTAGCTTACATTTCCCAGGTGTGCAGAAGCAGAGTTCCAGGATTATGCTGAAATCTGCCTTGCACTTTTTCTCCAGGTGACATTTTCCAGATGTGCAGAAGCAGAGTTCAAACATTATGCTGAAATCTACCACATCAATTTCTCTCTAGACTATATTTTCCAGATGTGCAGAAGCAGAGTTCCAGGATTATGATGAAATCAACCACATCAATTTCTCTCTAGCTGACATTTTCCAGATGTGGAGAAGCAGAGTTCCAGGGTTATGGTGAAATCAACCTCTGCATTTTATCTCTAGCTGACATTTTCCAGATGTTCAGAAGCAGAGTTACAAGATTATGCTGAAATCTACCAGATCAATTTCTCTCTAGCTGACATTTTCCAGATGTGCGGAAGCAGAGTTCCAAGATTATGCGGAAATCTGCCTCTGCATTTTTTCTTCCAGCTTCATTTTCCAGATGTGCAGAAGCAGCATTCCAGGATTATGCTGAAATCTTCGACATCAATTTCTCTCTAGCTTACATTTCCCAGGTGTGCAGAAGCAGAGTTCCAGGATTATGCTGAAATCTGCCTTGCACTTTTTCTCCAGGTGACATTTTCCAGATGTGCAGAAGCAGAGTTCAAACATTATGCTGAAATCTACCACATCAATTTCTCTCTAGACTATATTTTCCAGATGTGCAGAAGCAGAGTTCCAGGATTATGATGAAATCAACCACATCAATTTCTCTCTAGCTGACATTTTCCAGATGTGCAGAAGCAGAGTTTCAGGATTTAGGTGAAATCAGCCTCTGCATTTTCTTTCAAGCTGACATTTTCCAGATGTGCAGAAGCAGAGTTCCAGGATTATGCTGAAATCTGCCTTGCAATTTTTCTCCAGGTGACATTTTCCAGGTCTGCAGAAACAGAGTTCAAAGATTATGCTGAAATCTACAACATCAATTTCTCTCTAGCTTACATTTCCAAGAGGTGCAGAAGCATTGTTCCACAGTTATGGTGAAATCAACCTCTGCATTTTATCTCTAGCTGACATTTTCCAGATGTTCATAAGCAGAGTTACAAGATTATGCTGAAATCTACCACATCAATTAATCTCTTGCTGACATTTTCCAGATGTGCGGAAGCAGAGTTCCAAGATTTTGCTGAAATCTTCGACATCAATTTCTCTCTAGCTTACATTTCCCATGTGTGCAGAAGCAGAGTTCCAGGATTATGCTGAAATCTGCCTTGCAATTTTTCTCCAGCTGACATTTTCCAGGTTTGCAGAAGCAGAGTTCAAAGATTATACTGAAATCTACCACATCAATTTCTCTCTAGCTGATATTTTCCAGATGTGAAGAAGCAGAGTTGCCGGATCATGATTAAATATGCCTTGCAATTTTTCTCCAGTGGACATTTGCCAGATGTGCAGAAGCAGAGCTCCAGGATTATGCTGAAATCTACCACATCAATTTCTCTCTAGCTGACATTTTCCAGATGTGAAGAAGCAGAGTTGCAGGATTATGCTGAAATCTGCCTTGCAATTTTTCTCCAGCTGACATTTTTCAGATCTGCAGAAGCAGAATTCAAACATTATGCAGAAATCTACCACATCAATTTCTCTCAAGCTGACATTTTCCAGATGTGCAGAAGCAGAGTAACAGGATTATGCTGAAATCTGCCTCTGCATTGTCCCTCTAGCTGACATTTTCCAGATGTGCAGAAGCTGAGTTCAAAGATTATGGTGAAATCTACCACATCAATTTCTCTCTAGCTGACATTTTCCAGATGTGCAGAAGCTGAGTTCAAAGATTATGGTGAAATCTACCACATCAATTTCACTCTAGCTGACATTTGCCAGATGTGCAGAAGCAGAGTTCCAGGATTATGCTGAAATCAGCCTCTGCATTTTCTCTCTAGCTGACATTTTCCAGATGTGCAGAAGCAGAGTTCCAGTATTATGCTGAAATATACAACATCGATTTCTCTCTAACTGACATTTTCCAGATGTGTAGAACCAGAGATCCAGGATTATGCTGAAATCTGCCTTGCAATTTGTCTCCAACTGAAATTTTCCAGATGTGGAGAAGCAGAGTTCAAAGATTATGCTGAAATCTACCACATCAATTTCTCTCTAGCTGACATTTTCCAGATGTGCAGAAGCAGACTTCCAGGATTATGCTGAAATCTGCCTCTGCATTTTCTCTCTAGCTGACATTTTCCAGATGTGCAGAAGCAGAGTTCCAAGATTATGCTGAAATCTGCCTTGCAATTTCTCTCGAGCTGACATTTGCCAGATGTGCAGAAGCAGAGTTCCAGGATTATTCTGAAATCTGCCTTGCAATTTTTCTCCAGGTGACATTTTCCAGATGTGCAGAAGCAGAGTTCATGCTGAAATCTACCACTTCAATTTCTCTCTAGCTGCCATTTTCCAGATGTGCAGAAGCAGAGTTCAAACATTATGCTGAAATCTACCACTTCAATTTCTCTCTAGCTGACATTTTCCAGAGTTGCAGAAGAAGAGTTCCAGGGTTATGCTGAAATCTGCCTCTGCGTTTTTCCTCTAGCTGACATTTTCCAGATGTGAAAAAGCAGAGTTCAAAGATTATGCTGAAATCTACAACTTCAATTTCTCTCTAGCTTACATTTTCCAGATGTGCAGAAGCAGAGTTCCAGGATTATGCTGAAATCTGCCTCTGCATTTTCTCTCTAGCTGACATTTTCCACATGTGCAGAAGCAGAGTTCAAAGATTATGCTGAAATCTACCACATCAATTTCTCTCTAGCTGACATTTTCCAGATGTGCAGAAGCAGAGGTCCAGGATTGTGCTGAAAACCACAACATCAATTTCTCTCTAGCTGACTTTCCCAGATGTGCAGAAGCAGAGGTCCAGTATTATGCTGAAATCTGCCTTGCAATTTCTCTCTAGCTGACTTTTCCAGATGTGCAGGAGTGTTCCAGGATTATGCTGAAATCGACATCAATTTCTCTCTAGCTGACATTTTCCAGATGTGTAGAAGCAGAGTTCCAGCTGTGTGCTGAAACCTGCCTTACAATTTCTCTCTAGCTGACTTTTCCAGATGTGCAGAAGCTGAGTTCAAAGATTATGGTTAAATCTGCCACATCAATTTCTGTCTAGCTGACATTTGCCAGATGTGCAGAAGTAGTGTTCAAGGATTATGCTGAAATCTGCCTTGCAAGTTTTCTCAAGCTGACATTTTCCATATGTACAGAATCAGAGTTCCTGGTGTATGCTGAAATCTGCCTTGCAATTTCTCTCTAGCTGACTTTTCCAGATGTGTAGAAGCAGAGTTCCAGCTGTGTGCTGAAACCTGCCTTACAATTTCTCTCTAGCTGACATTTGCCAGATGTGCTGAAGCTGAGTTCAAAGATTATGGTGAAATCTACCACATCAATTTCACTCTAGCTGACATTTTCCAGATGTGCAGAAGCAGACTTCCAGGATTATGCTGAAATCTGCCTCTGCATTTTCTCTCTAGCTGACATTTTCCACATGTGCAGAAGCAGAGTTCCAAGATTATGCTGAAATCTGCCTTGCAATTTCTCTCTAGCTGACATTTGCCAGATGTGCAGAAGCAGAGTTCCAGGATTATTCTGAAATCTGCCTTGCAATTTTTCTCGAGGTGACATTTTCCAGATGTGCAGAAGCAGAGTTCAAACATGCTGAAATCTAACACATCAATTTCTCTCTTGCTGACATTTTCCAGAGTTGCAGAAGCAGAGTTCCAGGATTATGCTGAAATCAGCTTCTGCATTTTCTTTCTAGCTGACATTTTCCAGATGTGCAGAAGCAGAGTTCTAAGATTATGCTGAAATCTACAACATCAATTTCTCTCTAGCTTACATTTTCCAGATGTGAGGAAGCAGAGTTCCAGGATTATGCTGAAATCAGCCTCTGCATTATCTCTCTAGCTGACATTTTCCAGATGTGCAGAAGCAGAGTTCTAAGATTATGCTGAAATCTACAACATCAATTTCTCTCTAGCTGCCATTTTCCAGATGTGCAGAAGCAGAGTTCAAACATTATGCTGAAATCTGCCTTGCAAGTTTTCTCAAGCTGACATTTTCCATATGTACAGAATCAGAGTTCCTGGTGTATGCTGAAATCTGCCTTGCAATTTCTCTCTAGCTGACTTTTCCAGATGTGCAGAAGCTGAGTTCAAAGATTATGCTGAAATCTAACACATCAATTTCTCTCTTGCTGACATTTTCCAGATGTGCAGAAGCAGAGTTCCAGGATTATGCTGAAATCTGCCTCTGCATTTTCCCTCTAGCTTACATTTTCCAGATGTGCAGAAGCTGAGTTCAAAGATTATGGTGAAATCTACCACATCAATTTCTCTCTAGCTGACATTTTCCAGATGTGCAGAAGCTGAGTTCAAAGATTATGGTGAAATCTACCACATCAATTTCACTCTAGCTGACATTTTCCAGATGTGCAGAAGCAGAGTTCTAAGATTATGCTGAAATCTACAACATCAATTTCTCTCTAGCTTACATTTTCCAGATGTGCAGAAGCAGAGTTCCATGATTATGCTGAAATCTGCCTCTGCATTTTCCCTCTAGCTGACATTTTCCAGATGTGCAGAAGCATAGTTCTAAGATTATGCTGAAATCTACAACATCAATTTCTCTCTAGCTGTCATTTTCCAGATGTGAGGAAGCAGAGTTCCAGGATTATGCTGAAATCAGCCTCTGCATTTTCCCTCTAGCTGACATTTTCCAGATGTGCAGAAGCAGAGTTCTAAGATTATGCTGAAATCTACAACATCAATTTCTCTCTATCTGACATTTTCCAGATGTGCAGAAGCAGAGGTCCAGGATTGTGCTGAAAACCACAACATCAATTTCTCTCTAGCTGACTTTTCCAGATGTGCAGAAGCAGAGTTCCAGTATTATGCTGAACTATACAACATCAATTTCTCTCTAACTGACATTTTCCAGATGTGTAGAACCAGAGATCCAGGATTATGCTGAAATCTGCCTTGCAATTTGTCTCCAAGTGAAATTTTCCAGATGTGGAGAAGCAGAGTTCAAAGATTATGCTGAAATCTACCACATCAATTTCTCTCTAGCTGACATTTTCCAGATGTGCAGAAGCAGACTTCCAGGATTATGCTGAAATCTGCCTCTGCATTTTCTCTCTAGCTGACATTTTCCAGATGTGCAGAAGCAGAGTTCCAAGATTATGCTGAAATCTGCCTTGCAATTTCTCTCGAGCTGACATTTGCCAGATGTGCAGAAGCAGAGTTCCAGGATTATTCTGAAATCTGCCTTGCAATTTTTCTCCAGGTGACATTTTCCAGATGTGCAGAAGCAGAGTTCATGCTGAAATCTACCACTTCAATTTCTCTCTAGCTGCCATTTTCCAGATGTGCAGAAGCAGAGTTCAAACATTATGCTGAAATCTACCACTTCAATTTCTCTCTAGCTGACATTTTCCAGAGTTGCAGAAGAAGAGTTCCAGGGTTATGCTGAAATCTGCCTCTGCGTTTTTCCTCTAGCTGACATTTTCCAGATGTGTAGAAGCAGAGTTCCAGCTGTGTGCTGAAACCTGCCTTACAATTTCTCTCTAGCTGACTTTTCCAGATGTGCAGAAGCTGAGTTCAAAGATTATGGTTAAATCTGCCACATCAATTTCTGTCTAGCTGACATTTGCCAGATGTGCAGAAGTAGTGTTCAAGGATTATGCTGAAATCTGCCTTGCAAGTTTTCTCAAGCTGACATTTTCCATATGTACAGAATCAGAGTTCCTGGTGTATGCTGAAATCTGCCTTGCAATTTCTCTCTAGCTGACTTTTCCAGATGTGTAGAAGCAGAGTTCCAGCTGTGTGCTGAAACCTGCCTTACAATTTCTCTCTAGCTGACATTTGCCAGATGTGCTGAAGCTGAGTTCAAAGATTATGGTGAAATCTACCACATCAATTTCACTCTAGCTGACATTTTCCAGATGTGCAGAAGCAGACTTCCAGGATTATGCTGAAATCTGCCTCTGCATTTTCTCTCTAGCTGACATTTTCCACATGTGCAGAAGCAGAGTTCCAAGATTATGCTGAAATCTGCCTTGCAATTTCTCTCTAGCTGACATTTGCCAGATGTGCAGAAGCAGAGTTCCAGGATTATTCTGAAATCTGCCTTGCAATTTTTCTCGAGGTGACATTTTCCAGATGTGCAGAAGCAGAGTTCAAACATGCTGAAATCTAACACATCAATTTCTCTCTTGCTGACATTTTCCAGAGTTGCAGAAGCAGAGTTCCAGGATTATGCTGAAATCAGCTTCTGCATTTTCTTTCTAGCTGACATTTTCCAGATGTGCAGAAGCAGAGTTCTAAGATTATGCTGAAATCTACAACATCAATTTCTCTCTAGCTTACATTTTCCAGATGTGAGGAAGCAGAGTTCCAGGATTATGCTGAAATCAGCCTCTGCATTATCTCTCTAGCTGACATTTTCCAGATGTGCAGAAGCAGAGTTCTAAGATTATGCTGAAATCTACAACATCAATTTCTCTCTAGCTGCCATTTTCCAGATGTGCAGAAGCAGAGTTCAAACATTATGCTGAAATCTGCCTTGCAAGTTTTCTCAAGCTGACATTTTCCATATGTACAGAATCAGAGTTCCTGGTGTATGCTGAAATCTGCCTTGCAATTTCTCTCTAGCTGACTTTTCCAGATGTGCAGAAGCTGAGTTCAAAGATTATGCTGAAATCTAACACATCAATTTCTCTCTTGCTGACATTTTCCAGATGTGCAGAAGCAGAGTTCCAGGATTATGCTGAAATCTGCCTCTGCATTTTCCCTCTAGCTTACATTTTCCAGATGTGCAGAAGCTGAGTTCAAAGATTATGGTGAAATCTACCACATCAATTTCTCTCTAGCTGACATTTTCCAGATGTGCAGAAGCTAAGTTCAAAGATTATGGTGAAATCTACCACATCAATTTCACTCTAGCTGACATTTTCCAGATGTGCAGAAGCAGAGTTCTAAGATTATGCTGAAATCTACAACATCAATTTCTCTCTAGCTTACATTTTCCAGATGTGCAGAAGCAGAGTTCTAAGATTATGCTGAAATCTACAACATCAATTTCTCTCTAGCTGTCATTTTCCAGATGTGAGGAAGCAGAGTTCCAGGATTATGCTGAAATCAGCCTCTGCATTTTCCCTCTAGCTGACATTTTCCAGATGTGCAGAAGCAGAGTTCTAAGATTATGCTGAAATCTACAACATCAATTTCTCTCTATCTGACATTTTCCAGATGTGCAGAAGCAGAGGTCCAGGATTGTGCTGAAAACCACAACATCAATTTCTCTCTAGCTGACTTTTCCAGATGTGCAGAAGCAGAGTTCCAGTATTATGCTGAACTATACAACATCAATTTCTCTCTAACTGACATTTTCCAGATGTGTAGAACCAGAGATCCAGGATTATGCTGAAATCTGCCTTGCAATTTGTCTCCAAGTGAAATTTTCCAGATGTGGAGAAGCAGAGTTCAAAGATTATGCTGAAATCTACCACATCAATTTCTCTCTAGCTGACATTTTCCAGATGTGCAGAAGCAGACTTCCAGGATTATGCTGAAATCTGCCTCTGCATTTTCTCTCTAGCTGACATTTTCCAGATGTGCAGAAGCAGAGTTCCAAGATTATGCTGAAATCTGCCTTGCAATTTCTCTCGAGCTGACATTTGCCAGATGTGCAGAAGCAGAGTTCCAGGATTATTCTGAAATCTGCCTTGCAATTTTTCTCCAGGTGACATTTTCCAGATGTGCAGAAGCAGAGTTCATGCTGAAATCTACCACTTCAATTTCTCTCTAGCTGCCATTTTCCAGATGTGCAGAAGCAGAGTTCAAACATTATGCTGAAATCTACCACTTCAATTTCTCTCTAGCTGACATTTTCCAGAGTTGCAGAAGAAGAGTTCCAGGGTTATGCTGAAATCTGCCTCTGCGTTTTTCCTCTAGCTGACATTTTCCAGATGTGAAAAAGCAGAGTTCAAAGATTATGCTGAAATCTACAACTTCAATTTCTCTCTAGCTTACATTTTCCAGATGTGCAGAAGCAGAGTTCCAGGATTATGCTGAAATCTGCCTCTGCATTTTCTCTCTAGCTGACATTTTCCACATGTGCAGAAGCAGAGTTCAAAGATTATGCTGAAATCTACCACATCAATTTCTCTCTAGCTGACATTTTCCAGATGTGCAGAAGCAGAGGTCCAGGATTGTGCTGAAAACCACAACATCAATTTCTCTCTAGCTGACTTTCCCAGATGTGCAGAAGCAGAGGTCCAGTATTATGCTGAAATCTGCCTTGCAATTTCTCTCTAGCTGACTTTTCCAGATGTGCAGGAGTGTTCCAGGATTATGCTGAAATCTACATCAATTTCTCTCTAGCTGACATTTTCCAGATGTGTAGAAGCAGAGTTCCAGCTGTGTGCTGAAACCTGCCTTACAATTTCTCTCTAGCTGACTTTTCCAGATGTGCAGAAGCTGAGTTCAAAGATTATGGTTAAATCTGCCACATCAATTTCTGTCTAGCTGACATTTGCCAGATGTGCAGAAGTAGAGTTCAAGGATTATGCTGAAATCTGCCTTGCAAGTTTTCTCAAGCTGACATTTTCCATATGTACAGAATCAGAGTTCCTGGTGTATGCTGAAATCTGCCTTGCAATTTGTCTCTAGCTGACTTTTCCAGATGTGTAGAAGCAGAGTTCCAGCTGTGTGCTGAAACCTGCCTTACAATTTCTCTCTAGCTGACATTTGCCAGATGTGCTGAAGCTGAGTTCAAAGATTATGGTGAAATCTACCACATCAATTTCACTCTAGCTGACATTTTCCAGATGTGCAGAAGCAGACTTCCAGGATTATGCTGAAATCTGCCTCTGCATTTTCTCTCTAGCTGACATTTTCCACATGTGCAGAAGCAGAGTTCCAAGATTATGCTGAAATCTGCCTTGCAATTTCTCTCTAGCTGACATTTGCCAGATGTGCAGAAGCAGAGTTCCAGGATTATTCTGAAATCTGCCTTGCAATTTTTCTCGAGGTGACATTTTCCAGATGTGCAGAAGCAGAGTTCAAACATGCTGAAATCTAACACATCAATTTCTCTCTTGCTGACATTTTCCAGAGTTGCAGAAGCAGAGTTCCAGGATTATGCTGAAATCAGCTTCTGCATTTTCTTTCTAGCTGACATTTTCCAGATGTGCAGAAGCAGAGTTCTAAGATTATGCTGAAATCTACAACATCAATTTCTCTCTAGCTTACATTTTCCAGATGTGAGGAAGCAGAGTTCCAGGATTATGCTGAAATCAGCCTCTGCATTATCTCTCTAGCTGACATTTTCCAGATGTGCAGAAGCAGAGTTCTAAGATTATGCTGAAATCTACAACATCAATTTCTCTCTAGCTGCCATTTTCCAGATGTGCAGAAGCAGAGTTCAAACATTATGCTGAAATCTGCCTTGCAAGTTTTCTCAAGCTGACATTTTCCATATGTACAGAATCAGAGTTCCTGGTGTATGCTGAAATCTGCCTTGCAATTTCTCTCTAGCTGACTTTTCCAGATGTGCAGAAGCTGAGTTCAAAGATTATGCTGAAATCTAACACATCAATTTCTCTCTTGCTGACATTTTCCAGATGTGCAGAAGCAGAGTTCCAGGATTATGCTGAAATCTGCCTCTGCATTTTCCCTCTAGCTTACATTTTCCAGATGTGCAGAAGCTGAGTTCAAAGATTATGGTGAAATCTACCACATCAATTTCTCTCTAGCTGACATTTTCCAGATGTGCAGAAGCTGAGTTCAAAGATTATGGTGAAATCTACCACATCAATTTCACTCTAGCTGATATTTTCCAGATGTGCAGAAGCAGAGTTCTAAGATTATGCTGAAATCTACAACATCAATTTCTCTCTAGCTTACATTTTCCAGATGTGCAGAAGCAGAGTTCCATGATTATGCTGAAATCTGCCTCTGCATTTTCCCTCTAGCTGACATTTTCCAGATGTGCAGAAGCATAGTTCTAAGATTATGCTGAAATCTACAACATCAATTTCTCTCTAGCTGTCATTTTCCAGATGTGAGGAAGCAGAGTTCCAGGATTATGCTGAAATCAGCCTCTGCATTTTCCCTCTAGCTGACATTTTCCAGATGTGCAGAAGCAGAGTTCTAAGATTATGCTGAAATCTACAACATCAATTTCTCTCTATCTGACATTTTCCAGATGTGCAGAAGCAGAGGTCCAGGATTGTGCTGAAAACCACAACATCAATTTCTCTCTAGCTGACTTTTCCAGATGTGCAGAAGCAGAGTTCCAGTATTATGCTGAACTATACAACATCAATTTCTCTCTAACTGACATTTTCCAGATGTGTAGAACCAGAGATCCAGGATTATGCTGAAATCTGCCTTGCAATTTGTCTCCAAGTGAAATTTTCCAGATGTGGAGAAGCAGAGTTCAAAGATTATGCTGAAATCTACCACATCAATTTCTCTCTAGCTGACATTTTCCAGATGTGCAGAAGCAGACTTCCAGGATTATGCTGAAATCTGCCTCTGCATTTTCTCTCTAGCTGACATTTTCCAGATGTGCAGAAGCAGAGTTCCAAGATTATGCTGAAATCTGCCTTGCAATTTCTCTCGAGCTGACATTTGCCAGATGTGCAGAAGCAGAGTTCCAGGATTATTCTGAAATCTGCCTTGCAATTTATCTCCAGGTGACATTTTCCAGATGTGCAGAAGCAGAGTTCATGCTGAAATCTAACACATCAATTTCTCTCTAGCTGCCATTTTCCAGATGTGCAGAAGCAGAGTTCAAACATTATGCTGAAATCTACCACTTCAATTTCTCTCTAGCTGACATTTTCCAGAGTTGCAGAAGAAGAGTTCCAGGGTTATGCTGAAATCTGCCTCTGCGTTTTTCCTCTAGCTGACATTTTCCAGATGTGAAAAAGCAGAGTTCAAAGATTATGCTGAAATCTACAACTTCAATTTCTCTCTAGCTTACATTTTCCAGATGTGCAGAAGCAGAGTTCCAGGATTATGCTGAAATCTGCCTCTGCATTTTCTCTCTAGCTGACATTTTCCACATGTGCAGAAGCAGAGTTCAAAGATTATGCTGAAATCTACCACATCAATTTCTCTCTATCTGACATTTTCCAGATGTGCAGAAGCAGAGGTCCAGGATTGTGCTGAAAACCACAACATCAATTTCTCTCTAGCTGACTTTCCCAGATGTGCAGAAGCAGAGGTCCAGTATTATGCTGAAATCTGCCTTGCAATTTCTCTCTAGCTGACTTTTCCAGATGTGCAGGAGTGTTCCAGGATTATGCTGAAATCTACATCAATTTCTCTCTAGCTGACATTTTCCAGATGTGCAGATGCAGATTTCCAGGTGTGTGCTGAAACCTGCCTTACAATTTCTCTCTAGCTGACTTTTCCAGATGTGCAGAAGCTGAGTTCAAAGATTATGGTGAAATCTGCCACATCAATTTCTGTCTAGCTGACATTTGCCAGATGTGCAGAAGTAGAGTTCAAGGATTATGCTGAAATCTGCCTTGCAAGTTTTCTCAAGCTGACATTTCCCATATGTACAGAATCAGAGTTCCTGGTGTATGCTGAAATCTGCCTTGCAATTTCTCTCTAGCTGACATTTGCCAGATGTGCAGAAGCTGAGTTCAAAGATTATGGTGAAATCTACCACATCAATTTCACTCTAGCTGACATTTTCCAGATGTGCAGAAGCAGAGTTCCAGGATTATGCTGAAATATGCAACATCAATTTCTCTCTAACTGACATTTTCCAGATGTGTAGAAGCAGAGTTCCAGGATTATGCTGAAATCTGCCTTGCAAGTTTTCTCAAGCTGACATTTTCCATATGTACAGAATCAGAGTTCCTGGTGTATGCTGAAATCTGCCTTGCAATTTCTCTCTAGCTGACTTTTCCAGATGTGTAGAAGCAGAGTTCCAGCTGTGTGCTGAAACCTGCCTTACAATTTCTCTCTAGCTGACATTTGCCAGATGTGCTGAAGCTGAGTTCAAAGATTATGGTGAAATCTACCACATCAATTTCACTCTAGCTGACATTTTCCAGATGTGCAGAAGCAGACTTCCAGGATTATGCTGAAATCTGCCTCTGCATTTTCTCTCTAGCTGACATTTTCCACATGTGCAGAAGCAGAGTTCCAAGATTATGCTGAAATCTGCCTTGCAATTTCTCTCTAGCTGACATTTGCCAGATGTGCAGAAGCAGAGTTCCAGGATTATTCTGAAATCTGCCTTGCAATTTTTCTCGAGGTGACATTTTCCAGATGTGCAGAAGCAGAGTTCAAACATGCTGAAATCTAACACATCAATTTCTCTCTTGCTGACATTTTCCAGAGTTGCAGAAGCAGAGTTCCAGGATTATGCTGAAATCAGCTTCTGCATTTTCTTTCTAGCTGACATTTTCCAGATGTGCAGAAGCAGAGTTCTAAGATTATGCTGAAATCTACAACATCAATTTCTCTCTAGCTTACATTTTCCAGATGTGAGGAAGCAGAGTTCCAGGATTATGCTGAAATCAGCCTCTGCATTATCTCTCTAGCTGACATTTTCCAGATGTGCAGAAGCAGAGTTCTAAGATTATGCTGAAATCTACAACATCAATTTCTCTCTAGCTGCCATTTTCCAGATGTGCAGAAGCAGAGTTCAAACATTATGCTGAAATCTGCCTTGCAAGTTTTCTCAAGCTGACATTTTCCATATGTACAGAATCAGAGTTCCTGGTGTATGCTGAAATCTGCCTTGCAATTTCTCTCTAGCTGACTTTTCCAGATGTGCAGAAGCTGAGTTCAAAGATTATGCTGAAATCTAACACATCAATTTCTCTCTTGCTGACATTTTCCAGATGTGCAGAAGCAGAGTTCCAGGATTATGCTGAAATCTGCCTCTGCATTTTCCCTCTAGCTTACATTTTCCAGATGTGCAGAAGCTGAGTTCAAAGATTATGGTGAAATCTACCACATCAATTTCTCTCTAGCTGACATTTTCCAGATGTGCAGAAGCTGAGTTCAAAGATTATGGTGAAATCTACCACATCAATTTCACTCTAGCTGATATTTTCCAGATGTGCAGAAGCAGAGTTCTAAGATTATGCTGAAATCTACAACATCAATTTCTCTCTAGCTTACATTTTCCAGATGTGCAGAAGCAGAGTTCCATGATTATGCTGAAATCTGCCTCTGCATTTTCCCTCTAGCTGACATTTTCCAGATGTGCAGAAGCATAGTTCTAAGATTATGCTGAAATCTACAACATCAATTTCTCTCTAGCTGTCATTTTCCAGATGTGAGGAAGCAGAGTTCCAGGATTATGCTGAAATCAGCCTCTGCATTTTCCCTCTAGCTGACATTTTCCAGATGTGCAGAAGCAGAGTTCTAAGATTATGCTGAAATCTACAACATCAATTTCTCTCTATCTGACATTTTCCAGATGTGCAGAAGCAGAGGTCCAGGATTGTGCTGAAAACCACAACATCAATTTCTCTCTAGCTGACTTTTCCAGATGTGCAGAAGCAGAGTTCCAGTATTATGCTGAACTATACAACATCAATTTCTCTCTAACTGACATTTTCCAGATGTGTAGAACCAGAGATCCAGGATTATGCTGAAATCTGCCTTGCAATTTGTCTCCAAGTGAAATTTTCCAGATGTGGAGAAGCAGAGTTCAAAGATTATGCTGAAATCTACCACATCAATTTCTCTCTAGCTGACATTTTCCAGATGTGCAGAAGCAGACTTCCAGGATTATGCTGAAATCTGCCTCTGCATTTTCTCTCTAGCTGACATTTTCCAGATGTGCAGAAGCAGAGTTCCAAGATTATGCTGAAATCTGCCTTGCAATTTCTCTCGAGCTGACATTTGCCAGATGTGCAGAAGCAGAGTTCCAGGATTATTCTGAAATCTGCCTTGCAATTTATCTCCAGGTGACATTTTCCAGATGTGCAGAAGCAGAGTTCATGCTGAAATCTAACACATCAATTTCTCTCTAGCTGCCATTTTCCAGATGTGCAGAAGCAGAGTTCAAACATTATGCTGAAATCTACCACTTCAATTTCTCTCTAGCTGACATTTTCCAGAGTTGCAGAAGAAGAGTTCCAGGGTTATGCTGAAATCTGCCTCTGCGTTTTTCCTCTAGCTGACATTTTCCAGATGTGAAAAAGCAGAGTTCAAAGATTATGCTGAAATCTACAACTTCAATTTCTCTCTAGCTTACATTTTCCAGATGTGCAGAAGCAGAGTTCCAGGATTATGCTGAAATCTGCCTCTGCATTTTCTCTCTAGCTGACATTTTCCACATGTGCAGAAGCAGAGTTCAAAGATTATGCTGAAATCTACCACATCAATTTCTCTCTATCTGACATTTTCCAGATGTGCAGAAGCAGAGGTCCAGGATTGTGCTGAAAACCACAACATCAATTTCTCTCTAGCTGACTTTCCCAGATGTGCAGAAGCAGAGGTCCAGTATTATGCTGAAATCTGCCTTGCAATTTCTCTCTAGCTGACTTTTCCAGATGTGCAGGAGTGTTCCAGGATTATGCTGAAATCTACATCAATTTCTCTCTAGCTGACATTTTCCAGATGTGCAGATGCAGATTTCCAGGTGTGTGCTGAAACCTGCCTTACAATTTCTCTCTAGCTGACTTTTCCAGATGTGCAGAAGCTGAGTTCAAAGATTATGGTGAAATCTGCCACATCAATTTCTGTCTAGCTGACATTTGCCAGATGTGCAGAAGTAGAGTTCAAGGATTATGCTGAAATCTGCCTTGCAAGTTTTCTCAAGCTGACATTTCCCATATGTACAGAATCAGAGTTCCTGGTGTATGCTGAAATCTGCCTTGCAATTTCTCTCTAGCTGACATTTGCCAGATGTGCAGAAGCTGAGTTCAAAGATTATGGTGAAATCTACCACATCAATTTCACTCTAGCTGACATTTTCCAGATGTGCAGAAGCAGAGTTCCAGGATTATGCTGAAATATGCAACATCAATTTCTCTCTAACTGACATTTTCCAGATGTGTAGAAGCAGAGTTCCAGGATTATGCTGAAATCTGCCTTGCAAGTTTTCTCAAGCTGACATTTTCCATATGTACAGAATCAGAGTTCCTGGTGTATGCTGAAATCTGCCTTGCAATTTCTCTCTAGCTGACTTTTCCAGATGTGTAGAAGCAGAGTTCCAGCTGTGTGCTGAAACCTGCCTTACAATTTCTCTCTAGCTGACATTTGCCAGATGTGCTGAAGCTGAGTTCAAAGATTATGGTGAAATCTACCACATCAATTTCACTCTAGCTGACATTTTCCAGATGTGCAGAAGCAGACTTCCAGGATTATGCTGAAATCTGCCTCTGCATTTTCTCTCTAGCTGACATTTTCCACATGTGCAGAAGCAGAGTTCCAAGATTATGCTGAAATCTGCCTTGCAATTTCTCTCTAGCTGACATTTGCCAGATGTGCAGAAGCAGAGTTCCAGGATTATTCTGAAATCTGCCTTGCAATTTTTCTCGAGGTGACATTTTCCAGATGTGCAGAAGCAGAGTTCAAACATGCTGAAATCTAACACATCAATTTCTCTCTTGCTGACATTTTCCAGAGTTGCAGAAGCAGAGTTCCAGGATTATGCTGAAATCAGCTTCTGCATTTTCTTTCTAGCTGACATTTTCCAGATGTGCAGAAGCAGAGTTCTAAGATTATGCTGAAATCTACAACATCAATTTCTCTCTAGCTTACATTTTCCAGATGTGAGGAAGCAGAGTTCCAGGATTATGCTGAAATCAGCCTCTGCATTATCTCTCTAGCTGACATTTTCCAGATGTGCAGAAGCAGAGTTCTAAGATTATGCTGAAATCTACAACATCAATTTCTCTCTAGCTGCCATTTTCCAGATGTGCAGAAGCAGAGTTCAAACATTATGCTGAAATCTGCCTTGCAAGTTTTCTCAAGCTGACATTTTCCATATGTACAGAATCAGAGTTCCTGGTGTATGCTGAAATCTGCCTTGCAATTTCTCTCTAGCTGACTTTTCCAGATGTGCAGAAGCTGAGTTCAAAGATTATGCTGAAATCTAACACATCAATTTCTCTCTTGCTGACATTTTCCAGATGTGCAGAAGCAGAGTTCCAGGATTATGCTGAAATCTGCCTCTGCATTTTCCCTCTAGCTTACATTTTCCAGATGTGCAGAAGCTGAGTTCAAAGATTATGGTGAAATCTACCACATCAATTTCTCTCTAGCTGACATTTTCCAGATGTGCAGAAGCTGAGTTCAAAGATTATGGTGAAATCTACCACATCAATTTCACTCTAGCTGATATTTTCCAGATGTGCAGAAGCAGAGTTCTAAGATTATGCTGAAATCTACAACATCAATTTCTCTCTAGCTTACATTTTCCAGATGTGCAGAAGCAGAGTTCCATGATTATGCTGAAATCTGCCTCTGCATTTTCCCTCTAGCTGACATTTTCCAGATGTGCAGAAGCATAGTTCTAAGATTATGCTGAAATCTACAACATCAATTTCTCTCTAGCTGTCATTTTCCAGATGTGAGGAAGCAGAGTTCCAGGATTATGCTGAAATCAGCCTCTGCATTTTCCCTCTAGCTGACATTTTCCAGATGTGCAGAAGCAGAGTTCTAAGATTATGCTGAAATCTACAACATCAATTTCTCTCTATCTGACATTTTCCAGATGTGCAGAAGCAGAGGTCCAGGATTGTGCTGAAAACCACAACATCAATTTCTCTCTAGCTGACTTTTCCAGATGTGCAGAAGCAGAGTTCCAGTATTATGCTGAACTATACAACATCAATTTCTCTCTAACTGACATTTTCCAGATGTGTAGAACCAGAGATCCAGGATTATGCTGAAATCTGCCTTGCAATTTGTCTCCAAGTGAAATTTTCCAGATGTGGAGAAGCAGAGTTCAAAGATTATGCTGAAATCTACCACATCAATTTCTCTCTAGCTGACATTTTCCAGATGTGCAGAAGCAGACTTCCAGGATTATGCTGAAATCTGCCTCTGCATTTTCTCTCTAGCTGACATTTTCCAGATGTGCAGAAGCAGAGTTCCAAGATTATGCTGAAATCTGCCTTGCAATTTCTCTCGAGCTGACATTTGCCAGATGTGCAGAAGCAGAGTTCCAGGATTATTCTGAAATCTGCCTTGCAATTTATCTCCAGGTGACATTTTCCAGATGTGCAGAAGCAGAGTTCATGCTGAAATCTAACACATCAATTTCTCTCTAGCTGCCATTTTCCAGATGTGCAGAAGCAGAGTTCAAACATTATGCTGAAATCTACCACTTCAATTTCTCTCTAGCTGACATTTTCCAGAGTTGCAGAAGAAGAGTTCCAGGGTTATGCTGAAATCTGCCTCTGCGTTTTTCCTCTAGCTGACATTTTCCAGATGTGAAAAAGCAGAGTTCAAAGATTATGCTGAAATCTACAACTTCAATTTCTCTCTAGCTTACATTTTCCAGATGTGCAGAAGCAGAGTTCCAGGATTATGCTGAAATCTGCCTCTGCATTTTCTCTCTAGCTGACATTTTCCACATGTGCAGAAGCAGAGTTCAAAGATTATGCTGAAATCTACCACATCAATTTCTCTCTATCTGACATTTTCCAGATGTGCAGAAGCAGAGGTCCAGGATTGTGCTGAAAACCACAACATCAATTTGTCTCTAGCTGACTTTCCCAGATGTGCAGAAGCAGAGGTCCAGTATTATGCTGAAATCTGCCTTGCAATTTCTCTCTAGCTGACTTTTCCAGATGTGCAGGAGTGTTCCAGGATTATGCTGAAATCTACATCAATTTCTCTCTAGCTGACATTTTCCAGATGTGCAGATGCAGATTTCCAGGTGTGTGCTGAAACCTGCCTTACAATTTCTCTCTAGCTGACTTTTCCAGATGTGCAGAAGCTGAGTTCAAAGATTATGGTGAAATCTGCCACATCAATTTCTGTCTAGCTGACATTTGCCAGATGTGCAGAAGTAGAGTTCAAGGATTATGCTGAAATCTGCCTTGCAAGTTTTCTCAAGCTGACATTTCCCATATGTACAGAATCAGAGTTCCTGGTGTATGCTGAAATCTGCCTTGCAATTTCTCTCTAGCTGACATTTGCCAGATGTGCAGAAGCTGAGTTCAAAGATTATGGTGAAATCTACCACATCAATTTCACTCTAGCTGACATTTTCCAGATGTGCAGAAGCAGAGTTCCAGGATTATGCTGAAATATGCAACATCAATTTCTCTCTAACTGACATTTTCCAGATGTGTAGAAGCAGAGTTCCAGGATTATGCTGAAATCTGCCTTGCAAGTTTTCTCAAGCTGACATTTTCCATATGTACAGAATCAGAGTTCCTGGTGTATGCTGAAATCTGCCTTGCAATTTCTCTCTAGCTGACTTTTCCAGATGTGTAGAAGCAGAGTTCCAGCTGTGTGCTGAAACCTGCCTTACAATTTCTCTCTAGCTGACATTTGCCAGATGTGCTGAAGCTGAGTTCAAAGATTATGGTGAAATCTACCACATCAATTTCACTCTAGCTGACATTTTCCAGATGTGCAGAAGCAGACTTCCAGGATTATGCTGAAATCTGCCTCTGCATTTTCTCTCTAGCTGACATTTTCCACATGTGCAGAAGCAGAGTTCCAAGATTATGCTGAAATCTGCCTTGCAATTTCTCTCTAGCTGACATTTGCCAGATGTGCAGAAGCAGAGTTCCAGGATTATTCTGAAATCTGCCTTGCAATTTTTCTCGAGGTGACATTTTCCAGATGTGCAGAAGCAGAGTTCAAACATGCTGAAATCTAACACATCAATTTCTCTCTTGCTGACATTTTCCAGAGTTGCAGAAGCAGAGTTCCAGGATTATGCTGAAATCAGCTTCTGCATTTTCTTTCTAGCTGACATTTTCCAGATGTGCAGAAGCAGAGTTCTAAGATTATGCTGAAATCTACAACATCAATTTCTCTCTAGCTTACATTTTCCAGATGTGAGGAAGCAGAGTTCCAGGATTATGCTGAAATCAGCCTCTGCATTATCTCTCTAGCTGACATTTTCCAGATGTGCAGAAGCAGAGTTCTAAGATTATGCTGAAATCTACAACATCAATTTCTCTCTAGCTGCCATTTTCCAGATGTGCAGAAGCAGAGTTCAAACATTATGCTGAAATCTGCCTTGCAAGTTTTCTCAAGCTGACATTTTCCATATGTACAGAATCAGAGTTCCTGGTGTATGCTGAAATCTGCCTTGCAATTTCTCTCTAGCTGACTTTTCCAGATGTGCAGAAGCTGAGTTCAAAGATTATGCTGAAATCTAACACATCAATTTCTCTCTTGCTGACATTTTCCAGATGTGCAGAAGCAGAGTTCCAGGATTATGCTGAAATCTGCCTCTGCATTTTCCCTCTAGCTTACATTTTCCAGATGTGCAGAAGCTGAGTTCAAAGATTATGGTGAAATCTACCACATCAATTTCTCTCTAGCTGACATTTTCCAGATGTGCAGAAGCTGAGTTCAAAGATTATGCTGAAATATGCAACATCAATTTCTCTCTAACTGACATTTTCCAGATGTGCAGAAGCAGAGTTCAAAGATTATGGTGAAATCTACCACATCAATTTCACTCTAGCTGACATTTTCCAGATGTGCAGAAGCAGAGTTCCAGGATTATGCTGAAATATGCAACATCAATTTCTCTCTAACTGACATTTTCCAGATGTGTAGAAGCAGAGTTCCAGGATTATGCTGAAATCTGCCTTGCAAGTTTTCTCAAGCTGACATTTTCCATATGTACAGAATCAGAGTTCCTGGTGTATGCTGAAATCTGCCTTGCAATTTCTCTCTAGCTGACTTTTCCAGATGTGTAGAAGCAGAGTTCCAGCTGTGTGCTGAAACCTGCCTTACAATTTCTCTCTAGCTGACATTTGCCAGATGTGCTGAAGCTGAGTTCAAAGATTATGGTGAAATCTACCACATCAATTTCACTCTAGCTGACATTTTCCAGATGTGCAGAAGCAGACTTCCAGGATTATGCTGAAATCTGCCTCTGCATTTTCTCTCTAGCTGACATTTTCCACATGTGCAGAAGCAGAGTTCCAAGATTATGCTGAAATCTGCCTTGCAATTTCTCTCTAGCTGACATTTGCCAGATGTGCAGAAGCAGAGTTCCAGGATTATTCTGAAATCTGCCTTGCAATTTTTCTCGAGGTGACATTTTCCAGATGTGCAGAAGCAGAGTTCAAACATGCTGAAATCTAACACATCAATTTCTCTCTTGCTGACATTTTCCAGAGTTGCAGAAGCAGAGTTCCAGGATTATGCTGAAATCAGCTTCTGCATTTTCTTTCTAGCTGACATTTTCCAGATGTGCAGAAGCAGAGTTCTAAGATTATGCTGAAATCTACAACATCAATTTCTCTCTAGCTTACATTTTCCAGATGTGAGGAAGCAGAGTTCCAGGATTATGCTGAAATCAGCCTCTGCATTATCTCTCTAGCTGACATTTTCCAGATGTGCAGAAGCAGAGTTCTAAGATTATGCTGAAATCTACAACATCAATTTCTCTCTAGCTGCCATTTTCCAGATGTGCAGAAGCAGAGTTCAAACATTATGCTGAAATCTGCCTTGCAAGTTTTCTCAAGCTGACATTTTCCATATGTACAGAATCAGAGTTCCTGGTGTATGCTGAAATCTGCCTTGCAATTTCTCTCTAGCTGACTTTTCCAGATGTGCAGAAGCTGAGTTCAAAGATTATGCTGAAATCTAACACATCAATTTCTCTCTTGCTGACATTTTCCAGATGTGCAGAAGCAGAGTTCCAGGATTATGCTGAAATCTGCCTCTGCATTTTCCCTCTAGCTTACATTTTCCAGATGTGCAGAAGCTGAGTTCAAAGATTATGGTGAAATCTACCACATCAATTTCTCTCTAGCTGACATTTTCCAGATGTGCAGAAGCTGAGTTCAAAGATTATGGTGAAATCTACCACATCAATTTCACTCTAGCTGATATTTTCCAGATGTGCAGAAGCAGAGTTCTAAGATTATGCTGAAATCTACAACATCAATTTCTCTCTAGCTTACATTTTCCAGATGTGCAGAAGCAGAGTTCCATGATTATGCTGAAATCTGCCTCTGCATTTTCCCTCTAGCTGACATTTTCCAGATGTGCAGAAGCATAGTTCTAAGATTATGCTGAAATCTACAACATCAATTTCTCTCTAGCTGTCATTTTCCAGATGTGAGGAAGCAGAGTTCCAGGATTATGCTGAAATCAGCCTCTGCATTTTCCCTCTAGCTGACATTTTCCAGATGTGCAGAAGCAGAGTTCTAAGATTATGCTGAAATCTACAACATCAATTTCTCTCTATCTGACATTTTCCAGATGTGCAGAAGCAGAGGTCCAGGATTGTGCTGAAAACCACAACATCAATTTCTCTCTAGCTGACTTTTCCAGATGTGCAGAAGCAGAGTTCCAGTATTATGCTGAACTATACAACATCAATTTCTCTCTAACTGACATTTTCCAGATGTGTAGAACCAGAGATCCAGGATTATGCTGAAATCTGCCTTGCAATTTGTCTCCAAGTGAAATTTTCCAGATGTGGAGAAGCAGAGTTCAAAGATTATGCTGAAATCTACCACATCAATTTCTCTCTAGCTGACATTTTCCAGATGTGCAGAAGCAGACTTCCAGGATTATGCTGAAATCTGCCTCTGCATTTTCTCTCTAGCTGACATTTTCCAGATGTGCAGAAGCAGAGTTCCAAGATTATGCTGAAATCTGCCTTGCAATTTCTCTCGAGCTGACATTTGCCAGATGTGCAGAAGCAGAGTTCCAGGATTATTCTGAAATCTGCCTTGCAATTTATCTCCAGGTGACATTTTCCAGATGTGCAGAAGCAGAGTTCATGCTGAAATCTAACACATCAATTTCTCTCTAGCTGCCATTTTCCAGATGTGCAGAAGCAGAGTTCAAACATTATGCTGAAATCTACCACTTCAATTTCTCTCTAGCTGACATTTTCCAGAGTTGCAGAAGAAGAGTTCCAGGGTTATGCTGAAATCTGCCTCTGCGTTTTTCCTCTAGCTGACATTTTCCAGATGTGAAAAAGCAGAGTTCAAAGATTATGCTGAAATCTACAACTTCAATTTCTCTCTAGCTTACATTTTCCAGATGTGCAGAAGCAGAGTTCCAGGATTATGCTGAAATCTGCCTCTGCATTTTCTCTCTAGCTGACATTTTCCACATGTGCAGAAGCAGAGTTCAAAGATTATGCTGAAATCTACCACATCAATTTCTCTCTATCTGACATTTTCCAGATGTGCAGAAGCAGAGGTCCAGGATTGTGCTGAAAACCACAACATCAATTTCTCTCTAGCTGACTTTCCCAGATGTGCAGAAGCAGAGGTCCAGTATTATGCTGAAATCTGCCTTGCAATTTCTCTCTAGCTGACTTTTCCAGATGTGCAGGAGTGTTCCAGGATTATGCTGAAATCTACATCAATTTCTCTCTAGCTGACATTTTCCAGATGTGCAGATGCAGATTTCCAGGTGTGTGCTGAAACCTGCCTTACAATTTCTCTCTAGCTGACTTTTCCAGATGTGCAGAAGCTGAGTTCAAAGATTATGGTGAAATCTGCCACATCAATTTCTGTCTAGCTGACATTTGCCAGATGTGCAGAAGTAGAGTTCAAGGATTATGCTGAAATCTGCCTTGCAAGTTTTCTCAAGCTGACATTTCCCATATGTACAGAATCAGAGTTCCTGGTGTATGCTGAAATCTGCCTTGCAATTTCTCTCTAGCTGACATTTGCCAGATGTGCAGAAGCTGAGTTCAAAGATTATGGTGAAATCTACCACATCAATTTCACTCTAGCTGACATTTTCCAGATGTGCAGAAGCAGAGTTCCAGGATTATGCTGAAATATGCAACATCAATTTCTCTCTAACTGACATTTTCCAGATGTGTAGAAGCAGAGTTCCAGGATTATGCTGAAATCTACCTTGCAATTTGTCTCCAAGTGAAATTTTCCAGATGTGGAGAAGCAGAGTTCAAAGATTATGCTGAAATCTACCACATCAATTTCTCTCTAGCTGACATTTTCCAGATGTGCAGAAGCAGACTTCCAGGATTATGCTGAAATCTGCCTGTGCATTTTTCCTCTAGCTGACATTTTCCAGATGTGCAGAAGCATAGTTCTAAGATTATGCTGAAATCTACAACATCAATTTCTCTCTAGCTGTCATTTTCCAGATGTGAGGAAGCAGAGTTCCAGGATTATGCTGAAATCAGCATCTGCATTTTCTCTCTAGCTGACATTTTCCAGATGTGCAGAAGCAGAGTTCTAAGATTATGCTGAAATCTACAACATCAATTTCTCTCTATCTGACATTTTCCAGATGTGCAGAAGCAGAGGTCCAGGATTGTGCTGAAAACCACAACATCAATTTCTCTCTAGCTGACTTTCCCAGATGTGCAGAAGCAGAGGTCCAGTATTATGCTGAAATCTGCCTTGCAATTTCTATCTAGCTGACTTTTCCAGATGTGCAGGAGTGTTCCAGGATTATGCTGAAATCTACATCAATTTCTCTCTAGCTGACATTTTCCAGATGTGTAGAAGCAGAGTTCCAGCTGTGTGCTGAAACCTGCCTTACAATTTCTCTCTAGCTGACTTTTCCAGATGTGCAGAAGCTGAGTTCAAAGATTATGGTTAAATCTGCCACATCAATTTCTGTCTAGCTGACATTTGCCAGATGTGCAGAAGTAGAGTTCAAGGATTATGCTGATATCTGCCTTGCAAGTTTTCTCAAGCTGACATTTTCCATATGTACAGAATCAGAGTTCCTGGTGTATGCTGAAATCTGCCTTGCAATTTCTCTCTAGCTGACTTTTCCAGATGTGCAGAAGCTGAGTTCAAAGATTATGGTGAAATCTACCACATCAATTTCTCTCTAGCTGACATTTTCCAGATGTGCAGAAGCTGAGTTCAAAGATTATGGTGAAATCTACCCCATCAATTTCACTCTAGCTGACATTTTCCAGATGTGCAGAAGCTGAGTTCAAAGATTATGGTGAAATCTACCCCATCAATTTCACTCTAGCTGACATTTTCCAGATGTGCAGAAGCAGAGTTCCAGGATTATGCTGAAATATGCAACATCAATTTCTCTCTATCTGACATTTTCCAGATGTGCAGAAGCAGAGGTCCAGGATTGTGCTGAAAACCACAACATCAATTTCTCTCTAGCTGACTTTTCCAGATGTGCAGAAGCAGAGTTCCAGTATTATGCTGAAATATACAACATCAATTTCTCTCTAACTGACATTTTCCAGATGTGTAGAACCAGAGATCCAGGATTATGCTGAAATCTGCCTTGCAATTTGTCTCCAAGTGAAATTTTCCAGATGTGGAGAAGCAGAGTTCAAAGATTATGCTGAAATCTACCACATCAATTTCTCTCTAGCTGACATTTTCCAGATGTGCAGAAGCAGACTTCCAAGATTATGCTGAAATCTGCCTTGCAATTTCTCTCGAGCTGACATTTGCCAGATGTGCAGAAGCAGAGTTCCAGGATTATTCTGAAATCTGCCTTGCAATTTATCTCCAGGTGACATTTTCCAGATGTGCAGAAGCAGAGTTCATGCTGAAATCTAACACATCAATTTCTCTCTAGCTGCCATTTTCCAGATGTGCAGAAGCAGAGTTCAAACATTATGCTGAAATCTACCACTTCAATTTCTCTCTAGCTGACATTTTCCAGAGTTGCAGAAGAAGAGTTCCAGGGTTATGCTGAAATCTGCCTCTGCGTTTTTCCTCTAGCTGACATTTTCCATATGTGAAAAAGCAGAGTTCAAAGATTATGCTGAAATCTACAACTTCAATTTCTCTCTAGCTTACATTTTCCAGATGTGCAGAAGCAGAGTTCCAGGATTATGCTGAAATCTGCCTCTGCATTTTCTCTCTAGCTGACATTTTCCACATGTGCAGAAGCAGAGTTCAAAGATTATGCTGAAATCTACCACATCAATTTCTCTCTATCTGACATTTTCCAGATGTGCAGAAGCAGAGGTCCAGGATTGTGCTGAAAACCACAACATCAATTTCTCTCTAGCTGACTTTCCCAGATGTGCAGAAGCAGAGGTCCAGTATTATGCTGAAATCTGCCTTGCAATTTTTCTCTAGCTGACTTTTCCAGATGTGCAGGAGTGTTCCAGGATTATGCTGAAATCTACATCAATTTCTCTCTAGCTGACATTTTCCAGATGTGCAGATGCAGATTTCCAGGTGTGTGCTGAAACCTGCCTTACAATTTCTCTCTAGCTGACTTTTCCAGATGTGCAGAAGCTGAGTTCAAAGATTATGGTGAAATCTGCCACATCAATTTCTGTCTAGCTGACATTTGCCAGATGTGCAGAAGTAGAGTTCAAGGATTATGCTGAAATCTGCCTTGCAAGTTTTCTCAAGCTGACATTTCCCATATGTACAGAATCAGAGTTCCTGGTGTATGCTGAAATCTGCCTTGCAATTTCTCTCTAGCTGACATTTGCCAGATGTGCAGAAGCTGAGTTCAAAGATTATGGTGAAATCTACCACATCAATTTCACTCTAGCTGACATTTTCCAGATGTGCAGAAGCAGAGTTCCAGGATTATGCTGAAATATGCAACATCAATTTCTCTCTAACTGACATTTTCCAGATGTGTAGAACCAGAGATCCAGGATTATGCTGAAATCTACCTTGCAATTTGTCTCCAAGTGAAATTTTCCAGATGTGGAGAAGCAGAGTTCAAAGATTATGCTGAAATCTACCACATCAATTTCTCTCTAGCTGACATTTTCCAGATGTGCAGAAGCAGACTTCCAGGATTATGCTGAAATCTGCCTCTGCATTTTCTCTCTAGCTGACATTTTCCACATGTGCAGAAGCAGAGTTCCAAGATTATGCTGAAATCTGCCTTGCAATTTCTCTCTAGCTGACATTTGCCAGATGTGCAGAAGCAGAGTTCCAGGATTATTCTGAAATCTGCCTTGCAATTTTTCTCCAGGTGACATTTTCCAGATGTGCAGAAGCAGAGTTCAAACATGCTGAAATCTAACACATCAATTTCTCTCTTGCTGACATTTTCCAGAGTTGCAGAAGCAGAGTTCCAGGATTATGCTGAAATCAGCTTCTGCATTTTCTCTCTAGCTGACATTTTCCAGATGTGCAGAAGCAGAGTTCTAAGATTATACTGAAATCTACAACTTCAATTTCTCTCTAGCTGACATTTTCCAGATGTGCAGAAGCAGAGTTCTAAGATTATGCTGAAATCTACAACATCAATTTCTCTCTAGCTTACATTTTCCAGATGTGCAGAAGCAGAGTTCCATGATTATGCTGAAATCTGCCTCTGCATTTTCCCTCTAGCTGACATTTTCCAGATGTGCAGAAGCAGAGTTCTAAGATTATGCTGAAATCTACAACATCAATTTCTCTCTAGCTGACATTTTCCAGATGTGAGGAAGCAGAGTTCCAGGATTATTCTGAAATCAGCCTCTGCATTTTCTCTCTAGCTGACATTTTCCAGATGTGCAGAAGCAGAGTTCTAAGATTATGCTGAAATCTACAACATCAATTTCTCTCTAGCTGCCATTTTCCAGATGTGCAGAAGCAGAGTTCAAACATTATGCTGAAATCTGCCTTGCAAGTTTTCTCAAGCTGACATTTTCCATATGTACAGAATCAGAGTTCCTGGTGTATGCTGAAATCTGCCTTGCAATTTCTCTCTAGCTTACATTTTCCAGATGTGCAGAAGCTGAGTTCAAAGATTATGGTGAAATCTACCACATCAATTTCTCTCTAGCTGACATTTTCCAGATGTGCAGAAGCTGAGTTCAAAGATTATGGTGAAATCTACAGATCAATTTCTCTCTAGCTGACATTTGCCATATGTGCAGAAGCAGAGTTCAAACATGCTGAAATCTAACACATCAATTTCTCTCTTGCTGACATTTTCTAGAGTTGCAGAAGCAGAGGTCCAGGATTGTGCTGAAAACCACAACATCAATTTCTCTCTAGCTGACTTTCCCAGATGTGCAGAAGCAGAGGTCCAGTATTATGCTGAAATCTACATCAATTTCTCTCTAGCTGACATTTTCCAGATGTGCAGATGCAGATTTCCAGGTGTGTGCTGAAACCTGCCTTACAATTTCTCTCTAGCTGACTTTTCCAGATGTGCAGAAGCTGAGTTCAAAGATTATGGTGAAATCTGCCACATCAATTTCTGTCTAGCTGACATTTGCCAGATGTGCAGAAGTAGAGTTCAAGGATTATGCTGAAATCTGCCTTGCAAGTTTTCTCAAGCTGACATTTCCCATATGTACAGAATCAGAGTTCCTGGTGTATGCTGAAATCTGCCTTGCAATTTCTCTCTAGCTGACATTTGCCAGATGTGCAGAAGCTGAGTTCAAAGATTATGGTGAAATCTACCACATCAATTTCACTCTAGCTGACATTTTCCAGATGTGCAGAAGCAGAGTTCCAGGATTATGCTGAAATATGCAACATCAATTTCTCTCTAACTGACATTTTCCAGATGTGTAGAACCAGAGATCCAGGATTATGCTGAAATCTACCTTGCAATTTGTCTCCAAGTGAAATTTTCCAGATGTGGAGAAGCAGAGTTCAAAGATTATGCTGAAATCTACCACATCAATTTCTCTCTAGCTGACATTTTCCAGATGTGCAGAAGCAGACTTCCAGGATTATGCTGAAATCTGCCTCTGCATTTTCTCTCTAGCTGACATTTTCCACATGTGCAGAAGCAGAGTTCCAAGATTATGCTGAAATCTGCCTTGCAATTTCTCTCTAGCTGACATTTGCCAGATGTGCAGAAGCAGAGTTCCAGGATTATTCTGAAATCTGCCTTGCAATTTTTCTCCAGGTGACATTTTCCAGATGTGCAGAAGCAGAGTTCAAACATGCTGAAATCTAACACATCAATTTCTCTCTTGCTGACATTTTCCAGAGTTGCAGAAGCAGAGTTCCAGGATTATGCTGAAATCAGCTTCTGCATTTTCTCTCTAGCTGACATTTTCCAGATGTGCAGAAGCAGAGTTCTAAGATTATACTGAAATCTACAACTTCAATTTCTCTCTAGCTGACATTTTCCAGATGTGCAGAAGCAGAGTTCTAAGATTATGCTGAAATCTACAACATCAATTTCTCTCTAGCTTACATTTTCCAGATGTGCAGAAGCAGAGTTCCATGATTATGCTGAAATCTGCCTCTGCATTTTCCCTCTAGCTGACATTTTCCAGATGTGCAGAAGCAGAGTTCTAAGATTATGCTGAAATCTACAACATCAATTTCTCTCTAGCTGACATTTTCCAGATGTGAGGAAGCAGAGTTCCAGGATTATTCTGAAATCAGCCTCTGCATTTTCTCTCTAGCTGACATTTTCCAGATGTGCAGAAGCAGAGTTCTAAGATTATGCTGAAATCTACAACATCAATTTCTCTCTAGCTGCCATTTTCCAGATGTGCAGAAGCAGAGTTCAAACATTATGCTGAAATCTGCCTTGCAAGTTTTCTCAAGCTGACATTTTCCATATGTACAGAATCAGAGTTCCTGGTGTATGCTGAAATCTGCCTTGCAATTTCTCTCTAGCTTACATTTTCCAGATGTGCAGAAGCTGAGTTCAAAGATTATGGTGAAATCTACAGATCAATTTCTCTCTAGCTGACATTTGCCATATGTGCAGAAGCAGAGTTCAAACATGCTGAAATCTAACACATCAATTTCTCTCTTGCTGACATTTTCTAGAGTTGCAGAAGCAGAGGTCCAGGATTGTGCTGAAAACCACAACATCAATTTCTCTCTAGCTGACTTTCCCAGATGTGCAGAAGCAGAGGTCCAGTATTATGCTGAAATCTGCCTTGCAATTTCTATCTAGCTGACTTTTCCAGATGTGCAGGAGTGTTCCAGGATTATGCTGAAATCTACATCAATTTCTCTCTAGCTGACATTTTCCAGATGTGTAGAAGCAGAGTTCCAGCTGTGTGCTGAAACCTGCCTTACAATTTCTCTCTAGCTGACTTTTCCAGATGTGCAGAAGCTGAGTTCAAAGATTATGGTTAAATCTGCCACATCAATTTCTGTCTAGCTGACATTTGCCAGATGTGCAGAAGTAGAGTTCAAGGATTATGCTGATATCTGCCTTGCAAGTTTTCTCAAGCTGACATTTTCCATATGTACAGAATCAGAGTTCCTGGTGTATGCTGAAATCTGCCTTGCAATTTCTCTCTAGCTGACTTTTCCAGATGTGCAGAAGCTGAGTTCAAAGATTATGGTGAAATCTACCACATCAATTTCTCTCTAGCTGACATTTTCCAGATGTGCAGAAGCTGAGTTCAAAGATTATGGTGAAATCTACCCCATCAATTTCACTCTAGCTGACATTTTCCAGATGTGCAGAAGCAGAGTTCCAGGATTATGCTGAAATATGCAACATCAATTTCTCTCTAACTGACATTTTCCAGATGTGTAGAACCAGAGATCCAGGATTATGCTGAAATCTGCCTTGCAATTTGTCTCCAAGTGAAATTTTCCAGATGTGGAGAAGCAGAGTTCAAAGATTATGCTGAAATCTACCACATCAATTTCTCTCTAGCTGACATTTTCCAGATGTGCAGAAGCAGACTTCCAGGACTATGCTGAAATCTGCCTCTGCATTTTCTCTCTAGCTTACATTTTCCAGATGTGCAGAAGCAGAGTTCCAGGATTATGATGAAATCAACCACATCAATTTCTCTCTAGCTGACATTTTCCAGATGTGCAGAAGCAGAGTTCCAGGATTATGCTGAAATCTGCCTTGCAATTTTTCTCCAGGTGACATTTTCCAGGTCTGCAGAAACAGAGTTCAAAGATTATGCTGAGATCTACCACATCAATTTCTCTCTCGCTGACATTTTCCAGATGTGCAGAAGCAGAGTTTCAGGATTTAGGTGAAATCAGCCTCTGCATTTTCTCTCTAGCTGACCTTTTCCAGATGTGCAGAAGCAGAGTTCCAGGATTATGATGAAATCTACCACATCAATTTCTCTTTAGCTTACATTTTCCAGATGTGCGGAAGTAGAGTTCGAAGATTATGCTTAAATCTAACTCTGCATTTTCTCTCTAGCTGACATTTTCCAGATGTGCAGAAGCAGAGTTCCAGGATTATGCTGAAATCTGCCTTGCAATTTCTCTCTAGCTGACATTTGCCAGATGTGCAGAAGCAGAGTTCCAGGATTATTCTGAAATCTGCCTTGCAATTTTTCTCCAGGTGACATTTTCCAGATGTGCAGAAGCAGAGTTCAAAGATTATACTGAAATCTACCACATCAATTTCTCTCTAGCTGATATTTTCCAGATGTGAAGAAGCAGAGTTGCCGGATTATGATTAAATATGCCTTGCAATTTTTCTCCAGCGGACATTTGCCAGATGTGCAGAAGCAGAGCTCCAGGATTATGCTGAAATCTACCACATCAATTTCTCTCTAGCTGACATTTTCCAGATGTGAAGAAGCAGAGTTCAAACATTATGCTGAAATCTGCCTTACAATTTTTCTCCAGCTGACATTTTCCAGGTTTGCAGAAGCAGAGTTCCAGGATTATGCTTAAATATGGCTTGCAATTTTTCTCCAGTGGACATTTTCCAGATGTGCAGAAGCAGAGTTCATGCTGAAATCTACCACTTCAATTTCTCTCTAGCTGCCATTTTCCAGATGTGCAGAAGCAGAGTTCAAACATTATGCTGAAATCTACCACTTCAATATCTCTCTAGCTGACATTTTCCAGAGTTGCAGAAGAAGAGTTCCAGGGTTATGCTGAAATCTGCCTCTGCGTTTTTCCTCTAGCTGACATTTTCCAGATGTGAAAAAGCAGAGTTCAAAGATTATACTGAAATCTACAACTTCAATTTCTCTCTAGCTGACATTTTCCAGATGTGCAGAAGCAGAGTTCTAAGATTATGCTGAAATCTACAACATCAATTTCTCTCTAGCTTACATTTTCCAGATGTGCAGAAGCAGAGTTCCATGATTATGCTGAAATCTGCCTCTGCATTTTCCCTCTAGCTGACATTTTCCAGATGTGCAGAAGCAGAGTTCTAAGATTATGCTGAAATCTACAACATCAATTTCTCTCTAGCTGACATTTTCCAGATGTGAGGAAGCAGAGTTCCAGGATTATTCTGAAATCAGCCTCTGCATTTTCTCTCTAGCTGACATTTTCCAGATGTGCAGAAGCAGAGTTCTAAGATTATGCTGAAATCTACAACATCAATTTCTCTCTAGCTGCCATTTTCCAGATGTGCAGAAGCAGAGTTCAAACATTATGCTGAAATCTGCCTTGCAAGTTTTCTCAAGCTGACATTTTCCATATGTACAGAATCAGAGTTCCTGGTGTATGCTGAAATCTGCCTTGCAATTTCTCTCTAGCTTACATTTTCCAGATGTGCAGAAGCTGAGTTCAAAGATTATGGTGAAATCTACCACATCAATTTCTCTCTAGCTGACATTTTCCAGATGTGCAGAAGCTGAGTTCAAAGATTATGGTGAAATCTACAGATCAATTTCTCTCTAGCTGACATTTGCCATATGTGCAGAAGCAGAGTTCAAACATGCTGAAATCTAACACATCAATTTCTCTCTTGCTGACATTTTCTAGAGTTGCAGAAGCAGAGTTCCAGGATTATGCTGAAATCAGCTTCTGCATTTTCTCTCTAGCTGACATTTTCCAGATGTGCAGAAGCAGAGTTCTAAGATTATGCTGAAATCTACAACATCAATTTTTCTCTAGCTTACATTTTCCAGATGTGCAGAAGCAGAGTTCCATGATTATGCTGAAATCTGCCTCTGCATTTTTCCTCTAGCTGACATTTTCCAGATGTGCAGAAGCAGAGGTCCAGGATTGTGCTGAAAACCACAACATCAATTTCTCTCTAGCTGACTTTCCCAGATGTGCAGAAGCAGAGGTCCAGTATTATGCTGAAATCTGCCTTGCAATTTCTATCTAGCTGACTTTTCCAGATGTGCAGGAGTGTTCCAGGATTATGCTGAAATCTACATCAATTTCTCTCTAGCTGACATTTTCCAGATGTGTAGAAGCAGAGTTCCAGCTGTGTGCTGAAACCTGCCTTACAATTTCTCTCTAGCTGACTTTTCCAGATGTGCAGAAGCTGAGTTCAAAGATTATGGTTAAATCTGCCACATCAATTTCTGTCTAGCTGACATTTGCCAGATGTGCAGAAGTAGAGTTCAAGGATTATGCTGATATCTGCCTTGCAAGTTTTCTCAAGCTGACATTTTCCATATGTACAGAATCAGAGTTCCTGGTGTATGCTGAAATCTGCCTTGCAATTTCTCTCTAGCTGACTTTTCCAGATGTGCAGAAGCTGAGTTCAAAGATTATGGTGAAATCTACCACATCAATTTCTCTCTAGCTGACATTTTCCAGATGTGCAGAAGCTGAGTTCAAAGATTATGGTGAAATCTACCCCATCAATTTCACTCTAGCTGACATTTTCCAGATGTGCAGAAGCAGAGTTCCAGGATTATGCTGAAATATGCAACATCAATTTCTCTCTATCTGACATTTCCCAGGTGTGCAGAAGCAGAGTTCCAGGATTATGCTGAAATCTGCCTTGCAATTTTTCTCCAGCTGACATTTTCCAGGTTTGCAGAAGCAGAGTTCAAAGATTATACTGAAATCTACCACATCAATTTCTCTCTAGCTGATATTTTCCAGATGTGAAGAAGCAGAGTTGCCGGATTATGATTAAATATGCCTTGCAATTTTTCTCCAGCGGACATTTGCCAGATGTGCAGAAGCAGAGCTCCAGGATTATGCTGAAATCTACCACATCAATTTCTCTCTAGGTGACATTTTCCAGATGTGAAGAAGCAGAGTTCAAACATTATGCTGAAATCTGCCTTACAATTTTTCTCCAGCTGACATTTTCCAGGTTTGCAGAAGCAGAGTTCCAGGATTATGCTTAAATATGGCTTGCAATTTTTCTCCAGTGGACATTTGCCAGATGTGCAGAAGCAGAGCTCCAGGATTATGCTGAAATCTACCACATCAATTTCTGTCTAGCTGACATTTTCCAGATGTGAAGAAGCAGAGTTCAAACATTATGCTGAAATCTGCCTTACAATTTTTCTCCAGCTGACATTTTTCAGGTTTGCAGAAGCAGAGTTCCAGGATTATGCTTAAATATGGCTGGCAATTTTTCTCCAGTGGACATTTGCCAGATGTGCAGAAGCAGAGCTCCAGGATTATGCTGAAATCTACCACATCAATTTCTCTCTAGCTGACATTTTCCAGATGTG
The DNA here is from genome assembly GCA_023053685.1 of Diadophis punctatus similis. NCBI lineage: Eukaryota > Metazoa > Chordata > Lepidosauria > Squamata > Dipsadidae > Diadophis > Diadophis punctatus. The sequence continues at coordinate 16,440,195 of JALIGW010000019.1, read as the reverse complement.
AAGAAGCAGAGTTGCAGGATTATGCTGAAATCTGCCTTGCAATTTTTCTCCAGCTGACATTTTTCAGATCTGCAGAAGCAGAATTCAAACATTATGCAGAAATCTACCACATCAATTTCTCTCAAGCTGACATTTTCCAGATGTGCAGAAGCAGAGTAACAGGATTATGCTGAAATCTGCCTCTGCATTGTCCCTCTAGCTGACATTTTCCAGATGTGCAGAAGCTGAGTTCAAAGATTATGGTGAAATCTACCACATCAATTTCTCTCTAGCTGACATTTTCCAGATGTGCAGAAGCTGAGTTCAAAGATTATGGTGAAATCTACCACATCAATTTCACTCTAGCTGACATTTGCCAGATGTGCAGAAGCAGAGTTCCAGGATTATGCTGAAATATACAACATCGATTTCTCTCTAACTGACATTTTCCAGATGTGTAGAACCAGAGATCCAGGATTATGCTGAAATCTGCCTTGCAATTTGTCTCCAACTGAAATTTTCCAGATGTGGAGAAGCAGAGTTCAAAGATTATGCTGAAATCTACCACATCAATTTCTCTCTAGCTGACATTTTCCAGATGTGCAGAAGCAGACTTCCAGGATTATGCTGAAATCTGCCTCTGCATTTTCTCTCTAGCTGACATTTTCCAGATGTGCAGAAGCAGAGTTCCAAGATTATGCTGAAATCTGCCTTGCAATTTCTCTCGAGCTGACATTTGCCAGATGTGCAGAAGCAGAGTTCCAGGATTATTCTGAAATCTGCCTTGCAATTTTTCTCCAGGTGACATTTTCCAGATGTGCAGAAGCAGAGTTCATGCTGAAATCTACCACTTCAATTTCTCTCTAGCTGCCATTTTCCAGATGTGCAGAAGCAGAGTTCAAACATTATGCTGAAATCTACCACTTCAATTTCTCTCTAGCTGACATTTTCCAGAGTTGCAGAAGAAGAGTTCCAGGGTTATGCTGAAATCTGCCTCTGCGTTTTTCCTCTAGCTGACATTTTCCAGATGTGAAAAAGCAGAGTTCAAAGATTATGCTGAAATCTACAACTTCAATTTCTCTCTAGCTTACATTTTCCAGATGTGCAGAAGCAGAGTTCCAGGATTATGCTGAAATCTGCCTCTGCATTTTCTCTCTAGCTGACATTTTCCACATGTGCAGAAGCAGAGTTCAAAGATTATGCTGAAATCTACCACATCAATTTCTCTCTAGCTGACATTTTCCAGATGTGCAGAAGCAGAGGTCCAGGATTGTGCTGAAAACCACAACATCAATTTCTCTCTAGCTGACTTTCCCAGATGTGCAGAAGCAGAGGTCCAGTATTATGCTGAAATCTGCCTTGCAATTTCTCTCTAGCTGACTTTTCCAGATGTGCAGGAGTGTTCCAGGATTATGCTGAAATCTACATCAATTTCTCTCTAGCTGACATTTTCCAGATGTGTAGAAGCAGAGTTCCAGCTGTGTGCTGAAACCTGCCTTACAATTTCTCTCTAGCTGACTTTTCCAGATGTGCAGAAGCTGAGTTCAAAGATTATGGTTAAATCTGCCACATCAATTTCTGTCTAGCTGACATTTGCCAGATGTGCAGAAGTAGAGTTCAAGGATTATGCTGAAATCTGCCTTGCAAGTTTTCTCAAGCTGACATTTTCCATATGTACAGAATCAGAGTTCCTGGTGTATGCTGAAATCTGCCTTGCAATTTCTCTCTAGCTGACTTTTCCAGATGTGTAGAAGCAGAGTTCCAGCTGTGTGCTGAAACCTGCCTTACAATTTCTCTCTAGCTGACATTTGCCAGATGTGCTGAAGCTGAGTTCAAAGATTATGGTGAAATCTACCACATCAATTTCACTCTAGCTGACATTTTCCAGATGTGCAGAAGCAGACTTCCAGGATTATGCTGAAATCTGCCTCTGCATTTTCTCTCTAGCTGACATTTTCCACATGTGCAGAAGCAGAGTTCCAAGATTATGCTGAAATCTGCCTTGCAATTTCTCTCTAGCTGACATTTGCCAGATGTGCAGAAGCAGAGTTCCAGGATTATTCTGAAATCTGCCTTGCAATTTTTCTCGAGGTGACATTTTCCAGATGTGCAGAAGCAGAGTTCAAACATGCTGAAATCTAACACATCAATTTCTCTCTTGCTGACATTTTCCAGAGTTGCAGAAGCAGAGTTCCAGGATTATGCTGAAATCAGCTTCTGCATTTTCTTTCTAGCTGACATTTTCCAGATGTGCAGAAGCAGAGTTCTAAGATTATGCTGAAATCTACAACATCAATTTCTCTCTAGCTTACATTTTCCAGATGTGAGGAAGCAGAGTTCCAGGATTATGCTGAAATCAGCCTCTGCATTATCTCTCTAGCTGACATTTTCCAGATGTGCAGAAGCAGAGTTCTAAGATTATGCTGAAATCTACAACATCAATTTCTCTCTAGCTGCCATTTTCCAGATGTGCAGAAGCAGAGTTCAAACATTATGCTGAAATCTGCCTTGCAAGTTTTCTCAAGCTGACATTTTCCATATGTACAGAATCAGAGTTCCTGGTGTATGCTGAAATCTGCCTTGCAATTTCTCTCTAGCTGACTTTTCCAGATGTGCAGAAGCTGAGTTCAAAGATTATGCTGAAATCTAACACATCAATTTCTCTCTTGCTGACATTTTCCAGATGTGCAGAAGCAGAGTTCCAGGATTATGCTGAAATCTGCCTCTGCATTTTCCCTCTAGCTTACATTTTCCAGATGTGCAGAAGCTGAGTTCAAAGATTATGGTGAAATCTACCACATCAATTTCTCTCTAGCTGACATTTTCCAGATGTGCAGAAGCTGAGTTCAAAGATTATGGTGAAATCTACCACATCAATTTCACTCTAGCTGATATTTTCCAGATGTGCAGAAGCAGAGTTCTAAGATTATGCTGAAATCTACAACATCAATTTCTCTCTAGCTTACATTTTCCAGATGTGCAGAAGCAGAGTTCCATGATTATGCTGAAATCTGCCTCTGCATTTTCCCTCTAGCTGACATTTTCCAGATGTGCAGAAGCATAGTTCTAAGATTATGCTGAAATCTACAACATCAATTTCTCTCTAGCTGTCATTTTCCAGATGTGAGGAAGCAGAGTTCCAGGATTATGCTGAAATCAGCCTCTGCATTTTCCCTCTAGCTGACATTTTCCAGATGTGCAGAAGCAGAGTTCTAAGATTATGCTGAAATCTACAACATCAATTTCTCTCTATCTGACATTTTCCAGATGTGCAGAAGCAGAGTTCCATGATTATGCTGAAATCTGCCTCTGCATTTTTCCTCTAGCTGACATTTTCCAGATGTGCAGAAGCAGAGGTCCAGGATTGTGCTGAAAACCACAACATCAATTTCTCTCTAGCTGACTTTCCCAGATGTGCAGAAGCAGAGGTCCAGTATTATGCTGAAATCTGCCTTGCAATTTCTATCTAGCTGACTTTTCCAGATGTGCAGGAGTGTTCCAGGATTATGCTGAAATCTACATCAATTTCTCTCTAGCTGACATTTTCCAGATGTGTAGAAGCAGAGTTCCAGCTGTGTGCTGAAACCTGCCTTACAATTTCTCTCTAGCTGACTTTTCCAGATGTGCAGAAGCTGAGTTCAAAGATTATGGTTAAATCTGCCACATCAATTTCTGTCTAGCTGACATTTGCCAGATGTGCAGAAGTAGAGTTCAAGGATTATGCTGATATCTGCCTTGCAAGTTTTCTCAAGCTGACATTTTCCATATGTACAGAATCAGAGTTCCTGGTGTATGCTGAAATCTGCCTTGCAATTTCTCTCTAGCTGACTTTTCCAGATGTGCAGAAGCTGAGTTCAAAGATTATGGTGAAATCTACCACATCAATTTCTCTCTAGCTGACATTTTCCAGATGTGCAGAAGCTGAGTTCAAAGATTATGGTGAAATCTACCCCATCAATTTCACTCTAGCTGACATTTTCCAGATGTGCAGAAGCAGAGTTCCAGGATTATGCTGAAATATGCAACATCAATTTCTCTCTATCTGACATTTCCCAGGTGTGCAGAAGCAGAGTTCCAGGATTATGCTGAAATCTGCCTTGCAATTTTTCTCCAGCTGACATTTTCCAGGTTTGCAGAAGCAGAGTTCAAAGATTATACTGAAATCTACCACATCAATTTCTCTCTAGCTGATATTTTCCAGATGTGAAGAAGCAGAGTTGCCGGATTATGATTAAATATGCCTTGCAATTTTTCTCCAGCGGACATTTGCCAGATGTGCAGAAGCAGAGCTCCAGGATTATGCTGAAATCTACCACATCAATTTCTCTCTAGGTGACATTTTCCAGATGTGAAGAAGCAGAGTTCAAACATTATGCTGAAATCTGCCTTACAATTTTTCTCCAGCTGACATTTTCCAGGTTTGCAGAAGCAGAGTTCCAGGATTATGCTTAAATATGGCTTGCAATTTTTCTCCAGTGGACATTTGCCAGATGTGCAGAAGCAGAGCTCCAGGATTATGCTGAAATCTACCACATCAATTTCTGTCTAGCTGACATTTTCCAGATGTGAAGAAGCAGAGTTCAAACATTATGCTGAAATCTGCCTTACAATTTTTCTCCAGCTGACATTTTTCAGGTTTGCAGAAGCAGAGTTCCAGGATTATGCTTAAATATGGCTGGCAATTTTTCTCCAGTGGACATTTGCCAGATGTGCAGAAGCAGAGCTCCAGGATTATGCTGAAATCTACCACATCAATTTCTCTCTAGCTGACATTTTCCAGATGTGAAGAAGCAGAGTTGCAGGATTATGCTGAAATCTGCCTTGCAATTTTTCTCCAGCTGACATTTTTCAGATCTGCAGAAGCAGAATTCAAACATTATGCAGAAATCTACCACATCAATTTCTCTCAAGCTGACATTTTCCAGATGTGCAGAAGCAGAGTAACAGGATTATGCTGAAATCTGCCTCTGCATTGTCCCTCTAGCTGACATTTTCCAGATGTGCAGAAGCTGAGTTCAAAGATTATGGTGAAATCTACCACATCAATTTCTCTCTAGCTGACATTTTCCAGATGTGCAGAAGCTGAGTTCAAAGATTATGGTGAAATCTACCACATCAATTTCACTCTAGCTGACATTTGCCAGATGTGCAGAAGCAGAGTTCCAGGATTATGCTGAAATCAGCCTCTGCATTTTCTCTCTAGCTGACATTTTCCAGATGTGCAGAAGCAGAGTTCCAGTATTATGCTGAAATATACAACATCGATTTCTCTCTAACTGACATTTTCCAGATGTGTAGAACCAGAGATCCAGGATTATGCTGAAATCTGCCTTGCAATTTGTCTCCAACTGAAATTTTCCAGATGTGGAGAAGCAGAGTTCAAAGATTATGCTGAAATCTACCACATCAATTTCTCTCTAGCTGACATTTTCCAGATGTGCAGAAGCAGACTTCCAGGATTATGCTGAAATCTGCCTCTGCATTTTCTCTCTAGCTGACATTTTCCAGATGTGCAGAAGCAGAGTTCCAAGATTATGCTGAAATCTGCCTTGCAATTTCTCTCGAGCTGACATTTGCCAGATGTGCAGAAGCAGAGTTCCAGGATTATTCTGAAATCTGCCTTGCAATTTTTCTCCAGGTGACATTTTCCAGATGTGCAGAAGCAGAGTTCATGCTGAAATCTACCACTTCAATTTCTCTCTAGCTGCCATTTTCCAGATGTGCAGAAGCAGAGTTCAAACATTATGCTGAAATCTACCACTTCAATTTCTCTCTAGCTGACATTTTCCAGAGTTGCAGAAGAAGAGTTCCAGGGTTATGCTGAAATCTGCCTCTGCGTTTTTCCTCTAGCTGACATTTTCCAGATGTGAAAAAGCAGAGTTCAAAGATTATGCTGAAATCTACAACTTCAATTTCTCTCTAGCTTACATTTTCCAGATGTGCAGAAGCAGAGTTCCAGGATTATGCTGAAATCTGCCTCTGCATTTTCTCTCTAGCTGACATTTTCCACATGTGCAGAAGCAGAGTTCAAAGATTATGCTGAAATCTACCACATCAATTTCTCTCTAGCTGACATTTTCCAGATGTGCAGAAGCAGAGGTCCAGGATTGTGCTGAAAACCACAACATCAATTTCTCTCTAGCTGACTTTCCCAGATGTGCAGAAGCAGAGGTCCAGTATTATGCTGAAATCTGCCTTGCAATTTCTCTCTAGCTGACTTTTCCAGATGTGCAGGAGTGTTCCAGGATTATGCTGAAATCTACATCAATTTCTCTCTAGCTGACATTTTCCAGATGTGTAGAAGCAGAGTTCCAGCTGTGTGCTGAAACCTGCCTTACAATTTCTCTCTAGCTGACTTTTCCAGATGTGCAGAAGCTGAGTTCAAAGATTATGGTTAAATCTGCCACATCAATTTCTGTCTAGCTGACATTTGCCAGATGTGCAGAAGTAGAGTTCAAGGATTATGCTGAAATCTGCCTTGCAAGTTTTCTCAAGCTGACATTTTCCATATGTACAGAATCAGAGTTCCTGGTGTATGCTGAAATCTGCCTTGCAATTTCTCTCTAGCTGACTTTTCCAGATGTGTAGAAGCAGAGTTCCAGCTGTGTGCTGAAACCTGCCTTACAATTTCTCTCTAGCTGACATTTGCCAGATGTGCTGAAGCTGAGTTCAAAGATTATGGTGAAATCTACCACATCAATTTCACTCTAGCTGACATTTTCCAGATGTGCAGAAGCAGACTTCCAGGATTATGCTGAAATCTGCCTCTGCATTTTCTCTCTAGCTGACATTTTCCACATGTGCAGAAGCAGAGTTCCAAGATTATGCTGAAATCTGCCTTGCAATTTCTCTCTAGCTGACATTTGCCAGATGTGCAGAAGCAGAGTTCCAGGATTATTCTGAAATCTGCCTTGCAATTTTTCTCGAGGTGACATTTTCCAGATGTGCAGAAGCAGAGTTCAAACATGCTGAAATCTAACACATCAATTTCTCTCTTGCTGACATTTTCCAGAGTTGCAGAAGCAGAGTTCCAGGATTATGCTGAAATCAGCTTCTGCATTTTCTTTCTAGCTGACATTTTCCAGATGTGCAGAAGCAGAGTTCTAAGATTATGCTGAAATCTACAACATCAATTTCTCTCTAGCTTACATTTTCCAGATGTGAGGAAGCAGAGTTCCAGGATTATGCTGAAATCAGCCTCTGCATTATCTCTCTAGCTGACATTTTCCAGATGTGCAGAAGCAGAGTTCTAAGATTATGCTGAAATCTACAACATCAATTTCTCTCTAGCTGCCATTTTCCAGATGTGCAGAAGCAGAGTTCAAACATTATGCTGAAATCTGCCTTGCAAGTTTTCTCAAGCTGACATTTTCCATATGTACAGAATCAGAGTTCCTGGTGTATGCTGAAATCTGCCTTGCAATTTCTCTCTAGCTGACTTTTCCAGATGTGCAGAAGCTGAGTTCAAAGATTATGCTGAAATCTAACACATCAATTTCTCTCTTGCTGACATTTTCCAGATGTGCAGAAGCAGAGTTCCAGGATTATGCTGAAATCTGCCTCTGCATTTTCCCTCTAGCTTACATTTTCCAGATGTGCAGAAGCTGAGTTCAAAGATTATGGTGAAATCTACCACATCAATTTCTCTCTAGCTGACATTTTCCAGATGTGCAGAAGCTGAGTTCAAAGATTATGGTGAAATCTACCACATCAATTTCACTCTAGCTGATATTTTCCAGATGTGCAGAAGCAGAGTTCTAAGATTATGCTGAAATCTACAACATCAATTTCTCTCTAGCTTACATTTTCCAGATGTGCAGAAGCAGAGTTCCATGATTATGCTGAAATCTGCCTCTGCATTTTCCCTCTAGCTGACATTTTCCAGATGTGCAGAAGCATAGTTCTAAGATTATGCTGAAATCTACAACATCAATTTCTCTCTAGCTGTCATTTTCCAGATGTGAGGAAGCAGAGTTCCAGGATTATGCTGAAATCAGCCTCTGCATTTTCCCTCTAGCTGACATTTTCCAGATGTGCAGAAGCAGAGTTCTAAGATTATGCTGAAATCTACAACATCAATTTCTCTCTATCTGACATTTTCCAGATGTGCAGAAGCAGAGGTCCAGGATTGTGCTGAAAACCACAACATCAATTTCTCTCTAGCTGACTTTTCCAGATGTGCAGAAGCAGAGTTCCAGTATTATGCTGAACTATACAACATCAATTTCTCTCTAACTGACATTTTCCAGATGTGTAGAACCAGAGATCCAGGATTATGCTGAAATCTGCCTTGCAATTTGTCTCCAAGTGAAATTTTCCAGATGTGGAGAAGCAGAGTTCAAAGATTATGCTGAAATCTACCACATCAATTTCTCTCTAGCTGACATTTTCCAGATGTGCAGAAGCAGACTTCCAGGATTATGCTGAAATCTGCCTCTGCATTTTCTCTCTAGCTGACATTTTCCAGATGTGCAGAAGCAGAGTTCCAAGATTATGCTGAAATCTGCCTTGCAATTTCTCTCGAGCTGACATTTGCCAGATGTGCAGAAGCAGAGTTCCAGGATTATTCTGAAATCTGCCTTGCAATTTATCTCCAGGTGACATTTTCCAGATGTGCAGAAGCAGAGTTCATGCTGAAATCTAACACATCAATTTCTCTCTAGCTGCCATTTTCCAGATGTGCAGAAGCAGAGTTCAAACATTATGCTGAAATCTACCACTTCAATTTCTCTCTAGCTGACATTTTCCAGAGTTGCAGAAGAAGAGTTCCAGGGTTATGCTGAAATCTGCCTCTGCGTTTTTCCTCTAGCTGACATTTTCCAGATGTGAAAAAGCAGAGTTCAAAGATTATGCTGAAATCTACAACTTCAATTTCTCTCTAGCTTACATTTTCCAGATGTGCAGAAGCAGAGTTCCAGGATTATGCTGAAATCTGCCTCTGCATTTTCTCTCTAGCTGACATTTTCCACATGTGCAGAAGCAGAGTTCAAAGATTATGCTGAAATCTACCACATCAATTTCTCTCTATCTGACATTTTCCAGATGTGCAGAAGCAGAGGTCCAGGATTGTGCTGAAAACCACAACATCAATTTCTCTCTAGCTGACTTTCCCAGATGTGCAGAAGCAGAGGTCCAGTATTATGCTGAAATCTGCCTTGCAATTTCTCTCTAGCTGACTTTTCCAGATGTGCAGGAGTGTTCCAGGATTATGCTGAAATCTACATCAATTTCTCTCTAGCTGACATTTTCCAGATGTGCAGATGCAGATTTCCAGGTGTGTGCTGAAACCTGCCTTACAATTTCTCTCTAGCTGACTTTTCCAGATGTGCAGAAGCTGAGTTCAAAGATTATGGTGAAATCTGCCACATCAATTTCTGTCTAGCTGACATTTGCCAGATGTGCAGAAGTAGAGTTCAAGGATTATGCTGAAATCTGCCTTGCAAGTTTTCTCAAGCTGACATTTCCCATATGTACAGAATCAGAGTTCCTGGTGTATGCTGAAATCTGCCTTGCAATTTCTCTCTAGCTGACATTTGCCAGATGTGCAGAAGCTGAGTTCAAAGATTATGGTGAAATCTACCACATCAATTTCACTCTAGCTGACATTTTCCAGATGTGCAGAAGCAGAGTTCCAGGATTATGCTGAAATATGCAACATCAATTTCTCTCTAACTGACATTTTCCAGATGTGTAGAAGCAGAGTTCCAGGATTATGCTGAAATCTACCTTGCAATTTGTCTCCAAGTGAAATTTTCCAGATGTGGAGAAGCAGAGTTCAAAGATTATGCTGAAATCTACCACATCAATTTCTCTCTAGCTGACATTTTCCAGATGTGCAGAAGCAGACTTCCAGGATTATGCTGAAATCTGCCTCTGCATTTTTCCTCTAGCTGACATTTTCCAGATGAACAGAAGCATAGTTCTAAGATTATGCTGAAATCTACAACATCAATTTCTCTCTAGCTGTCATTTTCCAGATGTGAGGAAGCAGAGTTCCAGGATTATGCTGAAATCAGCATCTGCATTTTCTCTCTAGCTGACATTTTCCAGATGTGCAGAAGCAGAGTTCTAAGATTATGCTGAAATCTACAACATCAATTTCTCTCTATCTGACATTTTCCAGATGTGCAGAAGCAGAGGTCCAGGATTGTGCTGAAAACCAAAACATCAATTTCTCTCTAGCTGACTTTCCCAGATGTGCAGAAGCAGAGGTCCAGTATTATGCTGAAATCTGCCTTGCAATTTCTATCTAGCTGACTTTTCCAGATGTGCAGGAGTGTTCCAGGATTATGCTGAAATCTACATCAATTTCTCTCTAGCTGACATTTTCCAGATGTGTAGAAGCAGAGTTCCAGCTGTGTGCTGAAACCTGCCTTACAATTTCTCTCTAGCTGACTTTTCCAGATGTGCAGAAGCTGAGTTCAAAGATTATGGTTAAATCTGCCACATCAATTTCTGTCTAGCTGACATTTTCCATATGTGCAGAAGTAGAGTTCAAGGATTATGCTGATATCTGCCTTGCAAGTTTTCTCAAGCTGACATTTTCCATATGTACAGAATCAGAGTTCCTGGTGTATGCTGAAATCTGCCTTGCAATTTCTCTCTAGCTGACTTTTCCAGATGTGCAGAAGCTGAGTTCAAAGATTATGGTGAAATCTACCACATCAATTTCTCTCTAGCTGACATTTTCCAGATGTGCAGAAGCTGAGTTCAAAGATTATGGTGAAATCTACCCCATCAATTTCACTCTAGCTGACATTTTCCAGATGTGCAGAAGCTGAGTTCAAAGATTTTGGTGAAATCTACCCCATCAATTTCACTCTAGCTGACATTTTCCAGATGTGCAGAAGCAGAGTTCCAGGATTATGCTGAAATATGCAACATCAATTTCTCTCTATCTGACATTTTCCAGATGTGCAGAAGCAGAGGTCCAGGATTGTGCTGAAAACCACAACATCAATTTCTCTCTAGCTGACTTTTCCAGATGTGCAGAAGCAGAGTTCCAGTATTATGCTGAAATATACAACATCAATTTCTCTCTAACTGACATTTTCCAGATGTGTAGAACCAGAGATCCAGGATTATGCTGAAATCTGCCTTGCAATTTGTCTCCAAGTGAAATTTTCCAGATGTGGAGAAGCAGAGTTCAAAGATTATGCTGAAATCTACCACATCAATTTCTCTCTAGCTGACATTTTCCAGATGTGCAGAAGCAGACTTCCAGGATTATGCTGAAATCTGCCTCTGCATTTTCTCTCTAGCTGACATTTTCCAGATGTGCAGAAGCAGAGTTCCAAGATTATGCTGAAATCTGCCTTGCAATTTCTCTCGAGCTGACATTTGCCAGATGTGCAGAAGCAGAGTTCCAGGATTATTCTGAAATCTGCCTTGCAATTTATCTCCAGGTGACATTTTCCAGATGTGCAGAAGCAGAGTTCAAACATTATGCTGAAATCTACCACTTCAATTTCTCTCTAGCTGACATTTTCCAGAGTTGCAGAAGAAGAGTTCCAGGGTTATGCTGAAATCTGCCTCTGCGTTTTTCCTCTAGCTGACATTTTCCAGATGTGAAAAAGCAGAGTTCAAAGATTATGCTGAAATCTACAACTTCAATTTCTCTCTAGCTTACATTTTCCAGATGTGCAGAAGCAGAGTTCCAGGATTATGCTGAAATCTGCCTCTGCATTTTCTCTCTAGCTGACATTTTCCAGATGTGCAGAAGCAGAGTTCCAAGATTATGCTGAAATCTGCCTTGCAATTTCTCTCGAGCTGACATTTGCCAGATGTGCAGAAGCAGAGTTCCAGGATTATTCTGAAATCTGCCTTGCAATTTATCTCCAGGTGACATTTTCCAGATGTGCAGAAGCAGAGTTCATGCTGAAATCTAACACATCAATTTCTCTCTAGCTGCCATTTTCCAGATGTGCAGAAGCAGAGTTCAAACATTATGCTGAAATCTACCACTTCAATTTCTCTCTAGCTGACATTTTCCAGAGTTGCAGAAGAAGAGTTCCAGGGTTATGCTGAAATCTGCCTCTGCGTTTTTCCTCTAGCTGACATTTTCCAGATGTGAAAAAGCAGAGTTCAAAGATTATGCTGAAATCTACAACTTCAATTTCTCTCTAGCTTACATTTTCCAGATGTGCAGAAGCAGAGTTCCAGGATTATGCTGAAATCTGCCTCTGCATTTTCTCTCTAGCTGACATTTTCCACATGTGCAGAAGCAGAGTTCAAAGATTATGCTGAAATCTACCACATCAATTTCTCTCTATCTGACATTTTCCAGATGTGCAGAAGCAGAGGTCCAGGATTGTGCTGAAAACCACAACATCAATTTCTCTCTAGCTGACTTTCCCAGATGTGCAGAAGCAGAGGTCCAGTATTATGCTGAAATCTGCCTTGCAATTTCTCTCTAGCTGACTTTTCCAGATGTGCAGGAGTGTTCCAGGATTATGCTGAAATCTACATCAATTTCTCTCTAGCTGACATTTTCCAGATGTGCAGATGCAGATTTCCAGGTGTGTGCTGAAACCTGCCTTACAATTTCTCTCTAGCTGACTTTTCCAGATGTGCAGAAGCTGAGTTCAAAGATTATGGTGAAATCTGCCACATCAATTTCTGTCTAGCTGACATTTGCCAGATGTGCAGAAGTAGAGTTCAAGGATTATGCTGAAATCTGCCTTGCAAGTTTTCTCAAGCTGACATTTCCCATATGTACAGAATCAGAGTTCCTGGTGTATGCTGAAATCTGCCTTGCAATTTCTCTCTAGCTGACATTTGCCAGATGTGCAGAAGCTGAGTTCAAAGATTATGGTGAAATCTGCCTTGCAATTTCTCTCGAGCTGACATTTGCCAGATGTGCAGAAGCAGAGTTCCAGGATTATTCTGAAATCTGCCTTGCAATTTATCTCCAGGTGACATTTTCCAGATGTGCAGAAGCAGAGTTCAAACATTATGCTGAAATCTACCACTTCAATTTCTCTCTAGCTGACATTTTCCAGAGTTGCAGAAGAAGAGTTCCAGGGTTATGCTGAAATCTGCCTCTGCGTTTTTCCTCTAGCTGACATTTTCCAGATGTGAAAAAGCAGAGTTCAAAGATTATGCTGAAATCTACAACTTCAATTTCTCTCTAGCTTACATTTTCCAGATGTGCAGAAGCAGAGTTCCAGGATTATGCTGAAATCTGCCTCTGCATTTTCTCTCTAGCTGACATTTTCCAGATGTGCAGAAGCAGAGTTCCAAGATTATGCTGAAATCTGCCTTGCAATTTCTCTCGAGCTGACATTTGCCAGATGTGCAGAAGCAGAGTTCCAGGATTATTCTGAAATCTGCCTTGCAATTTATCTCCAGGTGACATTTTCCAGATGTGCAGAAGCAGAGTTCATGCTGAAATCTAACACATCAATTTCTCTCTAGCTGCCATTTTCCAGATGTGCAGAAGCAGAGTTCAAACATTATGCTGAAATCTACCACTTCAATTTCTCTCTAGCTGACATTTTCCAGAGTTGCAGAAGAAGAGTTCCAGGGTTATGCTGAAATCTGCCTCTGCGTTTTTCCTCTAGCTGACATTTTCCAGATGTGAAAAAGCAGAGTTCAAAGATTATGCTGAAATCTACAACTTCAATTTCTCTCTAGCTTACATTTTCCAGATGTGCAGAAGCAGAGTTCCAGGATTATGCTGAAATCTGCCTCTGCATTTTCTCTCTAGCTGACATTTTCCACATGTGCAGAAGCAGAGTTCAAAGATTATGCTGAAATCTACCACATCAATTTCTCTCTATCTGACATTTTCCAGATGTGCAGAAGCAGAGGTCCAGGATTGTGCTGAAAACCACAACATCAATTTCTCTCTAGCTGACTTTCCCAGATGTGCAGAAGCAGAGGTCCAGTATTATGCTGAAATCTGCCTTGCAATTTCTCTCTAGCTGACTTTTCCAGATGTGCAGGAGTGTTCCAGGATTATGCTGAAATCTACATCAATTTCTCTCTAGCTGACATTTTCCAGATGTGCAGATGCAGATTTCCAGGTGTGTGCTGAAACCTGCCTTACAATTTCTCTCTAGCTGACTTTTCCAGATGTGCAGAAGCTGAGTTCAAAGATTATGGTGAAATCTGCCACATCAATTTCTGTCTAGCTGACATTTGCCAGATGTGCAGAAGTAGAGTTCAAGGATTATGCTGAAATCTGCCTTGCAAGTTTTCTCAAGCTGACATTTCCCATATGTACAGAATCAGAGTTCCTGGTGTATGCTGAAATCTGCCTTGCAATTTCTCTCTAGCTGACATTTGCCAGATGTGCAGAAGCTGAGTTCAAAGATTATGGTGAAATCTACCACATCAATTTCACTCTAGCTGACATTTTCCAGATGTGCAGAAGCAGAGTTCCAGGATTATGCTGAAATATGCAACATCAATTTCTCTCTAACTGACATTTTCCAGATGTGTAGAAGCAGAGTTCCAGGATTATGCTGAAATCTACCTTGCAATTTGTCTCCAAGTGAAATTTTCCAGATGTGGAGAAGCAGAGTTCAAAGATTATGCTGAAATCTACCACATCAATTTCTCTCTAGCTGACATTTTCCAGATGTGCAGAAGCAGACTTCCAGGATTATGCTGAAATCTGCCTCTGCATTTTTCCTCTAGCTGACATTTTCCAGATGTGCAGAAGCATAGTTCTAAGATTATGCTGAAATCTACAACATCAATTTCTCTCTAGCTGTCATTTTCCAGATGTGAGGAAGCAGAGTTCCAGGATTATGCTGAAATCAGCATCTGCATTTTCTCTCTAGCTGACATTTTCCAGATGTGCAGAAGCAGAGTTCTAAGATTATGCTGAAATCTACAACATCAATTTCTCTCTATCTGACATTTTCCAGATGTGCAGAAGCAGAGGTCCAGGATTGTGCTGAAAACCACAACATCAATTTCTCTCTAGCTGACTTTCCCAGATGTGCAGAAGCAGAGGTCCAGTATTATGCTGAAATCTGCCTTGCAATTTCTATCTAGCTGACTTTTCCAGATGTGCAGGAGTGTTCCAGGATTATGCTGAAATCTACATCAATTTCTCTCTAGCTGACATTTTCCAGATGTGTAGAAGCAGAGTTCCAGCTGTGTGCTGAAACCTGCCTTACAATTTCTCTCTAGCTGACTTTTCCAGATGTGCAGAAGCTGAGTTCAAAGATTATGGTTAAATCTGCCACATCAATTTCTGTCTAGCTGACATTTGCCAGATGTGCAGAAGTAGAGTTCAAGGATTATGCTGATATCTGCCTTGCAAGTTTTCTCAAGCTGACATTTTCCATATGTACAGAATCAGAGTTCCTGGTGTATGCTGAAATCTGCCTTGCAATTTCTCTCTAGCTGACTTTTCCAGATGTGCAGAAGCTGAGTTCAAAGATTATGGTGAAATCTACCACATCAATTTCTCTCTAGCTGACATTTTCCAGATGTGCAGAAGCTGAGTTCAAAGATTATGGTGAAATCTACCCCATCAATTTCACTCTAGCTGACATTTTCCAGATGTGCAGAAGCTGAGTTCAAAGATTTTGGTGAAATCTACCCCATCAATTTCACTCTAGCTGACATTTTCCAGATGTGCAGAAGCAGAGTTCCAGGATTATGCTGAAATATGCAACATCAATTTCTCTCTATCTGACATTTTCCAGATGTGCAGAAGCAGAGGTCCAGGATTGTGCTGAAAACCACAACATCAATTTCTGTCTAGCTGACTTTTCCAGATGTGCAGAAGCAGAGTTCCAGTATTATGCTGAAATATACAACATCAATTTCTCTCTAACTGACATTTTCCAGATGTGTAGAACCAGAGATCCAGGATTATGCTGAAATCTGCCTTGCAATTTGTCTCCAAGTGAAATTTTCCAGATGTGGAGAAGCAGAGTTCAAAGATTATGCTGAAATCTACCACATCAATTTCTCTCTAGCTGACATTTTCCAGATGTGCAGAAGCAGACTTCCAGGATTATGCTGAAATCTGCCTCTGCATTTTCTCTCTAGCTGACATTTTCCAGATGTGCAGAAGCAGAGTTCCAAGATTATGCTGAAATCTGCCTTGCAATTTCTCTCGAGCTGACATTTGCCAGATGTGCAGAAGCAGAGTTCCAGGATTATTCTGAAATCTGCCTTGCAATTTATCTCCAGGTGACATTTTCCAGATGTGCAGAAGCAGAGTTCATGCTGAAATCTAACACATCAATTTCTCTCTAGCTGCCATTTTCCAGATGTGCAGAAGCAGAGTTCAAACATTATGCTGAAATCTACCACTTCAATTTCTCTCTAGCTGACATTTTCCAGAGTTGCAGAAGAAGAGTTCCAGGGTTATGCTGAAATCTGCCTCTGCGTTTTTCCTCTAGCTGACATTTTCCAGATGTGAAAAAGCAGAGTTCAAAGATTATGCTGAAATCTACAACTTCAATTTCTCTCTAGCTTACATTTTCCAGATGTGCAGAAGCAGAGTTCCAGGATTATGCTGAAATCTGCCTCTGCATTTTCTCTCTAGCTGACATTTTCCACATGTGCAGAAGCAGAGTTCAAAGATTATGCTGAAATCTACCACATCAATTTCTCTCTATCTGACATTTTCCAGATGTGCAGAAGCAGAGGTCCAGGATTGTGCTGAAAACCACAACATCAATTTCTCTCTAGCTGACTTTCCCAGATGTGCAGAAGCAGAGGTCCAGTATTATGCTGAAATCTGCCTTGCAATTTCTCTCTAGCTGACTTTTCCAGATGTGCAGGAGTGTTCCAGGATTATGCTGAAATCTACATCAATTTCTCTCTAGCTGACATTTTCCAGATGTGCAGATGCAGATTTCCAGGTGTGTGCTGAAACCTGCCTTACAATTTCTCTCTAGCTGACTTTTCCAGATGTGCAGAAGCTGAGTTCAAAGATTATGGTGAAATCTGCCACATCAATTTCTGTCTAGCTGACATTTGCCAGATGTGCAGAAGTAGAGTTCAAGGATTATGCTGAAATCTGCCTTGCAAGTTTTCTCAAGCTGACATTTCCCATATGTACAGAATCAGAGTTCCTGGTGTATGCTGAAATCTGCCTTGCAATTTCTCTCTAGCTGACATTTGCCAGATGTGCAGAAGCTGAGTTCAAAGATTATGGTGAAATCTACCACATCAATTTCACTCTAGCTGACATTTTCCAGATGTGCAGAAGCAGAGTTCCAGGATTATGCTGAAATATGCAACATCAATTTCTCTCTAACTGACATTTTCCAGATGTGTAGAAGCAGAGTTCCAGGATTATGCTGAAATCTACCTTGCAATTTGTCTCCAAGTGAAATTTTCCAGATGTGGAGAAGCAGAGTTCAAAGATTATGCTGAAATCTACCACATCAATTTCTCTCTAGCTGACATTTTCCAGATGTGCAGAAGCAGACTTCCAGGATTATGCTGAAATCTGCCTCTGCATTTTTCCTCTAGCTGACATTTTCCAGATGTGCAGAAGCATAGTTCTAAGATTATGCTGAAATCTACAACATCAATTTCTCTCTAGCTGTCATTTTCCAGATGTGAGGAAGCAGAGTTCCAGGATTATGCTGAAATCAGCATCTGCATTTTCTCTCTAGCTGACATTTTCCAGATGTGCAGAAGCAGAGTTCTAAGATTATGCTGAAATCTACAACATCAATTTCTCTCTATCTGACATTTTCCAGATGTGCAGAAGCAGAGGTCCAGGATTGTGCTGAAAACCACAACATCAATTTCTCTCTAGCTGACTTTCCCAGATGTGCAGAAGCAGAGGTCCAGTATTATGCTGAAATCTGCCTTGCAATTTCTATCTAGCTGACTTTTCCAGATGTGCAGGAGTGTTCCAGGATTATGCTGAAATCTACATCAATTTCTCTCTAGCTGACATTTTCCAGATGTGTAGAAGCAGAGTTCCAGCTGTGTGCTGAAACCTGCCTTACAATTTCTCTCTAGCTGACTTTTCCAGATGTGCAGAAGCTGAGTTCAAAGATTATGGTTAAATCTGCCACATCAATTTCTGTCTAGCTGACATTTGCCAGATGTGCAGAAGTAGAGTTCAAGGATTATGCTGATATCTGCCTTGCAAGTTTTCTCAAGCTGACATTTTCCATATGTACAGAATCAGAGTTCCTGGTGTATGCTGAAATCTGCCTTGCAATTTCTCTCTAGCTGACTTTTCCAGATGTGCAGAAGCTGAGTTCAAAGATTATGGTGAAATCTACCACATCAATTTCTCTCTAGCTGACATTTTCCAGATGTGCAGAAGCTGAGTTCAAAGATTATGGTGAAATCTACCCCATCAATTTCACTCTAGCTGACATTTTCCAGATGTGCAGAAGCTGAGTTCAAAGATTTTGGTGAAATCTACCCCATCAATTTCACTCTAGCTGACATTTTCCAGATGTGCAGAAGCAGAGTTCCAGGATTATGCTGAAATATGCAACATCAATTTCTCTCTATCTGACATTTCCCAGATGTGCAGAAGCAGAGGTCCAGGATTGTGCTGAAAACCACAACATCAATTTCTGTCTAGCTGACTTTTCCAGATGTGCAGAAGCAGAGTTCCAGTATTATGCTGAAATATACAACATCAATTTCTCTCTAACTGACATTTTCCAGATGTGTAGAACCAGAGATCCAGGATTATGCTGAAATCTGCCTTGCAATTTGTCTCCAAGTGAAATTTTCCAGATGTGGAGAAGCAGAGTTCAAAGATTATGCTGAAATCTACCACATCAATTTCTCTCTAGCTGACATTTTCCAGATGTGCAGAAGCAGACTTCCAGGATTATGCTGAAATCTGCCTCTGCATTTTCTCTCTAGCTGACATTTTCCAGATGTGCAGAAGCAGAGTTCCAAGATTATGCTGAAATCTGCCTTGCAATTTCTCTCGAGCTGACATTTGCCAGATGTGCAGAAGCAGAGTTCCAGGATTATTCTGAAATCTGCCTTGCAATTTATCTCCAGGTGACATTTTCCAGATGTGCAGAAGCAGAGTTCATGCTGAAATCTAACACATCAATTTCTCTCTAGCTGCCATTTTCCAGATGTGCAGAAGCAGAGTTCAAACATTATGCTGAAATCTACCACTTCAATTTCTCTCTAGCTGACATTTTCCAGAGTTGCAGAAGAAGAGTTCCAGGGTTATGCTGAAATCTGCCTCTGCGTTTTTCCTCTAGCTGACATTTTCCATATGTGAAAAAGCAGAGTTCAAAGATTATGCTGAAATCTACAACTTCAATTTCTCTCTAGCTTACATTTTCCAGATGTGCAGAAGCAGAGTTCCAGGATTATGCTGAAATCTGCCTCTGCATTTTCTCTCTAGCTGACATTTTCCACATGTGCAGAAGCAGAGTTCAAAGATTATGCTGAAATCTACCACATCAATTTCTCTCTATCTGACATTTTCCAGATGTGCAGAAGCAGAGGTCCAGGATTGTGCTGAAAACCACAACATCAATTTCTCTCTAGCTGACTTTCCCAGATGTGCAGAAGCAGAGGTCCAGTATTATGCTGAAATCTGCCTTGCAATTTTTCTCTAGCTGACTTTTCCAGATGTTGAGGAGTGTTCCAGGATTATGCTGAAATCTACATCAATTTCTCTCTAGCTGACATTTTCCAGATGTGCAGATGCAGATTTCCAGGTGTGTGCTGAAACCTGCCTTACAATTTCTCTCTAGCTGACTTTTCCAGATGTGCAGAAGCTGAGTTCAAAGATTATGCTGAAATCTGCCTTGCAAGTTTTCTCAAGCTGACATTTCCCATATGTACAGAATCAGAGTTCCTGGTGTATGCTGAAATCTGCCTTGCAATTTCTCTCTAGCTGACATTTGCCAGATGTGCAGAAGCTGAGTTCAAAGATTATGGTGAAATCTACCACATCAATTTCACTCTAGCTGACATTTTCCAGATGTGCAGAAGCAGAGTTCCAGGATTATGCTGAAATATGCAACATCAATTTCTCTCTAACTGACATTTTCCAGATGTGTAGAACCAGAGATCCAGGATTATGCTGAAATCTACCTTGCAATTTGTCTCCAAGTGAAATTTTCCAGATGTGGAGAAGCAGAGTTCAAAGATTATGCTGAAATCTACCACATCAATTTCTCTCTAGCTGACATTTTCCAGATGTGCAGAAGCAGACTTCCAGGATTATGCTGAAATCTGCCTCTGCATTTTCTCTCTAGCTGACATTTTCCACATGTGCAGAAGCAGAGTTCCAAGATTATGCTGAAATCTGCCTTGCAATTTCTCTCTAGCTGACATTTGCCAGATGTGCAGAAGCAGAGTTCCAGGATTATTCTGAAATCTGCCTTGCAATTTTTCTCCAGGTGACATTTTCCAGATGTGCAGAAGCAGAGTTCAAACATGCTGAAATCTAACACATCAATTTCTCTCTTGCTGACATTTTCCAGAGTTGCAGAAGCAGAGTTCCAGGATTATGCTGAAATCAGCTTCTGCATTTTCTCTCTAGCTGACATTTTCCAGATGTGCAGAAGCAGAGTTCTAAGATTATACTGAAATCTACAACTTCAATTTCTCTCTAGCTGACATTTTCCAGATGTGCAGAAGCAGAGTTCTAAGATTATGCTGAAATCTACAACATCAATTTCTCTCTAGCTTACATTTTCCAGATGTGCAGAAGCAGAGTTCCATGATTATGCTGAAATCTGCCTCTGCATTTTCCCTCTAGCTGACATTTTCCAGATGTGCAGAAGCAGAGTTCTAAGATTATGCTGAAATCTACAACATCAATTTCTCTCTAGCTGACATTTTCCAGATGTGAGGAAGCAGAGTTCCAGGATTATTCTGAAATCAGCCTCTGCATTTTCTCTCTAGCTGACATTTTCCAGATGTGCAGAAGCAGAGTTCTAAGATTATGCTGAAATCTACAACATCAATTTCTCTCTAGCTGCCATTTTCCAGATGTGCAGAAGCAGAGTTCAAACATTATGCTGAAATCTGCCTTGCAAGTTTTCTCAAGCTGACATTTTCCATATGTACAGAATCAGAGTTCCTGGTGTATGCTGAAATCTGCCTTGCAATTTCTCTCTAGCTTACATTTTCCAGATGTGCAGAAGCTGAGTTCAAAGATTATGGTGAAATCTACCACATCAATTTCTCTCTAGCTGACATTTTCCAGATGTGCAGAAGCTGAGTTCAAAGATTATGGTGAAATCTACAGATCAATTTCTCTCTAGCTGACATTTGCCATATGTGCAGAAGCAGAGTTCAAACATGCTGAAATCTAACACATCAATTTCTCTCTTGCTGACATTTTCTAGAGTTGCAGAAGCAGAGGTCCAGGATTGTGCTGAAAACCACAACATCAATTTCTCTCTAGCTGACTTTCCCAGATGTGCAGAAGCAGAGGTCCAGTATTATGCTGAAATCTGCCTTGCAATTTCTATCTAGCTGACTTTTCCAGATGTGCAGGAGTGTTCCAGGATTATGCTGAAATCTACATCAATTTCTCTCTAGCTGACATTTTCCAGATGTGTAGAAGCAGAGTTCCAGCTGTGTGCTGAAACCTGCCTTACAATTTCTCTCTAGCTGACTTTTCCAGATGTGCAGAAGCTGAGTTCAAAGATTATGGTTAAATCTGCCACATCAATTTCTGTCTAGCTGACATTTGCCAGATGTGCAGAAGTAGAGTTCAAGGATTATGCTGATATCTGCCTTGCAAGTTTTCTCAAGCTGACATTTTCCATATGTACAGAATCAGAGTTCCTGGTGTATGCTGAAATCTGCCTTGCAATTTCTCTCTAGCTGACTTTTCCAGATGTGCAGAAGCTGAGTTCAAAGATTATGGTGAAATCTACCACATCAATTTCTCTCTAGCTGACATTTTCCAGATGTGCAGAAGCTGAGTTCAAAGATTATGGTGAAATCTACCCCATCAATTTCACTCTAGCTGACATTTTCCAGATGTGCAGAAGCTGAGTTCAAAGATTATGGTGAAATCTACCCCATCAATTTCACTCTAGCTGACATTTTCCAGATGTGCAGAAGCTGAGTTCAAAGATTTTGGTGAAATCTACCCCATCAATTTCACTCTAGCTGACATTTTCCAGATGTGCAGAAGCAGAGTTCCAGGATTATGCTGAAATATGCAACATCAATTTCTCTCTATCTGACATTTTCCAGATGTGCAGAAGCAGAGGTCCAGGATTGTGCTGAAAACCACAACATCAATTTCTGTCTAGCTGACTTTTCCAGATGTGCAGAAGCAGAGTTCCAGTATTATGCTGAAATATACAACATCAATTTCTCTCTAACTGACATTTTCCAGATGTGTAGAACCAGAGATCCAGGATTATGCTGAAATCTGCCTTGCAATTTGTCTCCAAGTGAAATTTTCCAGATGTGGAGAAGCAGAGTTCAAAGATTATGCTGAAATCTACCACATCAATTTCTCTCTAGCTGACATTTTCCAGATGTGCAGAAGCAGACTTCCAGGATTATGCTGAAATCTGCCTCTGCATTTTCTCTCTAGCTGACATTTTCCAGATGTGCAGAAGCAGAGTTCCAAGATTATGCTGAAATCTGCCTTGCAATTTCTCTCGAGCTGACATTTGCCAGATGTGCAGAAGCAGAGTTCCAGGATTATTCTGAAATCTGCCTTGCAATTTATCTCCAGGTGACATTTTCCAGATGTGCAGAAGCAGAGTTCATGCTGAAATCTAACACATCAATTTCTCTCTAGCTGCCATTTTCCAGATGTGCAGAAGCAGAGTTCAAACATTATGCTGAAATCTACCACTTCAATTTCTCTCTAGCTGACATTTTCCAGAGTTGCAGAAGAAGAGTTCCAGGGTTATGCTGAAATCTGCCTCTGCGTTTTTCCTCTAGCTGACATTTTCCATATGTGAAAAAGCAGAGTTCAAAGATTATGCTGAAATCTACAACTTCAATTTCTCTCTAGCTTACATTTTCCAGATGTGCAGAAGCAGAGTTCCAGGATTATGCTGAAATCTGCCTCTGCATTTTCTCTCTAGCTGACATTTTCCACATGTGCAGAAGCAGAGTTCAAAGATTATGCTGAAATCTACCACATCAATTTCTCTCTATCTGACATTTTCCAGATGTGCAGAAGCAGAGGTCCAGGATTGTGCTGAAAACCACAACATCAATTTCTCTCTAGCTGACTTTCCCAGATGTGCAGAAGCAGAGGTCCAGTATTATGCTGAAATCTGCCTTGCAATTTTTCTCTAGCTGACTTTTCCAGATGTTGAGGAGTGTTCCAGGATTATGCTGAAATCTACATCAATTTCTCTCTAGCTGACATTTTCCAGATGTGCAGATGCAGATTTCCAGGTGTGTGCTGAAACCTGCCTTACAATTTCTCTCTAGCTGACTTTTCCAGATGTGCAGAAGCTGAGTTCAAAGATTATGCTGAAATCTGCCTTGCAAGTTTTCTCAAGCTGACATTTCCCATATGTACAGAATCAGAGTTCCTGGTGTATGCTGAAATCTGCCTTGCAATTTCTCTCTAGCTGACATTTGCCAGATGTGCAGAAGCTGAGTTCAAAGATTATGGTGAAATCTACCACATCAATTTCACTCTAGCTGACATTTTCCAGATGTGCAGAAGCAGAGTTCCAGGATTATGCTGAAATATGCAACATCAATTTCTCTCTAACTGACATTTTCCAGATGTGTAGAACCAGAGATCCAGGATTATGCTGAAATCTACCTTGCAATTTGTCTCCAAGTGAAATTTTCCAGATGTGGAGAAGCAGAGTTCAAAGATTATGCTGAAATCTACCACATCAATTTCTCTCTAGCTGACATTTTCCAGATGTGCAGAAGCAGACTTCCAGGATTATGCTGAAATCTGCCTCTGCATTTTCTCTCTAGCTGACATTTTCCACATGTGCAGAAGCAGAGTTCCAAGATTATGCTGAAATCTGCCTTGCAATTTCTCTCTAGCTGACATTTGCCAGATGTGCAGAAGCAGAGTTCCAGGATTATTCTGAAATCTGCCTTGCAATTTTTCTCCAGGTGACATTTTCCAGATGTGCAGAAGCAGAGTTCAAACATGCTGAAATCTAACACATCAATTTCTCTCTTGCTGACATTTTCCAGAGTTGCAGAAGCAGAGTTCCAGGATTATGCTGAAATCAGCTTCTGCATTTTCTCTCTAGCTGACATTTTCCAGATGTGCAGAAGCAGAGTTCTAAGATTATACTGAAATCTACAACTTCAATTTCTCTCTAGCTGACATTTTCCAGATGTGCAGAAGCAGAGTTCTAAGATTATGCTGAAATCTACAACATCAATTTCTCTCTAGCTTACATTTTCCAGATGTGCAGAAGCAGAGTTCCATGATTATGCTGAAATCTGCCTCTGCATTTTCCCTCTAGCTGACATTTTCCAGATGTGCAGAAGCAGAGTTCTAAGATTATGCTGAAATCTACAACATCAATTTCTCTCTAGCTGACATTTTCCAGATGTGAGGAAGCAGAGTTCCAGGATTATTCTGAAATCAGCCTCTGCATTTTCTCTCTAGCTGACATTTTCCAGATGTGCAGAAGCAGAGTTCTAAGATTATGCTGAAATCTACAACATCAATTTCTCTCTAGCTGCCATTTTCCAGATGTGCAGAAGCAGAGTTCAAACATTATGCTGAAATCTGCCTTGCAAGTTTTCTCAAGCTGACATTTTCCATATGTACAGAATCAGAGTTCCTGGTGTATGCTGAAATCTGCCTTGCAATTTCTCTCTAGCTTACATTTTCCAGATGTGCAGAAGCTGAGTTCAAAGATTATGGTGAAATCTACCACATCAATTTCTCTCTAGCTGACATTTTCCAGATGTGCAGAAGCTGAGTTCAAAGATTATGGTGAAATCTACAGATCAATTTCTCTCTAGCTGACATTTGCCATATGTGCAGAAGCAGAGTTCAAACATGCTGAAATCTAACACATCAATTTCTCTCTTGCTGACATTTTCTAGAGTTGCAGAAGCAGAGGTCCAGGATTGTGCTGAAAACCACAACATCAATTTCTCTCTAGCTGACTTTCCCAGATGTGCAGAAGCAGAGGTCCAGTATTATGCTGAAATCTGCCTTGCAATTTCTATCTAGCTGACTTTTCCAGATGTGCAGGAGTGTTCCAGGATTATGCTGAAATCTACATCAATTTCTCTCTAGCTGACATTTTCCAGATGTGTAGAAGCAGAGTTCCAGCTGTGTGCTGAAACCTGCCTTACAATTTCTCTCTAGCTGACTTTTCCAGATGTGCAGAAGCTGAGTTCAAAGATTATGGTTAAATCTGCCACATCAATTTCTGTCTAGCTGACATTTGCCAGATGTGCAGAAGTAGAGTTCAAGGATTATGCTGATATCTGCCTTGCAAGTTTTCTCAAGCTGACATTTTCCATATGTACAGAATCAGAGTTCCTGGTGTATGCTGAAATCTGCCTTGCAATTTCTCTCTAGCTGACTTTTCCAGATGTGCAGAAGCTGAGTTCAAAGATTATGGTGAAATCTACCACATCAATTTCTCTCTAGCTGACATTTTCCAGATGTGCAGAAGCTGAGTTCAAAGATTATGGTGAAATCTACCCCATCAATTTCACTCTAGCTGACATTTTCCAGATGTGCAGAAGCAGAGTTCCAGGATTATGCTGAAATATGCAACATCAATTTCTCTCTAACTGACATTTTCCAGATGTGTAGAACCAGAGATCCAGGATTATGCTGAAATCTGCCTTGCAATTTGTCTCCAAGTGAAATTTTCCAGATGTGGAGAAGCAGAGTTCAAAGATTATGCTGAAATCTACCACATCAATTTCTCTCTAGCTGACATTTTCCAGATGTGCAGAAGCAGACTTCCAGGACTATGCTGAAATCTGCCTCTGCATTTTCTCTCTAGCTTACATTTTCCAGATGTGCAGAAGCAGAGTTCCAGGATTATGATGAAATCAACCACATCAATTTCTCTCTAGCTGACATTTTCCAGATGTGCAGAAGCAGAGTTCCAGGATTATGCTGAAATCTGCCTTGCAATTTTTCTCCAGGTGACATTTTCCAGGTCTGCAGAAACAGAGTTCAAAGATTATGCTGAGATCTACCACATCAATTTCTCTCTAGCTGACCTTTTCCAGATGTGCAGAAGCAGAGTTCCAGGATTATGATGAAATCTACCACATCAATTTCTCTTTAGCTTACATTTTCCAGATGTGCGGAAGTAGAGTTCGAAGATTATGCTTAAATCTAACTCTGCATTTTCTCTCCAGGTGACATTTTCCAGATGTGCAGAAGCAGAGTTCAAAGATTATACTGAAATCTACCACATCAATTTCTCTCTAGCTGATATTTTCCAGATGTGAAGAAGCAGAGTTGCCGGATTATGATTAAATATGCCTTGCAATTTTTCTCCAGCGGACATTTGCCAGATGTGCAGAAGCAGAGCTCCAGGATTATGCTGAAATCTACCACATCAATTTCTCTCTAGCTGACATTTTCCAGATGTGAAGAAGCAGAGTTCAAACATTATGCTGAAATCTGCCTTACAATTTTTCTCCAGCTGACATTTTCCAGGTTTGCAGAAGCAGAGTTCCAGGATTATGCTTAAATATGGCTTGCAATTTTTCTCCAGTGGACATTTTCCAGATGTGCAGAAGCAGAGTTCATGCTGAAATCTACCACTTCAATTTCTCTCTAGCTGCCATTTTCCAGATGTGCAGAAGCAGAGTTCAAACATTATGCTGAAATCTACCACTTCAATATCTCTCTAGCTGACATTTTCCAGAGTTGCAGAAGAAGAGTTCCAGGGTTATGCTGAAATCTGCCTCTGCGTTTTTCCTCTAGCTGACATTTTCCAGATGTGAAAAAGCAGAGTTCAAAGATTATACTGAAATCTACAACTTCAATTTCTCTCTAGCTGACATTTTCCAGATGTGCAGAAGCAGAGTTCTAAGATTATGCTGAAATCTACAACATCAATTTCTCTCTAGCTTACATTTTCCAGATGTGCAGAAGCAGAGTTCCATGATTATGCTGAAATCTGCCTCTGCATTTTCCCTCTAGCTGACATTTTCCAGATGTGCAGAAGCAGAGTTCTAAGATTATGCTGAAATCTACAACATCAATTTCTCTCTAGCTGCCATTTTCCAGATGTGCAGAAGCAGAGTTCAAACATTATGCTGAAATCTGCCTTGCAAGTTTTCTCAAGCTGACATTTTCCATATGTACAGAATCAGAGTTCCTGGTGTATGCTGAAATCTGCCTTGCAATTTCTCTCTAGCTTACATTTTCCAGATGTGCAGAAGCTGAGTTCAAAGATTATGGTGAAATCTACCACATCAATTTCTCTCTAGCTGACATTTTCCAGATGTGCAGAAGCTGAGTTCAAAGATTATGGTGAAATCTACAGATCAATTTCTCTCTAGCTGACATTTGCCATATGTGCAGAAGCAGAGTTCAAACATGCTGAAATCTAACACATCAATTTCTCTCTTGCTGACATTTTCTAGAGTTGCAGAAGCAGAGTTCCAGGATTATGCTGAAATCAGCTTCTGCATTTTCTCTCTAGCTGACATTTTCCAGATGTGCAGAAGCAGAGTTCTAAGATTATGCTGAAATCTACAACATCAATTTTTCTCTAGCTTACATTTTCCAGATGTGCAGAAGCAGAGTTCCATGATTATGCTGAAATCTGCCTCTGCATTTTTCCTCTAGCTGACATTTTCCAGATGTGCAGAAGCATAGTTCTAAGATTATGCTGAAATCTACAACATCAATTTCTCTCTAGCTGTCATTTTCCAGATGTGAGGAAGCAGAGTTCCAGGATTATGCTGAAATCAGCATCTGCATTTTCTCTCTAGCTGACATTTTCCAGATGTGCAGAAGCAGAGTTCTAAGATTATGCTGAAATCTACAACATCAATTTCTCTCTATCTGACATTTTCCAGATGTGCAGAAGCAGAGGTCCAGGATTGTGCTGAAAACCACAACATCAATTTCTCTCTAGCTGACTTTCCCAGATGTGCAGAAGCAGAGGTCCAGTATTATGCTGAAATCTGCCTTGCAATTTCTATCTAGCTGACTTTTCCAGATGTGCAGGAGTGTTCCAGGATTATGCTGAAATCTACATCAATTTCTCTCTAGCTGACATTTTCCAGATGTGTAGAAGCAGAGTTCCAGCTGTGTGCTGAAACCTGCCTTACAATTTCTCTCTAGCTGACTTTTCCAGATGTGCAGAAGCTGAGTTCAAAGATTATGGTTAAATCTGCCACATCAATTTCTGTCTAGCTGACATTTGCCAGATGTGCAGAAGTAGAGTTCAAGGATTATGCTGATATCTGCCTTGCAAGTTTTCTCAAGCTGACATTTTCCATATGTACAGAATCAGAGTTCCTGGTGTATGCTGAAATCTGCCTTGCAATTTCTCTCTAGCTGACTTTTCCAGATGTGCAGAAGCTGAGTTCAAAGATTATGGTGAAATCTACCACATCAATTTCTCTCTAGCTGACATTTTCCAGATGTGCAGAAGCTGAGTTCAAAGATTATGGTGAAATCTACCCCATCAATTTCACTCTAGCTGACATTTTCCAGATGTGCAGAAGCAGAGTTCCAGGATTATGCTGAAATATGCAACATCAATTTCTCTCTAACTGACATTTTCCAGATGTGTAGAACCAGAGATCCAGGATTATGCTGAAATCTGCCTTGCAATTTGTCTCCAAGTGAAATTTTCCAGATGTGGAGAAGCAGAGTTCAAAGATTATGCTGAAATCTACCACATCAATTTCTCTCTAGCTGACATTTTCCAGATGTGCAGAAGCAGACTTCCAGGACTATGCTGAAATCTGCCTCTGCATTTTCTCTCTAGCTTACATTTTCCAGATGTGCAGAAGCAGAGTTCCAGGATTATGATGAAATCTACCACATCAATTTCTCTTTAGCTTACATTTTCCAGATGTGCGGAAGTAGAGTTCGAAGATTATGCTTAAATCTAACTCTGCATTTTCTCTCTAGCTGACATTTTCTAGATGTGCAGAAGCAGAGTTCCAGGATTATGCTGAAATCTGCCTTGCAATTTCTCTCTAGCTGACATTTGCCAGATGTGCAGAAGCAGAGTTCCAGGATTATTCTGAAATCTGCCTTGCAATTTTTCTCCAGGTGACATTTTCCAGATGTGCAGAAGCAGAGTTCAAAGATTATACTGAAATCTACCACATCAATTTCTCTCTAGCTGATATTTTCCAGATGTGAAGAAGCAGAGTTGCCGGATTATGATTAAATATGCCTTGCAATTTTTCTCCAGCGGACATTTGCCAGATGTGCAGAAGCAGAGCTCCAGGATTATGCTGAAATCTACCACATCAATTTCTCTCTAGCTGACATTTTCCAGATGTGAAGAAGCAGAGTTCAAACATTATGCTGAAATCTGCCTTACAATTTTTCTCCAGCTGACATTTTCCAGGTTTGCAGAAGCAGAGTTCCAGGATTATGCTTAAATATGGCTTGCAATTTTTCTCCAGTGGACATTTTCCAGATGTGCAGAAGCAGAGTTCATGCTGAAATCTACCACTTCAATTTCTCTCTAGCTGCCATTTTCCAGATGTGCAGAAGCAGAGTTCAAACATTATACTGAAATCTACCACTTCAATATCTCTCTAGCTGACATTTTCCAGAGTTGCAGAAGAAGAGTTCCAGGGTTATGCTGAAATCTGCCTCTGCGTTTTTCCTCTAGCTGACATTTTCCAGATGTGAAAAAGCAGAGTTCAAAGATTATACTGAAATCTACAACTTCAATTTCTCTCTAGCTGACATTTTCCAGATGTGCAGAAGCAGAGTTCTAAGATTATGCTGAAATCTACAACATCAATTTCTCTCTAGCTTACATTTTCCAGATGTGCAGAAGCAGAGTTCCATGATTATGCTGAAATCTGCCTCTGCATTTTCCCTCTAGCTGACATTTTCCAGATGTGCAGAAGCAGAGTTCTAAGATTATGCTGAAATCTACAACATCAATTTCTCTCTAGCTGACATTTTCCAGATGTGAGGAAGCAGAGTTCCAGGATTATTCTGAAATCAGCCTCTGCATTTTCTCTCTAGCTGACATTTTCCAGATGTGCAGAAGCAGAGTTCTAAGATTATGCTGAAATCTACAACATCAATTTCTCTCTAGCTGCCATTTTCCAGATGTGCAGAAGCAGAGTTCAAACATTATGCTGAAATCTGCCTTGCAAGTTTTCTCAAGCTGACATTTTCCATATGTACAGAATCAGAGTTCCTGGTGTATGCTGAAATCTGCCTTGCAATTTCTCTCTAGCTTACATTTTCCAGATGTGCAGAAGCTGAGTTCAAAGATTATGGTGAAATCTACCACATCAATTTCTCTCTAGCTGACATTTTCCAGATGTGCAGAAGCTGAGTTCAAAGATTATGGTGAAATCTACAGATCAATTTCTCTCTAGCTGACATTTGCCATATGTGCAGAAGCAGAGTTCAAACATGCTGAAATCTAACACATCAATTTCTCTCTTGCTGACATTTTCTAGAGTTGCAGAAGCAGAGTTCCAGGATTATGCTGAAATCAGCTTCTGCATTTTCTCTCTAGCTGACATTTTCCAGATGTGCAGAAGCAGAGTTCTAAGATTATGCTGAAATCTACAACATCAATTTTTCTCTAGCTTACATTTTCCAGATGTGCAGAAGCAGAGTTCCATGATTATGCTGAAATCTGCCTCTGCATTTTTCCTCTAGCTGACATTTTCCAGATGTGCAGAAGCATAGTTCTAAGATTATGCTGAAATCTACAACATCAATTTCTCTCTAGCTGTCATTTTCCAGATGTGAGGAAGCAGAGTTCCAGGATTATGCTGAAATCAGCATCTGCATTTTCTC
This sequence comes from Diadophis punctatus similis, assembly GCA_023053685.1. Classification (NCBI taxonomy): domain Eukaryota; kingdom Metazoa; phylum Chordata; class Lepidosauria; order Squamata; family Dipsadidae; genus Diadophis; species Diadophis punctatus. The sequence goes on along the minus strand of JALIGW010000019.1, from coordinate 16,409,357 downwards.
TCTAGCTGACATTTTCCAGATGTGCAGAAGCAGAGTTCTAAGATTATGCTGAAATCTACAACATCAATTTCTCTCTATCTGACATTTTCCAGATGTGCAGAAGCAGAGGTCCAGGATTGTGCTGAAAACCACAACATCAATTTCTCTCTAGCTGACTTTCCCAGATGTGCAGAAGCAGAGGTCCAGTATTATGCTGAAATCTGCCTTGCAATTTCTATCTAGCTGACTTTTCCAGATGTGCAGGAGTGTTCCAGGATTATGCTGAAATCTACATCAATTTCTCTCTAGCTGACATTTTCCAGATGTGTAGAAGCAGAGTTCCAGCTGTGTGCTGAAACCTGCCTTACAATTTCTCTCTAGCTGACTTTTCCAGATGTGCAGAAGCTGAGTTCAAAGATTATGGTTAAATCTGCCACATCAATTTCTGTCTAGCTGACATTTGCCAGATGTGCAGAAGTAGAGTTCAAGGATTATGCTGATATCTGCCTTGCAAGTTTTCTCAAGCTGACATTTTCCATATGTACAGAATCAGAGTTCCTGGTGTATGCTGAAATCTGCCTTGCAATTTCTCTCTAGCTGACTTTTCCAGATGTGCAGAAGCTGAGTTCAAAGATTATGGTGAAATCTACCACATCAATTTCTCTCTAGCTGACATTTTCCAGATGTGCAGAAGCTGAGTTCAAAGATTATGGTGAAATCTACCCCATCAATTTCACTCTAGCTGACATTTTCCAGATGTGCAGAAGCAGAGTTCCAGGATTATGCTGAAATCTGCCTTGCAATTTGTCTCCAAGTGAAATTTTCCAGATGTGGAGAAGCAGAGTTCAAAGATTATGCTGAAATCTACCACATCAATTTCTCTCTAGCTGACATTTTCCAGATGTGCAGAAGCAGACTTCCAGGATTATGCTGAAATCTGCCTCTGCATTTTCTCTCTAGCTTACATTTTCCAGATGTGCAGAAGCAGAGTTCCAGGATTATGCTGAAATCTGCCTTGCAATTTTTCTCCAGGTGACATTTTCCAGGTCTGCAGAAACAGAGTTCAAAGATTATGCTGAGATCTACCACATCAATTTCTCTCTAGCTGACATTTTCCAGATGTGCAGAAGCAGAGTTTCAGGATTTAGGTGAAATCAGCCTCTGCATTTTCTCTCTAGCTGACATTTTCCAGATGTGCAGAAGCAGAGTTCCAGGATTATGATGAAATCTACCACATCAATTTCTCTTTAGCTTACATTTTCCAGATGTGCGGAAGTAGAGTTCGAAGATTATGCTTAAATCTAACTCTGCATTTTCTCTCTAGCTGACATTTTCCAGATGTGCAGAAGCAGAGTTCCAGGATTATGCTGAAATCTGCCTTGCAATTTCTCTCTAGCTGACATTTGCCAGATGTGCAGAAGCAGAGTTCCAGGATTATTCTGAAATCTGCCTTGCAATTTTTCTCCAGGTGACATTTTCCAGATGTGCAGAAGCAGAGTTCAAAGATTATACTGAAATCTACCACATCAATTTCTCTCTAGCTGATATTTTCCAGATGTGAAGAAGCAGAGTTGCCGGATTATGATTAAATATGCCTTGCAATTTTTCTCCAGCGGACATTTGCCAGATGTGCAGAAGCAGAGCTCCAGGATTATGCTGAAATCTACCACATCAATTTCTCTCTAGCTGACATTTTCCAGATGTGAAGAAGCAGAGTTCAAACATTATGCTGAAATCTGCCTTACAATTTTTCTCCAGCTGACATTTTCCAGGTTTGCAGAAGCAGAGTTCCAGGATTATGCTTTAATATGGCTTGCAATTTTTCTCCAGTGGACATTTTCCAGATGTGCAGAAGCAGAGTTCATGCTGAAATCTACCACTTCAATTTCTCTCTAGCTGCCATTTTCCAGATGTGCAGAAGCAGAGTTCAAACATTATGCTGAAATCTACCACTTCAATTTCTCTCTAGCTGACATTTTCCAGAGTTGCAGAAGAAGAGTTCCAGGGTTATGCTGAAATCTGCCTCTGCGTTTTTCCTCTAGCTGACATTTTCCAGATGTGAAAAAGCAGAGTTCAAAGATTATGCTGAAATCTACAACTTCAATTTCTCTCTAGCTTACATTTTCCAGATGTGCAGAAGCAGAGTTCCAGGATTATGCTGAAATCTGCCTCTGCATTTTCTCTCTAGCTGACATTTTCCACATGTGCAGAAGCAGAGTTCAAAGATTATGCTGAAATCTACCACATCAATTTCTCTCTATCTGACATTTTCCAGATGTGCAGAAGCAGAGGTCCAGGATTGTGCTGAAAACCACAACATCAATTTCTCTCTAGCTGACTTTCCCAGATGTGCAGAAGCAGAGGTCCAGTATTATGCTGAAATCTGCCTTGCAATTTCTCTCTAGCTGACTTTTCCAGATGTGCAGGAGTGTTCCAGGATTATGCTGAAATCTACATCAATTTCTCTCTAGCTGACATTTTCCAGATGTGTAGAAGCAGAGTTCCAGCTGTGTGCTGAAACCTGCCTTACAATTTCTCTCTAGCTGACTTTTCCAGATGTGCAGAAGCTGAGTTCAAAGATTATGGTTAAATCTGCCACATCAATTTCTGTCTAGCTGACATTTGCCAGATGTGCAGAAGTAGAGTTCAAGGATTATGCTGAAATCTGCCTTGCAAGTTTTCTCAAGCTGACATTTTCCATATGTACAGAATCAGAGTTCCTGGTGTATGCTGAAATCTGCCTTGCAATTTCTCTCTAGCTGACTTTTCCAGATGTGTAGAAACAGAGTTCCAGCTGTGTGCTGAAACCTGCCTTACAATTTCTCTCTAGCTGACATTTGCCAGATGTGCTGAAGCTGAGTTCAAAGATTATGGTGAAATCTACCACATCAATTTCACTCTAGCTGACATTTTCCAGATGTGCAGAAGCAGACTTCCAGGATTATGCTGAAATCTGCCTCTGCATTTTCTCTCTAGCTGACATTTTCCACATGTGCAGAAGCAGAGTTCCAAGATTATGCTGAAATCTGCCTTGCAATTTCTCTCTAGCTGACATTTGCCAGATGTGCAGAAGCAGAGTTCCAGGATTATTCTGAAATCTGCCTTGCAATTTTTCTCGAGGTGACATTTTCCAGATGTGCAGAAGCAGAGTTCAAGCATGCTGAAATCTAACACATCAATTTCTCTCTTGCTGACATTTTCCAGAGTTGCAGAAGCAGAGTTCCAGGATTATGCTGAAATCAGCTTCTGCATTTTCTCTCTAGCTGACATTTTCCAGATGTGCAGAAGCAGAGTTCTAAGATTATGCTGAAATCTACAACATCAATTTCTCTCTAGCTGTCATTTTCCAGATGTGAGGAAGCAGAGTTCCAGGATTATTCTGAAATCAGCCTCTGCATTATCTCTCTAGCTGACATTTTCCAGATGTGCAGAAGCAGAGTTCTAAGATTATGCTGAAATCTACAACATCAATTTCTCTCTAGCTGCCATTTTCCAGATGTGCAGAAGCAGAGTTCAAACATTATGCTGAAATCTGCCTTGCAAGTTTTCTCAAGCTGACATTTTCCATATGTACAGAATCAGAGTTCCTTGTGTATGCTGAAATCTGCCTTGCAATTTCTCTCTAGCTGACTTTTCCAGATGTGCAGAAGCTGAGTTCAAAGATTATGCTGAAATCTAACACATCAATTTCTCTCTTGCTGACATTTTCCAGATGTGCAGAAGCAGAGTTCCAGGATTATGCTGAAATCTGCCTCTGCATTTTCCCTCTAGCTTACATTTTCCAGATGTGCAGAAGCTGAGTTCAAAGATTATGGTGAAATCTACCACATCAATTTCTCTCTAGCTGACATTTTCCAGATGTGCAGAAGCTGAGTTCAAAGATTATGGTGAAATCTACCACATCAATTTCACTCTAGCTGACATTTTCCAGATGTGCAGAAGCAGAGTTCTAAGATTATGCTGAAATCTACAACATCAATTTCTCTCTAGCTTACATTTTCCAGATGTGCAGAAGCAGAGTTCCATGATTATGCTGAAATCTGCCTCTGCATTTTCCCTCTAGCTGACATTTTCCAGATGTGCAGAAGCATAGTTCTAAGATTATGCTGAAATCTACAACATCAATTTCTCTCTAGCTGTCATTTTCCAGATGTGAGGAAGCAGAGTTCCAGGATTATGCTGAAATCAGCCTCTGCATTTTCCCTCTAGCTGACATTTTCCAGATGTGCAGAAGCAGAGTTCTAAGATTATGCTGAAATCTACAACATCAATTTCTCTCTATCTGACATTTTCCAGATGTGCAGAAGCAGAGGTCCAGGATTGTGCTGAAAACCACAACATCAATTTCTCTCTAGCTGACTTTTCCAGATGTGCAGAAGCAGAGTTCCAGTATTATGCTGAAATATACAACATCAATTTCTCTCTAACTGACATTTTCCAGATGTGTAGAACCAGAGATCCAGGATTATGCTGAAATCTGCCTTGCAATTTATCTCCAGGTGACATTTTCCAGATGTACAGAAGCAGAGTTCCAGGTGTATGCTGAAATCTGCCTTGCAATTTCTCTCTAGCTGACATTTGCCAGATGTGCAGAAGCAGAGTTCCAGGATTATTCTGAAATCTGCCTTGCAATTTATCTCCAGGTGACATTTTCCAGATGTGCAGAAGCAGAGTTCATGCTGAAATCTAACACATCAATTTCTCTCTAGCTGCCATTTTCCAGATGTGCAGAAGCAGAGTTCAAACATTATGCTGAAATCTACCACTTCAATTTCTCTCTAGCTGACATTTTCCAGAGTTGCAGAAGAAGAGTTCCAGGGTTATGCTGAAATCTGCCTCTGCGTTTTTCCTCTAGCTGACATTTTCCAGATGTGAAAAAGCAGAGTTCAAAGATTATGCTGAAATCTACAACTTCAATTTCTCTCTAGCTTACATTTTCCAGATGTGCAGAAGCAGAGTTCCAGGATTATGCTGAAATCTGCCTCTGCATTTTCTCTCTAGCTGACATTTTCCACATGTGCAGAAGCAGAGTTCAAAGATTATGCTGAAATCTAACTCTGCATTTTCTCTCTAGCTGACATTTTCCAGATGTGCAGAAGCAGAGTTCCAGGATTATGCTGAAATCTGCCTTGCAATTTCTCTCTAGCTGACATTTGCCAGATGTGCAGAAGCAGAGTTCCAGGATTATTCTGAAATCTGCCTTGCAATTTTTCTCCAGGTGACATTTTCCAGATGTGCAGAAGCAGAGTTCAAAGATTATACTGAAATCTACCACATCAATTTCTCTCTAGCTGATATTTTCCAGATGTGAAGAAGCAGAGTTGCCGGATTATGATTAAATATGCCTTGCAATTTTTCTCCAGCGGACATTTGCCAGATGTGCAGAAGCAGAGCTCCAGGATTATGCTGAAATCTACCACATCAATTTCTCTCTAGCTGACATTTTCCAGATGTGAAGAAGCAGAGTTCAAACATTATGCTGAAATCTGCCTTACAATTTTTCTCCAGCTGACATTTTCCAGGTTTGCAGAAGCAGAGTTCCAGGATTATGCTTAAATATGGCTTGCAATTTTTCTCCAGTGGACATTTTCCAGATGTGCAGAAGCAGAGTTCATGCTGAAATCTACCACTTCAATTTCTCTCTAGCTGCCATTTTCCAGATGTGCAGAAGCAGAGTTCAAACATTATGCTGAAATCTACCACTTCAATTTCTCTCTAGCTGACATTTGCCAGAGTTGCAGAAGAAGACTTCCAGGATTATGCTGAAATCTGCCTCTGCATTTTCTCTCTAGCTGACATTTTCCACATGTGCAGAAGCAGAGTTCCAAGATTATGCTGAAATCTGCCTTGCAATTTCTCTCCAGGTGACATTTTCCAGATGTGCAGAAGCAGAGTTCAAACATGCTGAAATCTAACACATCAATTTCTCTCTTGCTGACATTTTCCAGAGTTGCAGAAGCAGAGTTCCAGGATTATGCTGAAATCAGCTTCTGCATTTTCTCTCTAGCTGACATTTTCCAGATGTGCAGAAGCAGAGTTCTAAGATTATGCTGAAATCTACAACATCAATTTCTCTCTAGCTGTCATTTTCCAGATGTGAGGAAGCAGAGTTCCAGGATTATTCTGAAATCAGCCTCTGCATTATCTCTCTAGCTGACATTTTCCAGATGTGCAGAAGCAGAGTTCTAAGATTATGCTGAAATCTACAACATCAATTTCTCTCTAGCTGCCATTTTCCAGATGTGCAGAAGCAGAGTTCAAACATTATGCTGAAATCTGCCTTGCAAGTTTTCTCAAGCTGACATTTTCCATATGTACAGAATCAGAGTTCCTTGTGTATGCTGAAATCTGCCTTGCAATTTCTCTCTAGCTGACTTTTCCAGATGTGCAGAAGCTGAGTTCAAAGATTATGCTGAAATCTAACACATCAATTTCTCTCTTGCTGACATTTTCCAGATGTGCAGAAGCAGAGTTCCAGGATTATGCTGAAATCTGCCTCTGCATTTTCCCTCTAGCTTACATTTTCCAGATGTGCAGAAGCTGAGTTCAAAGATTATGGTGAAATCTACCACATCAATTTCTCTCTAGCTGACATTTTCCAGATGTGCAGAAGCTGAGTTCAAAGATTATGGTGAAATCTACCACATCAATTTCACTCTAGCTGACATTTTCCAGATGTGCAGAAGCAGAGTTCTAAGATTATGCTGAAATCTACAACATCAATTTCTCTCTAGCTTACATTTTCCAGATGTGCAGAAGCAGAGTTCCATGATTATGCTGAAATCTGCCTCTGCATTTTCCCTCTAGCTGACATTTTCCAGATGTGCAGAAGCATAGTTCTAAGATTATGCTGAAATCTACAACATCAATTTCTCTCTAGCTGTCATTTTCCAGATGTGAGGAAGCAGAGTTCCAGGATTATGCTGAAATCAGCCTCTGCATTTTCCCTCTAGCTGACATTTTCCAGATGTGCAGAAGCAGAGTTCTAAGATTATGCTGAAATCTACAACATCAATTTCTCTCTATCTGACATTTTCCAGATGTGCAGAAGCAGAGGTCCAGGATTGTGCTGAAAACCACAACATCAATTTCTCTCTAGCTGACTTTTCCAGATGTGCAGAAGCAGAGTTCCAGTATTATGCTGAAATATACAACATCAATTTCTCTCTAACTGACATTTTCCAGATGTGTAGAACCAGAGATCCAGGATTATGCTGAAATCTGCCTTGCAATTTGTCTCCAAGTGAAATTTTCCAGATGTGGAGAAGCAGAGTTCAAAGATTATGCTGAAATCTACCACATCAATTTCTCTCTAGCTGACATTTTCCAGATGTGCAGAAGCAGACTTCCAGGATTATGCTGAAATCTGCCTCTGCATTTTCTCTCTAGCTGACATTTTCCAGATGTGCAGAAGCAGAGTTCCAAGATTATGCTGAAATCTGCCTTGCAATTTCTCTCGAGCTGACATTTGCCAGATGTGCAGAAGCAGAGTTCCAGGATTATTCTGAAATCTGCCTTGCAATTTATCTCCAGGTGACATTTTCCAGATGTGCAGAAGCAGAGTTCAAACATTATGCTGAAATCTACCACTTCAATTTCTCTCTAGCTGACATTTTCCAGAGTTGCAGAAGAAGAGTTCCAGGGTTATGCTGAAATCTGCCTCTGCGTTTTTCCTCTAGCTGACATTTTCCAGATGTGAAAAAGCAGAGTTCAAAGATTATGCTGAAATCTACAACTTCAATTTCTCTCTAGCTTACATTTTCCAGATGTGCAGAAGCAGAGTTCCAGGATTATGCTGAAATCTGCCTCTGCATTTTCTCTCTAGCTGACATTTTCCACATGTGCAGAAGCAGAGTTCAAAGATTATGCTGAAATCTAACTCTGCATTTTCTCTCTAGCTGACATTTTCCAGATGTGCAGAAGCAGAGTTCCAGGATTATGCTGAAATCTGCCTTGCAATTTCTCTCTAGCTGACATTTGCCAGATGTGCAGAAGCAGAGTTCCAGGATTATTCTGAAATCTGCCTTGCAATTTTTCTCCAGGTGACATTTTCCAGATGTGCAGAAGCAGAGTTCAAAGATTATACTGAAATCTACCACATCAATTTCTCTCTAGCTGATATTTTCCAGATGTGAAGAAGCAGAGTTGCCGGATTATGATTAAATATGCCTTGCAATTTTTCTCCAGCGGACATTTGCCAGATGTGCAGAAGCAGAGCTCCAGGATTATGCTGAAATCTACCACATCAATTTCTCTCTAGCTGACATTTTCCAGATGTGAAGAAGCAGAGTTCAAACATTATGCTGAAATCTGCCTTACAATTTTTCTCCAGCTGACATTTTCCAGGTTTGCAGAAGCAGAGTTCCAGGATTATGCTTAAATATGGCTTGCAATTTTTCTCCAGTGGACATTTTCCAGATGTGCAGAAGCAGAGTTCATGCTGAAATCTACCACTTCAATTTCTCTCTAGCTGCCATTTTCCAGATGTGCAGAAGCAGAGTTCAAACATTATGCTGAAATCTACCACTTCAATTTCTCTCTAGCTGACATTTTCCAGAGTTGCAGAAGAAGAGTTCCAGGGTTATGCTGAAATCTGCCTCTGCGTTTTTCCTCTAGCTGACATTTTCCAGATGTGAAAAAGCAGAGTTCAAAGATTATGCTGAAATCTACAACTTCAATTTCTCTCTAGCTTACATTTTCCAGATGTGCAGAAGCAGAGTTCCAGGATTATGCTGAAATCTGCCTCTGCATTTTCTCTCTAGCTGACATTTTCCACATGTGCAGAAGCAGAGTTCAAAGATTATGCTGAAATCTACCACATCAATTTCTCTCTATCTGACATTTTCCAGATGTGCAGAAGCAGAGGTCCAGGATTGTGCTGAAAACCACAACATCAATTTCTCTCTAGCTGACTTTCCCAGATGTGCAGAAGCAGAGGTCCAGTATTATGCTGAAATCTGCCTTGCAATTTCTCTCTAGCTGACTTTTCCAGATGTGCAGGAGTGTTCCAGGATTATGCTGAAATCTACATCAATTTCTCTCTAGCTGACATTTTCCAGATGTGTAGAAGCAGAGTTCCAGCTGTGTGCTGAAACCTGCCTTACAATTTCTCTCTAGCTGACTTTTCCAGATGTGCAGAAGCTGAGTTCAAAGATTATGGTTAAATCTGCCACATCAATTTCTGTCTAGCTGACATTTGCCAGATGTGCAGAAGTAGAGTTCAAGGATTATGCTGAAATCTGCCTTGCAAGTTTTCTCAAGCTGACATTTTCCATATGTACAGAATCAGAGTTCCTGGTGTATGCTGAAATCTGCCTTGCAATTTCTCTCTAGCTGACTTTTCCAGATGTGTAGAAGCAGAGTTCCAGCTGTGTGCTGAAACCTGCCTTACAATTTCTCTCTAGCTGACATTTGCCAGATGTGCTGAAGCTGAGTTCAAAGATTATGGTGAAATCTACCACATCAATTTCACTCTAGCTGACATTTTCCAGACGTGCAGAAGCAGACTTCCAGGACTATGCTGAAATCTGCCTCTGCATTTTCTCTCTAGCTGACATTTTCCACATGTGCAGAAGCAGAGTTCCAAGATTATGCTGAAATCTGCCTTGCAATTTCTCTCTAGCTGACATTTGCCAGATGTGCAGAAGCAGAGTTCCAGGATTATTCTGAAATCTGCCTTGCAATTTTTCTCGAGGTGACATTTTCCAGATGTGCAGAAGCAGAGTTCAAACATGCTGAAATCTAACACATCAATTTCTCTCTTGCTGACATTTTCCAGAATTGCAGAAGCAGAGTTCCAGGATTATGCTGAAATCAGCTTCTGCATTTTCTCTCTAGCTGACATTTTCCAGATGTGCAGAAGCAGAGTTCTAAGATTATGCTGAAATCTACAACATCAATTTCTCTCTAGCTTACATTTTCCAGATGTGAGGAAGCAGAGTTCCAGGATTATGCTGAAATCAGCCTCTGCATTATCTCTCTAGCTGACATTTTCCAGATGTGCAGAAGCAGAGTTCTAAGATTATGCTGAAATCTACAACATCAATTTCTCTCTAGCTGCCATTTTCCAGATGTGCAGAAGCAGAGTTCAAACATTATGCTGAAATCTGCCTTGCAAGTTTTCTCAAGCTGACATTTTCCATATGTACAGAATCAGAGTTCCTGGTGTATGCTGAAATCTGCCTTGCAATTTCTCTCTAGCTGACTTTTCCAGATGTGCAGAAGCTGAGTTCAAAGATTATGCTGAAATCTAACACATCAATTTCTCTCTTGCTGACATTTTCCAGATGTGCAGAAGCAGAGTTCCAGGATTATGCTGAAATCTGCCTCTGCATTTTCCCTCTAGCTTACATTTTCCAGATGTGCAGAAGCTGAGTTCAAAGATTATGGTGAAATCTACCACATCAATTTCTCTCTAGCTGACATTTTCCAGATGTGCAGAAGCTGAGTTCAAAGATTATGGTGAAATCTACCACATCAATTTCACTCTAGCTGACATTTTCCAGATGTGCAGAAGCAGAGTTCTAAGATTATGCTGAAATCTACAACATCAATTTCTCTCTAGCTTACATTTTCCAGATGTGCAGAAGCAGAGTTCCATGATTATGCTGAAATCTGCCTCTGCATTTTCCCTCTAGCTGACATTTTCCAGATGTGCAGAAGCATAGTTCTAAGATTATGCTGAAATCTACAACATCAATTTCTCTCTAGCTGTCATTTTCCAGATGTGAGGAAGCAGAGTTCCAGGATTATGCTGAAATCAGCCTCTGCATTTTCCCTCTAGCTGACATTTTCCAGATGTGCAGAAGCAGAGTTCTAAGATTATGCTGAAATCTACAACATCAATTTCTCTCTATCTGACATTTTCCAGATGTGCAGAAGCAGAGGTCCAGGATTGTGCTGAAAACCACAACATCAATTTCTCTCTAGCTGTCATTTTCCAGATGTGAGGAAGCAGAGTTCCAGGATTATGCTGAAATCAGCCTCTGCATTTTCCCTCTAGCTGACATTTTCCAGATGTGCAGAAGCAGAGTTCAAAGATTATGCTGAAATCTACAACTTCAATTTCTCTCTAGCTTACATTTTCCAGATGTGCAGAAGCAGAGTTCCAGGATTATGCTGAAATCTGCCTCTGCATTTTCTCTCTAGCTGACATTTTCCACATGTGCAGAAGCAGAGTTCAAAGATTATGCTGAAATCTAACTCTGCAATTTCTCTCTAGCTGACATTTGCCAGATGTGCAGAAGCAGAGTTCCAGGATAATTCTGAAATCTGCCTTGCAATTTTTCTCCAGGTGACATTTTCCAGATGTGCAGAAGCAGAGTTCAAAGATTATACTGAAATCTACCACATCAATTTCTCTCTAGCTGATATTTTCCAGATGTGAAGAAGCAGAGTTGCCGGATTATGATTAAATATGCCTTGCAATTTTTCTCCAGCGGACATTTGCCAGATGTGCAGAAGCAGAGCTCCAGGATTATGCTGAAATCTACCACATCAATTTCTCTCTAGCTGACATTTGCCAGATGTGCAGAAGTAGAGTTCAAGGATTATGCTGAAATCTGCCTTGCAAGTTTTCTCAAGCTGACATTTTCCATATGTACAGAATCAGAGTTCCTGGTGTATGCTGAAATCTGCCTTGCAATTTCTCTCTAGCTGACTTTTCCAGATGTGTAGAAGCAGAGTTCCAGCTGTGTGCTGAAACCTGCCTTACAATTTCTCTCTAGCTGACATTTGCCAGATGTGCTGAAGCTGAGTTCAAAGTTTATGGTGAAATCTACCACATCAATTTCACTCTAGCTGACATTTTCCAGACGTGCAGAAGCAGACTTCCAGGATTATGCTGAAATCTGCCTCTGCATTTTCTCTCTAGCTGACATTTTCCACATGTGCAGAAGCAGAGTTCCAAGATTATGCTGAAATCTGCCTTGCAATTTCTCTCTAGCTGACATTTGCCAGATGTGCAGAAGCAGAGTTCCAGGATTATTCTAAAATCTGCCTTGCAATTTTTCTCGAGGTGACATTTTCCAGATGTGCAGAAGCAGAGTTCAAACATGCTGAAATCTAACACATCAATTTCTCTCTTGCTGACATTTTCCAGAGTTGCAGAAGCAGAGTTCCAGGATTATGCTGAAATCAGCTTCTGCATTTTCTCTCTAGCTGACATTTTCCAGATGTGCAGAAGCAGAGTTCTAAGATTATGCTGAAATCTACAACATCAATTTCTCTCTAGCTTACATTTTCCAGATGTGAGGAAGCAGAGTTCCAGGATTATGCTGAAATCAGCCTCTGCATTATCTCTCTAGCTGACATTTTCCAGATGTGCAGAAGATGAGTTCTAAGATTATGCTGAAATCTACAACATCAATTTCTCTCTAGCTGACATTTTCCAGATGTGCAGAAGCAGAGTTCAAACATTATGCTGAAATCTGCCTTGCAAGTTTTCTCAAGCTGACATTTTCCATATGTACAGAATCAGAGCTCCAGGATTATGCTGAAATCTACCACATCAATTTCTCTCTAGCTGACATTTTCCAGATGTGAAGAAGCAGAGTTCAAACATTATGCTGAAATCTGCCTTACAATTTTTCTCCAGCTGACATTTTCCAGGTTTGCAGAAGCAGAGTTCCAGGATTATGCTGAAATCTGCCTCTGCATTTTCTCTCTAGCTGTCATTTTCCAGATGTGAGGAAGCAGAGTTCCAGGATTATGCTGAAATCAGCCTCTGCATTTTCCCTCTAGCTGACATTTTCCAGATGTGCAGAAGCAGAGTTCTAAGATTATGCTGAAATCTACAACATCAATTTCTCTCTATCTGACATTTTCCAGATGTGCAGAAGCAGAGGTCCAGGATTGTGCTGAAAACCACAACATCAATTTCTCTCTAGCTGTCATTTTCCAGATGTGAGGAAGCAGAGTTCCAGGATTATGCTGAAATCAGCCTCTGCATTTTCCCTCTAGCTGACATTTTCCAGATGTGCAGAAGCAGAGTTCAAAGATTATGCTGAAATCTACAACTTCAATTTCTCTCTAGCTTACATTTTCCAGATGTGCAGAAGCAGAGTTCCAGGATTATGCTGAAATCTGCCTCTGCAGTTTCTCTCTAGCTGACATTTTCCACATGTGCAGAAGCAGAGTTCAAAGATTATGCTGAAATCTAACTCTGCATTTTCTCTCTAGCTGACATTTTCCAGATGTGCAGAAGCAGAGTTCCAGGATTATGCTGAAATCTGCCTTGCAATTTCTCTCTAGCTGACATTTGCCAGATGTGCAGAAGCAGAGTTCCAGGATTATTCTGAAATCTGCCTTGCAATTTTTCTCCAGGTGACATTTTCCAGATGTGCAGAAGCAGAGTTCAAAGATTATACTGAAATCTACCACATCAATTTCTCTCTAGCTGATATTTTCCAGATGTGAAGAAGCAGAGTTGCCGGATTATGATTAAATATGCCTTGCAATTTTTCTCCAGCGGACATTTGCCAGATGTGCAGAAGCAGAGCTCCAGGATTATGCTGAAATCTACCACATCAATTTCTCTCTAGCTGACATTTTCCAGATGTGAAGAAGCAGAGTTCAAACATTATGCTGAAATCTGCCTTACAATTTTTCTCCAGCTGACATTTTCCAGGTTTGCAGAAGCAGAGTTCCAGGATTATGCTTAAATATGGCTTGCAATTTTTCTCCAGTGGACATTTTCCAGATGTGCAGAAGCAGAGTTCATGCTGAAATCTACCACTTCAATTTCTCTCTAGCTGCCATTTTCCAGATGTGCAGAAGCAGAGTTCAAACATTATGCTGAAATCTACCACTTCAATTTCTCTCTAGCTGACATTTTCCAGAGTTGCAGAAGAAGAGTTCCAGGGTTATGCTGAAATCTGCCTCTGCGTTTTTCCTCTAGCTGACATTTTCCAGATGTGAAAAAGCAGAGTTCAAAGATTATGCTGAAATCTACAACTTCAATTTCTCTCTAGCTTACATTTTCCAGATGTGCAGAAGCAGAGTTCCAGGATTATGCTGAAATCTGCCTCTGCATTTTCTCTCTAGCTGACATTTTCCACATGTGCAGAAGCAGAGTTCAAAGATTATGCTGAAATCTACCACATCAATTTCTCTCTATCTGACATTTTCCAGATGTGCAGAAGCAGAGGTCCAGGATTGTGCTGAAAACCACAACATCAATTTCTCTCTAGCTGACTTTCCCAGATGTGCAGAAGCAGAGGTCCAGTATTATGCTGAAATCTGCCTTGCAATTTCTCTCTAGCTGACTTTTCCAGATGTGCAGGAGTGTTCCAGGATTATGCTGAAATCTACATCAATTTCTCTCTAGCTGACATTTTCCAGATGTGTAGAAGCAGAGTTCCAGCTGTGTGCTGAAACCTGCCTTACAATTTCTCTCTAGCTGACTTTTCCAGATGTGCAGAAGCTGAGTTCAAAGATTATGGTTAAATCTGCCACATCAATTTCTGTCTAGCTGACATTTGCCAGATGTGCAGAAGTAGAGTTCAAGGATTATGCTGAAATCTGCCTCTGCATTTTCTCTCTAGCTGACATTTTCCACATGTGCAGAAGCAGAGTTCCAAGATTATGCTGAAATCTGCCTTGCAATTTCTCTCTAGCTGACATTTGCCAGATGTGCAGAAGCAGAGTTCCAGGATTATTCTGAAATCTGCCTTGCAATTTTTCTCGAGGTGACATTTTCCAGATGTGCAGAAGCAGAGTTCAAACATGCTGAAATCTAACACATCAATTTCTCTCTTGCTGACATTTTCCAGAGTTGCAGAAGCAGAGTTCCAGGATTATGCTGAAATCAGCTTCTGCATTTTCTCTCTAGCTGACATTTTCCAGATGTGCAGAAGCAGAGTTCTAAGATTATGCTGAAATCTACAACATCAATTTCTCTCTAGCTTACATTTTCCAGATGTGAGGAAGCAGAGTTCCAGGATTATGCTGAAATCAGCCTCTGCATTATCTCTCTAGCTGACATTTTCCAGATGTGCAGAAGCAGAGTTCTAAGATTATGCTGAAATCTACAACATCAATTTCTCTCTAGCTGCCATTTTCCAGATGTGCAGAAGCAGAGTTCAAACATTATGCTGAAATCTGCCTTGCAAGTTTTCTCAAGCTGACATTTTCCATATGTACAGAATCAGAGTTCCTGGTGTATGCTGAAATCTGCCTTGCAATTTCTCTCTAGCTGACTTTTCCAGATGTGCAGAAGCTGAGTTCAAAGATTATGCTGAAATCTAACACATCAATTTCTCTCTTGCTGACATTTTCCAGATGTGCAGAAGCAGAGTTCCAGGATTATGCTGAAATCTGCCTCTGCATTTTCCCTCTAGCTTACATTTTCCAGATGTGCAGAAGCTGAGTTCAAAGATTATGGTGAAATCTACCACATCAATTTCTCTCTAGCTGACATTTTCCAGATGTGCAGAAGCTGAGTTCAAAGATTATGGTGAAATCTACCACATCAATTTCACTCTAGCTGACATTTTCCAGATGTGCAGAAGCAGAGTTCTAAGATTATGCTGAAATCTACAACATCAATTTCTCTCTAGCTTACATTTTCCAGATGTGCAGAAGCAGAGTTCCATGATTATGCTGAAATCTGCCTCTGCATTTTCCCTCTAGCTGACATTTTCCAGATGTGCAGAAGCATAGTTCTAAGATTATGCTGAAATCTACAACATCAATTTCTCTCTAGCTGTCATTTTCCAGATGTGAGGAAGCAGAGTTCCAGGATTATGCTGAAATCAGCCTCTGCATTTTCCCTCTAGCTGACATTTTCCAGATGTGCAGAAGCAGAGTTCTAAGATTATGCTGAAATCTACAACATCAATTTCTCTCTATCTGACATTTTCCAGATGTGCAGAAGCAGAGGTCCAGGATTGTGCTGAAAACCACAACATCAATTTCTCTCTAGCTGACTTTTCCAGATGTGCAGAAGCAGAGTTCCAGTATTATGCTGAAATATACAACATCAATTTCTCTCTAACTGACATTTTCCAGATGTGTAGAACCAGAGATCCAGGATTATGCTGAAATCTGCCTTGCAATTTGTCTCCAAGTGAAATTTTCCAGATGTGGAGAAGCAGAGTTCAAAGATTATGCTGAAATCTACCACATCAATTTCTCTCTAGCTGACATTTTCCAGATGTGAGGAAGCAGAGTTCCAGGATTATGCTGAAATCAGCCTCTGCATTATCTCTCTAGCTGACATTTTCCAGATGTGCAGAAGCAGAGTTCTAAGATTATGCTGAAATCTACAACATCAATTTCTCTCTAGCTGCCATTTTCCAGATGTGCAGAAGCAGAGTTCAAACATTATGCTGAAATCTGCCTTGCAAGTTTTCTCAAGCTGACATTTTCCATATGTACAGAATCAGAGTTCCTGGTGTATGCTGAAATCTGCCTTGCAATTTCTCTCTAGCTGACTTTTCCAGATGTGCAGAAGCTGAGTTCAAAGATTATGCTGAAATCTAACACATCAATTTCTCTCTTGCTGACATTTTCCAGATGTGCAGAAGCAGAGTTCCAGGATTATGCTGAAATCTGCCTCTGCATTTTCCCTCTAGCTTACATTTTCCAGATGTGCAGAAGCTGAGTTCAAAGATTATGGTGAAATCTACCACATCAATTTCTCTCTAGCTGACATTTTCCAGATGTGCAGAAGCTGAGTTCAAAGATTATGGTGAAATCTACCACATCAATTTCACTCTAGCTGACATTTTCCAGATGTGCAGAAGCAGAGTTCTAAGATTATGCTGAAATCTACAACATCAATTTCTCTCTAGCTTACATTTTCCAGATGTGCAGAAGCAGAGTTCCATGATTATGCTGAAATCTGCCTCTGCATTTTCCCTCTAGCTGACATTTTCCAGATGTGCAGAAGCATAGTTCTAAGATTATGCTGAAATCTACAACATCAATTTCTCTCTAGCTGTCATTTTCCAGATGTGAGGAAGCAGAGTTCCAGGATTATGCTGAAATCAGCCTCTGCATTTTCCCTCTAGCTGACATTTTCCAGATGTGCAGAAGCAGAGTTCTAAGATTATGCTGAAATCTACAACATCAATTTCTCTCTATCTGACATTTTCCAGATGTGCAGAAGCAGAGGTCCAGGATTGTGCTGAAAACCACAACATCAATTTCTCTCTAGCTGACTTTTCCAGATGTGCAGAAGCAGAGTTCCAGTATTATGCTGAAATATACAACATCAATTTCTCTCTAACTGACATTTTCCAGATGTGTAGAACCAGAGATCCAGGATTATGCTGAAATCTGCCTTGCAATTTGTCTCCAAGTGAAATTTTCCAGATGTGGAGAAGCAGAGTTCAAAGATTATGCTGAAATCTACCACATCAATTTCTCTCTAGCTGACATTTTCCAGATGTGCAGAAGCAGACTTCCAGGATTATGCTGAAATCTGCCTCTGCATTTTCTCTCTAGCTGACATTTACCAGATGTGCAGAAGCAGAGTTCCAAGATTATGCTGAAATCTGCCTTGCAATTTCTCTCGAGCTGACATTTGCCAGATGTGCAGAAGCAGAGTTTCAGGATTATTCTGAAATCTGCCTTGCAATTTATCTCCAGGTGACATTTTCCAGATGTGCAGAAGCAGAGTTCATGCTGAAATCTAACACATCAATTTCTCTCTAGCTGCCATTTTCCAGATGTGCAGAAGCAGAGTTCAAACATTATGCTGAAATCTACCACTTCAATTTCTCTCTAGCTGACATTTTCCAGAGTTGCAGAAGAAGAGTTCCAGGGTTATGCTGAAATCTGCCTCTGCGTTTTTCCTCTAGCTGACATTTTCCAGATGTGAAAAAGCAGAGTTCCAAGATTATGCTGAAATCTACAACTTCAATTTCTCTCTAGCTTACATTTTCCAGATGTGCAGAAGCAGAGTTCCAGGATTATGCTGAAATCTGCCTCTGCATTTTCTCTCTAGCTGACATTTTCCACATGTGCAGAAGCAGAGTTCAAAGATTATGCTGAAATCTACCACATCAATTTCTCTCTATCTGACATTTTCCAGATGTGCAGAAGCAGAGGTCCAGGATTGTGCTGAAAACCACAACATCAATTTCTCTCTAGCTGACTTTCCCAGATGTGCAGAAGCAGAGGTCCAGTATTATGCTGAAATCTGCCTTGCAATTTCTCTCTAGCTGACTTTTCCAGATGTGCAGGAGTGTTCCAGGATTATGCTGAAATCTACATCAATTTCTCTCTAGCTGACATTTTCCAGATGTGCAGATGCAGATTTCCAGGTGTGTGCTGAAACCTGCCTTACAATTTCTCTCTAGCTGACTTTTCCAGATGTGCAGAAGCTGAGTTCAAAGATTATGGTGAAATCTGCCACATCAATTTCTGTCTAGCTGACATTTGCCAGATGTGCAGAAGTAGAGTTCAAGGATTATGCTGAAATCTGCCTTGCAAGTTTTCTCAAGCTGACATTTCCCATATGTACAGAATCAGAGTTCCTGGTGTATGCTGAAATCTGCCTTGCAATTTCTCTCTAGCTGACATTTGCCAGATGTGCAGAAGCTGAGTTCAAAGATTATGGTGAAATCTACCACATCAATTTCACTCTAGCTGACATTTTCCAGATGTGCAGAAGCAGAGTTCCAGGATTATGCTGAAATATGCAACATCAATTTCTCTCTAACTGACATTTTCCAGATGTGTAGAACCAGAGATCCAGGATTATGCTGAAATCTACCTTGCAATTTGTCTCCAAGTGAAATTTTCCAGATGTGGAGAAGCAGAGTTCAAAGATTATGCTGAAATCTACCACATCAATTTCTCTCTAGCTGACATTTTCCAGATGTGCAGAAGCAGACTTCCAGGATTATGCTGAAATCTGCCTCTGCATTTTCTCTCTAGCTGACATTTTCCACATGTGCAGAAGCAGAGTTCCAAGATTATGCTGAAATCTGCCTTGCAATTTCTCTCTAGCTGACATTTGCCAGATGTGCAGAAGCAGAGTTCCAGGATTATTCTGAAATCTGCCTTGCAATTTTTCTCCAAGTGACATTTTCCAGATGTGCAGAAGCAGAGTTCAAACATGCTGAAATCTAACACATCAATTTCTCTCTTGCTGACATTTTCCAGAGTTGCAGAAGCAGAGTTCCAGGATTATGCTGAAATCAGCTTCTGCATTTTCTCTCTAGCTGACATTTTCCAGATGTGCAGAAGCAGAGTTCTAAGATTATGCTGAAATCTACAACATCAATTTCTCTCTAGCTTACATTTTCCAGATGTGCAGAAGCAGAGTTCCATGATTATGCTGAAATCTGCCTCTGCATTTTCCCTCTAGCTGACATTTTCCAGATGTGCAGAAGCAGAGTTCTAAGATTATGCTGAAATCTACAACATCAATTTCTCTCTAGCTGACATTTTCCAGATGTGAGGAAGCAGAGTTCCAGGATTATTCTGAAATCAGCCTCTGCATTTTCTCTCTAGCTGACATTTTCCAGATGTGCAGAAGCAGAGTTCTAAGATTATGCTGAAATCTACAACATCAATTTCTCTCTAGCTGCCATTTTCCAGATGTGCAGAAGCAGAGTTCAAACATTATGCTGAAATCTGCCTTGCAAGTTTTCTCAAGCTGACATTTTCCATATGTACAGAATCAGAGTTCCTGGTGTATGCTGAAATCTGCCTTGCAATTTCTCTCTAGCTTACATTTTCCAGATGTGCAGAAGCTGAGTTCAAAGATTATGGTGAAATCTACCACATCAATTTCTCTCTAGCTGACATTTTCCAGATGTGCAGAAGCTGAGTTCAAAGATTATGGTGAAATCTACAGATCAATTTCTCTCTAGCTGACATTTGCCATATGTGCAGAAGCAGAGTTCAAACATGCTGAAATCTAACACATCAATTTCTCTCTTGCTGACATTTTCTAGAGTTGCAGAAGCAGAGTTCCAGGATTATGCTGAAATCAGCTTCTGCATTTTCTCTCTAGCTGACATTTTCCAGATGTGCAGAAGCAGAGTTCTAAGATTATGCTGAAATCTACAACATCAATTTTTCTCTAGCTTACATTTTCCAGATGTGCAGAAGCAGAGTTCCATGATTATGCTGAAATCTGCCTCTGCATTTTTCCTCTAGCTGACATTTTCCAGATGTGCAGAAGCATAGTTCTAAGAGTATGCTGAAATCTACAACATCAATTTCTCTCTAGCTGTCATTTTCCAGATGTGAGGAAGCAGAGTTCCAGGATTATGCTGAAATCAGCATCTGCATTTTCTCTCTAGCTGACATTTTCCAGATGTGCAGAAGCAGAGTTCTAAGATTATGCTGAAATCTACAACATCATTTTCTCTCTATCTGACATTTTCCAGATGTGCAGAAGCAGAGGTCCAGGATTGTGCTGAAAACCACAACATCAATTTCTCTCTAGCTGACTTTCCCAGATGTGCAGAAGCAGAGGTCCAGTATTATGCTGAAATCTGCCTTGCAATTTCTATCTAGCTGACTTTTCCAGATGTGCAGGAGTGTTCCAGGATTATGCTGAAATCTACATCAATTTCTCTCTAGCTGACATTTTCCAGATGTGTAGAAGCAGAGTTCCAGCTGTGTGCTGAAACCTGCCTTACAATTTCTCTCTAGCTGACTTTTCCAGATGTGCAGAAGCTGAGTTCAAAGATTATGGTTAAATCTGCCACATCAATTTCTGTCTAGCTGACATTTGCCAGATGTGCAGAAGTAGAGTTCAAGGATTATGCTGATATCTGCCTTGCAAGTTTTCTCAAGCTGACATTTTCCATATGTACAGAATCAGAGTTCCTGGTGTATGCTGAAATCTGCCTTGCAATTTCTCTCTAGCTGACTTTTCCAGATGTGCAGAAGCTGAGTTCAAAGATTATGGTGAAATCTACCACATCAATTTCTCTCTAGCTGACATTTTCCAGATGTGCAGAAGCTGAGTTCAAAGATTATGGTGAAATCTACCCCATCAATTTCACTCTAGCTGACATTTTCCAGATGTGCAGAAGCAGAGTTCCAGGATTATGCTGAAATATGCAACATCAATTTCTCTCTAACTGACATTTTCCAGATGTGTAGAACCAGAGATCCAGGATTATGCTGAAATCTGCCTTGCAATTTGTCTCCAAGTGAAATTTTCCAGATGTGGAGAAGCAGAGTTCAAAGATTATGCTGAAATCTACCACATCAATTTCTCTCTAGCTGACATTTTCCAGATGTGCAGAAGCAGACTTCCAGGATTATGCTGAAATCTGCCTCTGCATTTTCTCTCTAGCTTACATTTTCCAGATGTGCAGAAGCAGAGTTCCAGGATTATGATGAAATCAACCACATCAATTTCTCTCTAGCTGACATTTTCCAGATGTGCAGAAGCAGAGTTTCAGGATTTAGGTGAAATCAGCCTCTGCATTTTCTTTCAAGCTGACATTTTCCAGATGTGCAGAAGCAGAGTTCCAGGATTATGCTGAAATCTGCCTTGCAATTTTTCTCCAGGTGACATTTTCCAGGTCTGCAGAAACAGAGTTCAAAGATTATGCTGAGATCTACCACATCAATTTCTCTCTAGCTGACATTTTCCAGATGTGCAGAAGCAGAGTTTCAGGATTTAGGTGAAATCAGCCTCTGCATTTTCTCTCTAGCTGACATTTTCCAGATGTGCAGAAGCAGAGTTCCAGGATTATGATGAAATCTACCACATCAATTTCTCTTTAGCTTACATTTTCCAGATGTGCGGAAGTAGAGTTCGAAGATTATGCTTAAATCTAACTCTGCATTTTCTCTCTAGCTGACATTTTCCAGATGTGCAGAAGCAGAGTTCCAGGATTATGCTGAAATCTGCCTTGCAATTTCTCTCTAGCTGACATTTGCCAGATGTGCAGAAGCAGAGTTCCAGGATTATTCTGAAATCTGCCTTGCAATTTTTCTCCAGGTGACATTTTCCAGATGTGGAGAAGCAGAGTTCAAAGATTATGCTGAAATCTACCACATCAATTTCTCTCTAGCTGACATTTTCCAGATGTGCAGAAGCAGACTTCCAGGATTATGCTGAAATCTGCCTCTGCATTTTCTCTCTAGCTTACATTTTCCAGATGTGCAGAAGCAGAGTTCCAGGATTATGATGAAATCAACCACATCAATTTCTCTCTAGCTGACATTTTCCAGATGTGCAGAAGCAGAGTTTCAGGATTTAGGTGAAATCAGCCTCTGCATTTTCTTTCAAGCTGACATTTTCCAGATGTGCAGAAGCAGAGTTCCAGGATTATGCTGAAATCTGCCTTGCAATTTTTCTCCAGGTGACATTTTCCAGGTCTGCAGAAACAGAGTTCAAAGATTATGCTGAGATCTACCACATCAATTTCTCTCTAGCTGACATTTTCCAGATGTGCAGAAGCAGAGTTTCAGGATTTAGGTGAAATCAGCCTCTGCATTTTCTCTCTAGCTGACATTTTCCAGATGTGCAGAAGCAGAGTTCCAGGATTATGATGAAATCTACCACATCAATTTCTCTTTAGCTTACATTTTCCAGATGTGCGGAAGTAGAGTTCGAAGATTATGCTTAAATCTAACTCTGCATTTTCTCTCTAGCTGACATTTTCCAGATGTGCAGAAGCAGAGTTCCAGGATTATGCTGAAATCTGCCTTGCAATTTCTCTCTAGCTGACATTTGCCAGATGTGCAGAAGCAGAGTTCCAGGATTATTCTGAAATCTGCCTTGCAATTTTTCTCCAGGTGACATTTTCCAGATGTGCAGAAGCAGAGTTCAAAGATTATACTGAAATCTACCACATCAATTTCTCTCTAGCTGATATTTTCCAGATGTGAAGAAGCAAAGTTGCCGGATTATGATTAAATATGCCTTGCAATTTTTCTCCAGCGGACATTTGCCAGATGTGCAGAAGCAGAGCTCCAGGATTATGCTGAAATCTACCACATCAATTTCTCTCTAGCTGACATTTTCCAGATGTGAAGAAGCAGAGTTCAAACATTATGCTGAAATCTGCCTTACAATTTTTCTCCAGCTGACATTTTCCAGGTTTGCAGAAGCAGAGTTCCAGGATTATGCTTAAATATGGCTTGCAATTTTTCTCCAGTGGACATTTGCCAGATGTGCAGAAGCAGAGCTCCAGGATTATGCTGAAATCTACCACATCAATTTCTCTCTAGCTGACATTTTCCAGATGTGAAGAAGCAGAGTTGCAGGATTATGCTGAAATCTGCCTTGCAATTTTTCTCCAGCTGACATTTTCCAGATCTGCAGAAGCAGAATTCAAACATTATGCAGAAATCTACCACATCAATTTCTCTCAAGCTGACATTTTCCAGATGTGCAGAAGCAGAGTAACAGGATTATGCTGAAATCTGCCTCTGCATTTTCCCTCTAGCTGACATTTTCCAGATGTGCAGAAGCTGCGTTCAAAGATTATGGTGAAATCTACCACATCAATTTCTCTCTAGCTGACATTTTCCAGATGTGCAGAAGCTGAGTTCAAAGATTATGGTGAAATCTACCACATCAATTTCACTCTAGCTGACATTTGCCAGATGTGCAGAAGCAGAGTTCCAGGATTATGCTGAAATCAGCCTCTGCATTTTCTCTCTAGCTGACATTTTCCAGATGTGCAGAAGCAGAGTTCCAGTATTATGCTGAAATATACAACATCAATTTCTCTCTAACTGACATTTTCCAGATGTGTAGAACCAGAGATCCAGGATTATGCTGAAATCTGCCTTGCAATTTGTCTCCAAGTGAAATTTTCCAGATGTGGAGAAGCAGAGTTCAAAGATTATGCTGAAATCTACCACATCAATTTCTCTCTAGCTGACATTTTCCACATGTGCAGAAGCAGAGTTCCAAGATTATGCTGAAATCTGCCTTGCAATTTTTCTCCAGGTGACATTTTCCAGATGTGCAGAAGCAGAGTTCATGATGAAATCTAACACATCAATTTCTCTCTAGCTGCCATTTTCCAGATGTGCAGAAGCAGAGTTCAAACATTATGCTGAAATCTACCACTTCAATTTCTCTCTAGCTTACATTTTCCAGATGTGCAGAAGCAGAGTTCCAGGATTATGCTGAAATCTGCCTCTGCATTTTCTCTCTAGCTGACATTTTCCACATGTGCAGAAGCAGAGTTCCAAGGTTATGGTGAAATCAACCTCTGCATTTTATCTCTAGCTGACATTTTCCAGATGTGGAGAAGCAGAGGTCCAGGATTGTGCTGAAAACCACAACATCAATTTCTCTCTAGCTGACTTTCCCAGATGTGCAGAAGCAGAGGTCCAGTATTATGATGAAATCTACCACATCAATTTCTCTTTAGCTTACATTTTCCAGATGTGCGGAAGTAGAGTTCGAAGATTATGCTTAAATCTAACTCTGCATTTTCTCTCTAGCTGACATTTTCCAGATGTGCAGAAGCAGAGTTCCAGGATTATGCTGAAATCTGCCTTGCAATTTCTCTCTAGCTGACATTTGCCAGATGTGAAGAAGCAGAGTTCCAGGATTATTCTGAAATCTGCCTTGCAATTTTTCTCCAGTGGACATTTGCCAGATGTGCAGAAGCAGAGCTCCAGGATTATGCTGAAATCTACCACATCAATTTCTCTCTAGCTGACATTTTCCAGATGTGAAGAAGCAGAGTTACAGGATTATGCTGAAATCTGCCTTGCAAGTTTTCTCCAGCTGACATTTTCCAGATCTGCAGAAGCAGAATTCAAACATTATGCAGAAATCTACCACATCAATTTCTCTCAAGCTGACATTTTCCAGATGTGCAGAAGCAGAGTAACAGGATTATGCTGAAATCTGCCTCTGCATTTTCTCTCTAGCTGACATTTTCCAGATGTGCAGAAGCTGCGTTCAAAGATTATGGTGAAATCTACCACATCAATTTCTCTCTAGCTGACATTTTCCAGATGTGCAGAAGCTGAGTTCAAAGATTATGGTGAAATCTACCACATCAATTTCACTCTAGCTGACATTTGCCAGATGTGCAGAAGCAGAGTTCCAGGATTATGCTAAAATCAGCCTCTGCATTTTATCTCTAGCTGACATTTTCCAGATGTGCAGAAGCAGAGTTCCAGTATTATGCTGA
This sequence comes from Diadophis punctatus similis, assembly GCA_023053685.1. Taxonomy (NCBI): domain Eukaryota; kingdom Metazoa; phylum Chordata; class Lepidosauria; order Squamata; family Dipsadidae; genus Diadophis; species Diadophis punctatus. Next base: position 16,384,290 of record JALIGW010000019.1, on the reverse strand, counting down.
AATATACAACATCAATTTCTCTCTAACTGACATTTTCCAGATGTGTAGAACCAGAGATCCAGGATTATGCTGAAATCTGCCTTGCAATTTGTCTCCAAGTGAAATTTTCCAGATGTGGAGAAGCAGAGTTCAAAGATTATGCTGAAATCTACCACATCAATTTCTCTCTAGCTGACATTTTCCAGATGTGCAGAAGCAGACTTCCAGGATTATGCTGAAATCTGCCTCTGCATTTTCTCTCTAGCTGACATTTTCCACATGTGCAGAAGCAGAGTTCCAAGATTATGCTGAAATCTGCCTTGCAATTTTTCTCCAGGTGACATTTTCCAGATGTGCAGAAGCAGAGTTCATGATGAAATCTAACACATCAATTTCTCTCTAGCTGCCATTTTCCAGATGTGCAGAAGCAGAGTTCAAACATTATGCTGAAATCTACCACTTCAATTTCTCTCTAGCTGACATTTTCCAGAGTTGCAGAAGAAGAGTTCCAGGGTTATGCTGAAATCTGCCTCTGCGTTTTTCCTCTAGCTGACATTTTCCAGATGTGAAAAAGCAGAGTTCAAAGATTATGCTGAAATCTACAACTTCAATTTCTCTCTAGCTTACATTTTCCAGATGTGCAGAAGCAGAGTTCCAGGATTATGCTGAAATCTGCCTCTGCATTTTCTCTGTAGCTGACATTTTCCACATGTGCAGAAGCAGAGTTCAAAGATTATGCTGAAATCTACCACATCAATTTCTCTCTATCTGACATTTTCCAGATGTGCAGAAGCAGAGGTCCAGGATTGTGCTGAAAACCACAACATCAATTTCTCTCTAGCTGACTTTCCCAGATGTGCAGAAGCAGAGGTCCAGTATTATGATGAAATCTACCACATCAATTTCTCTTTAGCTTACATTTTCCAGATGTGCGGAAGTAGAGTTCGAAGATTATGCTTAAATCTAACTCTGCATTTTCTCTCTAGCTGACATTTTCCAGATGTGCAGAAGCAGAGTTCCAGGATTATGCTGAAATCTGCCTTGCAATTTCTCTCTAGCTGACATTTGCCAGATGTGCAGAAGCAGAGTTCCAGGATTATTCTGAAATCTGCCTTGCAATTTTTCTCCAGGTGACATTTTCCAGATGTGCAGAAGCAGAGTTCAAAGATTATACTGAAATCTACCACATCAATTTCTCTCTAGCTGATATTTTCCAGATGTGAAGAAGCAGAGTTGCCGGATTATGATTAAATATGCCTTGCAATTTTTCTCCAGCGGACATTTGCCAGATGTGCAGAAGCAGAGCTCCAGGATTATGCTGAAATCTGCCTTGCAAGTTTTCTCAAGCTGACATTTTCCATATGTACAGAATCAGAGTTCCTGGTGTATGCTGAAATCTGCCTTGCAATTTCTCTCTAGCTGACTTTTCCAGATGTGCAGAAGCTGAGTTCAAAGATTATGGTGAAATCTACCACATCAATTTCTCTCTAGCTGACATTTTCCAGATGTGCAGAAGCAGAGTTCAAACATTATGCTGAAATCTGCCTTACAATTTTTCTCCAGCTGACATTTTCCAGGTTTGCAGAAGCAGAGTTCCAGGATTATGCTTAAATATGGCTTGCAATTTTTCTCCAGTGGACATTTGCCAGATGTGCAGAAGCAGAGCTCCAGGATTATGCTGAAATCTACCACATCAATTTCTCTTTAGCTTACATTTTCCAGATGTGCGGAAGTAGAGTTCGAAGATTATGCTTAAATCTAACTCTGCATTTTCTCTCTAGCTGACATTTTCCAGATGTGCAGAAGCAGAGTTCCAGGATTATGCTGAAATCTGCCTTGCAATTTCTCTCTAGCTGACATTTGCCAGATGTGCAGAAGCAGAGTTCCAGGATTATTCTGAAATCTGCCTTGCAATTTTTCTCCAGGTGACATTTTCCAGATGTGCAGAAGCAGAGTTCAAAGATTATACTGAAATCTACCACATCAATTTCTCTCTAGCTGATATTTTCCAGATGTGAAGAAGCAGAGTTGCCGGATTATGATTAAATATGCCTTGCAATTTTTCTCCAGCGGACATTTGCCAGATGTGCAGAAGCAGAGCTCCAGGATTATGCTGAAATCTACCACATCAATTTCTCTCTAGCTGACATTTTCCAGATGTGAAGAAGCAGAGTTCAAACATTATGCTGAAATCTGCCTTACAATTTTTCTCCAGCTGACATTTTCCAGGTTTGCAGAAGCAGAGTTCCAGGATTATGCTTAAATATGGCTTGCAATTTTTCTCCAGTGGACATTTGCCAGATCTGCAGAAGCAGAATTCAAACATTATGCAGAAATCTACCACATCAATTTCTCTCAAGCTGACATTTTCCAGATGTGCAGAAGCAGAGTAACAGGATTATGCTGAAATCTGCCTCTGCATTTTCTCTCTAGCTGACATTTTCCAGATGTGCAGAAGCTGCGTTCAAAGATTATGGTGAAATCTACCACATCAATTTCTCTCTAGCTGACATTTTCCAGATGTGCAGAAGCTGAGTTCAAAGATTATGGTGAAATCTACCACATCAATTTCTCTTTAGCTTACATTTTCCAGATGTGCGGAAGTAGAGTTCGAAGATTATGCTTAAATCTAACTCTGCATTTTCTCTCTAGCTGACATTTTCCAGATGTGCAGAAGCAGAGTTCCAGGATTATGCTGAAATCTGCCTTGCAATTTCTCTCTAGCTGACATTTGCCAGATGTGCAGAAGCAGAGTTCCAGGATTATTCTGAAATCTGCCTTGCAATTTTTCTCCAGGTGACATTTTCCAGATGTGCAGAAGCAGAGTTCAAAGATTATACTGAAATCTACCACATCAATTTCTCTCTAGCTGATATTTTCCAGATGTGAAGAAGCAGAGTTGCCGGATTATGATTAAATATGCCTTGCAATTTTTCTCCAGCGGACATTTGCCAGATGTGCAGAAGCAGAGCTCCAGGATTATGCTGAAATCTACCACATCAATTTCTCTCTAGCTGACATTTTCCAGATGTGAAGAAGCAGAGTTCAAACATTATGCTGAAATCTGCCTTACAATTTTTCTCCAGCTGACATTTTCCAGGTTTGCAGAAGCAGAGTTCCAGGATTATGCTTAAATATGGCTTGCAATTTTTCTCCAGTGGACATTTGCCAGATCTGCAGAAGCAGAATTCAAACATTATGCAGAAATCTACCACATCAATTTCTCTCAAGCTGACATTTTCCAGATGTGCAGAAGCAGAGTAACAGGATTATGCTGAAATCTGCCTCTGCATTTTCTCTCTAGCTGACATTTTCCAGATGTGCAGAAGCTGCGTTCAAAGATTATGGTGAAATCTACCACATCAATTTCTCTCTAGCTGACATTTTCCAGATGTGCAGAAGCTGAGTTCAAAGATTATGGTGAAATCTACCACATCAATTTCACTCTAGCTGACATTTGCCAGATGTGCAGAAGCAGAGTTCCAGGATTATGCTGAAATCAGCCTCTGCATTTTATCTCTAGCTGACATTTTCCAGATGTGCAGAAGCAGAGTTCCAGTATTATGCTGAAATATACAACATCAATTTCTCTCTAACTGACATTTTCCAGATGTGTAGAACCAGAGATCCAGGATTATGCTGAAATCTGCCTTGCAATTTGTCTCCAAGTGAAATTTTCCAGATGTGGAGAAGCAGAGTTCAAAGATTATGCTGAAATCTACCACATCAATTTCTCTCTAGCTGACATTTTCCAGATGTGCAGAAGCAGACTTCCAGGATTATGGTGAAATCTGCCTCTGCATTTTCTCTCTAGCTGACATTTTCCACATGTGCAGAAGCAGAGTTCCAAGATTATGCTGAAATCTGCCTTGCAATTTTTCTCCAGGTGACATTTTCCAGATGTGCAGAAGCAGAGTTCATGATGAAATCTAACACATCAATTTCTCTCTAGCTGCCATTTTCCAGATGTGCAGAAGCAGAGTTCAAACATTATGCTGAAATCTACCACTTCAATTTCTCTCTAGCTGACATTTTCCAGAGTTGCAGAAGAAGAGTTCCAGGGTTATGCTGAAATCTGCCTCTGCGTTTTTCCTCTAGCTGACATTTTCCAGATGTGAAAAAGCAGAGTTCAAAGATTATGCTGAAATCTACAACTTCAATTTCTCTCTAGCTTACATTTTCCAGATGTGCAGAAGCAGAGTTCCAGGATTATGCTGAAATCTGCCTCTGCATTTTCTCTGTAGCTGACATTTTCCACATGTGCAGAAGCAGAGTTCAAAGATTATGCTGAAATCTACCACATCAATTTCTCTCTATCTGACATTTTCCAGATGTGCAGAAGCAGAGGTCCAGGATTGTGCTGAAAACCACAACATCAATTTCTCTCTAGCTGACTTTCCCAGATGTGCAGAAGCAGAGGTCCAGTATTATGATGAAATCTACCACATCAATTTCTCTTTAGCTTACATTTTCCAGATGAGCGGAAGTAGAGTTCGAAGATTATGCTTAAATCTAACTCTGCATTTTCTCTCTAGCTGACATTTTCCAGATGTGCAGAAGCAGAGTTCCAGGATTATGCTGAAATCTGCCTTGCAATTTCTCTCTAGCTGACATTTGCCAGATGTGCAGAAGCAGAGTTCCAGGATTATTCTGAAATCTGCCTTGCAATTTTTCTCCAGGTGACATTTTCCAGATGTGCAGAAGCAGAGTTCAAAGATTATACTGAAATCTACCACATCAATTTCTCTCTAGCTGATATTTTCCAGATGTGAAGAAGCAGAGTTGCCGGATTATGATTAAATATGCCTTGCAATTTTTCTCCAGCGGACATTTGCCAGATGTGCAGAAGCAGAGCTCCAGAATTATGCTGAAATCTACCACATCAATTTCTCTCTAGGTGACATTTTCCAGATGTGAAGAAGCAGAGTTCAAACATTATGCTGAAATCTGCCTTACAATTTTTCTCCAGCTGACATTTTCCAGGTTTGCAGAAGCAGAGTTCCAGGATTATGCTTAAATATGGCTTGCAATTTTTCTCCAGTGGACATTTGCCAGATGTGCAGAAGCAGAGCTCCAGGATTATGCTGAAATCTACCACATCAATTTCTCTTTAGCTTACATTTTCCAGATGTGCGGAAGTAGAGTTCGAAGATTATGCTTAAATCTAACTCTGCATTTTCTCTCTAGCTGACATTTTCCAGATGTGCAGAAGCAGAGTTCCAGGATTATGCTGAAATCTGCCTTGCAATTTCTCTCTAGCTGACATTTGCCAGATGTGCAGAAGCAGAGTTCCAGGATTATTCTGAAATCTGCCTTGCAATTTTTCTCCAGGTGACATTTTCCAGATGTGCAGAAGCAGAGTTCAAAGATTATACTGAAATCTACCACATCAATTTCTCTCTAGCTGATATTTTCCAGATGTGAAGAAGCAGAGTTGCCGGATTATGATTAAATATGCCTTGCAATTTTTCTCCAGCGGACATTTGCCAGATGTGCAGAAGCAGAGCTCCAGGATTATGCTGAAATCTACCACATCAATTTCTCTCTAGCTGACATTTTCCAGATGTGAAGAAGCAGAGTTCAAACATTATGCTGAAATCTGCCTTACAATTTTTCTCCAGCTGACATTTTCCAGGTTTGCAGAAGCAGAGTTCCAGGATTATGCTTAAATATGGCTTGCAATTTTTCTCCAGTGGACATTTGCCAGATCTGCAGAAGCAGAATTCAAACATTATGCAGAAATCTACCACATCAATTTCTCTCAAGCTGACATTTTCCAGATGTGCAGAAGCAGAGTAACAGGATTATGCTGAAATCTGCCTCTGCATTTTCCCTCTAGCTGACATTTTCCAGATGTGCAGAAGCTGCGTTCAAAGATTATGGTGAAATCTACCACATCAATTTCTCTCTAACTGACATTTTCCAGATGTGTAGAACCAGAGATCCAGGATTATGCTGAAATCTGCCTTGCAATTTGTCTCCAAGTGAAATTTTCCAGATGTGGAGAAGCAGAGTTCAAAGATTATGCTGAAATCTACCACATCAATTTCTCTCTAGCTGACATTTTCCAGATGTGCAGAAGCAGACTTCCAGGATTATGCTGAAATCTGCCTCTGCATTTTCTCTCTAGCTGACATTTTCCACATGTGCAGAAGCAGAGTTCCAAGATTATGCTGAAATCTGCCTTGCAATTTTTCTCCAGGTGACATTTTCCAGATGTGCAGAAGCAGAGTTCATGATGAAATCTAACACATCAATTTCTCTCTAGCTGCCATTTTCCAGATGTGCAGAAGCAGAGTTCAAACATTATGCTGAAATCTACCACTTCAATTTCTCTCTAGCTGACATTTTCCAGAGTTGCAGAAGAAGAGTTCCAGGGTTATGCTGAAATCTGCCTCTGCGTTTTTCCTCTAGCTGACATTTTCCAGATGTGAAAAAGCAGAGTTCAAAGATTATGCTGAAATCTACAACTTCAATTTCTCTCTAGCTTACATTTTCCAGATGTGCAGAAGCAGAGTTCCAGGATTATGCTGAAATCTGCCTCTGCATTTTCTCTGTAGCTGACATTTTCCACATGTGCAGAAGCAGAGTTCAAAGATTATGCTGAAATCTACCACATCAATTTCTCTCTATCTGACATTTTCCAGATGTGCAGAAGCAGAGGTCCAGGATTGTGCTGAAAACCACAACATCAATTTCTCTCTAGCTGACTTTCCCAGATGTGCAGAAGCAGAGGTCCAGTATTATGATGAAATCTACCACATCAATTTCTCTTTAGCTTACATTTTCCAGATGTGCGGAAGTAGAGTTCGAAGATTATGCTTAAATCTAACTCTGCATTTTCTCTCTAGCTGACATTTTCCAGATGTGCAGAAGCAGAGTTCCAGGATTATGCTGAAATCTGCCTTGCAATTTCTCTCTAGCTGACATTTGCCAGATGTGCAGAAGCAGAGTTCCAGGATTATTCTGAAATCTGCCTTGCAATTTTTCTCCAGGTGACATTTTCCAGATGTGCAGAAGCAGAGTTCAAAGATTATACTGAAATCTACCACATCAATTTCTCTCTAGCTGATATTTTCCAGATGTGAAGAAGCAGAGTTGCCGGATTATGATTAAATATGCCTTGCAATTTTTCTCCAGCGGACATTTGCCAGATGTGCAGAAGCAGAGCTCCAGAATTATGCTGAAATCTACCACATCAATTTCTCTCTAGCTGACATTTTCCAGATGTGAAGAAGCAGAGTTCAAACATTATGCTGAAATCTGCCTTACAATTTTTCTCCAGCTGACATTTTCCAGGTTTGCAGAAGCAGAGTTCCAGGATTATGCTTAAATATGGCTTGCAATTTTTCTCCAGTGGACATTTGCCAGATGTGCAGAAGCAGAGCTCCAGGATTATGCTGAAATCTACCACATCAATTTCTCTTTAGCTTACATTTTCCAGATGTGCGGAAGTAGAGTTCGAAGATTATGCTTAAATCTAACTCTGCATTTTCTCTCTAGCTGACATTTTCCAGATGTGCAGAAGCAGAGTTCCAGGATTATGCTGAAATCTGCCTTGCAATTTCTCTCTAGCTGACATTTGCCAGATGTGCAGAAGCAGAGTTCCAGGATTATTCTGAAATCTGCCTTGCAATTTTTCTCCAGGTGACATTTTCCAGATGTGCAGAAGCAGAGTTCAAAGATTATACTGAAATCTACCACATCAATTTCTCTCTAGCTGATATTTTCCAGATGTGAAGAAGCAGAGTTGCCGGATTATGATTAAATATGCCTTGCAATTTTTCTCCAGCGGACATTTGCCAGATGTGCAGAAGCAGAGCTCCAGGATTATGCTGAAATCTACCACATCAATTTCTCTCTAGCTGACATTTTCCAGATGTGAAGAAGCAGAGTTCAAACATTATGCTGAAATCTGCCTTACAATTTTTCTCCAGCTGACATTTTCCAGGTTTGCAGAAGCAGAGTTCCAGGATTATGCTTAAATATGGCTTGCAATTTTTCTCCAGTGGACATTTGCCAGATCTGCAGAAGCAGAATTCAAACATTATGCAGAAATCTACCACATCAATTTCTCTCAAGCTGACATTTTCCAGATGTGCAGAAGCAGAGTAACAGGATTATGCTGAAATCTGCCTCTGCATTTTCTCTCTAGCTGACATTTTCCAGATGTGCAGAAGCTGCGTTCAAAGATTATGGTGAAATCTACCACATCAATTTCTCTCTAGCTGACATTTTCCAGATGTGCAGAAGCTGAGTTCAAAGATTATGGTGAAATCTACCACATCAATTTCTCTTTAGCTTACATTTTCCAGATGTGCGGAAGTAGAGTTCGAAGATTATGCTTAAATCTAACTCTGCATTTTCTCTCTAGCTGACATTTTCCAGATGTGCAGAAGCAGAGTTCCAGGATTATGCTGAAATCTGCCTTGCAATTTCTCTCTAGCTGACATTTGCCAGATGTGCAGAAGCAGAGTTCCAGGATTATTCTGAAATCTGCCTTGCAATTTTTCTCCAGGTGACATTTTCCAGATGTGCAGAAGCAGAGTTCAAAGATTATACTGAAATCTACCACATCAATTTCTCTCTAGCTGATATTTTCCAGATGTGAAGAAGCAGAGTTGCCGGATTATGATTAAATATGCCTTGCAATTTTTCTCCAGCGGACATTTGCCAGATGTGCAGAAGCAGAGCTCCAGGATTATGCTGAAATCTACCACATCAATTTCTCTCTAGCTGACATTTTCCAGATGTGAAGAAGCAGAGTTCAAACATTATGCTGAAATCTGCCTTACAATTTTTCTCCAGCTGACATTTTCCAGGTTTGCAGAAGCAGAGTTCCAGGATTATGCTTAAATATGGCTTGCAATTTTTCTCCAGTGGACATTTGCCAGATCTGCAGAAGCAGAATTCAAACATTATGCAGAAATCTACCACATCAATTTCTCTCAAGCTGACATTTTCCAGATGTGCAGAAGCAGAGTAACAGGATTATGCTGAAATCTGCCTCTGCATTTTCTCTCTAGCTGACATTTTCCAGATGTGCAGAAGCTGCGTTCAAAGATTATGGTGAAATCTACCACATCAATTTCTCTCTAGCTGACATTTTCCAGATGTGCAGAAGCTGAGTTCAAAGATTATGGTGAAATCTACCACATCAATTTCACTCTAGCTGACATTTGCCAGATGTGCAGAAGCAGAGTTCCAGGATTATGCTGAAATCAGCCTCTGCATTTTATCTCTAGCTGACATTTTCCAGATGTGCAGAAGCAGAGTTCCAGTATTATGCTGAAATATACAACATCAATTTCTCTCTAACTGACATTTTCCAGATGTGTAGAACCAGAGATCCAGGATTATGCTGAAATCTGCCTTGCAATTTGTCTCCAAGTGAAATTTTCCAGATGTGGAGAAGCAGAGTTCAAAGATTATGCTGAAATCTACCACATCAATTTCTCTCTAGCTGACATTTTCCAGATGTGCAGAAGCAGACTTCCAGGATTATGCTGAAATCTGCCTCTGCATTTTCTCTCTAGCTGACATTTTCCACATGTGCAGAAGCAGAGTTCCAAGATTATGCTGAAATCTGCCTTGCAATTTTTCTCCAGGTGACATTTTCCAGATGTGCAGAAGCAGAGTTCATGATGAAATCTAACACATCAATTTCTCTCTAGCTGCCATTTTCCAGATGTGCAGAAGCAGAGTTCAAACATTATGCTGAAATCTACCACTTCAATTTCTCTCTAGCTGACATTTTCCAGAGTTGCAGAAGAAGAGTTCCAGGGTTATGCTGAAATCTGCCTCTGCGTTTTTCCTCTAGCTGACATTTTCCAGATGTGAAAAAGCAGAGTTCAAAGATTATGCTGAAATCTACAACTTCAATTTCTCTCTAGCTTACATTTTCCAGATGTGCAGAAGCAGAGTTCCAGGATTATGCTGAAATCTGCCTCTGCATTTTCTCTGTAGCTGACATTTTCCACATGTGCAGAAGCAGAGTTCAAAGATTATGCTGAAATCTACCACATCAATTTCTCTCTATCTGACATTTTCCAGATGTGCAGAAGCAGAGGTCCAGGATTGTGCTGAAAACCACAACATCAATTTCTCTCTAGCTGACTTTCCCAGATGTGCAGAAGCAGAGGTCCAGTATTATGATGAAATCTACCACATCAATTTCTCTTTAGCTTACATTTTCCAGATGAGCGGAAGTAGAGTTCGAAGATTATGCTTAAATCTAACTCTGCATTTTCTCTCTAGCTGACATTTTCCAGATGTGCAGAAGCAGAGTTCCAGGATTATGCTGAAATCTGCCTTGCAATTTCTCTCTAGCTGACATTTGCCAGATGTGCAGAAGCAGAGTTCCAGGATTATTCTGAAATCTGCCTTGCAATTTTTCTCCAGGTGACATTTTCCAGATGTGCAGAAGCAGAGTTCAAAGATTATACTGAAATCTACCACATCAATTTCTCTCTAGCTGATATTTTCCAGATGTGAAGAAGCAGAGTTGCCGGATTATGATTAAATATGCCTTGCAATTTTTCTCCAGCGGACATTTGCCAGATGTGCAGAAGCAGAGCTCCAGAATTATGCTGAAATCTACCACATCAATTTCTCTCTAGGTGACATTTTCCAGATGTGAAGAAGCAGAGTTCAAACATTATGCTGAAATCTGCCTTACAATTTTTCTCCAGCTGACATTTTCCAGGTTTGCAGAAGCAGAGTTCCAGGATTATGCTTAAATATGGCTTGCAATTTTTCTCCAGTGGACATTTGCCAGATGTGCAGAAGCAGAGCTCCAGGATTATGCTGAAATCTACCACATCAATTTCTCTTTAGCTTACATTTTCCAGATGTGCGGAAGTAGAGTTCGAAGATTATGCTTAAATCTAACTCTGCATTTTCTCTCTAGCTGACATTTTCCAGATGTGCAGAAGCAGAGTTCCAGGATTATGCTGAAATCTGCCTTGCAATTTCTCTCTAGCTGACATTTGCCAGATGTGCAGAAGCAGAGTTCCAGGATTATTCTGAAATCTGCCTTGCAATTTTTCTCCAGGTGACATTTTCCAGATGTGCAGAAGCAGAGTTCAAAGATTATACTGAAATCTACCACATCAATTTCTCTCTAGCTGATATTTTCCAGATGTGAAGAAGCAGAGTTGCCGGATTATGATTAAATATGCCTTGCAATTTTTCTCCAGCGGACATTTGCCAGATGTGCAGAAGCAGAGCTCCAGGATTATGCTGAAATCTACCACATCAATTTCTCTCTAGCTGACATTTTCCAGATGTGAAGAAGCAGAGTTCAAACATTATGCTGAAATCTGCCTTACAATTTTTCTCCAGCTGACATTTTCCAGGTTTGCAGAAGCAGAGTTCCAGGATTATGCTTAAATATGGCTTGCAATTTTTCTCCAGTGGACATTTGCCAGATCTGCAGAAGCAGAATTCAAACATTATGCAGAAATCTACCACATCAATTTCTCTCAAGCTGACATTTTCCAGATGTGCAGAAGCAGAGTAACAGGATTATGCTGAAATCTGCCTCTGCATTTTCCCTCTAGCTGACATTTTCCAGATGTGCAGAAGCTGCGTTCAAAGATTATGGTGAAATCTACCACATCAATTTCTCTCTAACTGACATTTTCCAGATGTGTAGAACCAGAGATCCAGGATTATGCTGAAATCTGCCTTGCAATTTGTCTCCAAGTGAAATTTTCCAGATGTGGAGAAGCAGAGTTCAAAGATTATGCTGAAATCTACCACATCAATTTCTCTCTAGCTGACATTTTCCAGATGTGCAGAAGCAGACTTCCAGGATTATGCTGAAATCTGCCTCTGCATTTTCTCTCTAGCTGACATTTTCCACATGTGCAGAAGCAGAGTTCCAAGATTATGCTGAAATCTGCCTTGCAATTTTTCTCCAGGTGACATTTTCCAGATGTGCAGAAGCAGAGTTCATGATGAAATCTAACACATCAATTTCTCTCTAGCTGCCATTTTCCAGATGTGCAGAAGCAGAGTTCAAACATTATGCTGAAATCTACCACTTCAATTTCTCTCTAGCTGACATTTTCCAGAGTTGCAGAAGAAGAGTTCCAGGGTTATGCTGAAATCTGCCTCTGCGTTTTTCCTCTAGCTGACATTTTCCAGATGTGAAAAAGCAGAGTTCAAAGATTATGCTGAAATCTACAACTTCAATTTCTCTCTAGCTTACATTTTCCAGATGTGCAGAAGCAGAGTTCCAGGATTATGCTGAAATCTGCCTCTGCATTTTCTCTGTAGCTGACATTTTCCACATGTGCAGAAGCAGAGTTCAAAGATTATGCTGAAATCTACCACATCAATTTCTCTCTATCTGACATTTTCCAGATGTGCAGAAGCAGAGGTCCAGGATTGTGCTGAAAACCACAACATCAATTTCTCTCTAGCTGACTTTCCCAGATGTGCAGAAGCAGAGGTCCAGTATTATGATGAAATCTACCACATCAATTTCTCTTTAGCTTACATTTTCCAGATGTGCGGAAGTAGAGTTCGAAGATTATGCTTAAATCTAACTCTGCATTTTCTCTCTAGCTGACATTTTCCAGATGTGCAGAAGCAGAGTTCCAGGATTATGCTGAAATCTGCCTTGCAATTTCTCTCTAGCTGACATTTGCCAGATGTGCAGAAGCAGAGTTCCAGGATTATTCTGAAATCTGCCTTGCAATTTTTCTCCAGGTGACATTTTCCAGATGTGCAGAAGCAGAGTTCAAAGATTATACTGAAATCTACCACATCAATTTCTCTCTAGCTGATATTTTCCAGATGTGAAGAAGCAGAGTTGCCGGATTATGATTAAATATGCCTTGCAATTTTTCTCCAGCGGACATTTGCCAGATGTGCAGAAGCAGAGCTCCAGAATTATGCTGAAATCTACCACATCAATTTCTCTCTAGCTGACATTTTCCAGATGTGAAGAAGCAGAGTTCAAACATTATGCTGAAATCTGCCTTACAATTTTTCTCCAGCTGACATTTTCCAGGTTTGCAGAAGCAGAGTTCCAGGATTATGCTTAAATATGGCTTGCAATTTTTCTCCAGTGGACATTTGCCAGATGTGCAGAAGCAGAGCTCCAGGATTATGCTGAAATCTACCACATCAATTTCTCTTTAGCTTACATTTTCCAGATGAGCGGAAGTAGAGTTCGAAGATTATGCTTAAATCTAACTCTGCATTTTCTCTCTAGCTGACATTTTCCAGATGTGCAGAAGCAGAGTTCCAGGATTATGCTGAAATCTGCCTTGCAATTTCTCTCTAGCTGACATTTGCCAGATGTGCAGAAGCAGAGTTCCAGGATTATTCTGAAATCTGCCTTGCAATTTTTCTCCAGGTGACATTTTCCAGATGTGCAGAAGCAGAGTTCAAAGATTATACTGAAATCTACCACATCAATTTCTCTCTAGCTGATATTTTCCAGATGTGAAGAAGCAGAGTTGCCGGATTATGATTAAATATGCCTTGCAATTTTTCTCCAGCGGACATTTGCCAGATGTGCAGAAGCAGAGCTCCAGAATTATGCTGAAATCTACCACATCAATTTCTCTCTAGGTGACATTTTCCAGATGTGAAGAAGCAGAGTTCAAACATTATGCTGAAATCTGCCTTACAATTTTTCTCCAGCTGACATTTTCCAGGTTTGCAGAAGCAGAGTTCCAGGATTATGCTTAAATATGGCTTGCAATTTTTCTCCAGTGGACATTTGCCAGATGTGCAGAAGCAGAGCTCCAGGATTATGCTGAAATCTACCACATCAATTTCTCTTTAGCTTACATTTTCCAGATGTGCGGAAGTAGAGTTCGAAGATTATGCTTAAATCTAACTCTGCATTTTCTCTCTAGCTGACATTTTCCAGATGTGCAGAAGCAGAGTTCCAGGATTATGCTGAAATCTGCCTTGCAATTTCTCTCTAGCTGACATTTGCCAGATGTGCAGAAGCAGAGTTCCAGGATTATTCTGAAATCTGCCTTGCAATTTTTCTCCAGGTGACATTTTCCAGATGTGCAGAAGCAGAGTTCAAAGATTATACTGAAATCTACCACATCAATTTCTCTCTAGCTGATATTTTCCAGATGTGAAGAAGCAGAGTTGCCGGATTATGATTAAATATGCCTTGCAATTTTTCTCCAGCGGACATTTGCCAGATGTGCAGAAGCAGAGCTCCAGGATTATGCTGAAATCTACCACATCAATTTCTCTCTAGCTGACATTTTCCAGATGTGAAGAAGCAGAGTTCAAACATTATGCTGAAATCTGCCTTACAATTTTTCTCCAGCTGACATTTTCCAGGTTTGCAGAAGCAGAGTTCCAGGATTATGCTTAAATATGGCTTGCAATTTTTCTCCAGTGGACATTTGCCAGATCTGCAGAAGCAGAATTCAAACATTATGCAGAAATCTACCACATCAATTTCTCTCAAGCTGACATTTTCCAGATGTGCAGAAGCAGAGTAACAGGATTATGCTGAAATCTGCCTCTGCATTTTCCCTCTAGCTGACATTTTCCAGATGTGCAGAAGCTGCGTTCAAAGATTATGGTGAAATCTACCACATCAATTTCTCTCTAACTGACATTTTCCAGATGTGTAGAACCAGAGATCCAGGATTATGCTGAAATCTGCCTTGCAATTTGTCTCCAAGTGAAATTTTCCAGATGTGGAGAAGCAGAGTTCAAAGATTATGCTGAAATCTACCACATCAATTTCTCTCTAGCTGACATTTTCCAGATGTGCAGAAGCAGACTTCCAGGATTATGCTGAAATCTGCCTCTGCATTTTCTCTCTAGCTGACATTTTCCACATGTGCAGAAGCAGAGTTCCAAGATTATGCTGAAATCTGCCTTGCAATTTTTCTCCAGGTGACATTTTCCAGATGTGCAGAAGCAGAGTTCATGATGAAATCTAACACATCAATTTCTCTCTAGCTGCCATTTTCCAGATGTGCAGAAGCAGAGTTCAAACATTATGCTGAAATCTACCACTTCAATTTCTCTCTAGCTGACATTTTCCAGAGTTGCAGAAGAAGAGTTCCAGGGTTATGCTGAAATCTGCCTCTGCGTTTTTCCTCTAGCTGACATTTTCCAGATGTGAAAAAGCAGAGTTCAAAGATTATGCTGAAATCTACAACTTCAATTTCTCTCTAGCTTACATTTTCCAGATGTGCAGAAGCAGAGTTCCAGGATTATGCTGAAATCTGCCTCTGCATTTTCTCTGTAGCTGACATTTTCCACATGTGCAGAAGCAGAGTTCAAAGATTATGCTGAAATCTACCACATCAATTTCTCTCTATCTGACATTTTCCAGATGTGCAGAAGCAGAGGTCCAGGATTGTGCTGAAAACCACAACATCAATTTCTCTCTAGCTGACTTTCCCAGATGTGCAGAAGCAGAGGTCCAGTATTATGATGAAATCTACCACATCAATTTCTCTTTAGCTTACATTTTCCAGATGTGCGGAAGTAGAGTTCGAAGATTATGCTTAAATCTAACTCTGCATTTTCTCTCTAGCTGACATTTTCCAGATGTGCAGAAGCAGAGTTCCAGGATTATGCTGAAATCTGCCTTGCAATTTCTCTCTAGCTGACATTTGCCAGATGTGCAGAAGCAGAGTTCCAGGATTATTCTGAAATCTGCCTTGCAATTTTTCTCCAGGTGACATTTTCCAGATGTGCAGAAGCAGAGTTCAAAGATTATACTGAAATCTACCACATCAATTTCTCTCTAGCTGATATTTTCCAGATGTGAAGAAGCAGAGTTGCCGGATTATGATTAAATATGCCTTGCAATTTTTCTCCAGCGGACATTTGCCAGATGTGCAGAAGCAGAGCTCCAGAATTATGCTGAAATCTACCACATCAATTTCTCTCTAGCTGACATTTTCCAGATGTGAAGAAGCAGAGTTCAAACATTATGCTGAAATCTGCCTTACAATTTTTCTCCAGCTGACATTTTCCAGGTTTGCAGAAGCAGAGTTCCAGGATTATGCTTAAATATGGCTTGCAATTTTTCTCCAGTGGACATTTGCCAGATGTGCAGAAGCAGAGCTCCAGGATTATGCTGAAATCTACCACATCAATTTCTCTTTAGCTTACATTTTCCAGATGTGCGGAAGTAGAGTTCGAAGATTATGCTTAAATCTAACTCTGCATTTTCTCTCTAGCTGACATTTTCCAGATGTGCAGAAGCAGAGTTCCAGGATTATGCTGAAATCTGCCTTGCAATTTCTCTCTAGCTGACATTTGCCAGATGTGCAGAAGCAGAGTTCCAGGATTATTCTGAAATCTGCCTTGCAATTTTTCTCCAGGTGACATTTTCCAGATGTGCAGAAGCAGAGTTCAAAGATTATACT
This sequence comes from Diadophis punctatus similis, assembly GCA_023053685.1. Lineage (NCBI taxonomy): Eukaryota > Metazoa > Chordata > Lepidosauria > Squamata > Dipsadidae > Diadophis > Diadophis punctatus. The sequence continues at coordinate 16,367,929 of JALIGW010000019.1, read as the reverse complement.
GAAATCTACCACATCAATTTCTCTCTAGCTGATATTTTCCAGATGTGAAGAAGCAGAGTTGCCGGATTATGATTAAATATGCCTTGCAATTTTTCTCCAGCGGACATTTGCCAGATGTGCAGAAGCAGAGCTCCAGGATTATGCTGAAATCTACCACATCAATTTCTCTCTAGCTGACATTTTCCAGATGTGAAGAAGCAGAGTTCAAACATTATGCTGAAATCTGCCTTACAATTTTTCTCCAGCTGACATTTTCCAGGTTTGCAGAAGCAGAGTTCCAGGATTATGCTTAAATATGGCTTGCAATTTTTCTCCAGTGGACATTTGCCAGATCTGCAGAAGCAGAATTCAAACATTATGCAGAAATCTACCACATCAATTTCTCTCAAGCTGACATTTTCCAGATGTGCAGAAGCAGAGTAACAGGATTATGCTGAAATCTGCCTCTGCATTTTCTCTCTAGCTGACATTTTCCAGATGTGCAGAAGCTGCGTTCAAAGATTATGGTGAAATCTACCACATCAATTTCTCTCTAGCTGACATTTTCCAGATGTGCAGAAGCTGAGTTCAAAGATTATGGTGAAATCTACCACATCAATTTCTCTTTAGCTTACATTTTCCAGATGTGCGGAAGTAGAGTTCGAAGATTATGCTTAAATCTAACTCTGCATTTTCTCTCTAGCTGACATTTTCCAGATGTGCAGAAGCAGAGTTCCAGGATTATGCTGAAATCTGCCTTGCAATTTCTCTCTAGCTGACATTTGCCAGATGTGCAGAAGCAGAGTTCCAGGATTATTCTGAAATCTGCCTTGCAATTTTTCTCCAGGTGACATTTTCCAGATGTGCAGAAGCAGAGTTCAAAGATTATACTGAAATCTACCACATCAATTTCTCTCTAGCTGATATTTTCCAGATGTGAAGAAGCAGAGTTGCCGGATTATGATTAAATATGCCTTGCAATTTTTCTCCAGCGGACATTTGCCAGATGTGCAGAAGCAGAGCTCCAGGATTATGCTGAAATCTACCACATCAATTTCTCTCTAGCTGACATTTTCCAGATGTGAAGAAGCAGAGTTCAAACATTATGCTGAAATCTGCCTTACAATTTTTCTCCAGCTGACATTTTCCAGGTTTGCAGAAGCAGAGTTCCAGGATTATGCTTAAATATGGCTTGCAATTTTTCTCCAGTGGACATTTGCCAGATCTGCAGAAGCAGAATTCAAACATTATGCAGAAATCTACCACATCAATTTCTCTCAAGCTGACATTTTCCAGATGTGCAGAAGCAGAGTAACAGGATTATGCTGAAATCTGCCTCTGCATTTTCTCTCTAGCTGACATTTTCCAGATGTGCAGAAGCTGCGTTCAAAGATTATGGTGAAATCTACCACATCAATTTCTCTCTAGCTGACATTTTCCAGATGTGCAGAAGCTGAGTTCAAAGATTATGGTGAAATCTACCACATCAATTTCACTCTAGCTGACATTTGCCAGATGTGCAGAAGCAGAGTTCCAGGATTATGCTGAAATCAGCCTCTGCATTTTATCTCTAGCTGACATTTTCCAGATGTGCAGAAGCAGAGTTCCAGTATTATGCTGAAATATACAACATCAATTTCTCTCTAACTGACATTTTCCAGATGTGTAGAACCAGAGATCCAGGATTATGCTGAAATCTGCCTTGCAATTTGTCTCCAAGTGAAATTTTCCAGATGTGGAGAAGCAGAGTTCAAAGATTATGCTGAAATCTACCACATCAATTTCTCTCTAGCTGACATTTTCCAGATGTGCAGAAGCAGACTTCCAGGATTATGCTGAAATCTGCCTCTGCATTTTCTCTCTAGCTGACATTTTCCACATGTGCAGAAGCAGAGTTCCAAGATTATGCTGAAATCTGCCTTGCAATTTTTCTCCAGGTGACATTTTCCAGATGTGCAGAAGCAGAGTTCATGATGAAATCTAACACATCAATTTCTCTCTAGCTGCCATTTTCCAGATGTGCAGAAGCAGAGTTCAAACATTATGCTGAAATCTACCACTTCAATTTCTCTCTAGCTGACATTTTCCAGAGTTGCAGAAGAAGAGTTCCAGGGTTATGCTGAAATCTGCCTCTGCGTTTTTCCTCTAGCTGACATTTTCCAGATGTGAAAAAGCAGAGTTCAAAGATTATGCTGAAATCTACAACTTCAATTTCTCTCTAGCTTACATTTTCCAGATGTGCAGAAGCAGAGTTCCAGGATTATGCTGAAATCTGCCTCTGCATTTTCTCTGTAGCTGACATTTTCCACATGTGCAGAAGCAGAGTTCAAAGATTATGCTGAAATCTACCACATCAATTTCTCTCTATCTGACATTTTCCAGATGTGCAGAAGCAGAGGTCCAGGATTGTGCTGAAAACCACAACATCAATTTCTCTCTAGCTGACTTTCCCAGATGTGCAGAAGCAGAGGTCCAGTATTATGATGAAATCTACCACATCAATTTCTCTTTAGCTTACATTTTCCAGATGAGCGGAAGTAGAGTTCGAAGATTATGCTTAAATCTAACTCTGCATTTTCTCTCTAGCTGACATTTTCCAGATGTGCAGAAGCAGAGTTCCAGGATTATGCTGAAATCTGCCTTGCAATTTCTCTCTAGCTGACATTTGCCAGATGTGCAGAAGCAGAGTTCCAGGATTATTCTGAAATCTGCCTTGCAATTTTTCTCCAGGTGACATTTTCCAGATGTGCAGAAGCAGAGTTCAAAGATTATACTGAAATCTACCACATCAATTTCTCTCTAGCTGATATTTTCCAGATGTGAAGAAGCAGAGTTGCCGGATTATGATTAAATATGCCTTGCAATTTTTCTCCAGCGGACATTTGCCAGATGTGCAGAAGCAGAGCTCCAGAATTATGCTGAAATCTACCACATCAATTTCTCTCTAGGTGACATTTTCCAGATGTGAAGAAGCAGAGTTCAAACATTATGCTGAAATCTGCCTTACAATTTTTCTCCAGCTGACATTTTCCAGGTTTGCAGAAGCAGAGTTCCAGGATTATGCTTAAATATGGCTTGCAATTTTTCTCCAGTGGACATTTGCCAGATGTGCAGAAGCAGAGCTCCAGGATTATGCTGAAATCTACCACATCAATTTCTCTTTAGCTTACATTTTCCAGATGTGCGGAAGTAGAGTTCGAAGATTATGCTTAAATCTAACTCTGCATTTTCTCTCTAGCTGACATTTTCCAGATGTGCAGAAGCAGAGTTCCAGGATTATGCTGAAATCTGCCTTGCAATTTCTCTCTAGCTGACATTTGCCAGATGTGCAGAAGCAGAGTTCCAGGATTATTCTGAAATCTGCCTTGCAATTTTTCTCCAGGTGACATTTTCCAGATGTGCAGAAGCAGAGTTCAAAGATTATACTGAAATCTACCACATCAATTTCTCTCTAGCTGATATTTTCCAGATGTGAAGAAGCAGAGTTGCCGGATTATGATTAAATATGCCTTGCAATTTTTCTCCAGCGGACATTTGCCAGATGTGCAGAAGCAGAGCTCCAGGATTATGCTGAAATCTACCACATCAATTTCTCTCTAGCTGACATTTTCCAGATGTGAAGAAGCAGAGTTCAAACATTATGCTGAAATCTGCCTTACAATTTTTCTCCAGCTGACATTTTCCAGGTTTGCAGAAGCAGAGTTCCAGGATTATGCTTAAATATGGCTTGCAATTTTTCTCCAGTGGACATTTGCCAGATCTGCAGAAGCAGAATTCAAACATTATGCAGAAATCTACCACATCAATTTCTCTCAAGCTGACATTTTCCAGATGTGCAGAAGCAGAGTAACAGGATTATGCTGAAATCTGCCTCTGCATTTTCCCTCTAGCTGACATTTTCCAGATGTGCAGAAGCTGCGTTCAAAGATTATGGTGAAATCTACCACATCAATTTCTCTCTAACTGACATTTTCCAGATGTGTAGAACCAGAGATCCAGGATTATGCTGAAATCTGCCTTGCAATTTGTCTCCAAGTGAAATTTTCCAGATGTGGAGAAGCAGAGTTCAAAGATTATGCTGAAATCTACCACATCAATTTCTCTCTAGCTGACATTTTCCAGATGTGCAGAAGCAGACTTCCAGGATTATGCTGAAATCTGCCTCTGCATTTTCTCTCTAGCTGACATTTTCCACATGTGCAGAAGCAGAGTTCCAAGATTATGCTGAAATCTGCCTTGCAATTTTTCTCCAGGTGACATTTTCCAGATGTGCAGAAGCAGAGTTCATGATGAAATCTAACACATCAATTTCTCTCTAGCTGCCATTTTCCAGATGTGCAGAAGCAGAGTTCAAACATTATGCTGAAATCTACCACTTCAATTTCTCTCTAGCTGACATTTTCCAGAGTTGCAGAAGAAGAGTTCCAGGGTTATGCTGAAATCTGCCTCTGCGTTTTTCCTCTAGCTGACATTTTCCAGATGTGAAAAAGCAGAGTTCAAAGATTATGCTGAAATCTACAACTTCAATTTCTCTCTAGCTTACATTTTCCAGATGTGCAGAAGCAGAGTTCCAGGATTATGCTGAAATCTGCCTCTGCATTTTCTCTGTAGCTGACATTTTCCACATGTGCAGAAGCAGAGTTCAAAGATTATGCTGAAATCTACCACATCAATTTCTCTCTATCTGACATTTTCCAGATGTGCAGAAGCAGAGGTCCAGGATTGTGCTGAAAACCACAACATCAATTTCTCTCTAGCTGACTTTCCCAGATGTGCAGAAGCAGAGGTCCAGTATTATGATGAAATCTACCACATCAATTTCTCTTTAGCTTACATTTTCCAGATGTGCGGAAGTAGAGTTCGAAGATTATGCTTAAATCTAACTCTGCATTTTCTCTCTAGCTGACATTTTCCAGATGTGCAGAAGCAGAGTTCCAGGATTATGCTGAAATCTGCCTTGCAATTTCTCTCTAGCTGACATTTGCCAGATGTGCAGAAGCAGAGTTCCAGGATTATTCTGAAATCTGCCTTGCAATTTTTCTCCAGGTGACATTTTCCAGATGTGCAGAAGCAGAGTTCAAAGATTATACTGAAATCTACCACATCAATTTCTCTCTAGCTGATATTTTCCAGATGTGAAGAAGCAGAGTTGCCGGATTATGATTAAATATGCCTTGCAATTTTTCTCCAGCGGACATTTGCCAGATGTGCAGAAGCAGAGCTCCAGAATTATGCTGAAATCTACCACATCAATTTCTCTCTAGCTGACATTTTCCAGATGTGAAGAAGCAGAGTTCAAACATTATGCTGAAATCTGCCTTACAATTTTTCTCCAGCTGACATTTTCCAGGTTTGCAGAAGCAGAGTTCCAGGATTATGCTTAAATATGGCTTGCAATTTTTCTCCAGTGGACATTTGCCAGATGTGCAGAAGCAGAGCTCCAGGATTATGCTGAAATCTACCACATCAATTTCTCTTTAGCTTACATTTTCCAGATGTGCGGAAGTAGAGTTCGAAGATTATGCTTAAATCTAACTCTGCATTTTCTCTCTAGCTGACATTTTCCAGATGTGCAGAAGCAGAGTTCCAGGATTATGCTGAAATCTGCCTTGCAATTTCTCTCTAGCTGACATTTGCCAGATGTGCAGAAGCAGAGTTCCAGGATTATTCTGAAATCTGCCTTGCAATTTTTCTCCAGGTGACATTTTCCAGATGTGCAGAAGCAGAGTTCAAAGATTATACTGAAATCTACCACATCAATTTCTCTCTAGCTGATATTTTCCAGATGTGAAGAAGCAGAGTTGCCGGATTATGATTAAATATGCCTTGCAATTTTTCTCCAGCGGACATTTGCCAGATGTGCAGAAGCAGAGCTCCAGGATTATGCTGAAATCTACCACATCAATTTCTCTCTAGCTGACATTTTCCAGATGTGAAGAAGCAGAGTTCAAACATTATGCTGAAATCTGCCTTACAATTTTTCTCCAGCTGACATTTTCCAGGTTTGCAGAAGCAGAGTTCCAGGATTATGCTTAAATATGGCTTGCAATTTTTCTCCAGTGGACATTTGCCAGATCTGCAGAAGCAGAATTCAAACATTATGCAGAAATCTACCACATCAATTTCTCTCAAGCTGACATTTTCCAGATGTGCAGAAGCAGAGTAACAGGATTATGCTGAAATCTGCCTCTGCATTTTCCCTCTAGCTGACATTTTCCAGATGTGCAGAAGCTGCGTTCAAAGATTATGGTGAAATCTACCACATCAATTTCTCTCTAGCTGACATTTTCCAGATGTGCAGAAGCTGAGTTCAAAGATTATGGTGAAATCTACCACATCAATTTCACTCTAGCTGACATTTGCCAGATGTGCAGAAGCAGAGTAACAGGATTATGCTGAAATCTGCCTCTGCATTTTCCCTCTAGCTGACATTTTCCAGATGTGCAGAAGCTGCGTTCAAAGATTATGGTGAAATCTACCACATCAATTTCTCTCTAACTGACATTTTCCAGATGTGTAGAACCAGAGATCCAGGATTATGCTGAAATCTGCCTTGCAATTTGTCTCCAAGTGAAATTTTCCAGATGTGGAGAAGCAGAGTTCAAAGATTATGCTGAAATCTACCACATCAATTTCTCTCTAGCTGACATTTTCCAGATGTGCAGAAGCAGACTTCCAGGATTATGCTGAAATCTGCCTCTGCATTTTCTCTCTAGCTGACATTTTCCACATGTGCAGAAGCAGAGTTCCAAGATTATGCTGAAATCTGCCTTGCAATTTTTCTCCAGGTGACATTTTCCAGATGTGCAGAAGCAGAGTTCATGATGAAATCTAACACATCAATTTCTCTCTAGCTGCCATTTTCCAGATGTGCAGAAGCAGAGTTCAAACATTATGCTGAAATCTACCACTTCAATTTCTCTCTAGCTGACATTTTCCAGAGTTGCAGAAGAAGAGTTCCAGGGTTATGCTGAAATCTGCCTCTGCGTTTTTCCTCTAGCTGACATTTTCCAGATGTGAAAAAGCAGAGTTCAAAGATTATGCTGAAATCTACAACTTCAATTTCTCTCTAGCTTACATTTTCCAGATGTGCAGAAGCAGAGTTCCAGGATTATGCTGAAATCTGCCTCTGCATTTTCTCTGTAGCTGACATTTTCCACATGTGCAGAAGCAGAGTTCAAAGATTATGCTGAAATCTACCACATCAATTTCTCTCTATCTGACATTTTCCAGATGTGCAGAAGCAGAGGTCCAGGATTGTGCTGAAAACCACAACATCAATTTCTCTCTAGCTGACTTTCCCAGATGTGCAGAAGCAGAGGTCCAGTATTATGATGAAATCTACCACATCAATTTCTCTTTAGCTTACATTTTCCAGATGTGCGGAAGTAGAGTTCGAAGATTATGCTTAAATCTAACTCTGCATTTTCTCTCTAGCTGACATTTTCCAGATGTGCAGAAGCAGAGTTCCAGGATTATGCTGAAATCTGCCTTGCAATTTCTCTCTAGCTGACATTTGCCAGATGTGCAGAAGCAGAGTTCCAGGATTATTCTGAAATCTGCCTTGCAATTTTTCTCCAGGTGACATTTTCCAGATGTGCAGAAGCAGAGTTCAAAGATTATACTGAAATCTACCACATCAATTTCTCTCTAGCTGATATTTTCCAGATGTGAAGAAGCAGAGTTGCCGGATTATGATTAAATATGCCTTGCAATTTTTCTCCAGCGGACATTTGCCAGATGTGCAGAAGCAGAGCTCCAGAATTATGCTGAAATCTACCACATCAATTTCTCTCTAGCTGACATTTTCCAGATGTGAAGAAGCAGAGTTCAAACATTATGCTGAAATCTGCCTTACAATTTTTCTCCAGCTGACATTTTCCAGGTTTGCAGAAGCAGAGTTCCAGGATTATGCTTAAATATGGCTTGCAATTTTTCTCCAGTGGACATTTGCCAGATGTGCAGAAGCAGAGCTCCAGGATTATGCTGAAATCTACCACATCAATTTCTCTTTAGCTTACATTTTCCAGATGTGCGGAAGTAGAGTTCGAAGATTATGCTTAAATCTAACTCTGCATTTTCTCTCTAGCTGACATTTTCCAGATGTGCAGAAGCAGAGTTCCAGGATTATGCTGAAATCTGCCTTGCAATTTCTCTCTAGCTGACATTTGCCAGATGTGCAGAAGCAGAGTTCCAGGATTATTCTGAAATCTGCCTTGCAATTTTTCTCCAGGTGACATTTTCCAGATGTGCAGAAGCAGAGTTCAAAGATTATACTGAAATCTACCACATCAATTTCTCTCTAGCTGATATTTTCCAGATGTGAAGAAGCAGAGTTGCCGGATTATGATTAAATATGCCTTGCAATTTTTCTCCAGCGGACATTTGCCAGATGTGCAGAAGCAGAGCTCCAGGATTATGCTGAAATCTACCACATCAATTTCTCTCTAGCTGACATTTTCCAGATGTGAAGAAGCAGAGTTCAAACATTATGCTGAAATCTGCCTTACAATTTTTCTCCAGCTGACATTTTCCAGGTTTGCAGAAGCAGAGTTCCAGGATTATGCTTAAATATGGCTTGCAATTTTTCTCCAGTGGACATTTGCCAGATCTGCAGAAGCAGAATTCAAACATTATGCAGAAATCTACCACATCAATTTCTCTCAAGCTGACATTTTCCAGATGTGCAGAAGCAGAGTAACAGGATTATGCTGAAATCTGCCTCTGCATTTTCCCTCTAGCTGACATTTTCCAGATGTGCAGAAGCTGCGTTCAAAGATTATGGTGAAATCTACCACATCAATTTCTCTCTAGCTGACATTTTCCAGATGTGCAGAAGCTGAGTTCAAAGATTATGGTGAAATCTACCACATCAATTTCACTCTAGCTGACATTTGCCAGATGTGCAGAAGCAGAGTTCCAGGATTATGCTGAAATCAGCCTCTGCATTTTCTCTCTAGCTGACATTTTCCAGATGTGCAGAAGCAGAGTTCCAGTATTATGCTGAAATATACAACATCAATTTCTCTCTAACTGACATTTTCCAGATGTGTAGAACCAGAGATCCAGGATTATGCTGAAATCTGCCTTGCAATTTGTCTCCAAGTGAAATTTTCCAGATGTGGAGAAGCAGAGTTCAAAGATTATTCTGAAATCTACCACATCAATTTCTCTCTAGCTGACATTTTCCAGATGTGCAGAAGCAGAGTTCCAGGATTATTCTGAAATCTGCCTTGCAATTTTTCTCCAGGTGACATTTTCCAGATGTGCAGAAGCAGAGTTCATGCTGAAATCTAACACATCAATTTCTCTCTTGCTGCCATTTTCCAGATGTGCAGAAGCAGAGTTCAAACATTATGCTGAAATCTACCACTTCAATTTCTCTCTAGCTGACATTTTCCAGAGTTGCAGAAGAAGAGTTCCAGGGTTATGCTGAAATCTGCCTCTGCGTTTTTCCTCTAGCTGACATTTTCCAGATGTGAAAAAGCAGAGTTCAAAGATTATGCTGAAATCTACAACTTCAATTTCTCTCTAGCTTACATTTTCCAGATGTGCAGAAGCAGAGTTCCAGGATTATGCTGAAATCTGCCCCTGCATTTTCTCTCTAGCTGACATTTTCCACATGTGCAGAAGCAGAGTTCAAAGATTATGCTGAAATCTACCACATCAATTTCTCTCTATCTGACATTTTCCAGATGTGCAGAAGCAGAGGTCCAGGATTGTGCTGAAAACCACAACATCAATTTCTCTCTAGCTGACTTTCCCAGATGTGCAGAAGCAGAGGTCCAGTATTATGCTGAAATCTGCCTTGCAGTTTCCCTCTAGCTGCCATTTTCCAGATGTGCAGAAGCAGATTTCAAACATTATGCTGAAATCTACCACTTCAATTTCTCTCTAGCTGACATTTTCCAGATGTGTAGAAGCAGAGTTCCAGCTGTGTGCTGAAACCTGCCTTACAATTTCTCTCTAGCTGACTTTTCCAGATGTGCAGAAGCTGAGTTCAAAGATTATGGTTAAATCTGCCACATCAATTTCTGTCTAGCTGACATTTGCCAGATGTGCAGAAGTAGAGTTCAAGGATTATGCTGAAATCTGCCTTGCAAGTTTTCTCAAGCTGACATTTTCCATATGTACAGAATCAGAGTTCCTGGTGTATGCTGAAATCTGCCTTGCAATTTCTCTCTAGCTGACTTTTCCAGATGTGCAGAAGCTGAGTTCAAAGATTATGGTGAAATCTACCACATCAATTTCTCTCTAGCTGACATTTTCCAGATGTGCAGAAGCTGAGTTCAAAGATTATGGTGAAATCTACCACATCAATTTCACTCTAGCTGACATTTTCCAGATGTGCAGAAGCAGAGTTCCAGGATTATGCTGAAATATGCAACATCAATTTCTCTCTAACTGACATTTTCCAGATGTGTAGAACCAGAGATCCAGGATTATGCTGAAATCTGCCTCTGCATTTTCTCTCTAGCTAACATTTTCCACATGTGCAGAAGCAGAGTTCCAAGATTATGCTGAAATCTGCCTTGCAATTTCTCTCTAGCTGACATTTTCCAGATGTGCAGAAGCAGAGTTCCAGGATTATTCTGAAATCTGCCTTGCAATTTTTCTCCAGGTGACATTTTCCAGATGTGCAGAAGCAGAGTTCAAAGATTATACTGAAATCTACCACATCAATTTCTCTCTAGCTGATATTTTCCAGATGTGAAGAAGCAGAGTTGCCGGATTATGATTAAATATGCCTTGCAATTTTTCTCCAGCGGACATTTGCCAGATGTGCAGAAGCAGAGCTCCAGGATTATGCTGAAATCTACCACATCAATTTCTCTCTAGCTGACATTTTCCAGATGTGAAGAAGCAGAGTTCAAACATTATGCTGAAATCTGCCTTACAATTTTTCTCCAGCTGACATTTTCCAGGTTTGCAGAAGCAGAGTTCCAGGATTATGCTTAAATATGGCTTGCAATTTTTCTCCAGTGGACATTTGCCAGATGTGCAGAAGCAGAGCTCCAGGATTATGCTGAAATCTACCACATCAATTTCTCTCTAGCTGACATTTTCCAGATGTGAAGAAGCAGGGTTGCAGGATTATGCTGAAATCTGCCTTGAAATTTTTCTCCAGCTGACATTTTCCAGATCTGCAGAAGCAGAATTCAAACATTATGCAGAAATCTGCCTTACAATTTTTCTCCAGCTGACATTTTCCAGGTTTGCAGAAGCAGAGTTCCAGGATTATGCTTAAATATGGCTTGCAATTTTTCTCCAGTGGACATTTGCCAGATGTGCAGAAGCAGAGCTCCAGGATTATGCTGAAATCTACCACATCAATTTCTCTCTATCTGACATTTTCCAGATGTGCAGAAGCAGAGGTCCAGGATTGTGCTGAAAACCACAACATCAATTTCTCTCTAGCTGACTTTCCCAGATGTGCAGAAGCAGAGGTCCAGTATTATGATGAAATCTACCACATCAATTTCTCTTTAGCTTACATTTTCCAGATGTGCGGAAGTAGAGTTCGAAGATTATGCTTAAATCTAACTCTGCATTTTCTCTCTAGCTGACATTTTCCAGATGTGCAGAAGCAGAGTTCCAGGATTATGCTGAAATCTGCCTTGCAATTTCTCTCTAGCTGACATTTGCCAGATGTGCAGAAGCAGAGTTCCAGGATTATTCTGAAATCTGCCTTGCAATTTTTCTCCAGGTGACATTTTCCAGATGTGCAGAAGCAGAGTTCAAAGATTATACTGAAATCTACCACATCAATTTCTCTCTAGCTGATATTTTCCAGATGTGAAGAAGCAGAGTTGCCGGATTATGATTAAATATGCCTTGCAATTTTTCTCCAGCGGACATTTGCCAGATGTGCAGAAGCAGAGCTCCAGAATTATGCTGAAATCTACCACATCAATTTCTCTCTAGCTGACATTTTCCAGATGTGAAGAAGCAGAGTTCAAACATTATGCTGAAATCTGCCTTACAATTTTTCTCCAGCTGACATTTTCCAGGTTTGCAGAAGCAGAGTTCCAGGATTATGCTTAAATATGGCTTGCAATTTTTCTCCAGTGGACATTTGCCAGATGTGCAGAAGCAGAGCTCCAGGATTATGCTGAAATCTACCACATCAATTTCTCTTTAGCTTACATTTTCCAGATGTGCGGAAGTAGAGTTCGAAGATTATGCTTAAATCTAACTCTGCATTTTCTCTCTAGCTGACATTTTCCAGATGTGCAGAAGCAGAGTTCCAGGATTATGCTGAAATCTGCCTTGCAATTTCTCTCTAGCTGACATTTGCCAGATGTGCAGAAGCAGAGTTCCAGGATTATTCTGAAATCTGCCTTGCAATTTTTCTCCAGGTGACATTTTCCAGATGTGCAGAAGCAGAGTTCAAAGATTATACTGAAATCTACCACATCAATTTCTCTCTAGCTGATATTTTCCAGATGTGAAGAAGCAGAGTTGCCGGATTATGATTAAATATGCCTTGCAATTTTTCTCCAGCGGACATTTGCCAGATGTGCAGAAGCAGAGCTCCAGGATTATGCTGAAATCTACCACATCAATTTCTCTCTAGCTGACATTTTCCAGATGTGAAGAAGCAGAGTTCAAACATTATGCTGAAATCTGCCTTACAATTTTTCTCCAGCTGACATTTTCCAGGTTTGCAGAAGCAGAGTTCCAGGATTATGCTTAAATATGGCTTGCAATTTTTCTCCAGTGGACATTTGCCAGATCTGCAGAAGCAGAATTCAAACATTATGCAGAAATCTACCACATCAATTTCTCTCAAGCTGACATTTTCCAGATGTGCAGAAGCAGAGTAACAGGATTATGCTGAAATCTGCCTCTGCATTTTCTCTCTAGCTGACATTTTCCAGATGTGCAGAAGCTGCGTTCAAAGATTATGGTGAAATCTACCACATCAATTTCTCTCTAGCTGACATTTTCCAGATGTGCAGAAGCTGAGTTCAAAGATTATGGTGAAATCTACCACATCAATTTCTCTCTAGCTGACATTTTCCAGATGTGCAGAAGCAGACTTCCAGGATTATGCTGAAATCTGCCTCTGCATTTTCTCTCTAGCTGACATTTTCCACATGTGCAGAAGCAGAGTTCCAAGATTATGCTGAAATCTGCCTTGCAATTTTTCTCCAGGTGACATTTTCCAGATGTGCAGAAGCAGAGTTCATGATGAAATCTAACACATCAATTTCTCTCTAGCTGCCATTTTCCAGATGTGCAGAAGCAGAGTTCAAACATTATGCTGAAATCTACCACTTCAATTTCTCTCTAGCTGACATTTTCCAGAGTTGCAGAAGAAGAGTTCCAGGGTTATGCTGAAATCTGCCTCTGCGTTTTTCCTCTAGCTGACATTTTCCAGATGTGAAAAAGCAGAGTTCAAAGATTATGCTGAAATCTACAACTTCAATTTCTCTCTAGCTTACATTTTCCAGATGTGCAGAAGCAGAGTTCCAGGATTATGCTGAAATCTGCCTCTGCATTTTCTCTGTAGCTGACATTTTCCACATGTGCAGAAGCAGAGTTCAAAGATTATGCTGAAATCTACCACATCAATTTCTCTCTATCTGACATTTTCCAGATGTGCAGAAGCAGAGGTCCAGGATTGTGCTGAAAACCACAACATCAATTTCTCTCTAGCTGACTTTCCCAGATGTGCAGAAGCAGAGGTCCAGTATTATGATGAAATCTACCACATCAATTTCTCTTTAGCTTACATTTTCCAGATGAGCGGAAGTAGAGTTCGAAGATTATGCTTAAATCTAACTCTGCATTTTCTCTCTAGCTGACATTTTCCAGATGTGCAGAAGCAGAGTTCCAGGATTATGCTGAAATCTGCCTTGCAATTTCTCTCTAGCTGACATTTGCCAGATGTGCAGAAGCAGAGTTCCAGGATTATTCTGAAATCTGCCTTGCAATTTTTCTCCAGGTGACATTTTCCAGATGTGCAGAAGCAGAGTTCAAAGATTATACTGAAATCTACCACATCAATTTCTCTCTAGCTGATATTTTCCAGATGTGAAGAAGCAGAGTTGCCGGATTATGATTAAATATGCCTTGCAATTTTTCTCCAGCGGACATTTGCCAGATGTGCAGAAGCAGAGCTCCAGGATTATGCTGAAATCTACCACATCAATTTCTCTCTAGCTGACATTTTCCAGATGTGAAGAAGCAGAGTTCAAACATTATGCTGAAATCTGCCTTACAATTTTTCTCCAGCTGACATTTTCCAGGTTTGCAGAAGCAGAGTTCCAGGATTATGCTTAAATATGGCTTGCAATTTTTCTCCAGTGGACATTTGCCAGATCTGCAGAAGCAGAATTCAAACATTATGCAGAAATCTACCACATCAATTTCTCTCAAGCTGACATTTTCCAGATGTGCAGAAGCAGAGTAACAGGATTATGCTGAAATCTGCCTCTGCATTTTCCCTTTAGCTGACATTTTCCAGATGTGCAGAAGCTGCGTTCAAAGATTATGGTGAAATCTACCACATCAATTTCTCTCTAACTGACATTTTCCAGATGTGTAGAACCAGAGATCCAGGATTATGCTGAAATCTGCCTTGCAATTTGTCTCCAAGTGAAATTTTCCAGATGTGGAGAAGCAGAGTTCAAAGATTATGCTGAAATCTACCACATCAATTTCTCTCTAGCTGACATTTTCCAGATGTGCAGAAGCAGACTTCCAGGATTATGCTGAAATCTGCCTCTGCATTTTCTCTCTAGCTGACATTTTCCACATGTGCAGAAGCAGAGTTCCAAGATTATGCTGAAATCTGCCTTGCAATTTTTCTCCAGGTGACATTTTCCAGATGTGCAGAAGCAGAGTTCATGATGAAATCTAACACATCAATTTCTCTCTAGCTGCCATTTTCCAGATGTGCAGAAGCAGAGTTCAAACATTATGCTGAAATCTACCACTTCAATTTCTCTCTAGCTGACATTTTCCAGAGTTGCAGAAGAAGTGTTCCAGGGTTATGCTGAAATCTGCCTCTGCGTTTTTCCTCTAGCTGACATTTTCCAGATGTGAAAAAGCAGAGTTCAAAGATTATGCTGAAATCTACAACTTCAATTTCTCTCTAGCTTACATTTTCCAGATGTGCAGAAGCAGAGTTCCAGGATTATGCTGAAATCTGCCTCTGCATTTTCTCTGTAGCTGACATTTTCCACATGTGCAGAAGCAGAGTTCAAAGATTATGCTGAAATCTACCACATCAATTTCTCTCTATCTGACATTTTCCAGATGTGCAGAAGCAGAGGTCCAGGATTGTGCTGAAAACCACAACATCAATTTCTCTCTAGCTGACTTTCCCAGATGTGCAGAAGCAGAGGTCCAGTATTATGATGAAATCTACCACATCAATTTCTCTTTAGCTTACATTTTCCAGATGTGCGGAAGTAGAGTTCGAAGATTATGCTTAAATCTAACTCTGCATTTTCTCTCTAGCTGACATTTTCCAGATGTGCAGAAGCAGAGTTCCAGGATTATTCTGAAATCTGCCTTGCAATTTTTCTCCAGGTGACATTTTCCAGATGTGCAGAAGCAGAGTTCAAAGATTATACTGAAATCTACCACATCAATTTCTCTCTAGCTGATATTTTCCAGATGTGAAGAAGCAGAGTTGCCGGATTATGATTAAATATGCCTTGCAATTTTTCTCCAGCGGACATTTGCCAGATGTGCAGAAGCAGAGCTCCAGGATTATGCTGAAATCTACCACATCAATTTCTCTCTAGCTGACATTTTCCAGATGTGAAGAAGCAGAGTTCAAACATTATGCTGAAATCTGCCTTACAATTTTTCTCCAGCTGACATTTTCCAGGTTTGCAGAAGCAGAGTTCCAGGATTATGCTTAAATATGGCTTGCAATTTTTCTCCAGTGGACATTTGCCAGATCTGCAGAAGCAGAATTCAAACATTATGCAGAAATCTACCACATCAATTTCTCTCAAGCTGACATTTTCCAGATGTGCAGAAGCAGAGTAACAGGATTATGCTGAAATCTGCCTCTGCATTTTCCCTCTAGCTGACATTTTCCAGATGTGCAGAAGCTGCGTTCAAAGATTATGGTGAAATCTACCACATCAATTTCTCTCTAGCTGACATTTTCCAGATGTGCAGAAGCTGAGTTCAAAGATTATGGTGAAATCTACCACATCAATTTCACTCTAGCTGACATTTGCCAGATGTGCAGAAGCAGAGTTCCAGGATTATGCTGAAATCAGCCTCTGCATTTTCTCTCTAGCTGACATTTTCCAGATGTGCAGAAGCAGAGTTCCAGTATTATGCTGAAATATACAACATCAATTTCTCTCTAACTGACATTTTCCAGATGTGTAGAACCAGAGATCCAGGATTATGCTGAAATCTGCCTTGCAATTTGTCTCCAAGTGAAATTTTCCAGATGTGGAGAAGCAGAGTTCAAAGATTATTCTGAAATCTACCACATCAATTTCTCTCTAGCTGACATTTTCCAGATGTGCAGAAGCAGAGTTCCAGGATTATTCTGAAATCTGCCTTGCAATTTTTCTCCAGGTGACATTTTCCAGATGTGCAGAAGCAGAGTTCATGCTGAAATCTAACACATCAATTTCTCTCTAGCTGCCATTTTCCAGATGTGCAGAAGCAGAGTTCAAACATTATGCTGAAATCTACCACTTCAATTTCTCTCTAGCTGACATTTTCCAGAGTTGCAGAAGAAGAGTTCCAGGGTTATGCTGAAATCTGCCTCTGCGTTTTTCCTCTAGCTGACATTTTCCAGATGTGAAAAAGCAGAGTTCAAAGATTATGCTGAAATCTACAACTTCAATTTCTCTCTAGCTTACATTTTCCAGATGTGCAGAAGCAGAGTTCCAGGATTATGCTGAAATCTGCCCCTGCATTTTCTCTCTAGCTGACATTTTCCACATGTGCAGAAGCAGAGTTCAAAGATTATGCTGAAATCTACCACATCAATTTCTCTCTATCTGACATTTTCCAGATGTGCAGAAGCAGAGGTCCAGGATTGTGCTGAAAACCACAACATCAATTTCTCTCTAGCTGACTTTCCCAGATGTGCAGAAGCAGAGGTCCAGTATTATGCTGAAATCTGCCTTGCAGTTTCCCTCTAGCTGCCATTTTCCAGATGTGCAGAAGCAGATTTCAAACATTATGCTGAAATCTACCACTTCAATTTCTCTCTAGCTGACATTTTCCAGATGTGTAGAAGCAGAGTTCCAGCTGTGTGCTGAAACCTGCCTTACAATTTCTCTCTAGCTGACTTTTCCAGATGTGCAGAAGCTGAGTTCAAAGATTATGGTTAAATCTGCCACATCAATTTCTGTCTAGCTGACATTTGCCAGATGTGCAGAAGTAGAGTTCAAGGATTATGCTGAAATCTGCCTTGCAAGTTTTCTCAAGCTGACATTTTCCATATGTACAGAATCAGAGTTCCTGGAGTATGCTGAAATCTGCCTTGCAATTTCTCTCTAGCTGACTTTTCCAGATGTGCAGAAGCTGAGTTCAAAGATTATGGTGAAATCTACCACATCAATTTCTCTCTAGCTGACATTTTCCAGATGTGCAGAAGCTGAGTTCAAAGATTATGGTGAAATCTACCACATCAATTTCACTCTAGCTGACATTTTCCAGATGTGCAGAAGCAGAGTTCCAGGATTATGCTGAAATATGCAACATCAATTTCTCTCTAACTGACATTTTCCAGATGTGTAGAACCAGAGATCCAGGATTATGCTGAAATCTGCCTCTGCATTTTCTCTCTAGCTAACATTTTCCACATGTGCAGAAGCAGAGTTCCAAGATTATGCTGAAATCTGCCTTGCAATTTCTCTCTAGCTGACATTTTCCAGATGTGCAGAAGCAGAGTTCCAGGATTATTCTGAAATCTGCCTTGCAATTTTTCTCCAGGTGACATTTTCCAGATGTGCAGAAGCAGAGTTCAAAGATTATACTGAAATCTACCACATCAATTTCTCTCTAGCTGATATTTTCCAGATGTGAAGAAGCAGAGTTGCCGGATTATGATTAAATATGCCTTGCAATTTTTCTCCAGCGGACATTTGCCAGATGTGCAGAAGCAGAGCTCCAGGATTATGCTGAAATCTACCACATCAATTTCTCTCTAGCTGACATTTTCCAGATGTGAAGAAGCAGAGTTCAAACATTATGCTGAAATCTGCCTTACAATTTTTCTCCAGCTGACATTTTCCAGGTTTGCAGAAGCAGAGTTCTAGGATTATGCTTAAATATGGCTTGCAATTTTTCTCCAGTGGACATTTGCCAGATGTGCAGAAGCAGAGCTCCAGGATTATGCTGAAATCTACCACATCAATTTCTCTCTAGCTGACATTTTCCAGATGTGAAGAAGCAGGGTTGCAGGATTATGCTGAAATCTGCCTTGAAATTTTTCTCCAGCTGACATTTTCCAGATCTGCAGAAGCAGAATTCAAACATTATGCAGAAATCTACCACATCAATTTCTCTCAAGCTGACATTTTCCACATGTGCAGAAGCAGAGTTCAAAGATTATGCTGAAATCTACCACATCAATTTCTCTCTATCTGACATTTTCCAGATGTGCAGAAGCAGAGGTCCAGGATTGTGCTGAAAACCACAACATCAATTTCTCTCTAGCTGACTTTCCCAGATGTGCAGAAGCAGAGGTCCAGTATTATGCTGAAATCTGCCTTGCAATTTCTCTCTAGCTGACTTTTCCAGATGTGCAGGAGTGTTCCAGGATTATGCTGAAATCTACATCAATTTCTCTCTAGCTGACATTTTCCAGATGTGTAGAAGCAGAGTTCCAGCTGTGTGCTGAAACCTGCCTTACAATTTCTCTCTAGCTGACTTTTCCAGATGTGCAGAAGCTGAGTTCAAAGATTATGGTTAAATCTGCCACATCAATTTCTGTCTAGCTGACATTTGCCAGATGTGCAGAAGTAGAGTTCAAGGATTATGCTGAAATCTGCCTTGCAAGTTTTCTCAAGCTGACATTTTCCATATGTACAGAATCAGAGTTCCTGGTGTATGCTGAAATCTGCCTTGCAATTTCTCTCTAGCTGACTTTTCCAGATGTGCAGAAGCTGAGTTCAAATATTATGGTGAAATCTACCACATCAATTTCTCTCTAGCTGACATTTTCCAGATGTGCAGAAGCTGAGTTCAAAGATTATGGTGAAATCTACCACATCAATTTCACTCTAGCTGACATTTTCCAGATGTGCAGAAGCAGAGTTCCAGGATTATGCTGAAATATGCAACATCAATTTCTCTCTAACTGACATTTTCCAGATGTGTAGAACCAGAGATCCAGGATTATGCTGAAATCTGCCTTGCAATTTGTCTCCAAGTGAAATTTTCCAGATGTGGAGAAGCAGAGTTCAAAGATTATGCTGAAATCTACCACATCAATTTCACTCTAGCTGACATTTTCCAGATGTGCAGAAGCAGACTTCCAGGATTATGCTGAAATCTGCCTCTGCATTTTCTCTCTAGCTAACATTTTCCACATGTGCAGAAGCAGAGTTCCAAGATTATGCTGAAATCTGCCTTGCAATTTCTCTCTAGCTGACATTTGCCAGATGTGCAGAAGCAGAGTTCCAGGATTATTCTGAAATCTGCCTTGCAATTTTTCTCCATGTGACATTTTCCAGATGTGCAGAAGCAGAGTTCAAAGATTATACTGAAATCTACCACATCAATTTCTCTCTAGCTGATATTTTCCAGATGTGAAGAAGCAGAGTTGCCGGATTATGATTAAATATGCCTTGCAATTTTTCTCCAGCGGACATTTGCCAGATGTGCAGAAGCAGAGCTCCAGGATTATGCTGAAATCTACCACATCAATTTCTCTCTAGCTGACATTTTCCAGATGTGAAGAAGCAGAGTTGCCGGATTATGATTAAATATGCCTTGCAATTTTTCTCCAGCGGACATTTGCCAGATGTGCAGAAGCAGAGCTCCAGGATTATGCTGAAATCTACCACATCAATTTCTCTCTAGCTGACATTTTCCAGATGTGAAGAAGCAGAGTTGCAGGATTATGCTGAAATCTGCCTTGCAATTTTTCTCCAGCTGACATTTTCCAGATCTGCAGAAGCAGAATTCAAACATTATGCAGAAATCTACCACATCAATTTCTCTCAAGCTGACATTTTCCAGATGTGCAGAAGCAGAGTAACAGGATTATGCTGAAATCTGCCTCTGCATTTTCCCTCTAGCTGACATTTTCCAGATGTGCAGAAGCTGCGTTCAAAGATTATGGTGAAATCTACCACATCAATTTCTCTCTAGCTGACATTTTCCAGATGTGCAGAAGCTGAGTTCAAAGATTATGGTGAAATCTACCACATCAATTTCACTCTAGCTGACATTTGCCAGATGTGCAGAAGCAGAGTTCCAGGATTATGCTGAAATCAGCCTCTGCATTTTCTCTCTAGCTGACATTTTCCAGATGTGCAGAAGCAGAGTTCCAGTATTATGCTGAAATATACAACATCAATTTCTCTCTAACTGACATTTTCCAGATGTGTAGAACCAGAGATCCAGGATTATGCTGAAATCTGCCTTGCAATTTGTCTCCAAGTGAAATTTTCCAGATGTGGAGAAGCAGAGTTCAAAGATTATGCTGAAATCTACCACATCAATTTTTCTCCAGGTGACATTTTCCAGATGTGCAGAAGCAGAGTTCATGATGAAATCTAAGACATCAATTTCTCTCTAGCTGCCATTTTCCAGATGTGCAGAAGCAGAGTTCAAACATTATGCTGAAATCTACCACTTCAATTTCTCTCTAGCTGACATTTTCCAGAGTTGCAGAAGAAGAGTTCCAGGGTTATGCTGAAATCTGCCTCTGCGTTTTTCCTCTAGCTGACATTTTCCAGATGTGAAAAAACAGAGTTCAAAGATTATGCTGAAATCTACAACTTCAATTTCTCTCTAGCTTACATTTTCCAGATGTGCAGAAGCAGAGTTCCAGGATTATGCTGAAATCTGCCTCTGCATTTTCTCTCTAGCTGACATTTTCCACATGTGCAGAAGCAGAGTTCAAAGATTATGCTGAAATCTACCACATCAATTTCTCTCTATCTGACATTTTCCAGATGTGCAGAAGCAGAGGTCCAGGATTGTGCTGAAAACCACAACATCAATTTCTCTCTAGCTGACTTTCCCAGATGTGCAGAAGCAGAGGTCCAGTATTATGCTGAAATCTGCCTTGCAATTTCTCTCTAGCTGACTTTTCCAGATGTGCAGGAGTGTTCCAGGATTATGCTGAAATCTACATCAATTTCTCTCTAGCTGACATTTTCCAGATGTGTAGAAGCAGAGTTCCAGCTGTGTGCTGAAACCTGCCTTACAATTTCTCTCTAGCTGACTTTTCCAGATGTGCAGAAGCTGAGTTCAAAGATTATGGTTAAATCTGCCACATCAATTTCTGTCTAGCTGACATTTGCCAGATGTGCAGAAGTAGAGTTCAAGGATTATGCTGAAATCTGCCTTGCAAGTTTTCTCAAGCTGACATTTTCCATATGTACAGAATCAGAGTTCCTGGTGTATGCTGAAATCTGCCTTGCAATTTCTCTCTAGCTGACTTTTCCAGATGTGCAGAAGCTGAGTTCAAATATTATGGTGAAATCTACCACATCAATTTCTCTCTAGCTGACATTTTCCAGATGTGCAGAAGCTGAGTTCAAAGATTATGGTGAAATCTACCACATCAATTTCACTCTAGCTGACATTTTCCAGATGTGCAGAAGCAGAGTTCCAGGATTATGCTGAAATATGCAACATCAATTTCTCTCTAACTGACATTTTCCAGATGTGTAGAACCAGAGATCCAGGATTATGCTGAAATCTGCCTTGCAATTTGTCTCCAAGTGAAATTTTCCAGATGTGGAGAAGCAGAGTTCAAAGATTATGCTGAAATCTACCACATCAATTTCACTCTAGCTGACATTTTCCAGATGTGCAGAAGCAGACTTCCAGGATTATGCTGAAATCTGCCTCTGCATTTTCTCTCTAGCTAACATTTTCCACATGTGCAGAAGCAGAGTTCCAAGATTATGCTGAAATCTGCCTTGCAATTTCTCTCTAGCTGACATTTGCCAGATGTGCAGAAGCAGAGTTCCAGGATTATTCTGAAATCTGCCTTGCAATTTTTCTCCATGTGACATTTTCCAGATGTGCAGAAGCAGAGTTCAAAGATTATGCTGAAATCTGCCTTACAATTTTTCTCCAGCTGACATTTTCCAGGTTTGCAGAAGCAGAGTTCCAGGATTATGCTTAAATATGGCTTGCAATTTTTCTCCAGTGGACATTTGCCAGATGTGCAGAAGCAGAGCTCCAGGATTATGCTGAAATCTACCACATCAATTTCTCTTTAGCTTACATTTTCCAGATGTGCGGAAGTAGAGTTCGAAGATTATGCTTAAATCTAACTCTGCATTTTCTCTCTAGCTGACATTTTCCAGATGTGCAGAAGCAGAGTTCCAGGATTATGCTGAAATCTGCCTTGCAATTTCTCTCTAGCTGACATTTGCCAGATGTGCAGAAGCAGAGTTCCAGGATTATTCTGAAATCTGCCTTGCAATTTTTCTCCAGGTGACATTTTCCAGATGTGCAGAAGCAGAGTTCAAAGATTATACTGAAATCTACCACATCAATTTCTCTCTAGCTGATATTTTCCAGATGTGAAGAAGCAGAGTTGCCGGATTATGATTAAATATGCCTTGCAATTTTTCTCCAGCGGACATTTGCCAGATGTGCAGAAGCAGAGCTCCAGGATTATGCTGAAATCTACCACATCAATTTCTCTCTAGCTGACATTTTCCAGATGTGAAGAAGCAGAGTTCAAACATTATGCTGAAATCTGCCTTACAATTTTTCTCCAGCTGACATTTTCCAGGTTTGCAGAAGCAGAGTTCCAGGATTATGCTTAAATATGGCTTGCAATTTTTCTCCAGTGGACATTTGCCAGATCTGCAGAAGCAGAATTCAAACATTATGCAGAAATCTACCACATCAATTTCTCTCAAGCTGACATTTTCCAGATGTGCAGAAGCAGAGTAACAGGATTATGCTGAAATCTGCCTCTGCATTTTCCCTCTAGCTGACATTTTCCAGATGTGCAGAAGCTGCGTTCAAAGATTATGGTGAAATCTACCACATCAATTTCTCTCTAGCTGACATTTTCCAGATGTGCAGAAGCTGAGTTCAAAGATTATGGTGAAATCTACCACATCAATTTCACTCTAGCTGACATTTGCCAGATGTGCAGAAGCAGAGTTCCAGGATTATGCTGAAATCAGCCTCTGCATTTTCTCTCTAGCTGACATTTTCCAGATGTGCAGAAGCAGAGTTCCAGTATTATGCTGAAATATACAACATCAATTTCTCTCTAACTGACATTTTCCAGATGTGTAGAACCAGAGATCCAGGATTATGCTGAAATCTGCCTTGCAATTTGTCTCCAAGTGAAATTTTCCAGATGTGGAGAAGCAGAGTTCAAAGATTATTCTGAAATCTACCACATCAATTTCTCTCTAGCTGACATTTTCCAGATGTGCAGAAGCAGAGTTCCAGGATTATTCTGAAATCTGCCTTGCAATTTTTCTCCAGGTGACATTTTCCAGATGTGCAGAAGCAGAGTTCATGCTGAAATCTAACACATCAATTTCTCTCTAGCTGCCATTTTCCAGATGTGCAGAAGCAGAGTTCAAACATTATGCTGAAATCTACCACTTCAATTTCTCTCTAGCTGACATTTTCCAGAGTTGCAGAAGAAGAGTTCCAGGGTTATGCTGAAATCTGCCTCTGCGTTTTTCCTCTAGCTGACATTTTCCAGATGTGAAAAAGCAGAGTTCAAAGATTATGCTGAAATCTACAACTTCAATTTCTCTCTAGCTTACATTTTCCAGATGTGCAGAAGCAGAGTTCCAGGATTATGCTGAAATCTGCCCCTGCATTTTCTCTCTAGCTGACATTTTCCACATGTGCAGAAGCAGAGTTCAAAGATTATGCTGAAATCTACCACATCAATTTCTCTCTATCTGACATTTTCCAGATGTGCAGAAGCAGAGGTCCAGGATTGTGCTGAAAACCACAACATCAATTTCTCTCTAGCTGACTTTCCCAGATGTGCAGAAGCAGAGGTCCAGTATTATGCTGAAATCTGCCTTGCAGTTTCCCTCTAGCTGCCATTTTCCAGATGTGCAGAAGCAGATTTCAAACATTATGCTGAAATCTACCACTTCAATTTCTCTCTAGCTGACATTTTCCAGATGTGTAGAAGCAGAGTTCCAGCTGTGTGCTGAAACCTGCCTTACAATTTCTCTCTAGCTGACTTTTCCAGATGTGCAGAAGCTGAGTTCAAAGATTATGGTTAAATCTGCCACATCAATTTCTGTCTAGCTGACATTTGCCAGATGTGCAGAAGTAGAGTTCAAGGATTATGCTGAAATCTGCCTTGCAAGTTTTCTCAAGCTGACATTTTCCATATGTACAGAATCAGAGTTCCTGGAGTATGCTGAAATCTGCCTTGCAATTTCTCTCTAGCTGACTTTTCCAGATGTGCAGAAGCTGAGTTCAAAGATTATGGTGAAATCTACCACATCAATTTCTCTCTAGCTGACATTTTCCAGATGTGCAGAAGCTGAGTTCAAAGATTATGGTGAAATCTACCACATCAATTTCACTCTAGCTGACATTTTCCAGATGTGCAGAAGCAGAGTTCCAGGATTATGCTGAAATATGCAACATCAATTTCTCTCTAACTGACATTTTCCAGATGTGTAGAACCAGAGATCCAGGATTATGCTGAAATCTGCCTCTGCATTTTCTCTCTAGCTAACATTTTCCACATGTGCAGAAGCAGAGTTCCAAGATTATGCTGAAATCTGCCTTGCAATTTCTCTCTAGCTGACATTTTCCAGATGTGCAGAAGCAGAGTTCCAGGATTATTCTGAAATCTGCCTTGCAATTTTTCTCCAGGTGACATTTTCCAGATGTGCAGAAGCAGAGTTCAAAGATTATACTGAAATCTACCACATCAATTTCTCTCTAGCTGATATTTTCCAGATGTGAAGAAGCAGAGTTGCCGGATTATGATTAAATATGCCTTGCAATTTTTCTCCAGCGGACATTTGCCAGATGTGCAGAAGCAGAGCTCCAGGATTATGCTGAAATCTACCACATCAATTTCTCTCTAGCTGACATTTTCCAGATGTGAAGAAGCAGAGTTCAAACATTATGCTGAAATCTGCCTTACAATTTTTCTCCAGCTGACATTTTCCAGGTTTGCAGAAGCAGAGTTCTAGGATTATGCTTAAATATGGCTTGCAATTTTTCTCCAGTGGACATTTGCCAGATGTGCAGAAGCAGAGCTCCAGGATTATGCTGAAATCTACCACATCAATTTCTCTCTAGCTGACATTTTCCAGATGTGAAGAAGCAGGGTTGCAGGATTATGCTGAAATCTGCCTTGAAATTTTTCTCCAGCTGACATTTTCCAGATCTGCAGAAGCAGAATTCAAACATTATGCAGAAATCTACCACATCAATTTCTCTCAAGCTGACATTTTCCACATGTGCAGAAGCAGAGTTCAAAGATTATGCTGAAATCTACCACATCAATTTCTCTCTATCTGACATTTTCCAGATGTGCAGAAGCAGAGGTCCAGGATTGTGCTGAAAACCACAACATCAATTTCTCTCTAGCTGACTTTCCCAGATGTGCAGAAGCAGAGGTCCAGTATTATGCTGAAATCTGCCTTGCAATTTCTCTCTAGCTGACTTTTCCAGATGTGCAGGAGTGTTCCAGGATTATGCTGAAATCTACATCAATTTCTCTCTAGCTGACATTTTCCAGATGTGTAGAAGCAGAGTTCCAGCTGTGTGCTGAAACCTGCCTTACAATTTCTCTCTAGCTGACTTTTCCAGATGTGCAGAAGCTGAGTTCAAAGATTATGGTTAAATCTGCCACATCAATTTCTGTCTAGCTGACATTTGCCAGATGTGCAGAAGTAGAGTTCAAGGATTATGCTGAAATCTGCCTTGCAAGTTTTCTCAAGCTGACATTTTCCATATGTACAGAATCAGAGTTCCTGGTGTATGCTGAAATCTGCCTTGCAATTTCTCTCTAGCTGACTTTTCCAGATGTGCAGAAGCTGAGTTCAAATATTATGGTGAAATCTACCACATCAATTTCTCTCTAGCTGACATTTTCCAGATGTGCAGAAGCTGAGTTCAAAGATTATGGTGAAATCTACCACATCAATTTCACTCTAGCTGACATTTTCCAGATGTGCAGAAGCAGAGTTCCAGGATTATGCTGAAATATGCAACATCAATTTCTCTCTAACTGACATTTTCCAGATGTGTAGAACCAGAGATCCAGGATTATGCTGAAATCTGCCTTGCAATTTGTCTCCAAGTGAAATTTTCCAGATGTGGAGAAGCAGAGTTCAAAGATTATGCTGAAATCTACCACATCAATTTCACTCTAGCTGACATTTTCCAGATGTGCAGAAGCAGACTTCCAGGATTATGCTGAAATCTGCCTCTGCATTTTCTCTCTAGCTAACATTTTCCACATGTGCAGAAGCAGAGTTCCAAGATTATGCTGAAATCTGCCTTGCAATTTCTCTCTAGCTGACATTTGCCAGATGTGCAGAAGCAGAGTTCCAGGATTATTCTGAAATCTGCCTTGCAATTTTTCTCCATGTGACATTTTCCAGATGTGCAGAAGCAGAGTTCAAAGATTATACTGAAATCTACCACATCAATTTCTCTCTAGCTGATATTTTCCAGATGTGAAGAAGCAGAGTTGCCGGATTATGATTAAATATGCCTTGCAATTTTTCTCCAGCGGACATTTGCCAGATGTGCAGAAGCAGAGCTCCAGGATTATGCTGAAATCTACCACATCAATTTCTCTCTAGCTGACATTTTCCAGATGTGAAGAAGCAGAGTTGCCGGATTATGATTAAATATGCCTTGCAATTTTTCTCCAGCGGACATTTGCCAGATGTGCAGAAGCAGAGCTCCAGGATTATGCTGAAATCTACCACATCAATTTCTCTCTAGCTGACATTTTCCAGATGTGAAGAAGCAGAGTTGCAGGATTATGCTGAAATCTGCCTTGCAATTTTTCTCCAGCTGACATTTTCCAGATCTGCAGAAGCAGAATTCAAACATTATGCAGAAATCTACCACATCAATTTCTCTCAAGCTGACATTTTCCAGATGTGCAGAAGCAGAGTAACAGGATTATGCTGAAATCTGCCTCTGCATTTTCCCTCTAGCTGACATTTTCCAGATGTGCAGAAGCTGCGTTCAAAGATTATGGTGAAATCTACCACATCAATTTCTCTCTAGCTGACATTTTCCAGATGTGCAGAAGCTGAGTTCAAAGATTATGGTGAAATCTACCACATCAATTTCACTCTAGCTGACATTTGCCAGATGTGCAGAAGCAGAGTTCCAGGATTATGCTGAAATCAGCCTCTGCATTTTCTCTCTAGCTGACATTTTCCAGATGTGCAGAAGCAGAGTTCCAGTATTATGCTGAAATATACAACATCAATTTCTCTCTAACTGACATTTTCCAGATGTGTAGAACCAGAGATCCAGGATTATGCTGAAATCTGCCTTGCAATTTGTCTCCAAGTGAAATTTTCCAGATGTGGAGAAGCAGAGTTCAAAGATTATGCTGAAATCTACCACATCAATTTTTCTCCAGGTGACATTTTCCAGATGTGCAGAAGCAGAGTTCATGATGAAATCTAAGACATCAATTTCTCTCTAGCTGCCATTTTCCAGATGTGCAGAAGCAGAGTTCAAACATTATGCTGAAATCTACCACTTCAATTTCTCTCTAGCTGACATTTTCCAGAGTTGCAGAAGAAGAGTTCCAGGGTTATGCTGAAATCTGCCTCTGCGTTTTTCCTCTAGCTGACATTTTCCAGATGTGAAAAAACAGAGTTCAAAGATTATGCTGAAATCTACAACTTCAATTTCTCTCTAGCTTACATTTTCCAGATGTGCAGAAGCAGAGTTCCAGGATTATGCTGAAATCTGCCTCTGCATTTTCTCTCTAGCTGACATTTTCCACATGTGCAGAAGCAGAGTTCAAAGATTATGCTGAAATCTACCACATCAATTTCTCTCTATCTGACATTTTCCAGATGTGCAGAAGCAGAGGTCCAGGATTGTGCTGAAAACCACAACATCAATTTCTCTCTAGCTGACTTTCCCAGATGTGCAGAAGCAGAGGTCCAGTATTATGCTGAAATCTGCCTTGCAATTTCTCTCTAGCTGACTTTTCCAGATGTGCAGGAGTGTTCCAGGATTATGCTGAAATCTACATCAATTTCTCTCTAGCTGACATTTTCCAGATGTGTAGAAGCAGAGTTCCAGCTGTGTGCTGAAACCTGCCTTACAATTTCTCTCTAGCTGACTTTTCCAGATGTGCAGAAGCTGAGTTCAAAGATTATGGTTAAATCTGCCACATCAATTTCTGTCTAGCTGACATTTGCCAGATGTGCAGAAGTAGAGTTCAAGGATTATGCTGAAATCTGCCTTGCAAGTTTTCTCAAGCTGACATTTTCCATATGTACAGAATCAGAGTTCCTGGTGTATGCTGAAATCTGCCTTGCAATTTCTCTCTAGCTGACTTTTCCAGATGTGCAGAAGCTGAGTTCAAATATTATGGTGAAATCTACCACATCAATTTCTCTCTAGCTGACATTTTCCAGATGTGCAGAAGCTGAGTTCAAAGATTATGGTGAAATCTACCACATCAATTTCACTCTAGCTGACATTTTCCAGATGTGCAGAAGCAGAGTTCCAGGATTATGCTGAAATATGCAACATCAATTTCTCTCTAACTGACATTTTCCAGATGTGTAGAACCAGAGATCCAGGATTATGCTGAAATCTGCCTTGCAATTTGTCTCCAAGTGAAATTTTCCAGATGTGGAGAAGCAGAGTTCAAAGATTATGCTGAAATCTACCACATCAATTTCACTCTAGCTGACATTTTCCAGATGTGCAGAAGCAGACTTCCAGGATTATGCTGAAATCTGCCTCTGCATTTTCTCTCTAGCTAACATTTTCCACATGTGCAGAAGCAGAGTTCCAAGATTATGCTGAAATCTGCCTTGCAATTTCTCTCTAGCTGACATTTGCCAGATGTGCAGAAGCAGAGTTCCAGGATTATTCTGAAATCTGCCTTGCAATTTTTCTCCATGTGACATTTTCCAGATGTGCAGAAGCAGAGTTCAAAGATTATACTGAAATCTACCACATCAATTTCTCTCTAGCTGATATTTTCCAGATGTGAAGAAGCAGAGTTGCCGGATTATGATTAAATATGCCTTGCAATTTTTCTCCAGCGGACATTTGCCAGATGTGCAGAAGCAGAGCTCCAGGATTATGCTGAAATCTACCACATCAATTTCTCTCTAGCTGACATTTTCCAGATGTGAAGAAGCAGAGTTGCCGGATTATGATTAAATATGCCTTGCAATTTTTCTCCAGCGGACATTTGCCAGATGTGCAGAAGCAGAGCTCCAGGATTATGCTGAAATCTACCACATCAATTTCTCTCTAGCTGACATTTTCCAGATGTGAAGAAGCAGAGTTGCAGGATTATGCTGAAATCTGCCTTGCAATTTTTCTCCAGCTGACATTTTCCAGATCTGCAGAAGCAGAATTCAAACATTATGCAGAAATCTACCACATCAATTTCTCTCAAGCTGACATTTTCCAGATGTGCAGAAGCAGAGTAACAGGATTATGCTGAAATCTGCCTCTGCATTTTCCCTCTAGCTGACATTTTCCAGATGTGCAGAAGCTGCGTTCAAAGATTATGGTGAAATCTACCACATCAATTTCTCTCTAGCTGACATTTTCCAGATGTGCAGAAGCTGAGTTCAAAGATTATGGTGAAATCTACCACATCAATTTCACTCTAGCTGACATTTGCCAGATGTGCAGAAGCAGAGTTCCAGGATTATGCTGAAATCAGCCTCTGCATTTTCTCTCTAGCTGACATTTTCCAGATGTGCAGAAGCAGAGTTCCAGTATTATGCTGAAATATACAACATCAATTTCTCTCTAACTGACATTTTCCAGATGTGTAGAACCAGAGATCCAGGATTATGCTGAAATCTGCCTTGCAATTTGTCTCCAAGTGAAATTTTCCAGATGTGGAGAAGCAGAGTTCAAAGATTATGCTGAAATCTACCACATCAATTTTTCTCCAGGTGACATTTTCCAGATGTGCAGAAGCAGAGTTCATGATGAAATCTAAGACATCAATTTCTCTCTAGCTGCCATTTTCCAGATGTGCAGAAGCAGAGTTCAAACATTATGCTGAAATCTACCACTTCAATTTCTCTCTAGCTGACATTTTCCAGAGTTGCAGAAGAAGAGTTCCAGGGTTATGCTGAAATCTGCCTCTGCGTTTTTCCTCTAGCTGACATTTTCCAGATGTGAAAAAACAGAGTTCAAAGATTATGCTGAAATCTACAACTTCAATTTCTCTCTAGCTTACATTTTCCAGATGTGCAGAAGCAGAGTTCCAGGATTATGCTGAAATCTGCCTCTGCATTTTCTCTCTAGCTGACATTTTCCACATGTGCAGAAGCAGAGTTCAAAGATTATGCTGAAATCTACCACATCAATTTCTCTCTATCTGACATTTTCCAGATGTGCAGAAGCAGAGGTCCAGGATTGTGCTGAAAACCACAACATCAATTTCTCTCTAGCTGACTTTCCCAGATGTGCAGAAGCAGAGGTCCAGTATTATGCTGAAATCTGCCTTGCAATTTCTCTCTAGCTGACTTTTCCAGATGTGCAGGAGTGTTCCAGGATTATGCTGAAATCTACATCAATTTCTCTCTAGCTGACATTTTCCAGATGTGTAGAAGCAGAGTTCCAGCTGTGTGCTGAAACCTGCCTTACAATTTCTCTCTAGCTGACTTTTCCAGATGTGCAGAAGCTGAGTTCAAAGATTATGGTTAAATCTGCCACATCAATTTCTGTCTAGCTGACATTTGCCAGATGTGCAGAAGTAGAGTTCAAGGATTATGCTGAAATCTGCCTTGCAAGTTTTCTCAAGCTGACATTTTCCATATGTACAGAATCAGAGTTCCTGGTGTATGCTGAAATCTGCCTTGCAATTTCTCTCTAGCTGACTTTTCCAGATGTGTAGAAGCAGAGTTCCAGCTGTGTGCTGAAACCTGCCTTACAATTTCTCTCTAGCTGACATTTGCCAGATGTGCAGAAGCTGAGTTCAAAGATTATGGTGAAATCTACCACATCAATTTCACTCTAGCTGACATTTTCCAGATGTGCAGAAGCAGAGTTCCAGGATTATGCTGAAATATGCAACATCAATTTCTCTCTAACTGACATTTTCCAGATGTGTAGAACCAGAGATCCAGGATTATGCTGAAATCTGCCTTGCAATTTGTCTCCAAGTGAAATTTTCCAGATGTGGAGAAGCAGAGTTCAAAGATTATGCTGAAATCTACCACATCAATTTCTCTCTAGCTGACATTTTCCAGATGTGCAGAAGCAGACTTCCAGGATTATGCTGAAATCTGCCTCTGCATTTTCTCTCTAGCTGACATTTTCCACATGTGCAGAAGCAGAGTTCCAAGATTATGCTGAAATCTGCCTTGCAATTTCTCTCTAGCTGACATTTGCCAGATGTGCAGAAGCAGAGTTCCAGGATTATTCTGAAATCTGCCTTGCAATTTTTCTCCAGGTGACATTTTCCAGATGTGCAGAAGCAGAGTTCAAACATGCTGAAATCTAACACATCAATTTCTCTCTTGCTGACATTTTCCAGAGTTGCAGAAGCAGAGTTCCAGGATTATGCTGAAATCAGCTTCTGCATTTTCTCTCTAGCTGACATTTTCCAGATGTGCAGAAGCAGAGTTCTAAGATTATGCTGAAATCTACAACATCAATTTCTCTCTAGCTGACATTTTCCAGATGTGCAGAAGCAGAGTTCCATGATTATGCTGAAATCAGCCTCTGCATTTTCTCTCTAGCTGACATTTTCCAGATGTGCAGAAGCAGAGTTCTAAGATTATGCTGAAATCTACAACATCAATTTGTCTCTAGCTCACATTTTCCAGATGTGCAGAAGCAGAGTTCAAACATTATGCTGAAATCTACCACTTCAATTTCTCTCTAGCTCACATTTTCCAGATGTGTAGAAGCAGAGTTCTAGGATTATTCTGAAATCTGCCTTGCAATTTTTCTCCAGGTGACATTTTCCAGATGTGCAGAAGCAGAGTTCAAACATTATGCTGAAATCTAACACGTCAATTTCTCTCTTGCTGACATTTTCCAGAGTTGCAGAAGAAGAGTTCCAGGGTTATGCTGAAATCTGCCTCTGCGTTTTTCCTCTAGCTGACATTTTCCAGATGTGAAAAAGCAGAGTTCAAAGATTATGCTGAAATCTACAACTTCAATTTCTCTCTAGCTTACATTTTCCAGATGTGCAGAAGCAGAGTTCCAGGATTATGCTGAAATCTGCCTCTGCATTTTGCCTCTAGCTGACATTTTCCAGATGTGCTGAAGCAGAGTTCTAAGATTATGCTGAAATCTACAACATCAATTTCTCTCTAGCTTACATTTTCCAGATGTGCAGAAGCAGAGATCCATGATTATGCTGAAATCTGCCTCTGCATTTTCCCTCTAGCTGACATTTTCCAGATGTACAGAATCAGAGTTCCTGGTGTATGCTGAAATCTGCCTTGCAATTTCTCTCTAGCTGACTTTTCCAGATGTGCAGAAGCTGAGTTCAAAGATTATGGTGAAATCTACCACACCAATTTCTCTCTAGCTGACATTTTCCAGATGTGCAGAAGCAGAGTTCAAACATTATGCTGAAATCTGCCTTGCAAGTTTTCTCAAGCTGACATTTTCCATATGTACAGAATCAGAGTTCCTGGTGTATGCTGAAATCTGCCTTGCAATTTCTCTCTAGCTGACTTTTCCAGATGTGCAGAAGCAGAGTTCAAAGATTATGCTGAAATCTAACACATCAATTTCTCTCTTGCTGACATTTTCCAGATGTGCAGAAGCAGAGTTCCAGGATTATGCTGAAATCTGCCTCTGCATTTTCCCTCTAGCTTACATTTTCCAGATGTGCAGAAGCTGAGTTCAAAGATTATGGTGAAATCTACACATCAATTTCTCTCTAGTTGACATTTGCCAGATGTGCAGAAGCAGAGTTCCAGGATTATGCTGAAATCAGCCTCTGTATTTTCTCTCTAGCTGACATTTTCCAGATGTGCAGAAGCAGAGTTCTAAGATTATGCTGAAATCTACAACATCAATTTCTCTCTAGCTGCCATTTTCCAGATGTGCAGAAGCAGAGTTCAAACATTATGCTGAAATCTACCACTTCAATTTCTCTCTAGCTCACATTTGCCAGATGTGCAGAAGCAGAGTTCTAGGATTATTCTGAAATCTGCCTTGCAATTTTTCTCCAGGTGACATTTTCCAGATGTGCAGAAGCAGAGTTCAAACATTATGCTGAAATCTAACACGTCAATTTCTCTCTTGCTGACATTTTCCAGAGTTGCAGAAGAAGAGTTCCAGGGTTATGCTGAAATCTGCCTCTGCATTTTCCCTCTAGCTGACATTTTCCAGAGGTGCAGAAGCAGAGTTCTAAGATTATGCTGAAATCTACAACATCAATTTCTCTCTAGCTTACATTTTCCAGATGTGCAGAAGCAGAGTTCCATGATTATGCTGAAATCTGCCTCTGCATTTTCCCTCTAGCTGACATTTTCCAGATGTGCAGAAGCTGAGTTCAAAGATTATGGTGAAATCTACCACATCAATTTCTCTCTAGCTGACATTTTCCAGATGTGCAGAAGCTGAGTTCAAAGATTATGGTGAAATCTACCACATCAATTTCACACTAGCTGACATTTTCCAGATGTGCAGAAGCAGAGTTCCAGGATTATGCTGAAATATGCAACATCAATTTCTCTCTAACTGACATTTTCCAGATGTGTAGAACCAGAGATCCAGGATTATGCTGAAATCTGCCTTGCAATTTGTCTCCAAGTGAAATTTTCCAGATGTGGAGAAGCAGAGTTCAAAGATTATGCTGAAATCTACCACATCAATTTCTCTCTAGCTGACATTTTCCAGATGTGCAGAAGAAGACTTCCAGGATTATGCTGAAATCTGCCTCTGCATTTTCTCTCTAGCTGACATTTTCCACATGTGCAGAAGCAGAGTTCCAAGATTATGCTGAAATCTGCCTTGCAATTTCTCTCTAGCTGACATTTGCCAGATGTGCAAAAGCAGAGTTGCAGGATTATTCTGAAATCTGCCTTGCAATTTTTCTCCAGGTGACATTTTCCAGATGTGCAGAAGCAGAGTTCAAACATGCTGAAATCTAACACATCAATTTCTCTCTTGCTGACATTTTCCAGAGTTGCAGAAGCAGAGTTCCAGGATTATGCTGAAATCAGCTTCTGCATTTTCTCTCTAGCTGACATTTTCCAGATGTGCAGAAGCAGAGTTCTAAGATTATGCTGAAATCCAGAACATCAATTTCTCTCTAGCTGACATTTTCCAGATGTGCAGAAGCAGAGTTCCATGATTGTGCTGAAATCTGCCTCTGCATTTTCCCTCTAGCTGACATTTTCCAGATGTGCAGAAGCATAGTTCTAAGATTATGCTGAAATCTACAACATCAATTTCTCTCTAGCTGTCATTTTCCAGATGTGAGGAAGCAGAGTTCCAGGATTATGCTGAAATCAGCCTCTGCATTTTCTCTCTAGCTGACATTTTCCAGATGTGCAGAAGCAGAGTTCTAAGATTATGCTGAAATCTACAACATCAATTTCTCTCTAGCTGACAGTTTCCAGATGTGCAGAAGCAGAGTTCAAACATTATGCTGAAATCTACCACTTCAATTTCTCTCTAGCTCACATTTTCCAGATGTGTAGAAGCAGAGTTCTAGGATTATTCTGAAATCTGCCTTGCAATTTTTCTCCAGGTGACATTTTCCAGATGTGCAGAAGCAGAGTTCAAACATTATGCTGAAATCTAACACGTCAATTTCTCTCTTGCTGACATTTTCCAGAGTTGCAGAAGAAGAGTTCCAGGGTTATGCTGAAATCTGCCTCTGCGTTTTTCCTCTAGCTGACATTTTCCAGATGTGAAAAAGCAGAGTTCAAAGATTATGCTGAAATCTACAACTTCAATTTCTCTCTAGCTTACATTTTCCAGATGTGCAGAAGCAGAGTTCCAGGATTATGCTGAAATCTGCCTCTGCATTTTGCCTCTAGCTGACATTTTCCAGATGTGCAGAAGCAGAGTTCTAAGATTATGCTGAAATCTACAACATCAATTTCTCTCTAGCTTACAATTTCCATATGTGGAGAAGCAGAGTTCCATGATTATGCTGAAATCTGCCTCTGCATTTTCCCTCTAGCTGACATTTTCCAGATGTGCAGAAGCAGAGTTCTAAGATTATGCTGAAATCTACAACATCAATTTCTCTCTAGCTGACATTTTCCAGATGTGAAGAAGAAGAGTTCCAGGATTATGCTGAAATCAGCCTCTGCATTTTCTCTCTAGCTGACATTTTCCAGATGTGCAGAAGCAGAGTTCTAAGATTATGCTGAAATCTGCCTTGCAAGTTTTCTCAAGCTGACATTTTCCATATGTACAGAATCAGAGTTCCTGGTGTATGCTGAAATCTGCCTTGCAATTTCTCTCTAGCTGACTTTTCCAGATGTGCAGAAGCAGAGTTCAAAGATTATGCTGAAATCTAACACATCAATTTCTCTCTTGCTGACATTTTCCAGATGTGCAGAAGCAGAGTTCCAGGATTATGCTGAAATCTGCCTCTGCATTTTCCCTCTAGCTTACATTTTCCAGATGTGCAGAAGCTGAGTTCAAAGATTATGGTGAAATCTACCACATCAATTTCTCTCTAGCTGACATTTTCCAGATGTGAGGAAGCAGAGTTCCAGGATTATGCTGAAATCAGCCTCTGTATTTTCTCTCTAGCTGACATTTTCCAGATGTGCAGAAGCAGAGTTCTAAGATTATGCTGAAATCTACAACATCAATTTCTCTCTAGCTGCCATTTTCCAGATGTGCAGAAGCAGAGTTCAAACATTATGCTGAAATCTACCACTTCAATTTCTCTCTAGCTCACATTTGCCAGATGTGCAGAAGCAGAGTTCTAGGATTATTCTGAAATCTGCCTTGCAATTTTTCTCCAGGTGACATTTTCCAGATGTGCAGAAGCAGAGTTCAAACATTATGCTGAAATCTAACACGTCAATTTCTCTCTTGCTGACATTTTCCAGAGTTGCAGAAGAAGAGTTCCAGGGTTATGCTGAAATCTGCCTCTGCATTTTCCCTCTAGCTGACATTTTCCAGAGGTGCAGAAGCAGAGTTCTAAGATTATGCTGAAATCTACAACATCAATTTCTCTCTAGCTTACATTTTCCAGATGTGCAGAAGCAGAGTTCCATGATTATGCTGAAATCTGCCTCTGCATTTTCCCTCTAGCTGACATTTTCCAGATGTGCAGAAGCTGAGTTCAAAGATTATGGTGAAATCTACCACATCAATTTCTCTCTAGCTGACATTTTCCAGATGTGCAGAAGCTGAGTTCAAAGATTATGGTGAAATCTACCACATCAATTTCACACTAGCTGACATTTTCCAGATGTGCAGAAGCAGAGTTCCAGGATTATGCTGAAATATGCAACATCAATTTCTCTCTAACTGACATTTTCCAGATGTGTAGAACCAGAGATCCAGGATTATGCTGAAATCTGCCTTGCAATTTGTCTCCAAGTGAAATTTTCCAGATGTGGAGAAGCAGAGTTCAAAGATTATGCTGAAATCTACCACATCAATTTCTCTCTAGCTGACATTTTCCAGATGTGCAGAAGAAGACTTCCAGGATTATGCTGAAATCTGCCTCTGCATTTTCTCTCTAGCTGACATTTTCCACATGTGCAGAAGCAGAGTTCCAAGATTATGCTGAAATCTGCCTTGCAATTTCTCTCTAGCTGACATTTGCCAGATGTGCAAAAGCAGAGTTGCAGGATTATTCTGAAATCTGCCTTGCAATTTTTCTCCAGGTGACATTTTCCAGATGTGCAGAAGCAGAGTTCAAACATGCTGAAATCTAACACATCAATTTCTCTCTTGCTGACATTTTCCAGAGTTGCAGAAGCAGAGTTCCAGGATTATGCTGAAATCAGCTTCTGCATTTTCTCTCTAGCTGACATTTTCCAGATGTGCAGAAGCAGAGTTCTAAGATTATGCTGAAATCCAGAACATCAATTTCTCTCTAGCTGACATTTTCCAGATGTGCAGAAGCAGAGTTCCATGATTGTGCTGAAATCTGCCTCTGCATTTTCCCTCTAGCTGACATTTTCCAGATGTGCAGAAGCATAGTTCTAAGATTATGCTGAAATCTACAACATCAATTTCTCTCTAGCTGTCATTTTCCAGATGTGAGGAAGCAGAGTTCCAGGATTATGCTGAAATCAGCCTCTGCATTTTCTCTCTAGCTGACATTTTCCAGATGTGCAGAAGCAGAGTTCTAAGATTATGCTGAAATCTACAACATCAATTTCTCTCTAGCTGACAGTTTCCAGATGTGCAGAAGCAGAGTTCAAACATTATGCTGAAATCTACCACTTCAATTTCTCTCTAGCTCACATTTTCCAGATGTGTAGAAGCAGAGTTCTAGGATTATTCTGAAATCTGCCTTGCAATTTTTCTCCAGGTGACATTTTCCAGATGTGCAGAAGCAGAGTTCAAACATTATGCTGAAATCTAACACGTCAATTTCTCTCTTGCTGACATTTTCCAGAGTTGCAGAAGAAGAGTTCCAGGGTTATGCTGAAATCTGCCTCTGCGTTTTTCCTCTAGCTGACATTTTCCAGATGTGAAAAAGCAGAGTTCAAAGATTATGCTGAAATCTACAACTTCAATTTCTCTCTAGCTTACATTTTCCAGATGTGCAGAAGCAGAGTTCCAGGATTATGCTGAAATCTGCCTCTGCATTTTGCCTCTAGCTGACATTTTCCAGATGTGCAGAAGCAGAGTTCTAAGATTATGCTGAAATCTACAACATCAATTTCTCTCTAGCTTACAATTTCCATATGTGGAGAAGCAGAGTTCCATGATTATGCTGAAATCTGCCTCTGCATTTTCCCTCTAGCTGACATTTTCCAGATGTGCAGAAGCAGAGTTCTAAGATTATGCTGAAATCTACAACATCAATTTCTCTCTAGCTGACATTTTCCAGATGTGAAGAAGAAGAGTTCCAGGATTATGCTGAAATCAGCCTCTGCATTTTCTCTCTAGCTGACATTTTCCAGATGTGCAGAAGCAGAGTTCTAAGATTATGCTGAAATCTGCCTTGCAAGTTTTCTCAAGCTGACATTTTCCATATGTACAGAATCAGAGTTCCTGGTGTATGCTGAAATCTGCCTTGCAATTTCTCTCTAGCTGACTTTTCCAGATGTGCAGAAGCAGAGTTCAAAGATTATGCTGAAATCTAACACATCAATTTCTCTCTTGCTGACATTTTCCAGATGTGCAGAAGCAGAGTTCCAGGATTATGCTGAAATCTGCCTCTGCATTTTCCCTCTAGCTTACATTTTCCAGATGTGCAGAAGCTGAGTTCAAAGATTATGGTGAAATCTACCACATCAATTTCTCTCTAGCTGACATTTTCCAGATGTGCAGAAGCTGAGTTCAAAGATTATGGTGAAATCTACACATCAATTTCTCTCTAGCTGACATTTGCCAGATGTGCAGAAGCAGAGTTCCAGGATTATGCTGAAATCAGCCTCTGCATTTTCTCTCTAGCTGACATTTTCCAGATGTGCAGAAGCAGAGTTCTAAGATTATGCTGAAATCTACAACATCAATTTCTCTCTAGCTGCCATTTTCCAGATGTGCAGAAGCAGAGTTCAAACATTATGCTGAAATCTACCACTTCAATTTCTCTCTAGCTCACATTTGCCAGATGTGCAGAAGCAGAGTTCCAGGATTATTCTGAAATCTGCCTTGCAATTTTTCTCCAGGTGACATTTTCCAGATGTGCAGAAGCAGAGTTCAAACATTATGCTGAAATCTAACACGTCAATTTCTCTCTTGCTGACATTTTCCAGAGTTGCAGAAGAAGAGTTCCAGGGTTATGCTGAAATCTGCCTCTGCGTTTTTCCTCTAGCTGACATTTTCCAGATGTGAAAAAGCAGAGTTCAAAGATTATGCTGAAATCTACAACTTCAATTTCTCTCTAGCTTACATTTTCCAGATGTGCAGAAGCAGAGTTCCAGGATTATGCTGAAATCTGCCTCTGCATTTTCCCTCTAGCTGACATTTTCCAGAGGTGCAGAAGCAGAGTTCTAAGATTATGCTGAAATCTACAACATCAATTTCTCTCTAGCTTACATTTTCCAGATGTGCAGAAGCAGAGTTCCATGATTATGCTGAAATCTGCCTCTGCATTTTCCCTCTAGCTGACATTTTCCAGATGTGCAGAAGCTGAGTTCAAAGATTATGGTGAAATCTACCACATCAATTTCTCTCTAGCTGACATTTTCCAGATGTGCAGAAGCTGAGTTCAAAGATTATGGTGAAATCTACCACATCAATTTCACACTAGCTGACATTTTCCAGATGTGCAGAAGCAGAGTTCCAGGATTATGCTGAAATATGCAACATCAATTTCTCTCTAACTGACATTTTCCAGATGTGTAGAACCAGAGATCCAGGATTATGCTGAAATCTGCCTTGCAATTTGTCTCCAAGTGAAATTTTCCAGATGTGGAGAAGCAGAGTTCAAAGATTATGCTGAAATCTACCACATCAATTTCTCTCTAGCTGACATTTTCCAGATGTGCAGAAGAAGACTTCCAGGATTATGCTGAAATCTGCCTCTGCATTTTCTCTCTAGCTGACATTTTCCACATGTGCAGAAGCAGAGTTCCAAGATTATGCTGAAATCTGCCTTGCAATTTCTCTCCAGGTTACATTTTCCAGATGTGCAGAAGCAGAGTTCAAACATGCTGAAATCTAACACATCAATTTCTCTCTTGCTGACATTTTCCAGAGTTGCAGAAGCAGAGTTCCAGGATTATGCTGAAATCAGCTTCTGCATTTTCTCTCTAGCTGACATTTTCCAGATGTGCAGAAGCAGAGTTCTAAGATTATGCTGAAATCCAGAACATCAATTTCTCTCTAGCTGACATTTTCCAGATGTGCAGAAGCAGAGTTCCATGATTGTGCTGAAATCTGCCTCTGTATTTTCCCTCTAGCTGACATTTTCCAGATGTGCAGAAGCATAGTTCTAAGAAAATGCTGAAATCTACAACATCAATTTCTCTCTAGCTGTCATTTTCCAGATGTGAGGAAGCAGAGTTCCAGGATTATGCTGAAATCAGCCTCTGCATTTTCTCTCTAGCTGACATTTTCCAGATGTGCAGAAGCAGAGTTCTAAGATTATGCTGAAATCTACAACATCAATTTCTCTCTAGCTCACATTTTCCAGATGTGCAGAAGCAGAGTTCAAAGATTATGCTGAAATCTACCACATCAATTTCTCTCTAGCTGACATTTTCCAGATGTGCAGAAGCAGACTTCCAGGATTATGCTGAAATCTGCCTCTGCATTTTCTCTCTAGCTGACATTTTCCACATGTGCAGAAGCAGAGTTCCAAGATTATGCTGAAATCTGCCTTGCAATTTCTCTCTAGCTGACATTTGCCAGATGTGCAGAATCAGAGTTCCAGGATTATTCTGAAATCTGCCTTGCAATTTTTCTCCAGGTGACATTTTCCAGATGTGCAGAAGCAGAGTTCAAACATGCTGAAATCTAACACATCAATTTCTCTCTTGCTGACATTTTTCAGAGTTGTAGAAGCAGAGTTCCAGGATTATGCTGAAATCAGCTTCTGCATTTTCTCTCTAGCTGACATTTTCCAGATGTGCAGAAGCAGAGTTCTAAGATTATGCTGAAATCTACAACATCAATTTCTCTCTAGCTGACATTTTCCAGATGTGCAGAAGCAGAGTTCCATGATTATGCTGAAATCAGCCTCTGCATTTTCTCTCTAGCTGACATTTTCCAGATGTGCAGAAGCAGAGTTCTAAGATTATGCTGAAATCTACAACATCAATTTGTCTCTAGCTCACATTTTCCAGATGTGCAGAAGCAGAGTTCAAACATTATGCTGAAATCTACCACTTCAATTTCTCTCTAGCTCACATTTTCCAGATGTGTAGAAGCAGAGTTCTAGGATTATTCTGAAATCTGCCTTGCAATTTTTCTCCAGGTGACATTTTCCAGATGTGCAGAAGCAGAGTTCAAACATTATGCTGAAATCTAACACGTCAATTTCTCTCTTGCTGACATTTTCCAGAGTTGCAGAAGAAGAGTTCCAGGGTTATGCTGAAATCTGCCTCTGCGTTTTTCCTCTAGCTGACATTTTCCAGATGTGAAAAAGCAGAGTTCAAAGATTATGCTGAAATCTACAACTTCAATTTCTCTCTAGCTTACATTTTCCAGATGTGCAGAAGCAGAGTTCCAGGATTATGCTGAAATCTGCCTCTGCATTTTGCCTCTAGCTGACATTTTCCAGATGTGCAGAAGCAGAGTTCTAAGATTATGCTGAAATCTACAACATCAATTTCTCTCTATCTGACATTTTCCAGATGTGCAGAAGCAGAGTTCCATGATTATGCTGAAATCTGCCTCTGCATTTTCCCTCTAGCTGACATTTTCCAGATGTGCAGAAGCAGAGTTCTAAGATTATGCTGAAATCTACAACATCAATTTCTCTCTAGCTGACATTTTCCAGATGTGAGGAAACAGAGTTCCAGGATTATGCTGAAATCAGCCTCTGCATTTTCTCTCTAGCTGACATTTTCCAGATGTGCAGAAGCAGAGTTCTAAGATTATGCTGAAATCTACAACATCAATTTCTCTCTAGCTGCCATTTTCCAGATGTGCAGAAGCAGAGTTCAAACATTATGCTGAAATCTGCCTTGCAAGTTTTCTCAAGCTGACATTTTCCATATGTACAGAATCAGAGTTCCTGGTGTATGCTGAAATCTGCCTTGCAATTTCTCTCTAGCTGACTTTTCCAGATGTGCAGAAGCAGAGTTCAAAGATTACGCTGAAATCTAACACATCAATTTCTCTCTTGCTGACATTTTCCAGATGTGCAGAAGCAGAGTTCCAGGATTATGCTGAAATCTGCCTCTGCATTTTCCCTCTAGCTTACATTTTCCAGATGTGCAGAAGCTGAGTTCAAAGATTATGGTGAAATCTACCACATCAATTTCTCTCTAGCTGACATTTTCCAGATGTGCAGAAGCTGAGTTCAAAGATTATGGTGAAATCTACACATCAATTTCTCTCTAGCTGACATTTGCCAGATGTGCAGAAGCAGAGTTCCAGGATTATGCTGAAATCAGCCTCTGCATTTTCTCTCTAGCTGACATTTTCCAGATGTGCAGAAGCAGAGTTCTAAGATTATGCTGAAATCTACAACATCAATTTCTCTCTAGCTGCCATTTTCCAGATGTGCAGAAGCAGAGTTCAAACATTATGCTGAAATCTACCACTTCAATTTCTCTCTAGCTCACATTTGCCAGATGTGCAGAAGCAGAGTTCTAGGATTATTCTGAAATCTGCCTTGCAATTTTTCTCCAGGTGACATTTTCCAGATGTGCAGAAGCAGAGTTCAAACATTATGCTGAAATCTAACACGTCAATTTCTCTCTTGCTGACATTTTCCAGAGTTGCAGAAGAAGAGTTCCAGGGTTATGCTGAAATCTGCCTCTGCGTTTTTCCTCTAGCTGACATTTTCCAGATGTGAAAAAGCAGAGTTCAAAGATTATGCTGAAATCTACAACTTCAATTTCTCTCTAGC
This sequence comes from Diadophis punctatus similis, assembly GCA_023053685.1. Taxonomy (NCBI): domain Eukaryota; kingdom Metazoa; phylum Chordata; class Lepidosauria; order Squamata; family Dipsadidae; genus Diadophis; species Diadophis punctatus. The sequence continues at coordinate 16,324,962 of JALIGW010000019.1, read as the reverse complement.
TTACATTTTCCAGATGTGCAGAAGCAGAGTTCCAGGATTATGCTGAAATCTGCCTCTGCATTTTCCCTCTAGCTGACATTTTCCAGAGGTGCAGAAGCAGAGTTCTAAGATTATGCTGAAATCTACAACATCAATTTCTCTCTAGCTTACATTTTCCAGATGTGCAGAAGCAGAGTTCCATGATTATGCTGAAATCTGCCTCTGCATTTTCCCTCTAGCTGACATTTTCCAGATGTGCAGAAGCTGAGTTCAAAGATTATGGTGAAATCTACCACATCAATTTCTCTCTAGCTGACATTTTCCAGATGTGCAGAAGCTGAGTTCAAAGATTATGGTGAAATCTACCACATCAATTTCACACTAGCTGACATTTTCCAGATGTGCAGAAGCAGAGTTCCAGGATTATGCTGAAATATGCAACATCAATTTCTCTCTAACTGACATTTTCCAGATGTGTAGAACCAGAGATCCAGGATTATACTGAAATCTGCCTTGCAATTTTTCTCCAGGTGACATTTTCCAGATGTGCAGAAGCAGAGTTCAAACATTATGCTGAAATCTAACACGTCAATTTCTCTCTTGCTGACATTTTCCAGAGTTGCAGAAGAAGAGTTCCAGGGTTATGCTGAAATCTGCCTCTGCATTTTCTCTCTAGCTGACATTTTCCAGATGTGCAGAAGCAGAGTTCTAAGATTATGCTGAAATCTACAACATCAATTTCTCTCTAGCTCACATTTTCCAGATGTGCAGAAGCAGAGTTCAAACATTATGCTGAAATCTACCACTTCAATTTCTCTCTAGCTCACATTTGCCAGATGTGCAGAAGCAGAGTTCTAGGATTATTCTGAAATCTGCCTTGCAATTTTTCTCCAGGTGACATTTTCCAGATGTGCAGAAGCAGAGTTCAAACATTATGCTGAAATCTAACACGTCAATTTCTCTCTTGCTGACATTTTCCAGAGTTGCAGAAGAAGAGTTCCAGGGTTATGCTGAAATCTGCCTCTGCGTTTTTCCTCTAGCTGACATTTTCCAGATGTGAAAAAGCAGAGTTCAAAGATTATGCTGCAATCTACAACTTCAATTTCTCTCTAGCTTACATTTTCCAGATGTGCAGAAGCAGAGTTCCAGGATTGTGCTGAAAACCACAACATCAATTTCTCTCTAGCTGACTTTCCCAGCTGTGCAGAAGCAGAGGTCCAGTATTATGCTGAAATCTGCCTTGCAATTTCTCTCTAGCTGACTTTTCCAGATGTGCAGAAGCAGAGTTCCAGGATTATGTTGAAATCTACATCAATTTCTCTCTAGCTGACATTTTCCAGATGTGCAGATGCAGATTTCCAGGTGTATGCTGAAACCTGCCTTACAATTTCTCTCTAGCTGACATTTTCCAGATGTGTAGAAGCAGAGTTCCAGCTGTGTGCTGAAACCTGCCTTACAATTTCTCTCTAGCTGACTTTTCCAGATGTGCAGAAGATGAGTTCAAAGATTATGGTGAAATCTGCCACATCAATTTCTGTCTAGCTGACATTTGCCAGATGTGCAGAAGTAGAGTTCAAGGATTATGCTGAAATCTGCCTTGCAAGTTTTCTCAAGCTGACATTTTCCAGATGTGCAGAAGCAGAGTTCCAGGATTATGCTGAAATCTGCCTCTGCATTTTCCCTCTAGCTGACATTTTCCAGAGGTGCAGAAGCAGAGTTCTAAGATTATGCTGAAATCTACAACATCAATTTCTCTCTAGCTTACATTTTCCAGATGTGCAGAAGCAGAGTTCCATGATTATGCTGAAATCTGCCTCTGCATTTTCCCTCTAGCTGACATTTTCCAGATGTGCAGAAGCTGAGTTCAAAGATTATGGTGAAATCTACCACATCAATTTCTCTCTAGCTGACATTTTCCAGATGTGCAGAAGCTGAGTTCAAAGATTATGGTGAAATCTACCACATCAATTTCACACTAGCTGACATTTTCCAGATGTGCAGAAGCAGAGTTCCAGGATTATGCTGAAATATGCAACATCAATTTCTCTCTAACTGACATTTTCCAGATGTGTAGAACCAGAGATCCAGGATTATGCTGAAATCTGCCTTGCAATTTGTCTCCAAGTGAAATTTTCCAGATGTGGAGAAGCAGAGTTCAAAGATTATGCTGAAATCTACCACATCAATTTCTCTCTAGCTGACATTTTCCAGATGTGCAGAAGAAGACTTCCAGGATTATGCTGAAATCTGCCTCTGCATTTTCTCTCTAGCTGACATTTTCCACATGTGCAGAAGCAGAGTTCCAAGATTATGCTGAAATCTGCCTTGCAATTTCTCTCTAGCTGACATTTGCCAGATGTGCAAAAGCAGAGTTGCAGGATTATTCTGAAATCTGCCTTGCAATTTTTCTCCAGGTGACATTTTCCAGATGTGCAGAAGCAGAGTTCAAACATGCTGAAATCTAACACATCAATTTCTCTCTTGCTGACATTTTCCAGAGTTGCAGAAGCAGAGTTCCAGGATTATGCTGAAATCAGCTTCTGCATTTTCTCTCTAGCTGACATTTTCCAGATGTGCAGAAGCAGAGTTCTAAGATTATGCTGAAATCCAGAACATCAATTTCTCTCTAGCTGACATTTTCCAGATGTGCAGAAGCAGAGTTCCATGATTGTGCTGAAATCTGCCTCTGTATTTTCCCTCTAGCTGACATTTTCCAGATGTGCAGAAGCATAGTTCTAAGATTATGCTGAAATCTGCAACATCAATTTCTCTCTAGCTCTCATTTTCCAGATGTGAGGAAGCAGAGTTCCAGGATTATGCTGAAATCAGCCTCTGCATTTTCTCTCTAGCTAACATTTTCCAGATGTGCAGAAGCAGAGTTCTAAGATTATGCTGAAATCTACAACATCAATTTCTCTCTAGCTCACATTTTCCAGATGTGCAGAAGCAGAGTTCAAAGATTATGCTGAAATCTACCACATCAATTTCTCTCTAGCTGACATTTTCCAGATGTGCAGAAGCAGACTTCCAGGATTATGCTGAAATCTGCCTCTGCATTTTCTCTCTAGCTGACATTTTCCACATGTGCAGAAGCAGAGTTCCAAGATTATGCTGAAATCTGCCTTGCAATTTCTCTCTAGCTGACATTTGCCAGATGTGCAGAAGCAGAGTTCAAAGATTATGCTGAAATCTAACACATCAATTTCTCTCTAGCTTACATTTTCCAGATGTGCAGAAGCAGAGTTCCATGATTATGCTGAAATCTGCCTCTGCATTTTCCCTCTAGCTGACATTTTCCAGATGTGCAGAAGCAGAGTTCTAAGATTATGCTGAAATCTACAACATCAATTTCTCTCTAGCTGACATTTTCCAGATGTGAGGAAGCAGAGTTCCAGGATTATGCTGAAATCAGCCTCTGCATTTTCTCTCTAGCTGACATTTTCCAGATGTGCAGAAGCAGAGTTCTAAGATTATGCTGAAATCTACAACATCAATTTCTCTCTAGCTGCCATTTTCCAGATGTGCAGAAGCAGAGTTCAAACATTATGCTGAAATCTGCCTTGCAAGTTTTCTCAAGCTGACATTTTCCATATGTACAGAATCAGAGTTCCTGGTGTATGCTGAAATCTGCCTTGCAATTTCTCTCTAGCTGACTTTTCCAGATGTGCAGAAGCAGAGTTCAAAGATTATGCTGAAATCTAACACATCAATTTCTCTCTTGCTGACATTTTCCAGATGTGCAGAAGCAGAGTTCCAGGATTATGCTGAAATCTGCCTCTGCATTTTCCCTCTAGCTTACATTTTCCAGATGTGCAGAAGCTGAGTTCAAAGATTATGGTGAAATCTACCACATCAATTTCTCTCTAGCTGACATTTTCCAGATGTGCAGAAGCTGAGTTCAAAGATTATGGTGAAATCTACACATCAATTTCTCTCTAGCTGACATTTGCCAGATGTGCAGAAGCAGAGTTCCAGGATTATGCTGAAATCAGCCTCTGCATTTTCTCTCTAGCTGACATTTTCCAGATGTGCAGAAGCAGAGTTCTAAGATTATGCTGAAATCTACAACATCAATTTCTCTCTAGCTGCCATTTTCCAGATGTGCAGAAGCAGAGTTCAAACATTATGCTGAAATCTACCACTTCAATTTCTCTCTAGCTCACATTTGCCAGATGTGCAGAAGCAGAGTTCTAGGATTATTCTGAAATCTGCCTTGCAATTTTTCTCCAGGTGACATTTTCCAGATGTGCAGAAGCAGAGTTCAAACATTATGCTGAAATCTAACACGTCAATTTCTCTCTTGCTGACATTTTCCAGAGTTGCAGAAGAAGAGTTCCAGGGTTATGCTGAAATCTGCCTCTGCGTTTTTCCTCTAGCTGACATTTTCCAGATGTGAAAAAGCAGAGTTCAAAGATTATGCTGAAATCTACAACTTCAATTTCTCTCTAGCTTACATTTTCCAGATGTGCAGAAGCAGAGTTCCAGGATTATGCTGAAATCTGCCTCTGCATTTTCCCTCTAGCTGACATTTTCCAGAGGTGCAGAAGCAGAGTTCTAAGATTATGCTGAAATCTACAACATCAATTTCTCTCTAGCTTACATTTTCCAGATGTGCAGAAGCAGAGTTCCATGATTATGCTGAAATCTGCCTCTGCATTTTCCCTCTAGCTGACATTTTCCAGATGTGCAGAAGCTGAGTTCAAAGATTATGGTGAAATCTACCACATCAATTTCTCTCTAGCTGACATTTTCCAGATGTGCAGAAGCTGAGTTCAAAGATTATGGTGAAATCTACCACATCAATTTCACACTAGCTGACATTTTCCAGATGTGCAGAAGCAGAGTTCCAGGATTATGCTGAAATATGCAACATCAATTTCTCTCTAACTGACATTTTCCAGATGTGTAGAACCAGAGATCCAGGATTATGCTGAAATCTGCCTTGCAATTTGTCTCCAAGTGAAATTTTCCAGATGTGGAGAAGCAGAGTTCAAAGATTATGCTGAAATCTACCACATCAATTTCTCTCTAGCTGACATTTTCCAGATGTGCAGAAGAAGACTTCCAGGATTATGCTGAAATCTGCCTCTGCATTTTCTCTCTAGCTGACATTTTCCACATGTGCAGAAGCAGAGTTCCAAGATTATGCTGAAATCTGCCTTGCAATTTCTCTCTAGCTGACATTTGCCAGATGTGCAGAAGCAGAGTTCCAGGATTATACTGAAATCTGCCTTGCAATTTTTCTCCAGGTGACATTTTCCAGATGTGCAGAAGCAGAGTTCAAACATTATGCTGAAATCTAACACGTCAATTTCTCTCTTGCTGACATTTTCCAGAGTTGCAGAAGAAGAGTTCCAGGGTTATGCTGAAATCTGCCTCTGCGTTTTCTATCTAGCTGACATTTTCCAGATGTGCAGAAGCAGAGTTCTAAGATTATGCTGAAATCTACAACATCAATTTCTCTCTAGCTCACATTTTCCAGATGTGCAGAAGCAGAGTTCAAACATTATGCTGAAATCTACCACTTCAATTTCTCTCTAGCTCACATTTGCCAGATGTGCAGAAGCAGAGTTCTAGGATTATTCTGAAATCTGCCTTGCAATTTTTCTCCAGGTGACATTTTCCAGATGTGCAGAAGCAGAGTTCAAACATTATGCTGAAATCTAACACGTCAATTTCTCTCTTGCTGATATTTTCCAGAGTTGCAGAAGAAGAGTTCCAGGGTTATGCTGAAATCTGCCTCTGCGTTTTTCCTCTAGCTGACATTTTCCAGATGTGAAAAAGCAGAGTTCAAAGATTATGCTGCAATCTACAACTTCAATTTCTCTCTAGCTTACATTTTCCAGATGTGCAGAAGCAGAGTTCCAGGATTGTGCTGAAAACCACAACATCAATTTCTCTCTAGCTGACTTTCCCAGCTGTGCAGAAGCAGAGGTCCAGTATTATGCTGAAATCTGCCTTGCAATTTCTCTCTAGCTGACTTTTCCAGATGTGCAGAAGCAGAGTTCCAGGATTATGTTGAAATCTACATCAATTTCTCTCTAGCTGACATTTTCCAGATGTGCAGATGCAGATTTCCAGGTGTATGCTGAAACCTGCCTTACAATTTCTCTCTAGCTGACATTTTCCAGATGTGTAGAAGCAGAGTTCCAGCTGTGTGCTGAAACCTGCCTTACAATTTCTCTCTAGCTGACTTTTCCAGATGTGCAGAAGATGAGTTCAAAGATTATGGTGAAATCTGCCACATCAATTTCTGTCTAGCTGACATTTGCCAGATGTGCAGAAGTAGAGTTCAAGGATTATGCTGAAATCTGCCTTGCAAGTTTTCTCAAGCTGACATTTTCCATATGTACAGAATCAGAGTTCCTGGTGTACGCTGAAATCTGCCTTGCAATTTCTCTCTAGCTGACTTTTCCAGATGTGCAGAAGCAGAGTTCAAAGATTATGCTGAAATTTAACACATCAATTTCTCTCTTGCTGACATTTTGCAGATGTGCAGAAGCAGAGTTCCAGGATTATGCTGAAATCTGCCTCTGCATTTTCCCTCTAGCTTACATTTTCCAGATGTGCAGAAGCTGAGTTCAAAGATTATGGTGAAATCTACCACATCAATTTCTCTCTAGCTGACATTTTCCAGATGTGCAGAAGCTGAGTTCAAAGATTATGGTGAAATCTACCACATCAATTTCACACTAGCTGACATTTTCCACATGTGCAGAAGCAGAGTTCCAAGATTATGCTGAAATCTGCCTTGCAATTTCTCTCTAGCTGACATTTGCCAGATGTGCAGAAGCAGAGTTCCAGGATTATACTGAAATCTGCCTTGCAATTTTTCTCCAGGTGACATTTTCCAGATGTGCAGAAGCAGAGTTCAAACATTATGCTGAAATCTAACACGTCAATCTCTCTCTTGCTGACATTTTCCAGAGTTGCAGAAGAAGAGTTCCAGGGTTATGCTGAAATCTGCCTCTGCGTTTTCTCTCTAGCTGACATTTTCCAGATGTGCAGAAGCAGAGTTCTAAGATTATGCTGAAAACTACAACATCAATTTCTCTCTAGCTCACATTTTCGAGATGTGCAGAAGCAGAGTTCAAACATTATGCTGAAATCTGCCTTGCAAGTTTTCTCAAGCTGACATTTTCCATATGTACAGAATCAGAGTTCCTGGTGTATGCTGAAATCTGCCTTGCAATTTCTCTCTAGCTGACTTTTCCAGATGTGCAGAAGCAGAGTTCCAGGATTGTGCTGAAATCTACAACATCAATTTCTCTCTTGCTGACATTTTCCAGATGTGCAGAAGCAGAGTTCCAGGATTATGCTGAAATCTGCCTCTGCATTTTCCCTCTAGCTGACATTTTCCAGATGTGCAGAAGCTGAGTTCAAAGATTATGGTGAAATCTACACATCAATTTCTCTCTAGCTGACATTTGCCAGATGTGCAGAAGCAGAGTTCCAGGATTATGCTGAAATCAGCCTCTGCATTTTCTCTCTAGCTGACATTTTCCAGATGTGCAGAAGCAGAGTTCTAAGATTATGCTGAAATCTACAACATCAATTTCTCTCTAGCTGCCATTTTCCAGATGTGCAGAAGCAGAGTTCAAACATTATGCTGAAATCTAACACGTCAATTTCTCTCTTGCTGACATTTTCCAGATGTGCAGAAGCAGAGTTCCAGGATTATGCTGAAATCTGCCTCTGCATTTTCCCTCTAGCTGACATTTTCCAGATGTGCAGAAGCTGAGTTCAAAGATTATGGTGAAATCTACACATCAATTTCTCTCTAGCTGACATTTGCCAGATGTGCAGAAGCAGAGTTCCAGGATTATGCTGAAATCTGCCTCTGCGTTTTTCCTCTAGCTGACATTTTCCAGATGTGAAAAAGCAGAGTTCAAAGATTATGCTGAAATCTACAACTTCAATTTCTCTCTAGCTTACATTTTCCAGATGTGCAGAAGCAGAGTTCCAGGATTATGCTGAAATCTGCCTCTGCATTTTCCCTCTAGCTGACATTTTCCAGATGTGCAGAAGCAGAGTTCTAAGATTATGCTGAAATCTACAACATCAATTTCTCTCTAGCTTACATTTTCCAGATGTGCAGAAGCAGAGTTCCATGATTATGCTGAAATCTGCCTCTGCATTTTCCCTCTAGCTGACATTTTCCAGATGTGCAGAAGCAGAGTTCTAAGATTATGCTGAAATCTACAACATCAATTTCTCTCTAGCTGACATTTTCCAGATGTGAGGAAGCAGAGTTCCAGGATTATGCTGAAATCAGCCTCTGCATTTTCTCTCTAGCTGACATTTTCCAGATGTGCAGAAGCAGAGTTCTAAGATTATGCTGAAATCTACAACATCAATTTCTCTCTAGCTGCCATTTTCCAGATGTGCCGAAGCAGAGTTCAAACATTATGCTGAAATCTGCCTTGCAAGTTTTCTCAAGCTGACATTTTCCATATGTACAGAATCAGAGTTCCTGGTGTATGCTGAAATCTGCCTTGCAATTTCTCTCTAGCTGACTTTTCCAGATGTGCAGAAGCAGAGTTCAAAGATTATGCTGAAATCTAACACATCAATTTCTCTCTTGCTGACATTTGCCAGATGTGCAGAAGCAGAGTTCCAGTATTATGCTGAAATCTGCCTCTGCATTTTCCCTCTAGCTTACATTTTCCAGATGTGCAGAAGCTGAGTTCAAAGATTATGGTGAAATCTACCACATCAATTTCTCTCTAGCTGACATTTTCCAGATGTGCAGAAGCTGAGTTCAAAGATTATGGTGAAATCTACACATCAATTTCTCTCTAGCTGACATTTGCCAGATGTGCAGAAGCAGAGTTCCAGGATTATGCTGAAATCAGCCTCTGCATTTTCTCTCTAGCTGACATTTTCCAGATGTGCAGAAGCAGAGTTCTAAGATTATGCTGAAATCTACAACATCAATTTCTCTCTAGCTGCCATTTTCCAGATGTGCAGAAGCAGAGTTCAAACATTATGCTGAAATCTACCACTTCAATTTCTCTCTAGCTCACATTTGCCAGATGTGCAGAAGCAGAGTTCTAGGATTATTCTGAAATCTGCCTTGCAATTTTTCTCCAGGTGACATTTTCCAGATGTGCAGAAGCAGAGTTCAAACATTATGCTGAAATCTAACACGTCAATTTCTCTCTAGCTTACATTTTCCAGATGTGCAGAAACAGAGTTCCAGGATTATGCTGAAATCTGCCTCTGCATTTTCCCTCTAGCTGACATTTTCCAGATGTGCAGAAGCAGAGTTCTAAGATTATGCTGAAATCTACAACATCAATTTCTCTCTAGCTTACATTTTCCAGATGTGCAGAAGCAGAGTTCCATGATTATGCTGAAATCTGCCTCTGCATTTTCCCTCTAGCTGACATTTTCCAGATGTGCAGAAGCAGAGTTCTAAGATTATGCTGAAATCTACAACATCAATTTCTCTCTAGCTGACATTTTCCAGATGTGAGGAAGCAGACTTCCAGGATTATGCTGAAATCAGCCTCTGCATTTTCTCTCTAGCTGACATTTTCCAGATGTGCAGAAGCAGAGTTCTAAGATTATGCTGAAATCTACAACATCAATTTCTCTCTAGCTGCCATTTTCCAGATGTGCAGAAGCAGAGTTCAAACATTATGCTGAAATCTGCCTTGCAAGTTTTCTCAAGCTGACATTTTCCATATGTACAGAATCAGAGTTCCTGGTGTATGCTGAAATCTGCCTTGCAATTTCTCTCTAGCTGACTTTTCCAGATGTGCAGAAGCAGAGTTCAAAGATTATGCTGAAATCTAACACATCAATTTCTCTCTTGCTGACATTTTCCAGATGTGCAGAAGCAGAGTTCCAGGATTATGCTGAAATCTGCCTCTGCATTTTCCCTCTAGCTTACATTTTCCAGATGTGCAGAAGCTGAGTTCAAAGATTATGGTTAAATCTACCACATCAATTTCTCTCTAGCTGACATTTTCCAGATGTGCAGAAGCTGAGTTCAAAGATTATGGTGAAATCTACACATCAATTTCTCTCTAGCTGACATTTGCCAGATGTGCAGAAGCAGAGTTCCAGGATTATGCTGAAATCAGCCTCTGCATTTTCTCTCTAGCTGACATTTTCCAGATGTGCAGAAGCAGAGTTCTAAGATTATGCTGAAATCTACAACATCAATTTTTCTCCAGGTGACATTTTCCAGATGTGCAGAAGCAGAGTTCAAACATTATGCTGAAATCTACCACTTCAATTTCTCTCTAGCTCACATTTGCCAGATGTGCAGAAGCAGAGTTCTAGGATTATTCTGAAATCTACAACTTCAATTTCTCTCTAGCTTACATTTTCCAGATGTGCAGAAGCAGAGTTCCAGGATTATGCTGAAATCAGCCTCTGCATTTTCTCTCTAGCTGACATTTTCCAGATGTGCAGAAGCAGAGTTCTAAGATTATGCTGAAATCTACAACATCAATTTCTCTCTAGCTGCCATTTTCCAGATGTGCAGAAGCAGAGTTCAAACATTATGCTGAAATCTAACACGTCAATTTCTCTCTTGCTGACATTTTCCAGATGTGCAGAAGCAGAGTTCCATGATTATGCTGAAATCTGCCTCTGCATTTTCCCTCTAGCTGACATTTTCCAGATGTGCAGAAGCAGAGTTCTAAGATTATGCTGAAATCTACAACTTCAATTTCTCTCTAGCTTACATTTTCCAGATGTGCAGAAGCAGAGTTCCAGGATTATGCTGAAATCAGCCTCTGCATTTTCTCTCTAGCTGACATTTTCCAGATGTGCAGAAGCAGAGTTCTAAGATTATGCTGAAATCTACAACATCAATTTCTCTCTAGCTGCCATTTTCCAGATGTGCAGAAGCAGAGTTCAAACATTATGCTGAAATCTAACACGTCAATTTCTCTCTTGCTGACATTTTCCAGATGTGCAGAAGCAGAGTTCCAGGATTATGCTGAAATCTGCCTCTGCATTTTCCCTCTAGCTGACATTTTCCAGATGTGCAGAAGCTGAGTTCAAAGATTATGGTGAAATCTACACATCAATTTCTCTCTAGCTGACATTTGCCAGATGTGCAGAAGCAGAGTTCCAGGATTATGCTGAAATCTGCCTCTGCGTTTTTCCTCTAGCTGACATTTTCCAGATGTGAAAAAGCAGAGTTCAGAGATTATGCTGAAATCTACAACTTCAATTTCTCTCTAGCTTACATTTTCCAGATGTGCAGAAGCAGAGTTCCAGGATTATGCTGAAATCTGCCTCTGCATTTTCCCTCTAGCTGACATTTTCCAGATGTGCAGAAGCAGAGTTCTAAGATTATGCTGAAATCTACAACATCAATTTCTCTCTAGCTTACATTTTCCAGATGTGCAGAAGCAGAGTTCCATGATTATGCTGAAATCTGCCTCTGCATTTTCCCTCTAGCTGACATTTTCCAGATGTGCAGAAGCAGAGTTCTAAGATTATGCTGAAATCTACAACATCAATTTCTCTCTAGCTGACATTTTCCAGATGTGAGGAAGCAGAGTTCCAGGATTATGCTGAAATCAGCCTCTGCATTTTCTCTCTAGCTGACATTTTCCAGATGTGCAGAAGCAGAGTTCTAAGATTATGCTGAAATCTACAACATCAATTTCTCTCTAGCTGCCATTTTCCAGATGTGCCGAAGCAGAGTTCAAACATTATGCTGAAATCTGCCTTGCAAGTTTTCTCAAGCTGACATTTTCCATATGTACAGAATCAGAGTTCCTGGTGTATGCTGAAATCTGCCTTGCAATTTCTCTCTAGCTGACTTTTCCAGATGTGCAGAAGCAGAGTTCAAAGATTATGCTGAAATCTAACACATCAATTTCTCTCTTGCTGACATTTTCCAGATGTGCAGAAGCAGAGTTCCAGTATTATGCTGAAATCTGCCTCTGCATTTTCCCTCTAGCTTACATTTTCCAGATGTGCAGAAGCTGAGTTCAAAGATTATGGTGAAATCTACCACATCAATTTCTCTCTAGCTGACATTTTCCAGATGTGCAGAAGCTGAGTTCAAAGATTATGGTGAAATCTACACATCAATTTCTCTCTAGCTGACATTTGCCAGATGTGCAGAAGCAGAGTTCCAGGATTATGCTGAAATCAGCCTCTGCATTTTCTCTCTAGCTGACATTTTCCAGATGTGCAGAAGCAGAGTTCTAAGATTATGCTGAAATCTACAACATCAATTTCTCTCTAGCTGCCATTTTCCAGATGTGCAGAAGCAGAGTTCAAACATTATGCTGAAATCTACCACTTCAATTTCTCTCTAGCTCACATTTGCCAGATGTGCAGAAGCAGAGTTCTAGGATTATTCTGAAATCTGCCTTGCAATTTTTCTCCAGGTGACATTTTCCAGATGTGCAGAAGCAGAGTTCAAACATTATGCTGAAATCTAACACGTCAATTTCTCTCTAGCTTACATTTTCCAGATGTGCAGAAACAGAGTTCCAGGATTATGCTGAAATCTGCCTCTGCATTTTCCCTCTAGCTGACATTTTCCAGATGTGCAGAAGCAGAGTTCTAAGATTATGCTGAAATCTACAACATCAATTTCTCTCTAGCTTACATTTTCCAGATGTGCAGAAGCAGAGTTCCATGATTATGCTGAAATCTGCCTCTGCATTTTCCCTCTAGCTGACATTTTCCAGATGTGCAGAAGCAGAGTTCTAAGATTATGCTGAAATCTACAACATCAATTTCTCTCTAGCTGACATTTTCCAGATGTGAGGAAGCAGACTTCCAGGATTATGCTGAAATCAGCCTCTGCATTTTCTCTCTAGCTGACATTTTCCAGATGTGCAGAAGCAGAGTTCTAAGATTATGCTGAAATCTACAACATCAATTTCTCTCTAGCTGCCATTTTCCAGATGTGCAGAAGCAGAGTTCAAACATTATGCTGAAATCTGCCTTGCAAGTTTTCTCAAGCTGACATTTTCCATATGTACAGAATCAGAGTTCCTGGTGTATGCTGAAATCTGCCTTGCAATTTCTCTCTAGCTGACTTTTCCAGATGTGCAGAAGCAGAGTTCAAAGATTATGCTGAAATCTAACACATCAATTTCTCTCTTGCTGACATTTTCCAGATGTGCAGAAGCAGAGTTCCAGGATTATGCTGAAATCTGCCTCTGCATTTTCCCTCTAGCTTACATTTTCCAGATGTGCAGAAGCTGAGTTCAAAGATTATGGTTAAATCTACCACATCAATTTCTCTCTAGCTGACATTTTCCAGATGTGCAGAAGCTGAGTTCAAAGATTATGGTGAAATCTACACATCAATTTCTCTCTAGCTGACATTTGCCAGATGTGCAGAAGCAGAGTTCCAGGATTATGCTGAAATCAGCCTCTGCATTTTCTCTCTAGCTGACATTTTCCAGATGTGCAGAAGCAGAGTTCAAACATTATGCTGAAATCTAACACGTCAATTTCTCTCTTGCTGACATTTTCCAGAGTTGCAGAAGAAGAGTTCCAGGGTTATGCTGAAATCTGCCTCTGCGTTTTTCCTCTAGCTGACATTTTCCAGATGTGAAAAAGCAGAGTTCAAAGATTATGCTGAAATCTACAACTTCAATTTCTCTCTAGCTTACATTTTCCAGATGTGCAGAAGCAGAGTTCCAGGATTATGCTGAAATCTGCCTCTGCATTTTCCCTCTAGCTTACATTTTCCAGATGTGCAGAAGCAGAGTTCCAGGATTGTGCTGAAAACCACAACATCAATTTCTCTCTAGCTGACTTTCCCAGCTGTGCAGAAACAGAGGTCCAGTATTATGCTGAAATCTGCCTTGCAATTTCTCTCTAGCTGACTTTTCCAGATGTGCAGGAGTGTTCCAGGATTATGTTGAAATCTACATCAATTTCTCTCTAGCTGACATTTTCCAGATGTGCAGATGCAGATTTCCAGGTGTATGCTGAAACCTGCCTTACAATTTCTCTCTAGCTGACATTTTCCAGATGTGTAGAAGCAGAGTTCCAGCTGTGTGCTGAAACCTGCCTTACAATTTCTCTCTAGCTGACTTTTCCAGATGTGCAGAAGATGAGTTCAAAGATTATGGTGAAATCTGCCACATCAATTTCTGTCTAGCTGACATTTGCCAGATGTGCAGAAGTAGAGTTCAAGGATTATGCTGAAATCTGCCTTGCAAGTTTTCTCAAGCTGACATTTTCCATATGTACAGAATCAGAGTTCCTGGTGTACGCTGAAATCTGCCTTGCAATTTCTCTCTAGCTGACTTTTCCAGATGTGCAGAAGCAGAGTTCAAAGATTATGCTGAAATTTAACACATCAATTTCTCTCTTGCTGACATTTTGCAGATGTGCAGAAGCAGAGTTCCAGGATTATGCTGAAATCTGCCTCTGCATTTTCCCTCTAGCTTACATTTTCCAGATGTGCAGAAGCTGAGTTCAAAGATTATGGTGAAATCTACCACATCAATTTCTCTCTAGCTGACATTTTCCAGATGTGCAGAAGCTGAGTTCAAAGATTATGGTGAAATCTACCACATCAATTTCACACTAGCTGACATTTTCCAGATGTGCAGAAGCAGAGTTCCAGGATTATGCTGAAATATGCAACATCAATTTCTCTCTAACTGACATTTTCCAGATGTGTAGAACCAATGATCCAGGATTATGCTGAAATCTGCCTTGCAATTTGTCTCCAAGTGAAATTTTCCAGATGTGGAGAAGCAGAGTTCAAAGATTATGCTGAAATCTACCACATCAATTTCTCTCTAGCTGACATTTTCCAGATGTGCAGAAGAAGACTTCCAGGATTATGCTGAAATCTGCCTCTGCATTTTCTCTCTAGCTGACATTTTCCAGATGTGCAGAAGCAGAGTTCCAAGATTATGCTGAAATCTGCCTTGCAATTTCTCTCTAGCTGACATTTGCCAGATGTGCAGAAGCAGATTTCCAGGTGTATGCTGAAACCTGCCTTACAATTTCTCTCTAGCTGACATTTTCCAGATGTGTAGAAGCAGAGTTCCAGCTGTGTGCTGAAACCTGCCTTACAATTTCTCTCTAGCTGACTTTTCCAGATGTGCAGAAGATGAGTTCAAAGATTATGGTGAAATCTGCCACATCAATTTCTGTCTAGCTGACATTTGCCAGATGTGCAGAAGTAGAGTTCAAGGATTATGCTGAAATCTGCCTTGCAAGTTTTCTCAAGCTGACATTTTCCATATGTACAGAATCAGAGTTCCTGGTGTACGCTGAAATCTGCCTTGCAATTTCTCTCTAGCTGACTTTTCCAGATGTGCAGAAGCAGAGTTCAAAGATTATGCTGAAATTTAACACATCAATTTCTCTCTTGCTGACATTTTGCAGATGTGCAGAAGCAGAGTTCCAGGATTATGCTGAAATCTGCCTCTGCATTTTCCCTCTAGCTTACATTTTCCAGATGTGCAGAAGCTGAGTTCAAAGATTATGGTGAAATCTACCACATCAATTTCTCTCTAGCTGACATTTTCCAGATGTGCAGAAGCTGAGTTCAAAGATTATGGTGAAATCTACCACATCAATTTCACACTAGCTGACATTTTCCAGATGTGCAGAAGCAGAGTTCCAGGATTATGCTGAAATATGCAACATCAATTTCTCTCTAACTGACATTTTCCAGATGTGTAGAACCAGAGATCCAGGATTATGCTGAAATCTGCCTTGCAATTTGTCTCCAAGTGAAATTTTCCAGATGTGGAGAAGCAGAGTTCAAAGATTATGCTGAAATCTACCACATCAATTTCTCTCTAGCTGACATTTTCCAGATGTGCAGAAGAAGACTTCCAGGATTATGCTGAAATCTGCCTCTGCATTTTCTCTCTAGCTGACATTTTCCAGATGTGCAGAAGCAGAGTTCCAAGATTATGCTGAAATCTGCCTTGCAATTTCTCTCTAGCTGACATTTGCCAGATGTGCAGAAGCAGAGTTCCAGGATTATTCTGAAATCTGCCTTGCAATTTTTCTCCAGGTGACATTTTCCAGATGTGCAGAAGCAGAGTTCAAACATGCTGAAATCTAACACATCAATTTCTCTCTTGCTGACATTTTCCAGAGTTGCAGAAGCAGAGTTCCAGGATTATGCTGAAATCAGCTTCTGCATTTTCTCTCTAGCTGACTTTTCCAGATGTGCAGAAGCAGAGTTCAAAGATTATGGTGAAATCTGCCACATCAATTTCTGTCTAGCTGACATTTGCCAGATGTGCAGAAGTAGAGTTCAAGGATTATGCTGAAATCTGCCTTGCAAGTTTTCTCAAGCTGACATTTTCCATATGTACAGAATCAGAGTTCCTGGTGTATGCTGAAATCTGCCTTGCAATTTCTCTCTAGCTGACTTTTCCAGATGTGCAGAAGCAGAGTTCAAAGATTATGCTGAAATCTAACACATCAATTTCTCTCTTGCTGACATTTTCCAGATGTGCAGAAGCAGAGTTCCAGGATTATGCTGAAATCTGCCTCTGCATTTTCCCTCTAGCTTACATTTTCCAGATGTGCAGAAGCTGAGTTCAAAGATTATGGTGAAATCTACCACATCAATTTCTCTCTAGCTTACATTTTCCAGATGTGCAGAAGCTGAGTTCAAAGATTATGGTGAAATCTACCACATCAATTTCTCTCTAGCTGACATTTTCCAGATGTGCAGAAGCTGAGTTCAAAGATTATGGTGAAATCTGCCACATCAATTTCACACTAGCTGACATTTTCCAGATGTGCAGAAGCAGACTTCCAGGATTATGCTGAAATATGCAACATCAATTTCTCTCTAACTGACATTTTCCAGATGTGTAGAACCAGAGATCCAGGATTATGCTGAAATCTGCCTTGCAATTTGTCTCCAAGTGAAATTTTCCAGATGTGGAGAAGCAGAGTTCAAAGATTATGCTGAAATCTACCACATCAATTTCTCTCTAGCTGACATTTTCCAGATGTGCAGAAGAAGACTTCCAGGATTATGCTGAAATCTGCCTCTGCATTTTCTCTCTAGCTGACATTTTCCACATGTGCAGAAGCAGAGTTCCAAGATTATGCTGAAATCTGCCTTGCAATTTCTCTCTAGCTGACATTTGCCAGATGTGCAGAAGCAGAGTTCCAGGATTATTCTGAAATCTGCCTTGCAATTTTTCTCCAGGTGACATTTTCCAGATGTGCAGAAGCAGAGTTCAAACATGCTGAAATCTAACACATCAATTTCTCTCTTGCTGACATTTTCCAGAGTTGCAGAAGCAGAGTTCCAGGATTATGCTGAAATCAGCTTCTGCATTTTCTCTCTAGCTGACTTTTCCAGATGTGCAGAAGCAGAGTTCAAAGATTATGGTGAAATCTGCCACATCAATTTCTGTCTAGCTGACATTTGCCAGATGTGCAGAAGTAGAGTTCAAGGATTATGCTGAAATCTGCCTTGCAAGTTTTCTCAAGCTGACATTTTCCATATGTACAGAATCAGAGTTCCTGGTGTATGCTGAAATCTGCCTTGCAATTTCTCTCTAGCTGACTTTTCCAGATGTGCAGAAGCAGAGTTCAAAGATTATGCTGAAATCTAACACATCAATTTCTCTCTAGCTGACATTTTCCAGATGTGCAGAAGAAGACTTCCAGGATTATGCTGAAATCTGCCTCTGCATTTTCTCTCTAGCTGACATTTTCCAGATGTGCAGAAGCAGAGTTCCAAGATTATGCTGAAATCTGCCTTGCAATTTCTCTCTAGCTGACATTTGCCAGATGTGCAGAAGCAGAGTTCCAGGATTATTCTGAAATCTGCCTTGCAATTTTTCTCCAGGTGACATTTTCCAGATGTGCAGAAGCAGAGTTCAAACATGCTGAAATCTAACACATCAATTTCTCTCTTGCTGACATTTTCCAGAGTTGCAGAAGCAGAGTTCCAGGATTATGCTGAAATCAGCTTCTGCATTTTCTCTCTAGCTGACTTTTCCAGATGTGCAGAAGCAGAGTTCAAAGATTATGGTGAAATCTGCCACATCAATTTCTGTCTAGCTGACATTTGCCAGATGTGCAGAAGTAGAGTTCAAGGATTATGCTGAAATCTGCCTTGCAAGTTTTCTCAAGCTGACATTTTCCATATGTACAGAATCAGAGTTCCTGGTGTATGCTGAAATCTGCCTTGCAATTTCTCTCTAGCTGACTTTTCCAGATGTGCAGAAGCAGAGTTCAAAGATTATGCTGAAATCTAACACATCAATTTCTCTCTTGCTGACATTTTCCAGATGTGCAGAAGCAGAGTTCCAGGATTATGCTGAAATCTGCCTCTGCATTTTCCCTCTAGCTTACATTTTCCAGATGTGCAGAAGCTGAGTTCAAAGATTATGGTGAAATCTACCACATCAATTTCTCTCTAGCTTACATTTTCCAGATGTGCAGAAGCTGAGTTCAAAGATTATGGTGAAATCTACCACATCAATTTCTCTCTAGCTGACATTTTCCAGATGTGCAGAAGCTGAGTTCAAAGATTATGGTGAAATCTGCCACATCAATTTCACACTAGCTGACATTTTCCAGATGTGCAGAAGCAGACTTCCAGGATTATGCTGAAATATGCAACATCAATTTCTCTCTAACTGACATTTTCCAGATGTGTAGAACCAGAGATCCAGGATTATGCTGAAATCTGCCTTGCAATTTGTCTCCAAGTGAAATTTTCCAGATGTGGAGAAGCAGAGTTCAAAGATTATGCTGAAATCTACCACATCAATTTCTCTCTAGCTGACATTTTCCAGATGTGCAGAAGAAGACTTCCAGGATTATGCTGAAATCTGCCTCTGCATTTTCTCTCTAGCTGACATTTTCCACATGTGCAGAAGCAGAGTTCCAAGATTATGCTGAAATCTGCCTTGCAATTTCTCTCTAGCTGACATTTGCCAGATGTGCAGAAGCAGAGTTCCAGGATTATTCTGAAATCTGCCTTGCAATTTTTCTCCAGGTGACATTTTCCAGATGTGCAGAAGCAGAGTTCAAACATGCTGAAATCTAACACATCAATTTCTCTCTTGCTGACATTTTCCAGAGTTGCAGAAGCAGAGTTCCAGGATTATGCTGAAATCAGCTTCTGCATTTTCTCTCTAGCTGACTTTTCCAGATGTGCAGAAGCAGAGTTCAAAGATTATGGTGAAATCTGCCTTGCAAGTTTTCTCAAGCTGACATTTTCCATATGTACAGAATCAGAGTTCCTGGTGTATGCTGAAATCTGCCTTGCAATTTCTCTCTAGCTGACTTTTCCAGATGTGCAGAAGCAGAGTTCAAAGATTATGCTGAAATCTAACACATCAATTTCTCTCTTGCTGACATTTTCCAGATGTGCAGAAGCAGAGTTCCAGGATTATGCTGAAATCTGCCTCTGCATTTTCCCTCTAGCTTACATTTTCCAGATGTGCAGAAGCTGAGTTCAAAGATTATGGTTAAATCTACCACATCAATTTCTCTCTAGCTGACATTTTCCAGATGTGCAGAAGCTGAGTTCAAAGATTATGGTGAAATCTACACATCAATTTCTCTCTAGCTGACATTTGCCAGATGTGCAGAAGCAGAGTTCCAGGATTATGCTGAAATCAGCCTCTGCATTTTCTCTCTAGCTGACATTTTCCAGATGTGCAGAAGCAGAGTTCTAAGATTATGCTGAAATCTACAACATCAATTTTTCTCCAGGTGACATTTTCCAGATGTGCAGAAGCAGAGTTCAAACATTATGCTGAAATCTAACACGTCAATTTCTCTCTTGCTGACATTTTCCAGAGTTGCAGAAGAAGAGTTCCAGGGTTATGCTGAAATCTGCCTCTGCGTTTTTCCTCTAGCTGACATTTTCCAGATGTGAAAAAGCAGAGTTCAAAGATTATGCTGAAATCTACAACTTCAATTTCTCTCTAGCTTACATTTTCCAGATGTGCAGAAGCAGAGTTCCAGGATTATGCTGAAATCTGCCTCTGCATTTTCCCTCTAGCTTACATTTTCCAGATGTGCAGAAGCAGAGTTCCAGGATTGTGCTGAAAACCACAACATCAATTTCTCTCTAGCTGACTTTCCCAGCTGTGCAGAAACAGAGGTCCAGTATTATGCTGAAATCTGCCTTGCAATTTCTCTCTAGCTGACTTTTCCAGATGTGCAGGAGTGTTCCAGGATTATGTTGAAATCTACATCAATTTCTCTCTAGCTGACATTTTCCAGATGTGCAGATGCAGATTTCCAGGTGTATGCTGAAACCTGCCTTACAATTTCTCTCTAGCTGACATTTTCCAGATGTGTAGAAGCAGAGTTCCAGCTGTGTGCTGAAACCTGCCTTACAATTTCTCTCTAGCTGACTTTTCCAGATGTGCAGAAGATGAGTTCAAAGATTATGGTGAAATCTGCCACATCAATTTCTGTCTAGCTGACATTTGCCAGATGTGCAGAAGTAGAGTTCAAGGATTATGCTGAAATCTGCCTTGCAAGTTTTCTCAAGCTGACATTTTCCATATGTACAGAATCAGAGTTCCTGGTGTACGCTGAAATCTGCCTTGCAATTTCTCTCTAGCTGACTTTTCCAGATGTGCAGAAGCAGAGTTCAAAGATTATGCTGAAATTTAACACATCAATTTCTCTCTTGCTGACATTTTGCAGATGTGCAGAAGCAGAGTTCCAGGATTATGCTGAAATCTGCCTCTGCATTTTCCCTCTAGCTTACATTTTCCAGATGTGCAGAAGCTGAGTTCAAAGATTATGGTGAAATCTACCACATCAATTTCTCTCTAGCTGACATTTTCCAGATGTGCAGAAGCTGAGTTCAAAGATTATGGTGAAATCTACCACATCAATTTCACACTAGCTGACATTTTCCAGATGTGCAGAAGCAGAGTTCCAGGATTATGCTGAAATATGCAACATCAATTTCTCTCTAACTGACATTTTCCAGATGTGTAGAACCAATGATCCAGGATTATGCTGAAATCTGCCTTGCAATTTGTCTCCAAGTGAAATTTTCCAGATGTGGAGAAGCAGAGTTCAAAGATTATGCTGAAATCTACCACATCAATTTCTCTCTAGCTGACATTTTCCAGATGTGCAGAAGAAGACTTCCAGGATTATGCTGAAATCTGCCTCTGCATTTTCTCTCTAGCTGACATTTTCCAGATGTGCAGAAGCAGAGTTCCAAGATTATGCTGAAATCTGCCTTGCAATTTCTCTCTAGCTGACATTTGCCAGATGTGCAGAAGCAGATTTCCAGGTGTATGCTGAAACCTGCCTTACAATTTCTCTCTAGCTGACATTTTCCAGATGTGTAGAAGCAGAGTTCCAGCTGTGTGCTGAAACCTGCCTTACAATTTCTCTCTAGCTGACTTTTCCAGATGTGCAGAAGATGAGTTCAAAGATTATGGTGAAATCTGCCACATCAATTTCTGTCTAGCTGACATTTGCCAGATGTGCAGAAGTAGAGTTCAAGGATTATGCTGAAATCTGCCTTGCAAGTTTTCTCAAGCTGACATTTTCCATATGTACAGAATCAGAGTTCCTGGTGTACGCTGAAATCTGCCTTGCAATTTCTCTCTAGCTGACTTTTCCAGATGTGCAGAAGCAGAGTTCAAAGATTATGCTGAAATTTAACACATCAATTTCTCTCTTGCTGACATTTTGCAGATGTGCAGAAGCAGAGTTCCAGGATTATGCTGAAATCTGCCTCTGCATTTTCCCTCTAGCTTACATTTTCCAGATGTGCAGAAGCTGAGTTCAAAGATTATGGTGAAATCTACCACATCAATTTCTCTCTAGCTGACATTTTCCAGATGTGCAGAAGCTGAGTTCAAAGATTATGGTGAAATCTACCACATCAATTTCACACTAGCTGACATTTTCCAGATGTGCAGAAGCAGAGTTCCAGGATTATGCTGAAATATGCAACATCAATTTCTCTCTAACTGACATTTTCCAGATGTGTAGAACCAGAGATCCAGGATTATGCTGAAATCTGCCTTGCAATTTGTCTCCAAGTGAAATTTTCCAGATGTGGAGAAGCAGAGTTCAAAGATTATGCTGAAATCTACCACATCAATTTCTCTCTAGCTGACATTTTCCAGATGTGCAGAAGAAGACTTCCAGGATTATGCTGAAATCTGCCTCTGCATTTTCTCTCTAGCTGACATTTTCCAGATGTGCAGAAGCAGAGTTCCAAGATTATGCTGAAATCTGCCTTGCAATTTCTCTCTAGCTGACATTTGCCAGATGTGCAGAAGCAGAGTTCCAGGATTATTCTGAAATCTGCCTTGCAATTTTTCTCCAGGTGACATTTTCCAGATGTGCAGAAGCAGAGTTCAAACATGCTGAAATCTAACACATCAATTTCTCTCTTGCTGACATTTTCCAGAGTTGCAGAAGCAGAGTTCCAGGATTATGCTGAAATCAGCTTCTGCATTTTCTCTCTAGCTGACTTTTCCAGATGTGCAGAAGCAGAGTTCAAAGATTATGGTGAAATCTGCCACATCAATTTCTGTCTAGCTGACATTTGCCAGATGTGCAGAAGTAGAGTTCAAGGATTATGCTGAAATCTGCCTTGCAAGTTTTCTCAAGCTGACATTTTCCATATGTACAGAATCAGAGTTCCTGGTGTATGCTGAAATCTGCCTTGCAATTTCTCTCTAGCTGACTTTTCCAGATGTGCAGAAGCAGAGTTCAAAGATTATGCTGAAATCTAACACATCAATTTCTCTCTTGCTGACATTTTCCAGATGTGCAGAAGCAGAGTTCCAGGATTATGCTGAAATCTGCCTCTGCATTTTCCCTCTAGCTTACATTTTCCAGATGTGCAGAAGCTGAGTTCAAAGATTATGGTGAAATCTACCACATCAATTTCTCTCTAGCTTACATTTTCCAGATGTGCAGAAGCTGAGTTCAAAGATTATGGTGAAATCTACCACATCAATTTCTCTCTAGCTGACATTTTCCAGATGTGCAGAAGCTGAGTTCAAAGATTATGGTGAAATCTGCCACATCAATTTCACACTAGCTGACATTTTCCAGATGTGCAGAAGCAGACTTCCAGGATTATGCTGAAATATGCAACATCAATTTCTCTCTAACTGACATTTTCCAGATGTGTAGAACCAGAGATCCAGGATTATGCTGAAATCTGCCTTGCAATTTGTCTCCAAGTGAAATTTTCCAGATGTGGAGAAGCAGAGTTCAAAGATTATGCTGAAATCTACCACATCAATTTCTCTCTAGCTGACATTTTCCAGATGTGCAGAAGAAGACTTCCAGGATTATGCTGAAATCTGCCTCTGCATTTTCTCTCTAGCTGACATTTTCCACATGTGCAGAAGCAGAGTTCCAAGATTATGCTGAAATCTGCCTTGCAATTTCTCTCTAGCTGACATTTGCCAGATGTGCAGAAGCAGAGTTCCAGGATTATTCTGAAATCTGCCTTGCAATTTTTCTCCAGGTGACATTTTCCAGATGTGCAGAAGCAGAGTTCAAACATGCTGAAATCTAACACATCAATTTCTCTCTTGCTGACATTTTCCAGAGTTGCAGAAGCAGAGTTCCAGGATTATGCTGAAATCAGCTTCTGCATTTTCTCTCTAGCTGACTTTTCCAGATGTGCAGAAGCAGAGTTCAAAGATTATGGTGAAATCTGCCACATCAATTTCTGTCTAGCTGACATTTGCCAGATGTGCAGAAGTAGAGTTCAAGGATTATGCTGAAATCTGCCTTGCAAGTTTTCTCAAGCTGACATTTTCCATATGTACAGAATCAGAGTTCCTGGTGTATGCTGAAATCTGCCTTGCAATTTCTCTCTAGCTGACTTTTCCAGATGTGCAGAAGCAGAGTTCAAAGATTATGCTGAAATCTAACACATCAATTTCTCTCTAGCTGACATTTTCCAGATGTGCAGAAGAAGACTTCCAGGATTATGCTGAAATCTGCCTCTGCATTTTCTCTCTAGCTGACATTTTCCAGATGTGCAGAAGCAGAGTTCCAAGATTATGCTGAAATCTGCCTTGCAATTTCTCTCTAGCTGACATTTGCCAGATGTGCAGAAGCAGAGTTCCAGGATTATTCTGAAATCTGCCTTGCAATTTTTCTCCAGGTGACATTTTCCAGATGTGCAGAAGCAGAGTTCAAACATGCTGAAATCTAACACATCAATTTCTCTCTTGCTGACATTTTCCAGAGTTGCAGAAGCAGAGTTCCAGGATTATGCTGAAATCAGCTTCTGCATTTTCTCTCTAGCTGACTTTTCCAGATGTGCAGAAGCAGAGTTCAAAGATTATGGTGAAATCTGCCACATCAATTTCTGTCTAGCTGACATTTGCCAGATGTGCAGAAGTAGAGTTCAAGGATTATGCTGAAATCTGCCTTGCAAGTTTTCTCAAGCTGACATTTTCCATATGTACAGAATCAGAGTTCCTGGTGTATGCTGAAATCTGCCTTGCAATTTCTCTCTAGCTGACTTTTCCAGATGTGCAGAAGCAGAGTTCAAAGATTATGCTGAAATCTAACACATCAATTTCTCTCTTGCTGACATTTTCCAGATGTGCAGAAGCAGAGTTCCAGGATTATGCTGAAATCTGCCTCTGCATTTTCCCTCTAGCTTACATTTTCCAGATGTGCAGAAGCTGAGTTCAAAGATTATGGTGAAATCTACCACATCAATTTCTCTCTAGCTTACATTTTCCAGATGTGCAGAAGCTGAGTTCAAAGATTATGGTGAAATCTACCACATCAATTTCTCTCTAGCTGACATTTTCCAGATGTGCAGAAGCTGAGTTCAAAGATTATGGTGAAATCTGCCACATCAATTTCACACTAGCTGACATTTTCCAGATGTGCAGAAGCAGACTTCCAGGATTATGCTGAAATATGCAACATCAATTTCTCTCTAACTGACATTTTCCAGATGTGTAGAACCAGAGATCCAGGATTATGCTGAAATCTGCCTTGCAATTTGTCTCCAAGTGAAATTTTCCAGATGTGGAGAAGCAGAGTTCAAAGATTATGCTGAAATCTACCACATCAATTTCTCTCTAGCTGACATTTTCCAGATGTGCAGAAGAAGACTTCCAGGATTATGCTGAAATCTGCCTCTGCATTTTCTCTCTAGCTGACATTTTCCACATGTGCAGAAGCAGAGTTCCAAGATTATGCTGAAATCTGCCTTGCAATTTCTCTCTAGCTGACATTTGCCAGATGTGCAGAAGCAGAGTTCCAGGATTATTCTGAAATCTGCCTTGCAATTTTTCTCCAGGTGACATTTTCCAGATGTGCAGAAGCAGAGTTCAAACATGCTGAAATCTAACACATCAATTTCTCTCTTGCTGACATTTTCCAGAGTTGCAGAAGCAGAGTTCCAGGATTATGCTGAAATCAGCTTCTGCATTTTCTCTCTAGCTGACTTTTCCAGATGTGCAGAAGCAGAGTTCAAAGATTATGGTGAAATCTGCCACATCAATTTCTGTCTAGCTGACATTTGCCAGATGTGCAGAAGTAGAGTTCAAGGATTATGCTGAAATCTGCCTTGCAAGTTTTCTCAAGCTGACATTTTCCATATGTACAGAATCAGAGTTCCTGGTGTATGCTGAAATCTGCCTTGCAATTTCTCTCTAGCTGACTTTTCCAGATGTGCAGAAGCAGAGTTCAAAGATTATGCTGAAATCTAACACATCAATTTCTCTCTTGCTGACATTTTCCAGATGTGCAGAAGCAGAGTTCCAGGATTATGCTGAAATCTGCCTCTGCATTTTCCCTCTAGCTTACATTTTCCAGATGTGCAGAAGCTGAGTTCAAAGATTATGGTGAAATCTACCACATCAATTTCTCTCTAGCTGACATTTTCCAGATGTGCAGAAGCTGAGTTCAAAGATTATGGTGAAATCTACCACATCAATTTCACTCTAGCTGACATTTTCCAGATGTGCAGAAGCAGAGTTCCAGGATTATGCTGAAATATGCAACATCAATTTCTCTCTAACTGACATTTTCCAGATGTGTAGAACCAGAGTTCCAGGATTATGCTGAAATCTGCCTTGCAATTTGTCTCCAAGTGAAATTTTCCAGATGTGGAGAAGCAGAGTTCAAAGATTATGCTGAAATCTACCACATCAATTTCTCTCTAGCTGACATTTTCCAGATGTGCAGAAGCAGACTTCCAGGATTATGCTGAAATCTGCCTCTTCATTTTCTCTCTAGCTGACATTTTCCACATGTGCAGAAGCAGAGTTCCAAGATTATGCTGAAATCTGCCTTGCAATTTCTCTCTAGCTGACATTTGCCAGATGTGCAGAAGCAGAGTTCCAGGATTATTCTGAAATCTGCTTTGCAATTTTTCTCCAGGTGACATTTTCCAGATGTGCAGAAGCAGAGTTCAAACATGCTGAAATCTAACACATCAATTTCTCTCTTGCTGACATTTTCCAGAGTTGTAGAAGCAGAGTTCCAGGATTATGCTGAAATCAGCTTCTGCATTTTCTCTCTAGCTGACGTTTTCCAGATGTGCAGAAGCAGAGTTCTAAGATTATACTGAAATCTACAACTTCAATTTCTCTCTAGCTTACATTTTCCAGATGTGCAGAAGCAGAGTTCCATGATTATGCTGAAATCTGCCTCTGCATTTTCCCTCTAGCTGACATTTTCCAGATGTGCAGAAGCAGAGTTCTAAGATTATGCTGAAATCTACAACATCAATTTCTCTCTAGCTGACAATTTCTAGATGTGAGGAAGCAGAGTTCTAGGATTATGCTGAAATCAGCCTCTGCATTTTCTCTCTAGCTGACATTTTCCAGATGTGCAGAAGCAGAGTTCTAAGATTATGCTGAAATCTACAACATCAATTTCTCTCTAGCTGCCATTTTCCAGATGTGCAGAAGCAGAGTTCAAACATTATGCTGAAATCTAACACGTCAATTTCTCTCTTGCTGACATTTTCCAGAGTTGCAGAAGAAGAGTTCCAAGGTTATGCTGAAATCTGCCTCTGCGTTTTTCCTCTAGCTGACATTTTCCAGATGTGAAAAAGCAGAGTTCAAAGATTATGCTGAAATCTACAACTTCAATTTCTCTCTAGCTTACATTTTCCAGATGTGCAGAAGCAGAGTTCCAGGATTATGCTGAAATCTGCCTCTGCATTTTCTCTCTAGCTGACATTTTCCACATGTGCAGAAGCAGAGTTCAAAGATTATGCTGAAATCTACCACATCAATTTCTCTCTATCTGACATTTTCCAGATGTGCAGAAGCAGAGTTCCAGGATTGTGCTGAAAACCACAACATCAATTTCTCTCTAGCTGACTTTTCCAGATGTGCAGGAGTGTTCCAGGATTATGCTGAAATCTACATCAATTTCTCTCTAGCTGACATTTTCCAGATGTGCAGATGCAGATTTCCAGGTGTATGCTGAAACCTGCCTTACAATTTCTCTCTAGCTGACATTTTCCAGATGTGTAGAAGCAGAGTTCCAGCTGTGTGCTGAAATCTGCCTTACAATTTCTCTCTAGCTGACTTTTCCAGATGTGCAGAAGATGAGTTCAAAGATTATGGTGAAATCTGCCACATCAATTTCTGTCTAGCTGACATTTGCCAGATGTGCAGAAGCAGAGTTCCAGGATTATGCTGAAATCAGCTTCTGCATTTTCTCTCTAGCTGACGTTTTCCAGATGTGCAGAAGCAGAGTTCTAAGATTATACTGAAATCTACAACTTCAATTTCTCTCTAGCTTACATTTTCCAGATGTGCAGAAGCAGAGTTCCATGATTATGCTGAAATCTGCCTCTGCATTTTCCCTCTAGCTGACATTTTCCAGATGTGCAGAAGCAGAGTTCTAAGATTATGCTGAAATCTACAACATCAATTTCTCTCTAGCTGACAATTTCTAGATGTGAGGAAGCAGAGTTCTAGGATTATGCTGAAATCAGCCTCTGCATTTTCTCTCTAGCTGACATTTTCCAGATGTGCAGAAGCAGAGTTCTAAGATTATGCTGAAATCTACAACATCAATTTCTCTCTAGCTGCCATTTTCCAGATGTGCAGAAGCAGAGTTCAAACATTATGCTGAAATCTAACACGTCAATTTCTCTCTTGCTGACATTTTCCAGAGTTGCAGAAGAAGAGTTCCAAGGTTATGCTGAAATCTGCCTCTGCGTTTTTCCTCTAGCTGACATTTTCCAGATGTGAAAAAGCAGAGTTCAAAGATTATGCTGAAATCTACAACTTCAATTTCTCTCTAGCTTACATTTTCCAGATGTGCAGAAGCAGAGTTCCAGGATTATGCTGAAATCTGCCTCTGCATTTTCTCTCTAGCTGACATTTTCCACATGTGCAGAAGCAGAGTTCAAAGATTATGCTGAAATCTACCACATCAATTTCTCTCTATCTGACATTTTCCAGATGTGCAGAAGCAGAGTTCCAGGATTGTGCTGAAAACCACAACATCAATTTCTCTCTAGCTGACTTTTCCAGATGTGCAGGAGTGTTCCAGGATTATGCTGAAATCTACATCAATTTCTCTCTAGCTGACATTTTCCAGATGTGCAGATGCAGATTTCCAGGTGTATGCTGAAACCTGCCTTACAATTTCTCTCTAGCTGACATTTTCCAGATGTGTAGAAGCAGAGTTCCAGCTGTGTGCTGAAATCTGCCTTACAATTTCTCTCTAGCTGACTTTTCCAGATGTGCAGAAGATGAGTTCAAAGATTATGGTGAAATCTGCCACATCAATTTCTGTCTAGCTGACATTTGCCAGATGTGCAGAAGTAGAGTTCAAGGATTATGCTGAAATCTGCCTTGCAAGTTTTCTCAAGCTGACATTTTCCATATGTACAGAATCAGAGTTCCTGGTGTATGCTGAAATCTGCCTTGCAATTTCTCTCTAGCTGACTTTTCCAGATGTGCAGAAGCAGAGTTCAAAGATTATGCTGAAATCTAACACATCAATTTCTCTCTTGCTGACATTTTCCAGATGTGCAGAAGCAGAGTTCCAGGATTATGCTGAAATCTGCCTCTGCATTTTCCCTCTAGCTTACATTTTCCAGATGTGCAGAAGCTGAGTTCAAAGATTATGGTGAAATCTACCACATCAATTTCTCTCTAGCTGACATTTTCCAGATGTGCAGAAGCTGAGTTCAAAGATTATGGTGAAATCTACCACATCAATTTCACTCTAGCTGACATTTTCCAGATGTGCAGAAGCAGAGTTCCAGGATTATGCTGAAATATGCAACATCAATTTCTCTCTAACTGACATTTTCCAGATGTGTAGAACCAGAGTTCCATGATTATGCTGAAATCTGCCTTGCAATTTGTCTACAAGTGAAATTTTCCAGATGTGGAGTAGCAGAGTTCAAAGATTATGCTGAAATCTACCACATCAATTTCTCTCTAGCTGACATTTCCCAGATGTGCAGAAGCAGACTTCCAGGATTATGCTGAAATCTGCCTCTTCATTTTCTCTCTAGCTGACATTTTCCACATGTGCAGAAGCAGAGTTCCAGGATTATGCTGAAATCTGCCTCTGCATTTTCCCTCTAGCTGACATTTTCCAGATGTGCAGAAGCAGAGTTCTAAGATTATGCTGAAATCTACAACATCAATTTCTCTCTAGCTTACATTTTCCAGATGTGCAGAAGCAGAGTTCCATGATTATGCTGAAATCTGCCTCTGCATTTTCCCTCTAGCTGACATTTTCCAGATGTGCAGAAGCAGAGTTCTAAGATTATGCTGAAATCTACAACATCAATTTCTCTCTATCTGACATTTTCCAGATGTGCAGAAGCAGAGTTCCAGGATTATGCTGAAATCAGCCTCTGCATTTTCTCTCTAGCTGACATTTTCCAGATGTGCAGAAGCAGAGTTCTAAGATTATGCTGAAATCTACAACATCAATTTCACTCTAGCTGCCATTTTCCAGATGTGCAGAAGCAGAGTTCAAACATTATGCTGAAATCTGCCTTGCAAGTTTTCTCAAGCTGACATTTTCCATATGTACAGAATCAGAGTTCCTGGTGTATGCTGAAATCTGCCTTGCAATTTCTCTCTACCTGACTTTTCCAGATGTGCAGAAGCAGAGTTCAAAGATTATGCTGAAATCTACCACATCAATTTCTCTCTTGCTGACATTTTCCAGATGTGCAGAAGCAGAGTTCCAGGATTATGCTGAAATCTGCCTCTGCATTTTCCCTCTAGCTTACATTTTCCAGATGTGCAGAAGCTGAGTTCAAAGATTATGGTGAAATCTACCACATCAATTTCTCTCTAGCTGACATTTTCCAGATGTGCAGAAGAAGACTTCCAGGATTATGCTGAAATCTGCCTCTGCATTTTCTCTCTAGCTGACATTTGCCAGATGTGCAGAAGCAGAGTTCCAGGATTATACTGAAATCTGCCTTGCAATTTTTCTCCAGGTGACATTTTCCAGATGTGCAGAAGCAGAGTTCAAACATTATGCTGAAATCTAACACGTCAATTTCTCTCTTGCTGACATTTTCCAGAGTTGCAGAAGAAGAGTTCCAGGGTTATGCTGAAATCTGCCTCTGCGTTTTCTCTCTAGCTGACATTTTCCAGATGTGCAGAAGCAGAGTTCTAAGATTATGCTGAAATCTGCAACATCAATTTCTCTCTAGCTCACATTTTCCAGATGTGCAGAAGCAGAGTTCAAACATTATGCTGAAATCTGCCTTGCAAGTTTTCTCAAGCTGACATTTTCCATATGTACAGAATCAGAGTTCCTGGTGTATGCTGAAATCTGCCTTGCAATTTCTCTCTAGCTGACTTTTCCAGATGTGCAGAAGCAGAGTTCAAAGATTATGCTGAAATCTAACACGTCAATTTCTCTCTTGCTGACATTTTCCAGAGTTGCAGAAGAAGAGTTCCAGGGTTATGCTGAAATCTGCCTCTGCGTTTTTCCTCTAGCTGACATTTTCCAGATGTGAAAAAGCAGAGTTCAAAGATTATGCTGAAATCTACAACTTCAATTTCTCTCTAGCTTACATTTTCCAGATGTGCAGAAGCAGAGTTCCAGGATTATGCTGAAATCTGCCTCTGCATTTTCCCTCTAGCTGACATTTTCCAGATGTGCAGAAGCAGAGTTCTAAGATTATGCTGAAATCTACAACATCAATTTCTCTCTAGCTTACATTTTCCAGATGTGCAGAAGCAGAGTTCCATGATTATGCTGAAATCTGCCTCTGCATTTTCCCTCTAGCTGACATTTTCCAGATGTGCAGAAGCAGAGTTCTAAGATTATGCTGAAATCTACAACATCAATTTCTCTCTAGCTGACATTTTCCAGATGTGAGGAAGCAGACTTCCAGGATTATGCTGAAATCAGCCTCTGCATTTTCTCTCTAGCTGACATTTTCCAGATGTGCAGAAGCAGAGTTCTAAGATTATGCTGAAATCTACAACATCAATTTCTCTCTAGCTGCCATTTTCCAGATGTGCAGAAGCAGATTTCAAACATTATGCTGAAATCTGCCTTGCAAGTTTTCTCAAGCTGACATTTTCCATATGTACAGAATCAGAGTTCCTGGTGTATGCTGAAATCTGCCTTGCAATTTCTCTCTAGCTGACTTTTCCAGATGTGCAGAAGCAGAGTTCAAAATTATGCTGAAATCTAACACATCAATTTCTCTCTTGCTGACATTTTCCAGATGTGCAGAAGCAGAGTTCCAGGATTATGCTGAAATCTGCCTCTGTATTTTCCCTCTAGCTTACATTTTCCAGATGTGCAGAAGCTGAGTTCAAAGATTATGGTTAAATCTACCACATCAATTTCTCTCTAGCTGACATTTTCCAGATGTGCAGAAGCTGAGTTCAAAGATTATGGTGAAATCTACAAATCAATTTCTCTCTAGCTGACATTTGCCAGATGTGCAGAAGCAGAGTTCCAGGATTATGCTGAAATCAGCCTCTGCATTTTCTCTCTAGCTGACATTTTCCAGATGTGCAGAAGCAGAGTTCTAAGATTATGCTGAAATCTACAACATCAATTTCTCTCTAGCTGCCATTTTCCAGATGTGCAGAAGCAGAGTTCAAACATTATGCTGAAATCTACCACTTCAATTTCTCTCTAGCTCACATTTGCCAGATGTGCAGAAGCAGAGTTCCAGGGTTATGCTGAAATCTGCCTCTGCGTTTTTCCTCTAGCTGACATTTTCCAGATGTGAAAAAGCAGAGTTCAAAGATTATGCTGAAATCTACAACTTCAATTTCTCTCTTGCTGACATTTTCCAGAGTTGCAGAAGAAGAGTTCCAGGGTTATGCTGAAATCTGCCTCTGCGTTTTTCCTCTAGCTGACATTTTCCAGATGTGAAAAAGCAGAGTTCAAAGATTATGCTGAAATCTACAACTTCAATTTCTCTCTAGCTTACATTTTCCAGATGTGCAGAAGCAGAGTTCCAGGATTATGCTGAAATCTGCCTCTGCATTTTCCCTCTAGCTTACATTTTCCAGATGTGCAGAAGCAGAGTTCCAGGATTGTGCTGAAAACCACAACATCAATTTCTCTCTAGCTGACTTTCCCAGCTGTGCAGAAGCAGAGGTCCAGTATTATGCTGAAATCTGCCTTGCAATTTCTCTCTAGCTGACTTTTCCAGATGTGCAGGAGTGTTCCAGGATTATGTTGAAATCTACATCAATTTCTCTCTAGCTGACATTTTCCAGATGTGCAGATGCAGATTTTCAGGTGTATGCTGAAACCTGCCTTACAATTTCTCTCTAGCTGACATTTTCCAGATGTGTAGAAGCAGAGTTCCAGCTGTGTGCTGAAACCTGCCTTACAATTTCTCTCTAGCTGACTTTTCCAGATGTGCAGAAGATGAGTTCAAAGATTATGGTGAAATCTGCCACATCAATTTCTGTCTAGCTGACATTTGCCAGATGTGCAGAAGTAGAGTTCAAGGATTATGCTGAAATCTGCCTTGCAAGTTTTCTCAAGCTGACATTTTCCATATGTACAGAATCAGAGTTCCTGGTGTACGCTGAAATCTGCCTTGCAATTTCTCTCTAGCTCACTTTTCCAGATGTGCAGAAGCAGAGTTCAAAGATTATGCTGAAATTTAACACATCAATTTCTCTCTTGCTGACATTTTGCAGATGTGCAGAAGCAGAGTTCCAGGATTATGCTGAAATCTGCCTCTGCATTTTCCCTCTAGCTTACATTTTCCAGATGTGCAGAAGCTGAGTTCAAAGATTATGGTGAAATATACCACATCAATTTCTCTCTAGCTGACATTTTCCAGATGTGCAGAAGCTGAGTTCAAAGATTATGGTGAAATCTACCACATCAATTTCACACTAGCTGACATTTTCCAGATGTGCAGAAGCAGAGTTCCAGAATTATGCTGAAATATGCAACATCAATTTCTCTCTAACTGACATTTTCCAGATGTGTAGAACCAGAGATCCAGGATTATGCTGAAATCTGCCTTGCAATTTGTCTCCAAGTGAAATTTCCCAGATGTGGAGAAGCAGAGTTCAAAGATTATGCTGAAATCTACCACATCAATTTCTCTCTAGCTGACATTTTCCAGATGTGCAGAAGAAGACTTCCAGGATTATGCTGAAATCTGCCTCTGCATTTTCTCTCTAGCTGACATTTTCCACATGTGCAGAAGCAGAGTTCCAAGATTATGCTGAAATCTGCCTTGCAATTTCTCTCTAGCTGACATTTGCCAGATGTGCAGAAGCAGAGTTCCAGGATTATTCTGAAATCTGCCTTGCAATTTTTCTCCAGGTGACATTTTCCAGATGTGCAGAAGCAGAGTTCAAACATGCTGAAATCTAACACATCAATTTCTCTCTTGCTGACATTTTCCAGAGTTGCAGAAGCAGAGTTCCAGGATTATGCTGAAATCAGCTTCTGCATTTTCTCTCTAGCTGACTTTTCCAGATGTGCAGAAGATGAGTTCAAAGATTATGGTGAAATCTGCCACATCAATTTCTGTCTAGCTGACATTTGCCAGATGTGCAGAAGTAGAGTTCAAGGATTATGCTGAAATCTGCCTTGCAAGTTTTCTCAAGCTGACATTTTCCATATGTACAGAATCAGAGTTCCTGGTGTATGCTGAAATCTGCCTTGCAATTTCTCTCTAGCTGACTTTTCCAGATGTGCAGAAGCAGAGTTCAAAGATTATGCTGAAATCTAACACATCAATTTCTCTCTTGCTGACATTTTCCAGATGTGCAGAAGCAGAGTTCCAGGATTATGCTGAAATCTGCCTCTGCATTTTCCCTCTAGCTTACATTTTCCAGATGTGCAGAAGCTGAGTTCAAAGATTATGGTGAAATCTACCACATCAATTTCTCTCTAGCAGACATTTTCCAGATGTGCAGAAGCTGAGTTCAAAGATTATGGTGAAATCTACCACATCAATTTCACTCTAGCTGACATTTTCCAGATGTGCAGAAGCAGAGTTCCAGGATTATGCTGAAATATGCAACATCAATTTCTCTCTAACTGACATTTTCCAGATGTGTAGAACCAGAGTTCCAGGATTATGCTGAAATCTGCCTTGCAATTTGTCTCCAAGTGAAATTTTCCAGATGTGGAGAAGCAGAGTTCAAAGATTATGCTGAAATCTACCACATCAATTTCTCTCTAGCTGACATTTTCCAGATGTGCAGAAGCAGACTTCCAGGATTATGCTGAAATCTGCCTCTTCATTTTCTCTCTAGCTGACATTTTCCACATGTGCAGAAGCAGAGTTCCAAGATTATGCTGAAATCTGCCTTGCAATTTCTCTCTAGCTGACATTTGCCAGATGTGCAGAAGCAGAGTTCCAGGATTATTCTGAAATCTGCTTTGCATTTTTTCTCCAGGTGACATTTTCCAGATGTGCAGAAGCAGAGTTCAAACATGCTGAAATCTAACACATCAATTTCTCTCTTGCTGACATTTTCCAGAGTTGCAGAAGCAGAGTTCCAGGATTATGCTGAAATCAGCTTCTGCATTTTCTCTCTAGCTGACATTTTCCAGATGTGCAGAAGCAGAGTTCTAAGATTATACTGAAATCTACAACTTCAATTTCTCTCTAGCTTACATTTTCCAGATGTTCAGAAGCAGAGTTCCATGATTATGCTGAAATCTGCCTCTGCATTTTCCCTCTAGGTGACATTTTCCAGATGTGCAGAAGCAGAGTTCTAAGATTATGCTGAAATCTACAACATCAATTTCTCTCTAGCTGACAATTTCTAGATGTGAGGAAGCAGAGTTCTAGGATTATGCTGAAATCAGCCTCTGCATTTTCTCTCTAGCTGACATTTTCCAGATGTGCAGAAGCAGAGTTCTAAGATTATGCTGAAATCTACAACATCAATTTCTCTCTAGCTGCCATTTTCCAGATGTGCAGAAGCAGAGTTCAAACATTATGCTGAAATCTAACACGTCAATTTCTCTCTTGCTGACATTTTCCAGAGTTGCAGAAGAAGAGTTCCAGGGTTATGCTGAAATCTGCCTCTGCGTTTTTCCTCTAGCTGACATTTTCCAGATGTGAAAAAGCAGAGTTCAAAGATTATGCTGAAATCTACAACTTCAATTTCTCTCTAGCTTACATTTTCCAGATGTGCAGAAGCAGAGTTCCAGGATTATGCTGAAATCTGCCTCTGCATTTTCTCTCTAGCTGACATTTTCCACATGTGCAGAAGCAGAGTTCCAGGATTGTGCTGAAAACCACAACATCAATTTCTCTCTAGCTGACTTTTCCAGATGTGCAGGAGTGTTCCAGGATTATGCTGAAATCTACATCAATTTCTCTCTAGCTGACATTTTCCAGATGTGCAGATGCAGATTTCCAGGTGTATGCTGAAACCTGCCTTACAATTTCTCTCTAGCTGACATTTTCCAGATGTGTAGAAGCAGAGTTCCAGCTGTGTGCTGAAATCTGCCTTACAATTTCTCTCTAGCTGACTTTTCCAGATGTGCAGAAGATGAGTTCAAAGATTATGGTGAAATCTGCCACATCAATTTCTGTCTAGCTGACATTTGCCAGATGTGCAGAAGTAGAGTTCAAGGATTATGCTGAAATCTGCCTTGCAAGTTTTCTCAAGCTGACATTTTCCATATGTACAGAATCAGAGTTCCTGGTGTATGCTGAAATCTGCCTTGCAATTTCTCTCTAGCTGACTTTTCCAGATGTGCAGAAGCAGAGTTCAAAGATTATGCTGAAATCTAACACATCAATTTCTCTCTTGCTGACATTTTCCAGATGTGCAGAAGCAGAGTTCCAGGATTATGCTGAAATCTGCCTCTGCATTTTCCCTCTAGCTTACATTTTCCAGATGTGCAGAAGCTGAGTTCAAAGATTATGGTGAAATCTACCACATCAATTTCTCTCTAGCTGACATTTTCCAGATGTGCAGAAGCTGAGTTCAAAGATTATGGTGAAATCTACCACATCAATTTCACTCTAGCTGACATTTTCCAGATGTGCAGAAGCAGAGTTCCAGGATTATGCTGAAATATGCAACATCAATTTCTCTCTAACTGACATTTTCCAGATGTGTAGAACCAGAGTTCCAGGATTATGCTGAAATCTGCCTTGCAATTTGTCTCCAAGTGAAATTTTCCAGATGTGGAGAAGCAGAGTTCAAAGATTATGCTGAAATCTACCACATCAATTTCTCTCTAGCTGACATTTTCCAGATGTGCAGAAGCAGACTTCCAGGATTATGCTGAAATCTGCCTCTTCATTTTCTCTCTAGCTGACATTTTCCACATGTGCAGAAGCAGAGTTCCAAGATTATGCTGAAATCTGCCTTGCAATTTCTCTCTAGCTGACATTTGCCAGATGTGCAGAAGCAGAGTTCCAGGATTATTCTGAAATCTGCCTTGCAATTTTTCTCCAGGTGACATTTTCCAGATGTGCAGAAGCAGAGTTCAAACATGCTGAAATCTAACACATCAATTTCTCTCTTGCTGACATTTTCCAGAGTTGCAGAAGCAGAGTTCCAGGATTATGCTGAAATCAGCTTCTGCATTTTCTCTCTAGCTGACATTTTCCAGATGTGCAGAAGCAGAGTTCTAAGATTATACTGAAATCTACAACATCAATTTCTCTCTAGCTTACATTTTCCAGATGTGCAGAAGCAGAGTTCCATGATTATGCTGAAATCTGCCTCTGCATTTTCCCTCTAGCTGACATTTTCCAGATGTGCAGAAGCAGAGTTCTAAGATTATGCTGAAATCTACAACATCAATTTCTCTCTAGCTGACAATTTCTAGATGTGAGGAAGCAGAGTTCTAGGATTATGCTGAAATCAGCCTCTGCATTTTCTCTCTAGCTGACATTTTCCAGATGTGCAGAAGCAGAGTTCTAAGATTATGCTGAAATCTACAACATCAATTTCTCTCTAGCTGCCATTTTCCAGATGTGCAGAAGCTGAGTTCAAACATTATGCTGAAATCTAACACGTCAATTTCTCTCTTGCTGACATTTTCCAGAGTTGCAGAAGAAGAGTTCCAGGGTTATGCTGAAATCTGCCTCTGCATTTTTCCTCTAGCTGACATTTTCCAGATGTGAAAAAGCAGAGTTCAAAGATTATGCTGAAATCTACAACTTCAATTTCTCTCTAGCTTACATTTTCCAGATGTGCAGAAGCAGAGTTCCAGGATTATGCTGAAATCTGCCTCTGCATTTTCTCTCTAGCTGACATTTTCCACATGTGCAGAAGCAGAGTTCCAGGATTGTGCTGAAAACCACAACATCAATTTCTCTCTAGCTGACTTTTCCAGATGTGCAGGAGTGTTCCAGGATTATGCTGAAATCTACATCAATTTCTCTCTAGCTGACATTTTCCAGATGTGCAGATGCAGATTTCCAGGTGTATGCTGAAACCTGCCTTACAATTTCTCTCTAGCTGACATTTTCCAGATGTGTAGAAGCAGAGTTCCAGCTGTGTGCTGAAATCTGCCTTACAATTTCTCTCTAGCTGACTTTTCCAGATGTGCAGAAGATGAGTTCAAAGATTATGGTGAAATCTGCCACATCAATTTCTGTCTAGCTGACATTTGCCAGATGTGCAGAAGTAGAGTTCAAGGATTATGCTGAAATCTGCCTTGCAAGTTTTCTCAAGCTGACATTTTCCATATGTACAGAATCAGAGTTCCTGGTGTATGCTGAAATCTGCCTTGCAATTTCTCTCTAGCTGACTTTTCCAGATGTGCAGAAGCAGAGTTCAAAGATTATGCTGAAATCTAACACATCAATTTCTCTCTTGCTGACATTTTCCAGATGTGCAGAAGCAGAGTTCCAGGATTATGCTGAAATCTGCCTCTGCATTTTCCCTCTAGCTTACATTTTCCAGATGTGCAGAAGTTGAGTTCAAAGATTATGGTGAAATCTACCACATCAATTTCTCTCTAGCTGACATTTTCCAGATGTGCAGAAGCTGAGTTCAAAGATTATGGTGAAATCTACCACATCAATTTCACTCTAGCTGACATTTTCCAGATGTGCAGAAGCAGAGTTCCAGGATTATGCTGAAATATGCAACATCAATTTCTCTCTAACTGACATTTTCCAGATGTGTAGAACCAGAGTTCCAGGATTATGCTGAAATCTGCCTTGCAATTTGTCTCCAAGTGAAATTTTCCAGATGTGGAGAAGCAGAGTTCAAAGATTATGCTGAAATCTACCACATCAATTTCTCTCTAGCTGACATTTTCCAGATGTGCAGAAGCAGACTTCCAGGATTATGCTGAAATCTGCCTCTTCATTTTCTCTCTAGCTGACATTTTCCACATGTGCAGAAGCAGAGTTCCAAGATTATGCTGAAATCTGCCTTGCAATTTCTCTCTAGCTGACATTTGCCAGATGTGCAGAAGCAGAGTTCCAGGATTATTCTGAAATCTGCCTTGCAATTTTTCTCCAGGTGACATTTTCCAGATGTGCAGAAGCAGAGTTCAAACATGCTGAAATCTAACACATCAATTTCTCTCTTGCTGACATTTTCCAGAGTTGCAGAAGCAGAGTTCCAGGATTATGCTGAAATCAGCTTCTGCATTTTCTCTCTAGCTGACATTTTCCAGATGTGCAGAAGCAGAGTTCTAAGATTATACTGAAATCTACAACTTCAATTTCTCTCTAGCTTACATTTTCCAGATGTTCAGAAGCAGAGTTCCATGATTATGCTGAAATCTGCCTCTGCATTTTCCCTCTAGGTGACATTTTCCAGATGTGCAGAAGCAGAGTTCTAAGATTATGCTGAAATCTACAACATCAATTTCTCTCTAGCTGACATTTTCCAGATGTGAGGAAGCAGAGTTCCAGGATTATGCTGAAATCAGCCTCTGCATTTTCTCTCTAGCTGACATTTTCCAGATGTGCAGAAGCAGAGTTCTAAGATTATGCTGAAATCTACAACATCAATTTCTCTCTAGCTGCCATTTTCCAGATGTGCAGAAGCAGAGTTCAAACATTATGCTGAAATCTACCACTTCAATTTCTCTCTAGCTCACATTTGCCAGATGTGCAGAAGCAGAGTTCTAGGATTATTCTGAAATCTGCCTTGCAATTTTTCTCCAGGTGACATTTTCCAGATGTGCAGAAGCAGAGTTCAAACATTATGCTGAAATCTAACACGTCAATTTCTCTCTTGCTGACATTTTCCAGAGTTGCAGAAGAAGAGTTCCAGGATTATGCTGAAATCAGCTTCTGCATTTTCTCTCTAGCTGACATTTTCCAGATGTGCAGAAGCAGAGTTCTAAGATTATACTGAAATCTACAACTTCAATTTCTCTCTAGCTTACATTTTCCAGATGTGCAGAAGCAGAGTTCCATGATTATGCTGAAATCTGCCTCTGCATTTTCCCTCTAGCTGAATTTTTCCAGATGTGCAGAAGCAGAGTTCTAAGATTATGCTGAAATCTACAACATCAATTTCTCTCTAGCTGACATTTTCCAGATGTGAGGAAGCAGAGTTCCAGGATTATGCTGAAATCAGCCTCTGCATTTTCTATCTAGCTGACATTTTCCAGATGTGCAGAAGCAGAGTTCTAAGATTATGCTGAAATCTACAACATCAATTTCTCTCTAGCTGCCATTTTCCAGATGTGCAGAAGCAGAGTTCAAACATTATGCTGAAATCTACCACTTCAATTTCTCTCTAGCTCACATTTGCCAGATGTGCAGAAGCAGAGTTCTAGGATTATTCTGAAATCTGCCTTGCAATTTTTCTCCAGGTGACATTTTCCAGATGTGCAGAAGCAGAGTTCAAACATTATGCTGAAATCTAACACGTCAATTTCTCTCTTGCTGACATTTTCCAGAGTTGCAGAAGAAGAGTTCCAGGGTTATGCTGAAATCTGCCTCTGCGTTTTTCCTCTAGCTGACATTTTCCAGATGTGAAAAAGCAGAGTTCAAAGATTATGCTGAAATCTACAACTTCAATTTCTCTCTAGCTTACATTTTCCAGATGTGCAGAAGCAGAGTTCCAAGATTATGCTGAAATCTGCCTTGCAATTTCTCTCTAGCTGACATTTGCCAGATGTGCAGAAGCAGAGTTCCAGGATTATTCTGAAATCTGCCTTGCAATTTTTCTCCAGGTGACATTTTCCAGATGTGCAGAAGCAGAGTTCAAACATGCTGAAATCTAACACATCAATTTCTCTCTTGCTGACATTTTCCAGAGTTGCAGAAGCAGAGTTCCAGGATTATGCTGAAATCAGCTTCTGCATTTTCTCTCTAGCTGACATTTTCCAGATGTGCAGAAGCAGAGTTCTAAGATTATACTGAAATCTACAACATCAATTTCTCTCTAGCTTACATTTTCCAGATGTGCAGAAGCAGAGTTCCATGATTATGCTGAAATCTGCCTCTGCATTTTCCCTCTAGCTGACATTTTCCAGATGTGCAGAAGCAGAGTTCTAAGATTATGCTGAAATCTACAACATCAATTTCTCTCTAGCTTACATTTTCCAGATGTGCAGAAGCAGAGTTCCATGATTATGCTGAAATCTGCCTCTGCATTTTCCCTCTAGCTGACATTTTCCAGATGTGCAGAAGCAGAGTTCTAAGATTATGCTGAAATCTACAACATCAATTTCTCTCTAGCTGACATTTTCCAGATGTGCAGAAGCAGAGTTCTAAGATTATGCTGAAATCTACAACATCAATTTCTCTCTAGCTGCCATTTTCCAGATGTGCAGAAGCAGAGTTCAAACATTATGCTGAAATCTACCACTTCAATTTCTCTCTAGCTCACATTTGCCAGATGTGCAGAAGCAGAGTTCTAGGATTATTCTGAAATCTGCCTTGCAATTTTTCTCCAGGTGACATTTTCCAGATGTGCAGAAGCAGAGTTCAAACATTATGCTGAAATCTAACACATCAATTTCTCTCTTGCTGACATTTTCCAGAGTTGCAGAAGAAGAGTTCCAGGGTTATGCTGAAATCTGCCTCTGCGTTTTTCCTCTAGCTGACATTTTCCAGATGTGAAAAAGCAGAGTTCAAAGATTATGCTGAAATCTACAACTTCAATTTCTCTCTAGCTTACATTTTCCAGATGTGCAGAAGCAGAGTTCCAGGATTATGCTGAAATCTGCCTCTGCATTTTCTCTCTAGCTGACATTTTCCACATGTGCAGAAGCAGAGTTCAAAGATTATGCTGAAATCTACCACATCAATTTCTCTCTATCTGACATTTTCCAGATGTGCAGAAGCAGAGTTCCAGGATTGTGCTGAAAACCACAACATCAATTTCTCTCTAGCTGACTTTCACAGATGTGCAGAAGCAGAGGTCCAGTATTATGCTGAAATCTGCCTTGCAATTTCTCTCTAGCTGACTTTTCCAGATGTGCAGGAGTGTTCCAGGATTATGCTGAAATCTACATCAATTTCTCTCTAGCTGAAATTTTCCAGATGTGCAGATGCAGATTTCCAGGTGTATGCTGAAACCTGCCTTACAATTTCTCTCTAGCTGACATTTTCCAGATGTGTAGAAGCAGAGTTCCAGCTGTGTGCTGAAACCTGCCTTACAATTTCTGTCTAGCTGACTTTTCCAGATGTGCAGAAGATGAGTTCAAAGATTATGGTGAAATCTGCCACATCAATTTCTGTCTAGCTGACATTTGCCAGATGTGCAGAAGCAGAGTTCAAAGATTATGGTGAAATCTACCACATCAATTTCACTCTAGCTGACATTTTCCAGATGTGCAGAAGCAGAGTTCCAGGATTATGCTGAAATATGCAACATCAATTTCTCTCTAACTGACATTTTCCAGATGTGTAGAACCAGAGTTCCAGGATTATGCTGAAATCTGCCTTGCAATTTGTCTCCAAGTGAAATTTTCCAGATGTGGAGAAGCAGAGTTCAAAGATTATGCTGAAATCTACCACATCAATTTCTCTCTAGCTGACATTTTCCAGATGTGCAGAAGCAGACTTCCAGGATTATGCTGAAATCTGCCTCTTCATTTTCTCTCTAGCTGACATTTTCCACATGTGCAGAAGCAGAGTTCCAAGATTATGCTGAAATCTGCCTTGCAATTTCTCTCTAGCTGACATTTGCCAGATGTGCAGAAGCAGAGTTCCAGGATTATTCTGAAATCTGCCTTGCAATTTTTCTCCAGGTGACATTTTCCAGATGTGCAGAAGCAGAGTTCAAACATGCTGAAATCTAACACATCAATTTCTCTCTTGCTGACATTTTCCAGAGTTGCAGAAGCAGAGTTCCAGGATTATGCTGAAATCAGCTTCTGCATTTTCTCTCTAGCTGACATTTTCCAGATGTGCAGAAGCAGAGTTCTAAGATTATACTGAAATCTACAACATCAATTTCTCTCTAGCTTACATTTTCCAGATGTGCAGAAGCAGAGTTCCATGATTATGCTGAAATCTGCCTCTGCATTTTCCCTCTAGCTGACATTTTCCAGATGTGCAGAAGCAGAGTTCTAAGATTATGCTGAAATCTACAACATCAATTTCTCTCTAGCTGACATTTTCCAGATGTGAGGAAGCAGAGTTCCAGGATTATGCTGAAATCAGCCTCTGCATTTTCTCTCTAGCTGACATTTTCCAGATGTGCAGAAGCAGAGTTCTAAGATTATGCTGAAATCTACAACATCAATTTCACTATAGCTGACATTTTCCAGATGTGCAGAAGCAGAGTTCCAGGATTATGCTGAAATATGCAACATCAATTTCTCTCTAACTGACATTTTCCAGATGTGTAGAACCAGAGATCCTGGATTATGCTGAAATCTGCCTTGCAATTTGTCTCCAAGTGAAATTTTCCAGATGTGGAGAAGCAGAGTTCAAAGATTATGCTGAAATCTACCACATCAATTTCTCTCTAGCTGACATTTTCCAGATGTGCAGAAGCAGACTTCCAGGATTATGCTGAAATCTGCCTCTTCATTTTCTCTCTAGCTGACATTTTCCACATGTGCAGAAGCAGAGTTCCAAGATTATGCTGAAATCTGCCTTGCAATTTCTCTCTAGCTGACATTTGCCAGATGTGCAGAAGCAGAGTTCCAGGATTATTCTGAAATCTGCCTTGCAATTTTTCTCCAGGTGACATTTTCCAGATGTGCAGAAGCAGAGTTCAAACATGCTGAAATCTAACACATCAATTTCTCTCTTGCTGACATTTTCCAGAGTTGCAGAAGCAGAGTTCCAGGATTATGCTGAAATCAGCTTCTGCATTTTCTCTCTAGCTGACATTTTCCAGATGTGCAGAAGCAGAGTTCTAAGATTATACTGAAATCTACAACATCAATTTCTCTCTAGCTTACATTTTCCAGATGTGCAGAAGCAGAGTTCCAGGATTATGCTGAAATCAGCTTCTGCATTTTCTCTCTAGCTGACATTTTCCAGATGTGCAGAAGCAGAGTTCTAAGATTATACTGAAATCTACAACATCAATTTCTCTCTAGCTTACATTTTCCAGATGTGCAGAAGCAGAGTTCCATGATTATGCTGAAATCTGCCTCTGCATTTTCCCTCTAGCTGACATTTTCCAGATGTGCAGAAGCAGAGTTCTAAGATTATGCTGAAATCTACAACATCAATTTCTCTCTAGCTGACATTTTCCAGATGTGAGGAAGCAGAGTTCCAGGATTATGCTGAAATCAGCCTCTGCATTTTCTCTCTAGCTGACATTTTCCAGATGTGCAGAAGCAGAGTTCTAAGATTATGCTGAAATCTACAACATCAATTTCTCTCTAGCTGCCATTTTCCAGATGTGCAGAAGCAGAGTTCAAACATTATGCTGAAATCTACCACTTCAATTTCTCTCTAGCTCACATTTGCCAGATGTGCAGAAGCAGAGTTCTAGGATTATTCTGAAATCTGCCTTGCAATTTTTCTCCAGGTGACATTTTCCAGATGTGCAGAAGCAGAGTTCAAACATTATGCTGAAATCTAACACGTCAATTTCTCTCTTGCTGACATTTTCCAGAGTTGCAGAAGAAGAGTTCCAGGGTTATGCTGAAATCTGCCTCTGCGTTTTTCCTCTAGCTGACATTTTCCAGATGTGAAAAAGCAGAGTTCAAAGATTATGCTGAAATCTACAACTTCAATTTCTCTCTAGCTTACATTTTCCAGATGTGCAGAAGCAGAGTTCCAGGAT
Organism: Diadophis punctatus similis; assembly: GCA_023053685.1. Classification (NCBI taxonomy): domain Eukaryota; kingdom Metazoa; phylum Chordata; class Lepidosauria; order Squamata; family Dipsadidae; genus Diadophis; species Diadophis punctatus. The sequence goes on along the minus strand of JALIGW010000019.1, from coordinate 16,280,437 downwards.
TATGCTGAAATCTGCCTCTGCATTTTCTCTCTAGCTGACATTTTCCACATGTGCAGAAGCAGAGTTCAAAGATTATGCTGAAATCTACCACATCAATTTCTCTCTATCTGACATTTTCCAGATGTGCAGAAGCAGAGTTCCAGGATTATTCTGAAATCTGCTTTGCAATTTTTCTCCAGGTGACATTTTTCAGATGTGCAGAAGCAGAGTTCCAGGATTGTGCTGAAAACCACAACATCAATTTCTCTCTAGCTGACTTTCACAGATGTGCAGAAGCAGAGGTCCAGTATTATGCTGAAATCTGCCTTGCAATTTCTCTCTAGCTGACTTTTCCAGATGTGTAGAACCAGAGATCCAGGATTATGCTGAAATCTGCCTTGCAATTTGTCTCCAAGTGAAATTTTCCAGATGTGGAGAAGCAGAGTTCAAAGATTATGCTGAAATCTACCACATCAATTTCTCTCTAGCTGACATTTTCCAGATGTGCAGAAGCAGACTTCCAGGATTATGCTGAAATCTGCCTCTGCATTTTCTCTCTAGCTGACATTTTCCACATGTGCAGAAGCAGAGTTCCAAGATTATGCTGAAATCTGCCTTGCAATTTCTCTCTAGCTGACATTTGCCAGATGTGCAGAAGCAGAGTTCCAGGATTATTCTGAAATCTGCTTTGCAATTTTTCTCCAGGTGACATTTTCCAGATGTGCAGAAGCAGAGTTCAAACATGCTGAAATCTAACACATCAATTTCTCTCTTGCTGACATTTTCCAGTGTTGCAGAAGCAGAGTTCCAGGATTATGCTGAAATCAGCTTCTGCATTTTCTCTCTAGCTGACATTTTCCAGATGTGCAAAAGCAGAGTTCTAAGATTATACTGAAATCTACAACTTCAATTTCTCTCTAGCTTACATTTTCCAGATGTGCAGAAGCAGAGTTCCATGATTATGCTGAAATCTGCCTCTGCATTTTCCCTCTAGCTGACATTTTCCAGATGTGCAGAAGCAGAGTTCTAAGATTATGCTGAAATCTACAACATCAATTTCTCTCTAGCTGACAATTTCTAGATGTGAGGAAGCAGAGTTCTAGGATTATGCTGAAATCAGCCTCTGCATTTTCTCTCTAGCTGACATTTTCCAGATGTGCAGAAGCAGAGTTCTAAGATTATGCTGAAATCTACAACATCAATTTCTCTCTAGCTGCCATTTTCCAGATGTGCAGAAGCAGAGTTCAAACATTATGCTGAAATCTAACACGTCAATTTCTCTCTAGCTGACATTTTCCAGATGTGCAGAAGCAGAGTTCTAAGATTATGCTGAAATCTACAACATCAATTTCTCTCTAGCTGCCATTTTCCAGATGTGCAGAAGCAGAGTTCAAACATTATGCTGAAATCTAACACGTCAATTTCTCTCTAGCTGCCATTTTCCAGATGTGCAGAAGCAGAGTTCAAACATTATGCTGAAATCTAACACGTCAATTTCTCTCTTGCTGACATTTTCCAGAGTTGCAGAAGAAGAGTTCCAGGGTTATGCTGAAATCTGCCTCTGCGTTTTTCCTCTAGCTGACATTTTCCAGATGTGAAAAAGCAGAGTTCAAAGATTATGCTGAAATCTACAACTTCAATTTCTCTCTAGCTTACATTTTCCAGATGTGCAGAAGCAGAGTTCCAGGATTATGCTGAAATCTGCCTCTGCATTTTCTCTCTAGCTGACATTTTCCACATGTGCAGAAGCAGAGTTCCAGGATTGTGCTGAAAACCACAACATCAATTTCTCTCTAGCTGACTTTTCCAGATGTGCAGGAGTGTTCCAGGATTATGCTGAAATCTACATCAATTTCTCTCTAGCTGACATTTTCCAGATGTGCAGATGCAGATTTCCAGGTGTATGCTGAAACCTGCCTTACAATTTCTCTCTAGCTGACATTTTCCAGATGTGTAGAAGCAGAGTTCCAGCTGTGTGCTGAAATCTGCCTTACAATTTCTCTCTAGCTGACTTTTCCAGATGTGCAGAAGATGAGTTCAAAGATTATGGTGAAATCTGCCACATCAATTTCTGTCTAGCTGACATTTGCCAGATGTGCAGAAGTAGAGTTCAAGGATTATGCTGAAATCTGTCTTGCAAGTTTTCTCAAGCTGACATTTTCCATATGTACAGAATCAGAGTTCCTGGTGTATGCTGAAATCTGCCTTGCAATTTCTCTCTAGCTGACTTTTCCAGATGTGCAGAAGCAGAGTTCAAAGATTATGCTGAAATCTAACACATCAATTTCTCTCTTGCTGACATTTTCCAGATGTGCAGAAGAAGAGTTCCAGGATTATGCTGAAATCTGCCTCTGCATTTTCCCTCTAGCTTACATTTTCCAGATGTGCAGAAGCTGAGTTCAAAGATTATGGTGAAATCTACCACATCAATTTCTCTCTAGCTGACATTTTCCAGATGTGCAAAAGCTGAGTTCAAAGATTATGGTGAAATCTACCACATCAATTTCACTCTAGCTGACATTTTCCAGATGTGCAGAAGCAGAGTTCCAGGATTATGCTGAAATATGCAACATCAATTTCTCTCTAACTGACATTTTCCAGATGTGTAGAACCAGAGTTCCAGGATTATGCTGAAATCTGCCTTGCAATTTGTCTCCAAGTGAAATTTTCCAGATGTGGAGAAGCAGAGTTCAAAGATTATGCTGAAATCTACCACATCAATTTCTCTCTAGCTGACATTTTCCAGATGTGCAGAAGCAGACTTCCAGGATTATGCTGAAATCTGCCTCTTCATTTTCTCTCTAGCTGACATTTTCCACATGTGCAGAAGCAGAGTTCCAAGATTATGCTGAAATCTGCCTTGCAATTTCTCTCTAGCTGACATTTGCCAGATGTGCAGAAGCAGAGTTCCAGGATTATTCTGAAATCTGCCTTGCAATTTTTCTCCAGGTGACATTTTCCAGATGTGCAGAAGCAGAGTTCAAACATGCTGAAATCTACAACATCAATTTCTCTCTAGCTTACATTTTCCAGATGTGCAGAAGCAGAGTTCCATGATTATGCTGAAATCAGCTTCTGCATTTTCTCTCTAGCTGACATTTTCCAGATGTGCAGAAGCAGAGTTCTAAGATTATGCTGAAATCTACAACATCAATTTCTCTCTAGCTGACATTTTCCAGATGTGAGGAAGCAGAGTTCCAGGATTATGCTGAAATCAGCCTCTGCATTTTCTCTCTAGCTGACATTTTCCAGATGTGCAGAAGCAGAGTTCTAAGATTATGCTGAAATCTACAACATCAATTTCTCTCTAGCTGCCATTTTCCAGATGTGCAGAAGCAGAGTTCAAACATTATGCTGAAATCTACCACTTCAATTTCTCTCTAGCTCACATTTGCCAGATGTGCAGAAGCAGAGTTCTAGGATTATTCTGAAATCTGCCTTGCAATTTTTCTCCAGGTGACATTTTCCAGATGTGCAGAAGCAGAGTTCAAACATTATGCTGAAATCTAACACGTCAATTTCTCTCTTGCTGACATTTTCCAGAGTTGCAGAAGAAGAGTTCCAGGATTATGCTGAAATCAGCTTCTGCATTTTCTCTCTAGCTGACATTTTCCAGATGTGCAGAAGCAGAGTTCTAAGATTATACTGAAATCTACAACTTCAATTTCTCTCTAGCTTACATTTTCCAGATGTGCAGAAGCAGAGTTCCATGATTATGCTGAAATCTGCCTCTGCATTTTCCCTCTAGCTGAATTTTTCCAGATGTGCAGAAGCAGAGTTCTAAGATTATGCTGAAATCTACAACATCAATTTCTCTCTAGCTGACATTTTCCAGATGTGAGGAAGCAGAGTTCCAGGATTATGCTGAAATCAGCCTCTGCATTTTCTCTCTAGCTGACATTTTCCAGATGTGCAGAAGCAGAGTTCTAAGATTATGCTGAAATCTACAACATCAATTTCTCTCTAGCTGCCATTTTCCAGATGTGCAGAAGCAGAGTTCAAACATTATGCTGAAATCTACCACTTCAATTTCTCTCTAGCTCACATTTGCCAGATGTGCAGAAGCAGAGTTCTAGGATTATGCTGAAATCTGCCTTGCAATTTTTCTCCAGGTGACATTTTCCAGATGTGCAGAAGCAGAGTTCAAACATTATGCTGAAATCTAACACGTCAATTTCTCTCTTGCTGACATTTTCCAGAGTTGCAGAAGAAGAGTTCCAGGATTATGCTGAAATCAGCCTCTGCATTTTCTCTCTAGCTGACATTTTCCAGATGTGCAGAAGCAGAGTTCTAAGATTATACTGAAATCTACAACTTCAATTTCTCTCTAGCTTACATTTTCCAGATGTGCAGAAGCAGAGTTCCATGATTATGCTGAAATCTGCCTCTGCATTTTCCCTCTAGCTGAATTTTTCCAGATGTGCAGAAGCAGAGTTCTAAGATTATGCTGAAATCTACAACATCAATTTCTCTCTAGCTGACATTTTCCAGATGTGAGGAAGCAGAGTTCCAGGATTATGCTGAAATCAGCCTCTGCATTTTCTATCTAGCTGACATTTTCCAGATGTGCAGAAGCAGAGTTCTAAGATTATGCTGAAATCTACAACATCAATTTCTCTCTAGCTGCCATTTTCCAGATGTGCAGAAGCAGAGTTCAAACATTATGCTGAAATCTACCACTTCAATTTCTCTCTAGCTCACATTTGCCAGATGTGCAGAAGCAGAGTTCTAGGATTATTCTGAAATCTGCCTTGCAATTTTTCTCCAGGTGACATTTTCCAGATGTGCAGAAGCAGAGTTCAAACATTATGCTGAAATCTAACACGTCAATTTCTCTCTTGCTGACATTTTCCAGAGTTGCAGAAGAAGAGTTCCAGGGTTATGCTGAAATCTGCCTCTGCGTTTTTCCTCTAGCTGACATTTTCCAGATGTGAAAAAGCAGAGTTCAAAGATTATGCTGAAATCTACAACTTCAATTTCTCTCTAGCTTACATTTTCCAGATGTGCAGAAGCAGAGTTCCAAGATTATGCTGAAATCTGCCTTGCAATTTCTCTCTAGCTGACATTTGCCAGATGTGCAGAAGCAGAGTTCCAGGATTATTCTGAAATCTGCCTTGCAATTTTTCTCCAGGTGACATTTTCCAGATGTGCAGAAGCAGAGTTCAAACATGCTGAAATCTAACACATCAATTTCTCTCTTGCTGACATTTTCCAGAGTTGCAGAAGCAGAGTTCCAGGATTATGCTGAAATCAGCTTCTGCATTTTCTCTCTAGCTGACATTTTCCAGATGTGCAGAAGCAGAGTTCTAAGATTATACTGAAATCTACAACATCAATTTCTCTCTAGCTTACATTTTCCAGATGTGCAGAAGCAGAGTTCCATGATTATGCTGAAATCTGCCTCTGCATTTTCCCTCTAGCTGACATTTTCCAGATGTGCAGAAGCAGAGTTCTAAGATTATGCTGAAATCTACAACATCAATTTCTCTCTAGCTTACATTTTCCAGATGTGCAGAAGCAGAGTTCCATGATTATGCTGAAATCTGCCTCTGCATTTTCCCTCTAGCTGACATTTTCCAGATGTGCAGAAGCAGAGTTCTAAGATTATGCTGAAATCTACAACATCAATTTCTCTCTAGCTGACATTTTCCAGATGTGCAGAAGCAGAGTTCTAAGATTATGCTGAAATCTACAACATCAATTTCTCTCTAGCTGCCATTTTCCAGATGTGCAGAAGCAGAGTTCAAACATTATGCTGAAATCTACCACTTCAATTTCTCTCTAGCTCACATTTGCCAGATGTGCAGAAGCAGAGTTCTAGGATTATTCTGAAATCTGCCTTGCAATTTTTCTCCAGGTGACATTTTCCAGATGTGCAGAAGCAGAGTTCAAACATTATGCTGAAATCTAACACATCAATTTCTCTCTTGCTGACATTTTCCAGAGTTGCAGAAGAAGAGTTCCAGGGTTATGCTGAAATCTGCCTCTGCGTTTTTCCTCTAGCTGACATTTTCCAGATGTGAAAAAGCAGAGTTCAAAGATTATGCTGAAATCTACAACTTCAATTTCTCTCTAGCTTACATTTTCCAGATGTGCAGAAGCAGAGTTCCAGGATTATGCTGAAATCTGCCTCTGCATTTTCTCTCTAGCTGACATTTTCCACATGTGCAGAAGCAGAGTTCAAAGATTATGCTGAAATCTACCACATCAATTTCTCTCTATCTGACATTTTCCAGATGTGCAGAAGCAGAGTTCCAGGATTGTGCTGAAAACCACAACATCAATTTCTCTCTAGCTGACTTTCACAGATGTGCAGAAGCAGAGGTCCAGTATTATGCTGAAATCTGCCTTGCAATTTCTCTCTAGCTGACTTTTCCAGATGTTCAGGAGTGTTCCAGGATTATGCTGAAATCTACATCAATTTCTCTCTAGCTGAAATTTTCCAGATGTGCAGATGCAGATTTCCAGGTGTATGCTGAAACCTGCCTTACAATTTCTCTCTAGCTGACATTTTCCAGATGTGTAGAAGCAGAGTTCCAGCTGTGTGCTGAAACCTGCCTTACAATTTCTGTCTAGCTGACTTTTCCAGATGTGCAGAAGATGAGTTCAAAGATTATGGTGAAATCTGCCACATCAATTTCTGTCTAGCTGACATTTGCCAGATGTGCAGAAGCAGAGTTCAAAGATTATGGTGAAATCTGCCACATCAATTTCTGTCTAGCTGACATTTGCCAGATGTGCAGAAGCAGAGTTCAAAGATTATGGTGAAATCTACAACATCAATTTCTCTCTAGCTGACATTTTCCTGATGTGCAGAAGCAGACTTCCAGGATTATGCTGAAATCTGCCTCTGCATTTTCTCTCTAGCTGACATTTTCCAGATGTGCAGAAGCAGAGTTCTAAGATTATGCTGAAATCTACAACATCAATTTCTCTCTAGCTGCCATTTTCCAGATGTGCAGAAGCAGAGTTCAAACATTATGCTGAAATCTACCACTTCAATTTCTCTCTAGCTCACATTTGCCAGATGTGCAGAAGCAGAGTTCTAGGATTATTCTGAAATCTGCCTTGCAATTTTTCTCCAGGTGACATTTTCCAGATGTGCAGAAGCAGAGTTCAAACATTATGCTGAAATCTAACACGTCAATTTCTCTCTTGCTGACATTTTCCAGAGTTGCAGAAGAAGAGTTCCAGGATTATGCTGAAATCAGCTTCTGCATTTTCTCTCTAGCTGACATTTTCCAGATGTGAAAAAGCAGAGTTCAAAGATTATGCTGAAATCTACAACTTCAATTTCTCTCTAGCTTACATTTTCCAGATGTGCAGAAGCAGAGTTCCAGGATTATGCTGAAATCAGCTTCTGCATTTTCTCTCTAGCTGACATTTTCCAGATGTGCAGAAGCAGAGTTCTAAGATTATGCTGAAATCTACAACATCAATTTCTCTCTAGCTGCCATTTTCCAGATGTGCAGAAGCAGAGTTCCAGGATTATGCTGAAATCAGCTTCTGCATTTTCTCTCTAGCTGACATTTTCCAGATGTGCAGAAGCAGAGTTCTAAGATTATACTGAAATCTACAACATCAATTTCTCTCTAGCTTACATTTTCCAGATGTGCAGAAGCAGAGTTCCATGATTATGCTGAAATCTGCCTCTGCATTTTCCCTCTAGCTGACATTTTCCAGATGTGCAGAAGCAGAGTTCTAAGATTATGCTGAAATCTACAACATCAATTTCTCTCTAGCTGACATTTTCCAGATGTGAGGAAGCAGAGTTCCAGGATTATGCTGAAATCAGCCTCTGCATTTTCTCTCTAGCTGACATTTTCCAGATGTGCAGAAGCAGAGTTCTAAGATTATGCTGAAATCTACAACATCAATTTCTCTCTAGCTGCCATTTTCCAGATGTGCAGAAGCAGAGTTCAAACATTATGCTGAAATCTACCACTTCAATTTCTCTCTAGCTCACATTTGCCAGATGTGCAGAAGCAGAGTTCTAGGATTATTCTGAAATCTGCCTTGCAATTTTTCTCCAGGTGACATTTTCCAGATGTGCAGAAGCAGAGTTCAAACATTATGCTGAAATCTAACACGTCAATTTCTCTCTTGCTGACATTTTCCAGAGTTGCAGAAGAAGAGTTCCAGGGTTATGCTGAAATCTGCCTCTGCGTTTTTCCTCTAGCTGACATTTTCCAGATGTGAAAAAGCAGAGTTCAAAGATTATGCTGAAATCTACAACATCAATTTCTCTCTAGCTTACATTTTCCAGATGTGCAGAAGCAGAGTTCCATGATTATGCTGAAATCAGCTTCTGCATTTTCTCTCTAGCTGACATTTTCCAGATGTGCAGAAGCAGAGTTCTAAGATTATGCTGAAATCTACAACATCAATTTCTCTCTAGCTGACATTTTCCAGATGTGAGGAAGCAGAGTTCCAGGATTATGCTGAAATCAGCCTCTGCATTTTCTCTCTAGCTGACATTTTCCAGATGTGCAGAAGCAGAGTTCTAAGATTATGCTGAAATCTACAACATCAATTTCTCTCTAGCTGCCATTTTCCAGATGTGCAGAAGCAGAGTTCAAACATTATGCTGAAATCTACCACTTCAATTTCTCTCTAGCTCACATTTGCCAGATGTGCAGAAGCAGAGTTCTAGGATTATTCTGAAATCTGCCTTGCAATTTTTCTCCAGGTGACATTTTCCAGATGTGCAGAAGCAGAGTTCAAACATTATGCTGAAATCTAACACGTCAATTTCTCTCTTGCTGACATTTTCCAGAGTTGCAGAAGAAGAGTTCCAGGATTATGCTGAAATCAGCTTCTGCATTTTCTCTCTAGCTGACATTTTCCAGATGTGCAGAAGCAGAGTTCTAAGATTATACTGAAATCTACAACTTCAATTTCTCTCTAGCTTACATTTTCCAGATGTGCAGAAGCAGAGTTCCATGATTATGCTGAAATCTGCCTCTGCATTTTCCCTCTAGCTGAATTTTTCCAGATGTGCAGAAGCAGAGTTCTAAGATTATGCTGAAATCTACAACATCAATTTCTCTCTAGCTGACATTTTCCAGATGTGAGGAAGCAGAGTTCCAGGATTATGCTGAAATCAGCCTCTGCATTTTCTCTCTAGCTGACATTTTCCAGATGTGCAGAAGCAGAGTTCTAAGATTATGCTGAAATCTACAACATCAATTTCTCTCTAGCTGCCATTTTCCAGATGTGCAGAAGCAGAGTTCAAACATTATGCTGAAATCTACCACTTCAATTTCTCTCTAGCTCACATTTGCCAGATGTGCAGAAGCAGAGTTCTAGGATTATTCTGAAATCTGCCTTGCAATTTTTCTCCAGGTGACATTTTCCAGATGTGCAGAAGCAGAGTTCAAACATTATGCTGAAATCTAACACGTCAATTTCTCTCTTGCTGACATTTTCCAGAGTTGCAGAAGAAGAGTTCCAGGGTTATGCTGAAATCTGCCTCTGCGTTTTTCCTCTAGCTGACATTTTCCAGATGTGAAAAAGCAGAGTTCAAAGATTATGCTGAAATCTACAACTTCAATTTCTCTCTAGCTTACATTTTCCAGATGTGCAGAAGCAGAGTTCCAAGATTATGCTGAAATCTGCCTTGCAATTTCTCTCTAGCTGACATTTGCCAGATGTGCAGAAGCAGAGTTCCAGGATTATTCTGAAATCTGCCTTGCAATTTTTCTCCAGGTGACATTTTCCAGATGTGCAGAAGCAGAGTTCAAACATGCTGAAATCTAACACATCAATTTCTCTCTTGCTGACATTTTCCAGAGTTGCAGAAGCAGAGTTCCAGGATTATGCTGAAATCAGCTTCTGCATTTTCTCTCTAGCTGACATTTTCCAGATGTGCAGAAGCAGAGTTCTAAGATTATACTGAAATCTACAACATCAATTTCTCTCTAGCTTACATTTTCCAGATGTGCAGAAGCAGAGTTCCATGATTATGCTGAAATCTGCCTCTGCATTTTCCCTCTAGCTGACATTTTCCAGATGTGCAGAAGCAGAGTTCCATGATTATGCTGAAATCTGCCTCTGCATTTTCCCTCTAGCTGACATTTTCCAGATGTGCAGAAGCAGAGTTCTAAGATTATGCTGAAATCTACAACATCAATTTCTCTCTAGCTGACATTTTCCAGATGTGCAGAAGCAGAGTTCTAAGATTATGCTGAAATCTACAACATCAATTTCTCTCTAGCTGCCATTTTCCAGATGTGCAGAAGCAGAGTTCAAACATTATGCTGAAATCTACCACTTCAATTTCTCTCTAGCTCACATTTGCCAGATGTGCAGAAGCAGAGTTCTAGGATTATTCTGAAATCTGCCTTGCAATTTTTCTCCAGGTGACATTTTCCAGATGTGCAGAAGCAGAGTTCAAACATTATGCTGAAATCTACCACATCAATTTCTCTCTATCTGACATTTTCCAGATGTGCAGAAGCAGAGTTCCAGGATTGTGCTGAAAACCACAACATCAATTTCTCTCTAGCTGACTTTCACAGATGTGCAGAAGCAGAGGTCCAGTATTATGCTGAAATCTGCCTTGCAATTTCTCTCTAGCTGACTTTTCCAGATGTGCAGGAGTGTTCCAGGATTATGCTGAAATCTACATCAATTTCTCTCTAGCTGAAATTTTCCAGATGTGCAGATGCAGATTTCCAGGTGTATGCTGAAACCTGCCTTACAATTTCTCTCTAGCTGACATTTTCCAGATGTGTAGAAGCAGAGTTCCAGCTGTGTGCTGAAACCTGCCTTACAATTTCTGTCTAGCTGACTTTTCCAGATGTGCAGAAGATGAGTTCAAAGATTATGGTGAAATCTGCCACATCAATTTCTGTCTAGCTGACATTTGCCAGATGTGCAGAAGCAGAGTTCAAAGATTATGGTGAAATCTACCACATCAATTTCACTCTAGCTGACATTTTCCAGATGTGCAGAAGCAGAGTTCCAGGATTATGCTGAAATATGCAACATCAATTTCTCTCTAACTGACATTTTCCAGATGTGTAGAACCAGAGTTCCAGGATTATGCTGAAATCTGCCTTGCAATTTGTCTCCAAGTGAAATTTTCCAGATGTGGAGAAGCAGAGTTCAAAGATTATGCTGAAATCTACCACATCAATTTCTCTCTAGCTGACATTTTCCAGATGTGCAGAAGCAGACTTCCAGGATTATGCTGAAATCTGCCTCTTCATTTTCTCTCTAGCTGACATTTTCCACATGTGCAGAAGCAGAGTTCCAAGATTATGCTGAAATCTGCCTTGCAATTTCTCTCTAGCTGACATTTGCCAGATGTGCAGAAGCAGAGTTCCAGGATTATTCTGAAATCTGCCTCTGCATTTTCCCTCTAGCTGACATTTTCCAGATGTGCAGAAGCAGAGTTCTAAGATTATGCTGAAATCTACAACATCAATTTCTCTCTAGCTGACATTTTCCAGATGTGAGGAAGCAGAGTTCCAGGATTATGCTGAAATCAGCCTCTGCATTTTCTCTCTAGCTGACATTTTCCAGATGTGCAGAAGCAGAGTTCTAAGATTATGCTGAAATCTACAACATCAATTTCACTATAGCTGACATTTTCCAGATGTGCAGAAGCAGAGTTCCAGGATTATGCTGAAATATGCAACATCAATTTCTCTCTAACTGACATTTTCCAGATGTGTAGAACCAGAGTTCCAGGATTATGCTGAAATCTGCCTTGCAATTTGTCTCCAAGTGAAATTTTCCAGATGTGGAGAAGCAGAGTTCAAAGATTATGCTGAAATCTACCACATCAATTTCTCTCTAGCTGACATTTTCCAGATGTGCAGAAGCAGACTTCCAGGATTATGCTGAAATCTGCCTCTTCATTTTCTCTCTAGCTGACATTTTCCACATGTGCAGAAGCAGAGTTCCAAGATTATGCTGAAATCTGCCTTGCAATTTCTCTCTAGCTGACATTTGCCAGATGTGCAGAAGCAGAGTTCCAGGATTATTCTGAAATCTGCCTTGCAATTTTTCTCCAGGTGACATTTTCCAGATGTGCAGAAGCAGAGTTCAAACATGCTGAAATCTAACACATCAATTTCTCTCTTGCTGACATTTTCCAGAGTTGCAGAAGCAGAGTTCCAGGATTATGCTGAAATCAGCTTCTGCATTTTCTCTCTAGCTGACATTTTCCAGATGTGCAGAAGCAGAGTTCTAAGATTATACTGAAATCTACAACATCAATTTCTCTCTTGCTGACATTTTCCAGAGTTGCAGAAGCAGAGTTCCAGGATTATGCTGAAATCAGCTTCTGCATTTTCTCTCTAGCTGACATTTTCCAGATGTGCAGAAGCAGAGTTCTAAGATTATACTGAAATCTACAACATCAATTTCTCTCTAGCTTACATTTTCCAGATGTGCAGAAGCAGAGTTCCATGATTATGCTGAAATCTGCCTCTGCATTTTCCCTCTAGCTGACATTTTCCAGATGTGCAGAAGCAGAGTTCTAAGATTATGCTGAAATCTACAACATCAATTTCTCTCTAGCTGACATTTTCCAGATGTTAGGAAGCAGAGTTCCAGGATTATGCTGAAATCAGCCTCTGCATTTTCTCTCTAGCTGACATTTTCCAGATGTGCAGAAGCAGAGTTCTAAGATTATGCTGAAATCTACAACATCAATTTCTCTCTAGCTGCCATTTTCCAGATGTGCAGAAGCAGAGTTCCAGGATTATGCTGAAATCAGCTTCTGCATTTTCTCTCTAGCTGACATTTTCCAGATGTGCAGAAGCAGAGTTCTAAGATTATACTGAAATCTACAACATCAATTTCTCTCTAGCTTACATTTTCCAGATGTGCAGAAGCAGAGTTCCATGATTATGCTGAAATCTGCCTCTGCATTTTCCCTCTAGCTGACATTTTCCAGATGTGCAGAAGCAGAGTTCTAAGATTATGCTGAAATCTACAACATCAATTTCTCTCTAGCTGACATTTTCCAGATGTGAGGAAGCAGAGTTCCAGGATTATGCTGAAATCAGCCTCTGCATTTTCTCTCTAGCTGACATTTTCCAGATGTGCAGAAGCAGAGTTCTAAGATTATGCTGAAATCTACAACATCAATTTCTCTCTAGCTGCCATTTTCCAGATGTGCAGAAGCAGAGTTCAAACATTATGCTGAAATCTACCACTTCAATTTCTCTCTAGCTCACATTTGCCAGATGTGCAGAAGCAGAGTTCTAGGATTATTCTGAAATCTGCCTTGCAATTTTTCTCCAGGTGACATTTTCCAGATGTGCAGAAGCAGAGTTCAAACATTATGCTGAAATCTAACACGTCAATTTCTCTCTTGCTGACATTTTCCAGAGTTGCAGAAGAAGAGTTCCAGGGTTATGCTGAAATCTGCCTCTGCGTTTTTCCTCTAGCTGACATTTTCCAGATGTGAAAAAGCAGAGTTCAAAGATTATGCTGAAATCTACAACTTCAATTTCTCTCTAGCTTACATTTTCCAGATGTGCAGAAGCAGAGTTCCAGGATTATGCTGAAATCTGCCTCTGCATTTTCTCTCTAGCTGACATTTTCCACATGTGCAGAAGCAGAGTTCAAAGATTATGCTGAAATCTACCACATCAATTTCTCTCTATCTGACATTTTCCAGATGTGCAGAAGCAGAGTTCCAGGATTATTCTGAAATCTGCTTTGCAATTTTTCTCCAGGTGACATTTTTCAGATGTGCAGAAGCAGAGTTCCAGGATTGTGCTGAAAACCACAACATCAATTTCTCTCTAGCTTACTTTCACAGATGTGCAGAAGCAGAGGTCCAGTATTATGCTGAAATCTGCCTTGCAATTTCTCTCTAGCTGACTTTTCCAGATGTGTAGAACCAGAGATCCAGGATTATGCTGAAATCTGCCTTGCAATTTGTCTCCAAGTGAAATTTTCCAGATGTGGAGAAGCAGAGTTCAAAGATTATGCTGAAATCTACCACATCAATTTCTCTCTAGCTTACATTTTCCAGATGTGCAGAAGCAGAGTTCCATGATTATGCTGAAATCTGCCTCTGCATTTTCCCTCTAGCTGACATTTTCCAGATGTGCAGAAGCAGAGTTCTAAGATTATGCTGAAATCTACAACATCAATTTCTCTCTAGCTGACATTTTCCAGATGTTAGGAAGCAGAGTTCCAGGATTATGCTGAAATCAGCCTCTGCATTTTCTCTCTAGCTGACATTTTCCAGATGTGCAGAAGCAGAGTTCTAAGATTATGCTGAAATCTACAACATCAATTTCTCTCTAGCTGCCATTTTCCAGATGTGCAGAAGCAGAGTTCCAGGATTATGCTGAAATCAGCTTCTGCATTTTCTCTCTAGCTGACATTTTCCAGATGTGCAGAAGCAGAGTTCTAAGATTATACTGAAATCTACAACATCAATTTCTCTCTAGCTTACATTTTCCAGATGTGCAGAAGCAGAGTTCCATGATTATGCTGAAATCTGCCTCTGCATTTTCCCTCTAGCTGACATTTTCCAGATGTGCAGAAGCAGAGTTCTAAGATTATGCTGAAATCTACAACATCAATTTCTCTCTAGCTGACATTTTCCAGATGTGAGGAAGCAGAGTTCCAGGATTATGCTGAAATCAGCCTCTGCATTTTCTCTCTAGCTGACATTTTCCAGATGTGCAGAAGCAGAGTTCTAAGATTATGCTGAAATCTACAACATCAATTTCTCTCTAGCTGCCATTTTCCAGATGTGCAGAAGCAGAGTTCAAACATTATGCTGAAATCTACCACTTCAATTTCTCTCTAGCTCACATTTGCCAGATGTGCAGAAGCAGAGTTCTAGGATTATTCTGAAATCTGCCTTGCAATTTTTCTCCAGGTGACATTTTCCAGATGTGCAGAAGCAGAGTTCAAACATTATGCTGAAATCTAACACGTCAATTTCTCTCTTGCTGACATTTTCCAGAGTTGCAGAAGAAGAGTTCCAGGGTTATGCTGAAATCTGCCTCTGCGTTTTTCCTCTAGCTGACATTTTCCAGATGTGAAAAAGCAGAGTTCAAAGATTATGCTGAAATCTACAACTTCAATTTCTCTCTAGCTTACATTTTCCAGATGTGCAGAAGCAGAGTTCCAGGATTATGCTGAAATCTGCCTCTGCATTTTCTCTCTAGCTGACATTTTCCACATGTGCAGAAGCAGAGTTCAAAGATTATGCTGAAATCTACCACATCAATTTCTCTCTATCTGACATTTTCCAGATGTGCAGAAGCAGAGTTCCAGGATTATTCTGAAATCTGCTTTGCAATTTTTCTCCAGGTGACATTTTTCAGATGTGCAGAAGCAGAGTTCCAGGATTGTGCTGAAAACCACAACATCAATTTCTCTCTAGCTTACTTTCACAGATGTGCAGAAGCAGAGGTCCAGTATTATGCTGAAATCTGCCTTGCAATTTCTCTCTAGCTGACTTTTCCAGATGTGTAGAACCAGAGATCCAGGATTATGCTGAAATCTGCCTTGCAATTTGTCTCCAAGTGAAATTTTCCAGATGTGGAGAAGCAGAGTTCAAAGATTATGCTGAAATCTACCACATCAATTTCTCTCTAGCTGACATTTTCCAGATGTGCAGAAGCAGACTTCCAGGATTATGCTGAAATCTGCCTCTGCATTTTCTCTCTAGCTGACATTTTCCACATGTGCAGAAGCAGAGTTCCAAGATTATGCTGAAATCTGCCTTGCAATTTCTCTCTAGCTGACATTTGCCAGATGTGCAGAAGCAGAGTTCCAGGATTATTCTGAAATCTGCTTTGCAATTTTTCTCCAGGTGACATTTTCCAGATGTGCAGAAGCAGAGTTCAAACATGCTGAAATATAACACATCAATTTCTCTCTTGCTGACATTTTCCAGTGTTGCAGAAGCAGAGTTCCAGGATTATGCTGAAATCAGCTTCTGCATTTTCTCTCTAGCTGACATTTTCCAGATGTGCAAAAGCAGAGTTCTAAGATTATACTGAAATCTACAACTTCAATTTCTCTCTAGCTTACATTTTCCAGATGTGCAGAAGCAGAGTTCCATGATTATGCTGAAATCTGCCTCTGCATTTTCCCTCTAGCTGACATTTTCCAGATGTGCAGAAGCAGAGTTCTAAGATTATGCTGAAATCTACAACATCAATTTCTCTCTAGCTGACAATTTCTAGATGTGAGGAAGCAGAGTTCTAGGATTATGCTGAAATCAGCCTCTGCATTTTCTCTCTAGCTGACATTTTCCAGATGTGCAGAAGCAGAGTTCTAAGATTATGCTGAAATCTACAACATCAATTTCTCTCTAGCTGCCATTTTCCAGATGTGCAGAAGCAGAGTTCAAACATTATGCTGAAATCTAACACGTCAATTTCTCTCTTGCTGACATTTTCCAGAGTTGCAGAAGAAGAGTTCCAGGGTTATGCTGAAATCTGCCTCTGCGTTTTTCCTCTAGCTGACATTTTCCAGATGTGAAAAAGCAGAGTTCAAAGATTATGCTGAAATCTACAACTTCAATTTCTCTCTAGCTTACATTTTCCAGATGTGCAGAAGCAGAGTTCCAGGATTATGCTGAAATCTGCCTCTGCATTTTCTCTCTAGCTGACATTTTCCACATGTGCAGAAGCAGAGTTCAAAGATTATGCTGAAATCTACCACATCAATTTCTCTCTATCTGACATTTTCCAGATGTGCAGAAGCAGAGTTCCAGGATTGTGCTGAAAACCACAACATCAATTTCTCTCTAGCTGACTTTTCCAGATGTGCAGGAGTGTTCCAGGATTATGCTGAAATCTACATCAATTTCTCTCTAGCTGACATTTTCCAGATGTGTAGAAGCAGAGTTCCAGCTGTGTGCTGAAATCTGCCTTACAATTTCTCTCTAGCTGACTTTTCCAGATGTGCAGAAGATGAGTTCAAAGATTATGGTGAAATCTGCCACATCAATTTCTGTCTAGCTGACATTTGCCAGATGTGCAGAAGTAGAGTTCAAAGATTATGGTGAAATCTACCACATCAATTTCTCTCTAGCTGACATTTTCCAGATGTGCAGAAGCTGAGTTCAAAGATTATGGTGAAATCTACCACATCAATTTCACTCTAGCTGACATTTTCCAGATGTGCAGAAGCAGAGTTCCAGGATTATGCTGAAATATGCAACATCAATTTCTCTCTAACTGACATTTTCCAGATGTGTAGAACCAGAGTTCCAGGATTATGCTGAAATCTGCCTTGCAATTTGTCTCCAAGTGAAATTTTCCAGATGTGGAGAAGCAGAGTTCAAAGATTATGCTGAAATCTACCACATCAATTTCTCTCTAGCTGACATTTTCCAGATGTGCAGAAGCAGACTTCCAGGATTATGCTGAAATCTGCCTCTTCATTTTCTCTCTAGCTGACATTTTCCACATGTGCAGAAGCAGAGTTCCAAGATTATGCTGAAATCTGCCTTGCAATTTCTCTCTAGCTGACATTTGCCAGATGTGCAGAAGCAGAGTTCCAGGATTATTCTGAAATCTGCCTTGCAATTTTTCTCCAGGTGACATTTTCCAGATGTGCAGAAGCAGAGTTCAAACATGCTGAAATCTAACACATCAATTTCTCTCTTGCTGACATTTTCCAGAGTTGCAGAAGCAGAGTTCCAGGATTATGCTGAAATCAGCTTCTGCATTTTCTCTCTAGCTGACATTTTCCAGATGTGCAGAAGCAGAGTTCTAAGATTATACTGAAATCTACAACATCAATTTCTCTCTAGCTGACATTTTCCAGATGTGAGGAAGCAGAGTTCCAGGATTATGCTGAAATCAGCCTCTGCATTTTCTCTCTAGCTGACATTTTCCAGATGTGCAGAAGCAGAGTTCTAAGATTATGCTGAAATCTACAACATCAATTTCTCTCTAGCTGCCATTTTCCAGATGTGCAGAAGCAGAGTTCAAACATTATGCTGAAATCTACCACTTCAATTTCTCTCTAGCTCACATTTGCCAGATGTGCAGAAGCAGAGTTCTAGGATTATTCTGAAATCTGCTTTGCAATTTTTCTCCAGGTGACATTTTCCAGATGTGCAGAAGCAGAGTTCAAACATTATGCTGAAATCTAACACGTCAATTTCTCTCTTGCTGACATTTTCCAGAGTTGCAGAAGAAGAGTTCCAGGGTTATACTGAAATCTGCCTCTGCGTTTTTCCTCTAGCTGACATTTTCCAGATGTGAAAAAGCAGAGTTCAAAGATTATGCTGAAATCTACAACTTCAATTTCTCTCTAGCTTACATTTGCCAGATGTGCAGAAGCAGAGTTCCAGGATTATTCTGAAATCTGCCTTGCAATTTTTCTCCAGGTGACATTTTCCAGATGTGCAGAAGCAGAGTTCAAACATGCTGAAATCTAACACATCAATTTCTCTCTTGCTGACATTTTCCAGAGTTGCAGAAGCAGAGTTCCAGGATTATGCTGAAATCAGCTTCTGCATTTTCTCTCTAGCTGACATTTTCCAGATGTGCAGAAGCAGAGTTCTAAGATTATACTGAAATCTACAACATCAATTTCTCTCTAGCTTAAATTTTCCAGATGTGCAGAAGCAGAGTTCCATGATTATGCTGAAATCTGCCTCTGCATTTTCCCTCTAGCTGACATTTTCCAGATGTGCAGAAGCAGAGTTCTAAGATTATGCTGAAATCTACAACATCAATTTCTCTCTAGCTGACATTTTCCAGATGTGAGGAAGCAGAGTTCCAGGATTATGCTGAAATCAGCCTCTGCATTTTCTCTCTAGCTGACATTTTCCAGATGTGCAGAAGCAGAGTTCAAAGATTATGGTGAAATCTACAACATCAATTATTCTCTAGCTGCCATTTTCCAGATGTGCAGAAGCAGAGTTCAAACATTATGCTGAAATCTACCACTTCAATTTCTCTCTAGCTCACATTTGCCAGATGTGCAGAAGCAGAGTTCTAGGATTATTCTGAAATCTGCCTTGCAATTTTTCTCCAGGTGACATTTTCCAGATGTGCAGAAGCAGAGTTCAAACATTATGCTGAAATCTAACACGTCAATTTCTCTCTTGCTGACATTTTCCAGAGTTGCAGAAGAAGAGTTCCAGGGTTATGCTGAAATCTGCCTCTGCGTTTTTCCTCTAGCTGACATTTTCCAGATGTGAAAAAGCAGAGTTCAAAGATTATGCTGAAATCTACAACTTCAATTTCTCTCTAGCTTACATTTTCCAGATGTGCAGAAGCAGAGTTCCAGGATTATGCTGAAATCTGCCTCTGCATTTTCTCTCTAGCTTACATTTTCCACATGTGCAGAAGCAGAGTTCAAAGATTATGCTGAAATCTACCACATCAATTTCTCTCTATCTGACATTTTCCAGATGTGCAGAAGCAGAGTTCCAGGATTGTGCTGAAAACCACAACATCAATTTCTCTCTAGCTGACTTTCACAGATGCGCAGAAGCAGAGGTCCAGTATTATGCTGAAATCTGCCTTGCAATTTCTCTCTAGCTGACATTTTCCAGATGTGCAGAAGCAGAGTTCTAAGATTATGCTGAAATCTACAACATCAATTTCTCTCTAGCTGCCATTTTCCAGATGTGCAAAAGCAGAGTTCAAACATTATGCTGAAATCTACCACTTCAATTTCTCTCTAGCTCACATTTGCCAGATGTGCAGAAGCAGAGTTCTAGGATTATTCTGAAATCTGCCTTGCAATTTTTCTCCAGGTGACATTTTCCAGATGTGCAGAAGCAGAGTTCAAACATGCTGAAATCTAAGACATCAATTTCTCTCTTGCTGACATTTTCCAGAGTTGCAGAAGCAGAGTTCCAGGATTATGCTGAAATCAGCTTCTGCATTTTCTCTCTAGCTGACATTTTCCAGATGTGCAGAAGCAGAGTTCTAAGATTATACTGAAATCTACAACATCAATTTCTCTCTAGCTTACATTTTCCAGATGTGCAGAAGCAGAGTTCCATGATTATGCTGAAATCTGCCTCTGCATTTTCCCTCTAGCTGACATTTTCCAGATGTGCAGAAGCAGAGTTCTAAGATTATGCTGAAATCTACAACATCAATTTCTCTCTAGCTGACATTTTCCAGATGTGAGGAAGCAGAGTTCCAGGATTATGCTGAAATCAGCCTCTGCATTTTCTCTCTAGCTGACATTTTCCAGATGTGCAGAAGCAGAGTTCTAAGATTATGCTGAAATCTACAACATCAATTTCTCTCTAGCTGCCATTTTCCAGATGTGCAGAAGCAGAGTTCAAACATTATGCTGAAATCTACCACTTCAATTTCTCTCTAGCTCACATTTGCCAGATGTGCAGAAGCAGAGTTCTAGGATTATTCTGAAATCTGCCTTGCAATTTTTCTCCAGGTGACATTTTCCAGATGTGCAGAAGCAGAGTTCAAACATTATGCTGAAATCTAACACGTCAATTTCTCTCTTGCTGACATTTTCCAGAGTTGCAGAAGAAGAGTTCCAGGGTTATGCTGAAATCTGCCTCTGTGTTTTTCCTCTAGCTGACATTTTCCAGATGTGAAAAAGCAGAGTTCAAAGATTATGCTGAAATCTACAACTTCAATTTCTCTCTAGCTTACATTTTCCAGATGTGCAGAAGCAGAGTTCCAGGATTGTGCTGAAAACCACAACATCAATTTCTCTCTAGCTGACTTTCACAGATGTGCAGAAGCAGAGGTCCAGTATTATGCTGAAATCTGCCTTGCAATTTCTCTCTAGCTGACTTTTCCAGATGTGCAGGAGTGTTCCAGGATTATGCTGAAATCTACATCAATTTCTCTCTAGCTGAAATTTTCCAGATGTGCAGATGCAGATTTCCAGGTGTATGCTGAAACCTGCCTTACAATTTCTCTCTAGCTGACATTTTCCAGATGTGTAGAAGCAGAGTTCCAGCTGTGTGCTGAAACCTGCCTTACAATTTCTGTCTAGCTGACTTTTCCAGATGTGCAGAAGATGAGTTCAAAGATTATGGTGAAATCTGCCACATCAATTTCTGTCTAGCTGACATTTGCCAGATGTGCAGAAGTAGAGTTCACGGATTATGCTGAAATCTGCCTTGCAAGTTTTCTCAAGCTGACATTTTCCATATGTACAGAATCAGAGTTCCTGGTGTATGCTGAAATCTGCCTTGCAATTTCTCTCTAGCTGACTTTTCCAGATGTGCAGAAGCTGAGTTCAAAGATTATGGTGAAATCTACCACATCAATTTCTCTCTAGCTGACATTTTCCAGATGTGCAGAAGCTGAGTTCAAAGATTATGGTGAAATCTGCCTCTGCATTTTCTCTCTAGCTGACATTTTCCAGATGTGCAGAAGCAGAGTTCTAAGATTATGCTGAAATCTACCACATCAATTTCTCTCTAGCTGACAATTTCCAGATGTGCAGAAGCAGAGTTCCAGGATTATGCTGAAATATGCAACATCAATTTCTCTCTAACTGACATTTTCCAGATGTGGAGAAGCAGAGTTCAAAGATTATGCTGAAATCTACCACATCAATTTCTCTCTAGCTGACATTTTCCAGATGTGCAGAAGCAGACTTCCAGGATTATGCTGAAATCTGCCTCTGCATTTTCTCTCTAGCTGACATTTTCCACATGTGCAGAAGCAGAGTTCCAAGATTATGCTGAAATCTGCCTTGCAATTTCTCTCTAGCTGACATTTGCCAGATGTGCAGAAGCAGAGTTCCAGGATTATTCTGAAATCTGCTTTGCAATTTTTCTCCAGGTGACATTTTTCAGATGTGCAGAAGCAGAGTTCAAACATGCTGAAATCTAACACATCAATTTCTCTCTTGCTGACATTTTCCAGAGTTGCAGAAGCAGAGTTCCAGGATTATGCTGAAATCAGCTTCTGCATTTTCTCTCTAGCTGACATTTTCCAGATGTGCAGAAGCAGAGTTCTAAGATTATACTGAAATCTACAACTTCAATTTCTCTCTAGCTTACATTTTCCAGATGTGCAGAAGCAGAGTTCCATGATTATGCTGAAATCTGCCTCTGCATTTTCCCTCTAGCTGACATTTTCCAGATGTGCAGAAGCAGAGTTCTAAGATTATGCTGAAATCTATAACATCAATTTCTCTCTAGCTGACAATTTCTAGATGTGCAGAAGCAGAGTTCCAGGATTGTGCTGAAAACCACAACATCAATTTCTCTCTAGCTGACTTTTCCAGATGTGCAGAAGCAGAGTTCTAGGATTATTCTGAAATCTGCCTTGCAATTTTTCTCCAGGTGACATTTTCCAGATGTGCAGAAGCAGAGTTCAAACATTATGCTGAAATCTAACACGTCAATTTCTCTCTTGCTGACATTTTCCAGAGTTGCAGAAGAAGAGTTCCAGGATTATGCTGAAATCAGCTTCTGCATTTTCTCTCTAGCTGACATTTTCCAGATGTGCAGAAGCAGAGTTCTAAGATTATACTGAAATCTACAACATCAATTTCTCTCTAGCTTACATTTTCCAGATGTGCAGAAGCAGAGTTCCATGATTATGCTGAAATCTGCCTCTGCATTTTCCCTCTAGCTGACATTTTCCAGATGTGCAGAAGCAGAGTTCTAAGATTATGCTGAAATCTACAACATCAATTTCTCTCTAGCTTACATTTTCCAGATGTGCAGAAGCAGAGTTCAAACATTATGCTGAAATCTAACACGTCAATTTCTCTCTTGCTGACATTTTCCAGAGTTGCAGAAGAAGAGTTCCAGGGTTATGCTGAAATCTGCCTCTGCGTTTTTCCTCTAGCTGACATTTTCCAGATGTGAAAAAGCAGAGTTCAAAGATTATGCTGAAATCTACAACTTCAATTTCTCTCTAGCTTACATTTTCCAGATGTGCAGAAGCAGAGTTCCAGGATTATGCTGAAATCTGCCTCTGCATTTTCTCTCTAGCTGACATTTTCCACATGTGCAGAAGCAGAGTTCAAAGATTATGCTGAAATCTACCACATCAATTTCTCTCTATCTGACATTTTCCAGATGTGCAGAAGCAGAGTTCCAGGATTGTGCTGAAAACCACAACATCAATTTCTCTCTAGCTGACTTTTCCAGATGTGCAGGAGTGTTCCAGGATTATGCTGAAATCTACATCAATTTCTCTCTAGCTGACATTTTCCAGATGTGTAGAAGCAGAGTACCAGCTGTGTGCTGAAACCTGCCTTACAATTTCTCTCTAGCTGACTTTTCCAGATGTGCAGAAGATGAGTTCAAAGATTATGGTGAAATCTGCCACATCAATTTCTGTCTAGCTGACATTTGCCAGATGTGCAGAAGCAGACTTCCAGGATTATGCTGAAATCTGCCTCTGCATTTTCCCTCTAGCTGACATTTTCCAGATGTGCAGAAGCAGAGTTCTAAGATTATGCTGAAATCTACAACATCAATTTCTCTCTAGCTTACATTTTCCAGATGTGCAGAAGCAGAGTTCAAACATTATGCTGAAATCTAACACGTCAATTTCTCTCTTGCTGACATTTTCCAGAGTTGCAGAAGAAGAGTTCCAGGGTTATGCTGAAATCTGCCTCTGCGTTTTTCCTCTAGCTGACATTTTCCAGATGTGAAAAAGCAGAGTTCAAAGATTATGCTGAAATCTACAACTTCAATTTCTCTCTAGCTTACATTTTCCAGATGTGCAGAAGCAGAGTTCCAGGATTATGCTGAAATCTGCCTCTGCATTTTCTCTCTAGCTGACATTTTCCACATGTGCAGAAGCAGAGTTCAAAGATTATGCTGAAATCTACCACATCAATTTCTCTCTATCTGACATTTTCCAGATGTGCAGAAGCAGAGTTCCAGGATTGTGCTGAAAACCACAACATCAATTTCTCTCTAGCTGACTTTTCCAGATGTGCAGGAGTGTTCCAGGATTATGCTGAAATCTACATCAATTTCTCTCTAGCTGACATTTTCCAGATGTGTAGAAGCAGAGTACCAGCTGTGTGCTGAAACCTGCCTTACAATTTCTCTCTAGCTGACTTTTCCAGATGTGCAGAAGATGAGTTCAAAGATTATGGTGAAATCTGCCACATCAATTTCTGTCTAGCTGACATTTGCCAGATGTGCAGAAGCAGACTTCCAGGATTATGCTGAAATCTGCCTCTTCATTTTCTCTCTAGCTGACATTTTCCACATGTGCAGAAGCAGAGTTCTAAGATTATGCTGAAATCTACAACATCAATTTCTCTCTAGCTGACATTTTCCAGATGTGAGGAAGCAGAGTTCCAGGATTATGCTGAAATCAGCCTCTGCATTTTCTCTCTAGCTGACATTTTCCAGATGTGCAGAAGCAGAGTTCTAAGATTATACTGAAATCTACAACATCAATTTCTCTCTAGCTTACATTTTCCAGATGTGCAGAAGCAGAGTTCCAGGATTATGCTGAAATCTGCCTCTGCATTTTCCCTCTAGCTGACATTTTCCAGATGTGCAGAAGCAGAGTTCTAAGATTATGCTGAAATCTACAACATCAATTTCTCTCTAGCTGACATTTTCCAGATGTGAGGAAGCAGAGTTCCAGGATTATGCTGAAATCAGCCTCTGCATTTTCTCTCTAGCTGACATTTAACAGATGTGCAGAAGCAGAGTTCTAAGATTATGCTGAAATCTACAACATCAATTTCTCTCTAGCTGCCATTTTCCAGATGTGCAGAAGCAGAGTTCAAACATTATGCTGAAATCTACCACTTCAATTTCTCTCTAGCTCACATTTGCCAGATGTGCAGAAGCAGAGTTCTAGGATTATTCTGAAATCTGCCTTGCAATTTTTCTCCAGGTGACATTTTCCAGATGTGCAGAAGCAGAGTTCAAACATTATGCTGAAATCTAACACGTCAATTTCTCTCTTGCTGACATTTTCCAGAGTTGCAGAAGAAGAGTTCCAGGATTATGCTGAAATCAGCTTCTGCATTTTCTCTCTAGCTGACATTTTCCAGATGTGCAGAAGCAGAGTTCTAAGATTATACTGAAATCTACAACTTCAATTTCTCTCTAGCTTACATTTTCCAGATGTGCAGAAGCAGAGTTCCATGATTATGCTGAAATCTGCCTCTGCATTTTCCCTCTAGCTGACATTTTCCAGATGTGCAGAAGCAGAGTTCTAAGATTATGCTGAAAACCACAACATCAATTTCTCTCTAGCTGACTTTTCCAGATGTGCAGAAGCAGAGTTCTAGGATTATTCTGAAATCTGCCTTGCAATTTTTCTCCAGGTGACATTTTCCAGATGTGCAGAAGCAGAGTTCAAACATTATGCTGAAATCTAACACGTCAATTTCTCTCTTGCTGACATTTTCCAGAGTTGCAGAAGAAGAGTTCCAGGATTATGCTGAAATCAGCTTCTGCATTTTCTCTCTAGCTGACATTTTCCAGATGTGCAGAAGCAGAGTTCTAAGATTATACTGAAATCTACAACATCAATTTCTCTCTAGCTTACATTTTCCAGATGTGCAGAAGCAGAGTTCCATGATTATGCTGAAATCTGCCTCTGCATTTTCCCTCTAGCTGACATTTTCCAGATGTGCAGAAGCAGAGTTCTAAGATTATGCTGAAATCTACAACATCAATTTCTCTCTAGCTTACATTTTCCAGATGTGCAGAAGCAGAGTTCAAACATTATGCTGAAATCTAACACGTCAATTTCTCTCTTGCTGACATTTTCCAGAGTTGCAGAAGAAGAGTTCCAGGGTTATGCTGAAATCTGCCTCTGCGTTTTTCCTCTAGCTGACATTTTCCAGATGTGAAAAAGCAGAGTTCAAAGATTATGCTGAAATCTACAACTTCAATTTCTCTCTAGCTTACATTTTCCAGATGTGCAGAAGCAGAGTTCCAGGATTATGCTGAAATCTGCCTCTGCATTTTCTCTCTAGCTGACATTTTCCACATGTGCAGAAGCAGAGTTCAAAGATTATGCTGAAATCTACCACATCAATTTCTCTCTATCTGACATTTTCCAGATGTGCAGAAGCAGAGTTCCAGGATTGTGCTGAAAACCACAACATCAATTTCTCTCTAGCTGACTTTTCCAGATGTGCAGGAGTGTTCCAGGATTATGCTGAAATCTACATCAATTTCTCTCTAGCTGACATTTTCCAGATGTGTAGAAGCAGAGTACCAGCTGTGTGCTGAAACCTGCCTTACAATTTCTCTCTAGCTGACTTTTCCAGATGTGCAGAAGATGAGTTCAAAGATTATGGTGAAATCTGCCACATCAATTTCTGTCTAGCTGACATTTGCCAGATGTGCAGAAGCAGACTTCCAGGATTATGCTGAAATCTGCCTCTTCATTTTCTCTCTAGCTGACATTTTCCACATGTGCAGAAGCAGAGTTCTAAGATTATGCTGAAATCTACAACATCAATTTCTCTCTAGCTGACATTTTCCAGATGTGAGGAAGCAGAGTTCCAGGATTATGCTGAAATCAGCCTCTGCATTTTCTCTCTAGCTGACATTTTCCAGATGTGCAGAAGCAGAGTTCTAAGATTATACTGAAATCTACAACATCAATTTCTCTCTAGCTTACATTTTCCAGATGTGCAGAAGCAGAGTTCCAGGATTATGCTGAAATCTGCCTCTGCATTTTCCCTCTAGCTGACATTTTCCAGATGTGCAGAAGCAGAGTTCTAAGATTATGCTGAAATCTACAACATCAATTTCTCTCTAGCTGACATTTTCCAGATGTGAGGAAGCAGAGTTCCAGGATTATGCTGAAATCAGCCTCTGCATTTTCTCTCTAGCTGACATTTAACAGATGTGCAGAAGCAGAGTTCTAAGATTATGCTGAAATCTACAACATCAATTTCTCTCTAGCTGCCATTTTCCAGATGTGCAGAAGCAGAGTTCAAACATTATGCTGAAATCTACCACTTCAATTTCTCTCTAGCTCACATTTGCCAGATGTGCAGAAGCAGAGTTCTAGGATTATTCTGAAATCTGCCTTGCAATTTTTCTCCAGGTGACATTTTCCAGATGTGCAGAAGCAGAGTTCAAACATTATGCTGAAATCTAACACGTCAATTTCTCTCTTGCTGACATTTTCCAGAGTTGCAGAAGAAGAGTTCCAGGATTATGCTGAAATCAGCTTCTGCATTTTCTCTCTAGCTGACATTTTCCAGATGTGCAGAAGCAGAGTTCTAAGATTATACTGAAATCTACAACATCAATTTCTCTCTAGCTTACATTTTCCAGATGTGCAGAAGCAGAGTTCCATGATTATGCTGAAATCTGCCTCTGCATTTTCCCTCTAGCTGACATTTTCCAGATGTGCAGAAGCAGAGTTCTAAGATTATGCTGAAATCTACAACATCAATTTCTCTCTAGCTGACATTTTCCAGATGTGAGGAAGCAGACTTCCAGGATTATGCTGAAATCAGCCTCTGCATTTTCTCTCTAGCTGACATTTTCCAGATGTGCAGAAGCAGAGTTCTAAGATTATGCTGAAATCTACAACATCAATTTCTCTCTAGCTGCCATTTTCCAGATGTGCAGAAGCAGAGTTCAAACATTATGCTGAAATCTACCACTTCAATTTCTCTCTAGCTCACATTTGCCAGATGTGCAGAAGCAGAGTTCTAGGATTATTCTGAAATCTGCCTTGCAATTTTTCTCCAGGTGACATTTTCCAGATGTGCAGAAGCAGAGTTCAAACATTATGCTGAAATCTAACACGTCAATTTCTCTCTTGCTGACATTTTCCAGAGTTGCAGAAGAAGAGTTCCAGGGTTATGCTGAAATCTGCCTCTGCGTTTTTCCTCTAGCTGACATTTTCCAGATGTGAAAAAGCAGAGTTCAAAGATTATGCTGAAATCTACAACGTCAATTTCTCTCTAGCTTACATTTTCCAGATGTGCAGAAGCAGAGTTCCAGGATTATGCTGAAATCTGCCTCTGCATTTTCTCTCTAGCTGACATTTTCCACATGTGCAGAAGCAGAGTTCAAAGATTATGCTGAAATCTACCACATCAATTTCTCTCTATCTGACATTTTCCAGATGTGCAGAAGCAGAGTTCCAGGATTGTGCTGAAAACCACAACATCAATTTCTCTCTACCTGACTTTCACAGATGTGCAGAAGCAGAGGTCCAGTATTATGCTGAAATCTGCCTTGCAATTTCTCTCTAGCTGACTTTTCCAGATGTGCAGGAGTGTTCCAGGATTATGCTGAAATCTACATCAATTTCTCTCTAGCTGAAATTTTCCAGATGTGCAGATGCAGATTTCCAGGTGTATGCTGAAACCTGCCTTACAATTTCTCTCTAGCTGACATTTTCCAGATGTGTAGAAGCAGAGTTCCAGCTGTGTGCTGAAACCTGCCTTACAATTTCTGTCTAGCTGACTTTTCCAGATGTGCAGAAGATGAGTTCAAAGATTATGGTGAAATCTGCCACATCAATTTCTGTCTAGCTGACATTTGCCAGATGTGCAGAAGTAGAGTTCACGGATTATGCTGAAATCTGCCTCTGCATTTTCCCTCTAGCTGACATTTTCCAGATGTGCAGAAGCTGAGTTCAAAGATTATGGTGAAATCTACCACATCAATTTCTCTCTAGCTGACATTTTCCAGATGTGCAGAAGCTGAGTTCAAAGATTATGGTGAAATCTACCACATCAATTTCACTCTAGCTGACATTTTCCAGATGTGCAGAAGCAGAGTTCAAAGATTATGCTGAAATCTACCACATCAATTTCTCTCTAGCTGACATTTTCCAGATGTGCAGAAGCAGACTTCCAGGATTATGCTGAAATCTGCCTCTTCATTTTCTCTCTAGCTGACATTTTCCACATGTGCAGAAGCAGAGTTCCAAGATTATGCTGAAATCTGCCTTGCAATTTCTCTCTAGCTGACATTTGCCAGATGTGCAGAAGCAGAGTTCCAGGATTATTCTGAAATCTGCCTTGCAATTTTTCTCCAGGTGACATTTTCCAGATGTGCAGAAGCAGAGTTCAAACATGCTGAAATCTAACACATCAATTTCTCTCTTGCTGACATTTTCCAGAGTTGCAGAAGCAGAGTTCCAGGATTATGCTGAAATCAGCTTCTGCATTTTCTCTCTAGCTTACATTTTCCAGATGTGCAGAAGCAGAGTTCCATAATTATGCTGAAATCTGCCTCTGCATTTTCCCTCTAGCTGACATTTTCCAGATGTGCAGAAGCAGAGTTCTAAGATTATGCTGAAATCTACAACATCAATTTCTCTCTAGCTGACATTTTCCAGATGTGAGGAAGCAGAGTTCAAACATTATGCTGAAATCTACCACTTCAATTTCTCTCTAGCTCACATTTGCCAGATGTGCAGAAGCAGAGTTCTAGGATTATTCTGAAATCTGCCTTGCAATTTTTCTCCAGGTGACATTTTCCAGATGTGCAGAAGCAGAGTTCAAACATTATGCTGAAATCTAACACGTCAATTTCTCTCTTGCTGACATTTTCCAGAGTTGCAGAAGAAGAGTTCCAGGGTTATGCTGAAATCTGCCTCTGCGTTTTTCCTCTAGCTGACATTTTCCAGATGTGAAAAAGCAGAGTTCAAAGATTATGCTGAAATCTACAACTTCAATTTCTCTCTAGCTTACATTTTCCAGATGTGCAGAAGCAGAGTTCCAGGATTATGCTGAAATCTGCCTCTGCATTTTCTCTCTAGCTGACATTTTCCACATGTGCAGAAGCAGAGTTCAAAGATTATGCTGAAATCTACCACATCAATTTCTCTCTATCTGACATTTTCCAGATGTGCAGAAGCAGAGTTCCAGGATTGTGCTGAAAACCACAACATCAATTTCTCTCTAGCTGACTTTCACAGATGTGCAGAAGCAGAGGTCCAGTATTATGCTGAAATCTGCCTTGCAATTTCTCTCTAGCTGACTTTTCCAGATGTGTAGAACCAGAGATCCAGGATTATGCTGAAATCTGCCTTGCAATTTGTCTCCAAGTGAAATTTTCCAGATGTGGAGAAGCAGAGTTCAAAGATTATGCTGAAATCTACCACATCAATTTCTCTC
Source organism: Diadophis punctatus similis (assembly GCA_023053685.1). Classification (NCBI taxonomy): domain Eukaryota; kingdom Metazoa; phylum Chordata; class Lepidosauria; order Squamata; family Dipsadidae; genus Diadophis; species Diadophis punctatus. The sequence goes on along the minus strand of JALIGW010000019.1, from coordinate 16,250,458 downwards.
TAGCTGACATTTTCCAGATGTGCAGAAGCAGACTTCCAAGATTATGCTGAAATCTGCCTTGCAATTTCTCTCTAGCTGACATTTGCCAGATGTGCAGAAGCAGAGTTCCACGATTATTCTGAAATCTGCTTTGCAATTTTTCTCCAGGTGACATTTTCCAGATGTGCAGAAGCAGAGTTCAAACATGCTGAAATCTAACACATCAATTTCTCTCTTGCTGACATTTTCCAGAGTTGCAGAAGCAGAGTTCCAGGATTATGCTGAAATCAGCTTCTGCATTTTCTCTCTAGCTGACATTTTCCAGATGTGCAGAAGCAGAGTTCTAAGATTATGCTGAAATCTACAACATCAATTTCTCTCTAGCTGCCATTTTCCAGATGTGCAGAAGCAGAGTTCAAACATTATGCTGAAATCTAACACGTCAATTTCTCTCTTGCTGACATTTTCCAGAGTTGCAGAAGAAGAGTTCCAGGGTTATGCTGAAATCTGCCTCTGCGTTTTTCCTCTAGCTGACATTTTCCAGATGTGAAAAAGCAGAGTTCAAAGATTATGCTGAAATCTACAACTTCAATTTCTCTCTAGCTTACATTTTCCAGATGTGCAGAAGCAGAGTTCCAGGATTATGCTGAAATCTGCCTCTGCATTTTCTCTCTAGCTGACATTTTCCACATGTGCAGAAGCAGAGTTCAAAGATTATGCTGAAATCTACCACATCAATTTCTCTCTATCTGACATTTTCCAGATGTGCAGAAGCAGAGTTCCAGGATTGTGCTGAAAACCACAACATCAATTTCTCTCTAGCTGACTTTTCCAGATGTGCAGGAGTGTTCCAGGATTATGCTGAAATCTACATCAATTTCTCTCTAGCTGACATTTTCCAGATGTGTAGAAGCAGAGTTCCAGCTGTGTGCTGAAATCTGCCTTACAATTTCTCTCTAGCTGACTTTTCCAGATGTGCAGAAGATGAGTTCAAAGATTATGGTGAAATCTGCCACATCAATTTCTGTCTAGCTGACATTTGCCAGATGTGCAGAAGTAGAGTTCAAGGATTATGCTGAAATCTGCCTTGCAAGTTTTCTCAAGCTGACATTTTCCATATGTACAGAATCAGAGTTCCTGGTGTATGCTGAAATCTGCCTTGCAATTTCTCTCTAGCTGACTTTTCCAGATGTGCAGAAGCAGAGTTCAAAGATTATGCTGAAATCTAACACATCAATTTCTCTCTTGCTGACATTTTCCAGATGTGCAGAAGCAGAGTTCCAGGATTATGCTGAAATCTGCCTCTGCATTTTCCCTCTAGCTTACATTTTCCAGATGTGCAGAAGCTGAGTTCAAAGATTATGGTGAAATGTACCACATCAATTTCACTCTAGCTGACATTTTCCAGATGTGCAGAAGCAGAGTTCCAGGATTATGCTGAAATATGCAACATCAATTTCTCTCTAACTGACATTTTCCAGATGTGTAGAACCAGAGTTCCAGGATTATGCTGAAATCTGCCTTGCAATTTGTCTCCAAGTGAAATTTTCCAGATGTGGAGAAGCAGAGTTCAAAGATTATGCTGAAATCTGCCTCTTCATTTTCTCTCTAGCTGACATTTTCCAGATGTGCAGAAGCAGAGTTCCAAGATTATGCTGAAATCTGCCTTGCAATTTCTCTCTAGCTGACATTTGCCAGATGTGCAGAAGCAGAGTTCCAGGATTATTCTGAAATCTGCCTTGCAATTTTTCTCCAGGTGACATTTTCCAGATGTGCAGAAGCAGAGTTCAAACATGCTGAAATCTAACACATCAATTTCTCTCTTGCTGACATTTTCCAGAGTTGCAGAAGCAGAGTTCCAGGATTATGCTGAAATCAGCTTCTGCATTTTCTCTCTAGCTGACATTTTCCAGATGTGCAGAAGCAGAGTTCTAAGATTATACTGAAATCTACAACATCAATTTCTCTCTAGCTTACATTTTCCAGATGTGCAGAAGCAGAGTTCCATGATTATGCTGAAATCTGCCTCTGCATTTTCCCTCTAGCTGACATTTTCCAGATGTGCAGAAGCAGAGTTCTAAGATTATGCTGAAATCTACAACATCAATTTCTCTCTAGCTGACATTTTCCAGATGTGAGGAAGCAGAGTTCCAGGATTATGCTGAAATCAGCCTCTGCATTTTCTCTCTAGCTGACATTTTCCAGATGTGCAGAAGCAGAGTTCTAAGATTATGCTGAAATCTACAACATCAATTTCTCTCTAGCTGCCATTTTCCAGATGTGCAGGAGTGTTCCAGGATTATGCTGAAATCTACATCAATTTCTCTCTAGCTGACATTTTCCAGATGTGTAGAAGCAGAGTTCCAGCTGTGTGCTGAAACCTGCCTTACAATTTCTCTCTAGCTGACTTTTCCAGATGTGCAGAAGATGAGTTCAAAGATTATGGTGAAATCTGCCACATCAATTTCTGTCTAGCTGACATTTGCCAGATGTGCAGAAGCAGACTTCCAGGATTATGCTGAAATCTGCCTCTTCATTTTCTCTCTAGCTGACATTTTCCACATGTGCAGAAGCAGAGTTCTAAGATTATGCTGAAATCTACAACATCAATTTCTCTCTAGCTGACATTTTCCAGATGTGAGGAAGCAGAGTTCCAGGATTATGCTGAAATCAGCCTCTGCATTTTCTCTCTAGCTGACATTTTCCAGATGTGCAGAAGCAGAGTTCTAAGATTATACTGAAATCTACAACATCAATTTCTCTCTAGCTTACATTTTCCAGATGTGCAGAAGCAGAGTTCCAGGATTATGCTGAAATCTGCCTCTGCATTTTCCCTCTAGCTGACATTTTCCAGATGTGCAGAAGCAGAGTTCTAAGATTATGCTGAAATCTACAACATCAATTTCTCTCTAGCTGACATTTTCCAGATGTGAGGAAGCAGAGTTCCAGGATTATGCTGAAATCAGCCTCTGCATTTTCTCTCTAGCTGACATTTAACAGATGTGCAGAAGCAGAGTTCTAAGATTATGCTGAAATCTACAACATCAATTTCTCTCTAGCTGCCATTTTCCAGATGTGCAGAAGCAGAGTTCAAACATTATGCTGAAATCTACCACTTCAATTTCTCTCTAGCTCACATTTGCCAGATGTGCAGAAGCAGAGTTCTAGGATTATTCTGAAATCTGCCTTGCAATTTTTCTCCAGGTGACATTTTCCAGATGTGCAGAAGCAGAGTTCAAACATTATGCTGAAATCTAACACGTCAATTTCTCTCTTGCTGACATTTTCCAGAGTTGCAGAAGAAGAGTTCCAGGATTATGCTGAAATCAGCTTCTGCATTTTCTCTCTAGCTGACATTTTCCAGATGTGCAGAAGCAGAGTTCTAAGATTATACTGAAATCTACAACATCAATTTCTCTCTAGCTTACATTTTCCAGATGTGCAGAAGCAGAGTTCCATGATTATGCTGAAATCTGCCTCTGCATTTTCCCTCTAGCTGACATTTTCCAGATGTGCAGAAGCAGAGTTCTAAGATTATGCTGAAATCTACAACATCAATTTCTCTCTAGCTGACATTTTCCAGATGTGAGGAAGCAGAGTTCCAGGATTATGCTGAAATCAGCCTCTGCATTTTCTCTCTAGCTGACATTTTCCAGATGTGCAGAAGCAGAGTTCTAAGATTATGCTGAAATCTACAACATCAATTTCTCTCTAGCTGCCATTTTCCAGATGTGCAGAAGCAGAGTTCAAACATTATGCTGAAATCTACCACTTCAATTTCTCTCTAGCTCACATTTGCCAGATGTGCAGAAGCAGAGTTCTAGGATTATTCTGAAATCTGCCTTGCAATTTTTCTCCAGGTGACATTTTCCAGATGTGCAGAAGCAGAGTTCAAACATTATGCTGAAATCTAACACGTCAATTTCTCTCTTGCTGACATTTTCCAGAGTTGCAGAAGAAGAGTTCCAGGGTTATGCTGAAATCTGCCTCTGCGTTTTTCCTCTAGCTGACATTTTCCAGATGTGAAAAAGCAGAGTTCAAAGATTATGCTGAAATCTACAACTTCAATTTCTCTCTAGCTTACATTTTCCAGATGTGCAGAAGCAGAGTTCCAGGATTATGCTGAAATCTGCCTCTGCATTTTCTCTCTAGCTGACATTTTCCACATGTGCAGAAGCAGAGTTCAAAGATTATGCTGAAATCTACCACATCAATTTCTCTCTATCTGACATTTTCCAGATGTGCAGAAGCAGAGTTCCAGGATTGTGCTGAAAACCACAACATCAATTTCTCTCTACCTGACTTTCACAGATGTGCAGAAGCAGAGGTCCAGTATTATGCTGAAATCTGCCTTGCAATTTCTCTCTAGCTGACTTTTCCAGATGTGCAGGAGTGTTCCAGGATTATGCTGAAATCTACATCAATTTCTCTCTAGCTGAAATTTTCCAGATGTGCAGATGCAGATTTCCAGGTGTATGCTGAAACCTGCCTTACAATTTCTCTCTAGCTGACATTTTCCAGATGTGTAGAAGCAGAGTTCCAGCTGTGTGCTGAAACCTGCCTTACAATTTCTGTCTAGCTGACTTTTCCAGATGTGCAGAAGATGAGTTCAAAGATTATGGTGAAATCTGCCACATCAATTTCTGTCTAGCTGACATTTGCCAGATGTGCAGAAGTAGAGTTCACGGATTATGCTGAAATCTGCCTCTGCATTTTCCCTCTAGCTGACATTTTCCAGATGTGCAGAAGCTGAGTTCAAAGATTATGGTGAAATCTACCACATCAATTTCTCTCTAGCTGACATTTTCCAGATGTGCAGAAGCAGACTTCCAGGATTATGCTGAAATCTGCCTCTTCATTTTCTCTCTAGCTGACATTTTCCACATGTGCAGAAGCAGAGTTCCAAGATTATGCTGAAATCTGCCTTGCAATTTCTCTCTAGCTGACATTTGCCAGATGTGCAGAAGCAGAGTTCCAGGATTATTCTGAAATCTGCCTTGCAATTTTTCTCCAGGTGACATTTTCCAGATGTGCAGAAGCAGAGTTCAAACATGCTGAAATCTAACACATCAATTTCTCTCTTGCTGACATTTTCCAGAGTTGCAGAAGCAGAGTTCCAGGATTATGCTGAAATCAGCTTCTGCATTTTCTCTCTAGCTGACATTTTCCAGATGTGCAGAAGCAGAGTTCTAAGATTATACTGAAATCTACAACATCAATTTCTCTCTAGCTTACATTTTCCAGATGTGCAGAAGCAGAGTTCCATGATTATGCTGAAATCTGCCTCTGCATTTTCCCTCTAGCTGACATTTTCCAGATGTGCAGAAGCAGAGTTCTAAGATTATGCTGAAATCTACAACATCAATTTCTCTCTAGCTGACATTTTCCAGATGTGAGGAAGCAGAGTTCCAGGATTATGCTGAAATCAGCCTCTGCATTTTCTCTCTAGCTGACATTTTCCAGATGTGCAGAAGCAGAGTTCTAAGATTATGCTGAAATCTACAACATCAATTTCTCTCTAGCTGCCATTTTCCAGATGTGCAGAAGCAGAGTTCAAACATTATGCTGAAATCTACCACTTCAATTTCTCTCTAGCTCACATTTGCCAGATGTGCAGAAGCAGAGTTCTAGGATTATTCTGAAATCTGCCTTGCAATTTTTCTCCAGGTGACATTTTCCAGATGTGCAGAAGCAGAGTTCAAACATTATGCTGAAATCTAACACGTCAATTTCTCTCTTGCTGACATTTTCCAGAGTTGCAGAAGAAGAGTTCCAGGGTTATGCTGAAATCTGCCTCTGCGTTTTTCCTCTAGCTGACATTTTCCAGATGTGAAAAAGCAGAGTTCAAAGATTATGCTGAAATCTACAACTTCAATTTCTCTCTAGCTTACATTTTCCAGATGTGCAGAAGCAGAGTTCCAGGATTATGCTGAAATCTGCCTCTGCATTTTCTCTCTAGCTGACATTTTCCACATGTGCAGAAGCAGAGTTCAAAGATTATGCTGAAATCTACCACATCAATTTCTCTCTATCTGACATTTTCCAGATGTGCAGAAGCAGAGTTCCAGGATTGTGCTGAAAACCACAACATCAATTTCTCTCTAGCTGACTTTCACAGATGTGCAGAAGCAGAGGTCCAGTATTATGCTGAAATCTGCCTTGCAATTTCTCTCTAGCTGACTTTTCCAGATGTGTAGAACCAGAGATCCAGGATTATGCTGAAATCTGCCTTGCAATTTGTCTCCAAGTGAAATTTTCCAGATGTGGAGAAGCAGAGTTCAAAGATTATGCTGAAATCTACCACATCAATTTCTCTCTAGCTGACATTTTCCAGATGTGCAGAAGCAGACTTCCAAGATTATGCTGAAATCTGCCTTGCAATTTCTCTCTAGCTGACATTTGCCAGATGTGCAGAAGCAGAGTTCCACGATTATTCTGAAATCTGCTTTGCAATTTTTCTCCAGGTGACATTTTCCAGATGTGCAGAAGCAGAGTTCAAACATGCTGAAATCTAACACATCAATTTCTCTCTTGCTGACATTTTCCAGAGTTGCAGAAGCAGAGTTCCAGGATTATGCTGAAATCAGCTTCTGCATTTTCTCTCTAGCTGACATTTTCCAGATGTGCAAAAGCAGAGTTCTAAGATTATGCTGAAATCTACAACATCAATTTCTCTCTAGCTGACAATTTCTAGATGTGAGGAAGCAGAGTTCTAGGATTATGCTGAAATCAGCCTCTGCATTTTCTCTCTAGCTGACATTTTCCAGATGTGCAGAAGCAGAGTTCTAAGATTATGCTGAAATCTACAACATCAATTTCTCTCTAGCTGCCATTTTCCAGATGTGCAGAAGCAGAGTTCAAACATTATGCTGAAATCTAACACGTCAATTTCTCTCTTGCTGACATTTTCCAGAGTTGCAGAAGAAGAGTTCCAGGGTTATGCTGAAATCTGCCTCTGCGTTTTTCCTCTAGCTGACATTTTCCAGATGTGAAAAAGCAGAGTTCAAAGATTATGCTGAAATCTACAACTTCAATTTCTCTCTAGCTTACATTTTCCAGATGTGCAGAAGCAGAGTTCCAGGATTATGCTGAAATCTGCCTCTGCATTTTCTCTCTAGCTGACATTTTCCACATGTGCAGAAGCAGAGTTCAAAGATTATGCTGAAATCTACCACATCAATTTCTCTCTATCTGACATTTTCCAGATGTGCAGAAGCAGAGTTCCAGGATTGTGCTGAAAACCACAACATCAATTTCTCTCTAGCTGACTTTTCCAGATGTGCAGGAGTGTTCCAGGATTATGCTGAAATCTACATCAATTTCTCTCTAGCTGACATTTTCCAGATGTGTAGAAGCAGAGTTCCAGCTGTGTGCTGAAATCTGCCTTACAATTTCTCTCTAGCTGACTTTTCCAGATGTGCAGAAGATGAGTTCAAAGATTATGGTGAAATCTGCCACATCAATTTCTGTCTAGCTGACATTTGCCAGATGTGCAGAAGTAGAGTTCAAGGATTATGCTGAAATCTGCCTTGCAAGTTTTCTCAAGCTGACATTTTCCATATGTACAGAATCAGAGTTCCTGGTGTATGCTGAAATCTGCCTTGCAATTTCTCTCTAGCTGACTTTTCCAGATGTGCAGAAGCAGAGTTCAAAGATTATGCTGAAATCTAACACATCAATTTCTCTCTTGCTGACATTTTCCAGATGTGCAGAAGCAGAGTTCCAGGATTATGCTGAAATATGCAACATCAATTTCTCTCTAACTGACATTTTCCAGATGTGTAGAACCAGAGTTCCAGGATTATGCTGAAATCTGCCTTGCAATTTGTCTCCAAGTGAAATTTTCCAGATGTGGAGAAGCAGAGTTCAAAGATTATGCTGAAATCTGCCTCTTCATTTTCTCTCTAGCTGACATTTTCCAGATGTGCAGAAGCAGAGTTCCAAGATTATGCTGAAATCTGCCTTGCAATTTCTCTCTAGCTGACATTTGCCAGATGTGCAGAAGCAGAGTTCCAGGATTATTCTGAAATCTGCCTTGCAATTTTTCTCCAGGTGACATTTTCCAGATGTGCAGAAGCAGAGTTCAAACATGCTGAAATCTAACACATCAATTTCTCTCTTGCTGACATTTTCCAGAGTTGCAGAAGCAGAGTTCCAGGATTATGCTGAAATCAGCTTCTGCATTTTCTCTCTAGCTGACATTTTCCAGATGTGCAGAAGCAGAGTTCTAAGATTATACTGAAATCTACAACATCAATTTCTCTCTAGCTTACATTTTCCAGATGTGCAGAAGCAGAGTTCCATGATTATGCTGAAATCTGCCTCTGCATTTTCCCTCTAGCTGACATTTTCCAGATGTGCAGAAGCAGAGTTCTAAGATTATGCTGAAATCTACAACATCAATTTCTCTCTAGCTGACATTTTCCAGATGTGAGGAAGCAGAGTTCCAGGATTATGCTGAAATCAGCCTCTGCATTTTCTCTCTAGCTGACATTTTCCAGATGTGCAGAAGCAGAGTTCTAAGATTATGCTGAAATCTACAACATCAATTTCTCTCTAGCTGCCATTTTCCAGATGTGCAGAAGCAGAGTTCAAACATTATGCTGAAATCTACCACTTCAATTTCTCTCTAGCTCACATTTGCCAGATGTGCAGAAGCAGAGTTCTAGGATTATTCTGAAATCTGCCTTGCAATTTTTCTCCAGGTGACATTTTCCAGATGTGCAGAAGCAGAGTTCAAACATTATGCTGAAATCTAACACGTCAATTTCTCTCTTGCTGACATTTTCCAGAGTTGCAGAAGAAGAGTTCCAGGGTTATGCTGAAATCTGCCTCTGCGTTTTTCCTCTAGCTGACATTTTCCAGATGTGAAAAAGCAGAGTTCAAAGATTATGCTGAAATCTACAACTTCAATTTCTCTCTAGCTTACATTTTCCAGATGTGCAGAAGCAGAGTTCCAGGATTATGCTGAAATCTGCCTCTGCATTTTCTCTCTAGCTGACATTTTCCACATGTGCAGAAGCAGAGTTCAAAGATTATGCTGAAATCTACCACATCAATTTCTCTCTATCTGACATTTTCCAGATGTGCAGAAGCAGAGTTCCAGGATTGTGCTGAAAACCACAACATCAATTTCTCTCTAGCTGACTTTCACAGATGTGCAGAAGCAGAGGTCCAGTATTATGCTGAAATCTGCCTTGCAATTTCTCTCTAGCTGACTTTTCCAGATGTGTAGAACCAGAGATCCAGGATTATGCTGAAATCTGCCTTGCAATTTGTCTCCAAGTGAAATTTTCCAGATGTGGAGAAGCAGAGTTCAAAGATTATGCTGAAATCTACCACATCAATTTCTCTCTAGCTGACATTTTCCAGATGTGCAGAAGCAGACTTCCAAGATTATGCTGAAATCTGCCTTGCAATTTCTCTCTAGCTGACATTTGCCAGATGTGCAGAAGCAGAGTTCCACGATTATTCTGAAATCTGCTTTGCAATTTTTCTCCAGGTGACATTTTCCAGATGTGCAGAAGCAGAGTTCAAACATGCTGAAATCTAACACATCAATTTCTCTCTTGCTGACATTTTCCAGAGTTGCAGAAGCAGAGTTCCAGGATTATGCTGAAATCAGCTTCTGCATTTTCTCTCTAGCTGACATTTTCCAGATGTGCAAAAGCAGAGTTCTAAGATTATGCTGAAATCTACAACATCAATTTCTCTCTAGCTGACAATTTCTAGATGTGAGGAAGCAGAGTTCTAGGATTATGCTGAAATCAGCCTCTGCATTTTCTCTCTAGCTGACATTTTCCAGATGTGCAGAAGCAGAGTTCTAAGATTATGCTGAAATCTACAACATCAATTTCTCTCTAGCTGCCATTTTCCAGATGTGCAGAAGCAGAGTTCAAACATTATGCTGAAATCTAACACGTCAATTTCTCTCTTGCTGACATTTTCCAGAGTTGCAGAAGAAGAGTTCCAGGGTTATGCTGAAATCTGCCTCTGCGTTTTTCCTCTAGCTGACATTTTCCAGATGTGAAAAAGCAGAGTTCAAAGATTATGCTGAAATCTACAACTTCAATTTCTCTCTAGCTTACATTTTCCAGATGTGCAGAAGCAGAGTTCCAGGATTATGCTGAAATCTGCCTCTGCATTTTCTCTCTAGCTGACATTTTCCACATGTGCAGAAGCAGAGTTCAAAGATTATGCTGAAATCTACCACATCAATTTCTCTCTATCTGACATTTTCCAGATGTGCAGAAGCAGAGTTCCAGGATTGTGCTGAAAACCACAACATCAATTTCTCTCTAGCTGACTTTTCCAGATGTGCAGGAGTGTTCCAGGATTATGCTGAAATCTACATCAATTTCTCTCTAGCTGACATTTTCCAGATGTGTAGAAGCAGAGTTCCAGCTGTGTGCTGAAATCTGCCTTACAATTTCTCTCTAGCTGACTTTTCCAGATGTGCAGAAGATGAGTTCAAAGATTATGGTGAAATCTGCCACATCAATTTCTGTCTAGCTGACATTTGCCAGATGTGCAGAAGTAGAGTTCAAGGATTATGCTGAAATCTGCCTTGCAAGTTTTCTCAAGCTGACATTTTCCATATGTACAGAATCAGAGTTCCTGGTGTATGCTGAAATCTGCCTTGCAATTTCTCTCTAGCTGACTTTTCCAGATGTGCAGAAGCAGAGTTCAAAGATTATGCTGAAATCTAACACATCAATTTCTCTCTTGCTGACATTTTCCAGATGTGCAGAAGCAGAGTTCCAGGATTATGCTGAAATCTGCCTCTGCATTTTCCCTCTAGCTTACATTTTCCAGATGTGCAGAAGCTGAGTTCAAAGATTATGGTGAAATCTACCACATCAATTTCACTCTAGCTGACATTTTCCAGATGTGCAGAAGCAGAGTTCCAGGATTATGCTGAAATATGCAACATCAATTTCTCTCTAACTGACATTTTCCAGATGTGTAGAACCAGAGTTCCAGGATTATGCTGAAATCTGCCTTGCAATTTGTCTCCAAGTGAAATTTTCCAGATGTGGAGAAGCAGAGTTCAAAGATTATGCTGAAATCTGCCTCTTCATTTTCTCTCTAGCTGACATTTTCCAGATGTGCAGAAGCAGAGTTCCAAGATTATGCTGAAATCTGCCTTGCAATTTCTCTCTAGCTGACATTTGCCAGATGTGCAGAAGCAGAGTTCCAGGATTATTCTGAAATCTGCCTTGCAATTTTTCTCCAGGTGACATTTTCCAGATGTGCAGAAGCAGAGTTCAAACATGCTGAAATCTAACACATCAATTTCTCTCTTGCTGACATTTTCCAGAGTTGCAGAAGCAGAGTTCCAGGATTATGCTGAAATCAGCTTCTGCATTTTCTCTCTAGCTGACATTTTCCAGATGTGCAGAAGCAGAGTTCTAAGATTATACTGAAATCTACAACTTCAATTTCTCTCTAGCTGACATTTTCCAGATGTGCAGAAGCAGAGTTCCAGGATTGTGCTGAAAACCACAACATCAATTTCTCTCTACCTGACTTTCACAGATGTGCAGGAGTGTTCCAGGATTATGCTGAAATCTACATCAATTTCTCTCTAGCTGAAATTTTCCAGATGTGCAGATGCAGATTTCCAGGTGTATGCTGAAACCTGCCTTACAATTTCTCTCTAGCTGACATTTTCCAGATGTGTAGAAGCAGAGTTCCAGCTGTGTGCTGAAACCTGCCTTACAATTTCTGTCTAGCTGACTTTTCCAGATGTGCAGAAGATGAGTTCAAAGATTATGGTGAAATCTGCCACATCAATTTCTGTCTAGCTGACATTTGCCAGATGTGCAGAAGTAGAGTTCACGGATTATGCTGAAATCTGCCTCTGCATTTTCCCTCTAGCTGACATTTTCCAGATGTGCAGAAGCTGAGTTCAAAGATTATGGTGAAATCTACCACATCAATTTCTCTCTAGCTGACATTTTCCAGATGTGCAGAAGCTGAGTTCAAAGATTATGGTGAAATCTACCACATCGATTTCACTCTAGCTGACATTTTCCAGATGTGCAGAAGCAGAGTTCAAAGATTATGCTGAAATCTACCACATCAATTTCTCTCTAGCTGACATTTTCCAGATGTGCAGAAGCAGACTTCCAGGATTATGCTGAAATCTGCCTCTTCATTTTCTCTCTAGCTGACATTTTCCACATGTGCAGAAGCAGAGTTCCAAGATTATGCTGAAATCTGCCTTGCAATTTCTCTCTAGCTGACATTTGCCAGATGTGCAGAAGCAGAGTTCCAGGATTATTCTGAAATCTGCCTTGCAATTTTTCTCCAGGTGACATTTTCCAGATGTGCAGAAGCAGAGTTCAAACATGCTGAAATCTAACACATCAATTTCTCTCTTGCTGACATTTTCCAGAGTTGCAGAAGCAGAGTTCCAGGATTATGCTGAAATCAGCTTCTGCATTTTCTCTCTAGCTGACATTTTCCAGATGTGCAGAAGCAGAGTTCTAAGATTATACTGAAATCTACAACATCAATTTCTCTCTAGCTTACATTTTCCAGATGTGCAGAAGCAGAGTTCCATGATTATGCTGAAATCTGCCTCTGCATTTTCCCTCTAGCTGACATTTTCCAGATGTGCAGAAGCAGAGTTCTAAGATTATGCTGAAATCTACAACATCAATTTCTCTCTAGCTGACATTTTCCAGATGTGAGGAAGCAGAGTTCCAGGATTATGCTGAAATCAGCCTCTGCATTTTCTCTCTAGCTGACATTTTCCAGATGTGCAGAAGCAGAGTTCTAAGATTATGCTGAAATCTACAACATCAATTTCTCTCTAGCTGCCATTTTCCAGATGTGCAGAAGCAGAGTTCAAACATTATGCTGAAATCTACCACTTCAATTTCTCTCTAGCTCACATTTGCCAGATGTGCAGAAGCAGAGTTCTAGGATTATTCTGAAATCTGCCTTGCAATTTTTCTCCAGGTGACATTTTCCAGATGTGCAGAAGCAGAGTTCAAACATTATGCTGAAATCTAACACGTCAATTTCTCTCTTGCTGACATTTTCCAGAGTTGCAGAAGAAGAGTTCCAGGGTTATGCTGAAATCTGCCTCTGCGTTTTTCCTCTAGCTGACATTTTCCAGATGTGAAAAAGCAGAGTTCAAAGATTATGCTGAAATCTACAACTTCAATTTCTCTCTAGCTTACATTTTCCAGATGTGCAGAAGCAGAGTTCCAGGATTATGCTGAAATCTGCCTCTGCATTTTCTCTCTAGCTGACATTTTCCACATGTGCAGAAGCAGAGTTCAAAGATTATGCTGAAATCTACCACATCAATTTCTCTCTATCTGACATTTTCCAGATGTGCAGAAGCAGAGTTCCAGGATTGTGCTGAAAACCACAACATCAATTTCTCTCTAGCTGACTTTCACAGATGTGCAGAAGCAGAGGTCCAGTATTATGCTGAAATCTGCCTTGCAATTTCTCTCTAGCTGACTTTTCCAGATGTGTAGAACCAGAGATCCAGGATTATGCTGAAATCTGCCTTGCAATTTGTCTCCAAGTGAAATTTTCCAGATGTGGAGAAGCAGAGTTCAAAGATTATGCTGAAATCTACCACATCAATTTCTCTCTAGCTGACATTTTCCAGATGTGCAGAAGCAGACTTCCAAGATTATGCTGAAATCTGCCTTGCAATTTCTCTCTAGCTGACATTTGCCAGATGTGCAGAAGCAGAGTTCCACGATTATTCTGAAATCTGCTTTGCAATTTTTCTCCAGGTGACATTTTCCAGATGTGCAGAAGCAGAGTTCAAACATGCTGAAATCTAACACATCAATTTCTCTCTTGCTGACATTTTCCAGAGTTGCAGAAGCAGAGTTCCAGGATTATGCTGAAATCAGCTTCTGCATTTTCTCTCTAGCTGACATTTTCCAGATGTGCAAAAGCAGAGTTCTAAGATTATGCTGAAATCTACAACATCAATTTCTCTCTAGCTGACAATTTCTAGATGTGAGGAAGCAGAGTTCTAGGATTATGCTGAAATCAGCCTCTGCATTTTCTCTCTAGCTGACATTTTCCAGATGTGCAGAAGCAGAGTTCTAAGATTATGCTGAAATCTACAACATCAATTTCTCTCTAGCTGCCATTTTCCAGATGTGCAGAAGCAGAGTTCAAACATTATGCTGAAATCTAACACGTCAATTTCTCTCTTGCTGACATTTTCCAGAGTTGCAGAAGAAGAGTTCCAGGGTTATGCTGAAATCTGCCTCTGCGTTTTTCCTCTAGCTGACATTTTCCAGATGTGAAAAAGCAGAGTTCAAAGATTATGCTGAAATCTACAACTTCAATTTCTCTCTAGCTTACATTTTCCAGATGTGCAGAAGCAGAGTTCCAGGATTATGCTGAAATCTGCCTCTGCATTTTCTCTCTAGCTGACATTTTCCACATGTGCAGAAGCAGAGTTCAAAGATTATGCTGAAATCTACCACATCAATTTCTCTCTATCTGACATTTTCCAGATGTGCAGAAGCAGAGTTCCAGGATTGTGCTGAAAACCACAACATCAATTTCTCTCTAGCTGACTTTTCCAGATGTGCAGGAGTGTTCCAGGATTATGCTGAAATCTACATCAATTTCTCTCTAGCTGACATTTTCCAGATGTGTAGAAGCAGAGTTCCAGCTGTGTGCTGAAATCTGCCTTACAATTTCTCTCTAGCTGACTTTTCCAGATGTGCAGAAGATGAGTTCAAAGATTATGGTGAAATCTGCCACATCAATTTCTGTCTAGCTGACATTTGCCAGATGTGCAGAAGTAGAGTTCAAGGATTATGCTGAAATCTGCCTTGCAAGTTTTCTCAAGCTGACATTTTCCATATGTACAGAATCAGAGTTCCTGGTGTATGCTGAAATCTGCCTTGCAATTTCTCTCTAGATGACTTTTCCAGATGTGCAGAAGCAGAGTTCAAAGATTATGCTGAAATCTAACACATCAATTTCTCTCTTGCTGACATTTTCCAGATGTGCAGAAGCAGAGTTCCAGGATTATGCTGAAATCTGCCTCTGCATTTTCCCTCTAGCTTACATTTTCCAGATGTGCAGAAGCTGAGTTCAAAGATTATGGTGAAATCTACCACATCAATTTCACTCTAGCTGACATTTTCCAGATGTGCAGAAGCAGAGTTCCAGGATTATGCTGAAATATGCAACATCAATTTCTCTCTAACTGACATTTTCCAGATGTGTAGAACCAGAGTTCCAGGATTATGCTGAAATCTGCCTTGCAATTTGTCTCCAAGTGAAATTTTCCAGATGTGGAGAAGCAGAGTTCAAAGATTATGCTGAAATCTGCCTCTTCATTTTCTCTCTAGCTGACATTTTCCAGATGTGCAGAAGCAGAGTTCCAAGATTATGCTGAAATCTGCCTTGCAATTTCTCTCTAGCTGACATTTGCCAGATGTGCAGAAGCAGAGTTCCAGGATTATTCTGAAATCTGCCTTGCAATTTTTCTCCAGGTGACATTTTCCAGATGTGCAGAAGCAGAGTTCAAACATGCTGAAATCTAACACATCAATTTCTCTCTTGCTGACATTTTCCAGAGTTGCAGAAGCAGAGTTCCAGGATTATGCTGAAATCAGCTTCTGCATTTTCTCTCTAGCTGACATTTTCCAGATGTGCAGAAGCAGAGTTCTAAGATTATACTGAAATCTACAACATCAATTTCTCTCTAGCTTACATTTTCCAGATGTGCATAAGCAGAGTTCCATGATTATGCTGAAATCTGCCTCTGCATTTTCCCTCTAGCTGACATTTTCCAGATGTGCAGAAGCAGAGTTCTAAGATTATGCTGAAATCTACAACATCAATTTCTCTCTAGCTGACATTTTCCAGATGTGAGGAAGCAGAGTTCCAGGATTATGCTGAAATCAGCCTCTGCATTTTCTCTCTAGCTGACATTTTCCAGATGTGCAGAAGCAGAGTTCTAAGATTATGCTGAAATCTACAACATCAATTTCTCTCTAGCTGCCATTTTCCAGATGTGCAGAAGCAGAGTTCAAACATTATGCTGAAATCTACCACTTCAATTTCTCTCTAGCTCACATTTGCCAGATGTGCAGAAGCAGAGTTCTAGGATTATTCTGAAATCTGCCTTGCAATTTTTCTCCAGGTGACATTTTCCAGATGTGCAGAAGCAGAGTTCAAACATTATGCTGAAATCTAACACGTAAATTTCTCTCTTGCTGACATTTTCCAGAGTTGCAGAAGAAGAGTTCCAGGGTTATGCTGAAATCTGCCTCTGCGTTTTTCCTCTAGCTGACATTTTCCAGATGTGAAAAAGCAGAGTTCAAAGATTTTGCTGAAATCTACAACTTCAATTTCTCTCTAGCTTACATTTTCCAGATGTGCAGAAGCAGAGTTCCAGGATTATGCTGAAATCTGCCTCTGCATTTTCTCTCTAGCTGACATTTTCCACATGTGCAGAAGCAGAGTTCAAAGATTATGCTGAAATCTACCACATCAATTTCTCTCTATCTGACATTTTCCAGATGTGCAGAAGCAGAGTTCCAGGATTGTGCTGAAAACCACAACATCAATTTCTCTCTAGCTGACTTTCACAGATGTGCAGAAGCAGAGGTCCAGTATTATGCTGAAATCTGCCTTGCAATTTCTCTCTAGCTGACTTTTCCAGATGTGTAGAACCAGAGATCCAGGATTATGCTGAAATCTGCCTTGCAATTTGTCTCCAAGTGAAATTTTCCAGATGTGGAGAAGCAGAGTTCAAAGATTATGCTGAAATCTACCACATCAATTTCTCTCTAGCTGACATTTTCCAGATGTGCAGAAGCAGACTTCCAAGATTATGCTGAAATCTGCCTTGCAATTTCTCTCTAGCTGACATTTGCCAGATGTGCAGAAGCAGAGTTCCACGATTATTCTGAAATCTGCTTTGCAATTTTTCTCCAGGTGACATTTTCCAGATGTGCAGAAGCAGAGTTCAAACATGCTGAAATCTAACACATCAATTTCTCTCTTGCTGACATTTTCCAGAGTTGCAGAAGCAGAGTTCCAGGATTATGCTGAAATCAGCTTCTGCATTTTCTCTCTAGCTGACATTTTCCAGATGTGCAAAAGCAGAGTTCTAAGATTATGCTGAAATCTACAACATCAATTTCTCTCTAGCTGACAATTTCTAGATGTGAGGAAGCAGAGTTCTAGGATTATGCTGAAATCAGCCTCTGCATTTTCTCTCTAGCTGACATTTTCCAGATGTGCAGAAGCAGAGTTCTAAGATTATGCTGAAATCTACAACATCAATTTCTCTCTAGCTGCCATTTTCCAGATGTGCAGAAGCAGAGTTCAAACATTATGCTGAAATCTAACACGTCAATTTCTCTCTTGCTGACATTTTCCAGAGTTGCAGAAGAAGAGTTCCAGGGTTATGCTGAAATCTGCCTCTGCGTTTTTCCTCTAGCTGACATTTTCCAGATGTGAAAAAGCAGAGTTCAAAGATTATGCTGAAATCTACAACTTCAATTTCTCTCTAGCTTACATTTTCCAGATGTGCAGAAGCAGAGTTCCAGGATTATGCTGAAATCTGCCTCTGCATTGTCTCTCTAGCTGACATTTTCCACATGTGCAGAAGCAGAGTTCAAAGATTATGCTGAAATCTACCACATCAATTTCTCTCTATCTGACATTTTCCAGATGTGCAGAAGCAGAGTTCCAGGATTGTGCTGAAAACCACAACATCAATTTCTCTCTAGCTGACTTTTCCAGATGTGCAGGAGTGTTCCAGGATTATGCTGAAATCTACATCAATTTCTCTCTAGCTGACATTTTCCAGATGTGTAGAAGCAGAGTTCCAGCTGTGTGCTGAAATCTGCCTTACAATTTCTCTCTAGCTGACTTTTCCAGATGTGCAGAAGATGAGTTCAAAGATTATGGTGAAATCTGCCACATCAATTTCTGTCTAGCTGACATTTGCCAGATGTGCAGAAGTAGAGTTCAAGGATTATGCTGAAATCTGCCTTGCAAGTTTTCTCAAGCTGACATTTTCCATATGTACAGAATCAGAGTTCCTGGTGTATGCTGAAATCTGCCTTGCAATTTCTCTCTAGCTGACTTTTCCAGATGTGCAGAAGCAGAGTTCAAAGATTATGCTGAAATCTAACACATCAATTTCTCTCTTGCTGACATTTTCCAGATGTGCAGAAGCAGAGTTCCAGGATTATGCTGAAATCTGCCTCTGCATTTTCCCTCTAGCTTACATTTTCCAGATGTGCAGAAGCTGAGTTCAAAGATTATGGTGAAATCTACCACATCAATTTCACTCTAGCTGACATTTTCCAGATGTGCAGAAGCAGAGTTCCAGGATTATGCTGAAATATGCAACATCAATTTCTCTCTAACTGACATTTTCCAGATGTGTAGAACCAGAGTTCCAGGATTATGCTGAAATCTGCCTTGCAATTTGTCTCCAAGTGAAATTTTCCAGATGTGGAGAAGCAGAGTTCAAAGATTATGCTGAAATCTGCCTCTTCATTTTCTCTCTAGCTGACATTTTCCAGATGTGCAGAAGCAGAGTTCCAAGATTATGCTGAAATCTGCCTTGCAATTTCTCTCTAGCTGACATTTGCCAGATGTGCAGAAGCAGAGTTCCAGGATTATTCTGAAATCTGCCTTGCAATTTTTCTCCAGGTGACATTTTCCAGATGTGCAGAAGCAGAGTTCAAACATGCTGAAATCTAACACATCAATTTCTCTCTTGCTGACATTTTCCAGAGTTGCAGAAGCAGAGTTCCAGGATTATGCTGAAATCAGCTTCTGCATTTTCTCTCTAGCTGACATTTTCCAGATGTGCAGAAGCAGAGTTCTAAGATTATACTGAAATCTACAACATCAATTTCTCTCTAGCTTACATTTTCCAGATGTGCATAAGCAGAGTTCCATGATTATGCTGAAATCTGCCTCTGCATTTTCCCTCTAGCTGACATTTTCCAGATGTGCAGAAGCAGAGTTCTAAGATTATGCTGAAATCTACAACATCAATTTCTCTCTAGCTGACATTTTCCAGATGTGAGGAAGCAGAGTTCCAGGATTATGCTGAAATCAGCCTCTGCATTTTCTCTCTAGCTGACATTTTCCAGATGTGCAGAAGCAGAGTTCTAAGATTATGCTGAAATCTACAACATCAATTTCTCTCTAGCTGCCATTTTCCAGATGTGCAGAAGCAGAGTTCAAACATTATGCTGAAATCTACCACTTCAATTTCTCTCTAGCTCACATTTGCCAGATGTGCAGAAGCAGAGTTCTAGGATTATTCTGAAATCTGCCTTGCAATTTTTCTCCAGGTGACATTTTCCAGATGTGCAGAAGCAGAGTTCAAACATTATGCTGAAATCTAACACGTCAATTTCTCTCTTGCTGACATTTTCCAGAGTTGCAGAAGAAGAGTTCCAGGGTTATGCTGAAATCTGCCTCTGCGTTTTTCCTCTAGCTGACATTTTCCAGATGTGAAAAAGCAGAGTTCAAAGATTATGCTGAAATCTACAACTTCAATTTCTCTCTAGCTTACATTTTCCAGATGTGCAGAAGCAGAGTTCCAAGATTATGCTGAAATCTGCCTTGCAATTTCTCTCTAGCTGACATTTGCCAGATGTGCAGAAGCAGAGTTCCAGGATTATTCTGAAATCTGCCTTGCAATTTTTCTCCAGGTGACATTTTCCAGATGTGCAGAAGCAGAGTTCAAACATGCTGAAATCTAACACATCAATTTCTCTCTTGCTGACATTTTCCAGAGTTGCAGAAGCAGAGTTCCAGGATTATGCTGAAATCAGCTTCTGCATTTTCTCTCTAGCTGACATTTTCCAGATGTGCAGAAGCAGAGTTCTAAGATTATACTAAAATCTACAACATCAATTTCTCTCTAGCTTACATTTTCCAGATGTGCAGAAGCAGAGTTCCATGATTATGCTGAAATCTGCCTCTGCATTTTCCCTCTAGCTGACATTTTCCAGATGTGCAGAAGCAGAGTTCTAAGATTATGCTGAAATCTACAACATCAATTTCTCTCTAGCTGCCATTTTCCAGATGTGCAGAAGCAGAGTTCAAACATTATGCTGAAATCTACCACTTCAATTTCTCTCTAGCTCACATTTGCCAGATGTGCAGAAGCAGAGTTCTAGGATTATTCTGAAATCTGCCTTGCAATTTTTCTCCAAGTGAAATTTTCCAGATGTGGAGAAGCAGAGTTCAAAGATTATGCTGAAATCTACCACATCAATTTCTCTCTAGCTGACATTTTCCAGATGTGCAGAAGCAGACTTCCAGGATTATGCTGAAATCTGCCTCTGCATTTTCTCTCTAGCTGACATTTTCCACATGTGCAGAAGCAGAGTTCCAAGATTATGCTGAAATCTGCCTTGCAATTTCTCTCTAGCTGACATTTGCCAGATGTGCAGAAGCAGAGTTCCAGGATTATTCTGAAATCTGCTTTGCAATTTTTCTCCAGGTGACATTTTCCAGATGTGCAGAAGCAGAGTTCAAACATGCTGAAATCTAACACATCAATTTCTCTCTTGCTGACTTTTTCCAGAGTTGCAGAAGCAGAGTTCCAGGATTATGCTGAAATCAGCTTCTGCATTTTCTCTCTAGCTGACATTTTCCAGATGTGCAGAAGCAGAGTTCTAAGATTATACTGAAATCTACAACTTCAATTTCTCTCTAGCTTACATTTTCCAGATGTGCAGAAGCAGAGTTCCATGATTATGCTGAAATCTGCCTCTGCATTTTCCCTCTAGCTGACATTTTCCAGATGTGCAAAAGCAGAGTTCGAAGATTATGCTGAAATCTACCACATCAATTTCTCTCTAGCTGACAATTTCCAGATGTGCAGAAGCAGAGTTAAAGGATTATGCTGAAATATGCAACATCAATTTCTCTCTAACTGACATTTTCCAGATGTGTAGAACCAGAGATCCAGGATTATGCTGAAATCTGCCTTGCAATTTGTCTCCAAGTGAAATTTTCCAGATGTGGAGAAGCAGAGTTCAAAGATTATGCTGAAATCTACCACATCAATTTCTCTCTAGCTGACATTTTCCAGATGTGCAGAAGCAGACTTCCAGGATTATGCTGAAATCTGTCTCTGCATTTTCTCTCTAGCTGACATTTTCCACATGTGCAGAAGCAGAGTTCCAAGATTATGCTGAAATCTGCCTTGCAATTTCTCTCTAGCTGACATTTGCCAGATGTGCAGAAGCAGAGTTCCAGGATTATTCTGAAATCTGATTTGCAATTTTTCTCCAGGTGACATTTTTCAGATGTGCAGAAGCAGAGTTCAAACATGCTGAAATCTAACACATCAATTTCTCTCTTGCTGACATTTTCCAGAGTTGCAGAAGCAGAGTTCCAGGATTATGCTGAAATCAGCTTCTGCATTTTCTCTCTAGCTGACATTTTCCAGATGTGCAGAAGCAGAGTTCTAAGATTATACTGAAATCTACAACTTCAATTTCTCTCTAGCTTACATTTTCCAGATGTGCAGAAGCAGAGTTCCATGATTATGCTGAAATCTGCCTCTGCATTTTCCCTCTAGCTGACATTTTCCAGATGTGCAGAAGCAGAGTTCTAAGATTATGCTGAAATCTACAACATCAATTTCTCTCTAGCTGACAATTTCTAGATGTGAGGAAGCAGAGTTCTAGGATTATGCTGAAATCAGCCTCTGCATTTTCTCTCTAGCTGACATTTTCCAGATGTGTAGAAGCAGAGTTCTAAGATTATGCTGAAATCTACAACATCAATTTCTCTCTAGCTGCCATTTTCCAGATGTGCAGAAGCAGAGTTCAAACATTATGCTGAAATCTAACACGTCAATTTCTCTCTTGCTGACATTTTCCAGAGTTGCAGAAGAAGAGTTCCAGGGTTATGCTGAAATCTGCCTCTGCGTTTTTCCTCTAGCTGACATTTTCCAGATGTGAAAAAGCAGAGTTCAAAGATTATGCTGAAATCTACAACTTCAATTTCTCTCTAGCTTACATTTTCCAGATGTGCAGAAGCAGAGTTCCAGGATTATGCTGAAATCTGCCTCTGCATTTTCTCTCTAGCTGACATTTTCCACATGTGCAGAAGCAGAGTTCAAAGATTATGCTGAAATCTACCACATCAATTTCTCTCTATCTGACATTTTCCAGATGTGCAGAAGCAGAGTTCCAGGATTGTGCTGAAAACCACAACATCAATTTCTCTCTAGCTGACTTTTCCAGATGTGCAGGAGTGTTCCAGGATTATGCTGAAATCTACATCAATTTCTCTCTAGCTGACATTTTCCAGATGTGCAGATGCAGATTTCCAGGTGTATGCTGAAACCTGCCTTACAATTTCTCTCTAGCTGACATTTTCCAGATGTGTAGAAGCAGAGTTCCAGCTGTGTGCTGAAACCTGCCTTACAATTTCTCTCTAGCTGACTTTTCCAGATGTGCAGAAGATGAGTTCAAAGATTATGGTGAAATCTGCCACATCAATTTCTGTCTAGCTGACATTTGCCAGATGTGCAGAAGCAGACTTCCAGGATTATGCTGAAATCTGCCTCTTCATTTTCTCTCTAGCTGACATTTTCCACATGTGCAGAAGCAGACTTCCAGGATTATGCTGAAATCAGCCTCTGCATTTTCTCTCTAGCTGACATTTTCCAGATGTGCAGAAGCAGAGTTCTAAGATTATACTGAAATCTACAACATCAATTTCTCTCTAGCTTACATTTTCCAGATGTGCAGAAGCAGAGTTCCATGATTATGCTGAAATCTGCCTCTGCATTTTCCCTCTAGCTGACATTTTCCAGATGTGCAGAAGCAGAGTTCTAAGATTATGCTGAAATCTACAACATCAATTTCTCTCTAGCTGACATTTTCCAGATGTGAGGAAGCAGAGTTCCAGGATTATGCTGAAATCAGCCTCTGCATTTTCTCTCTAGCTGACATTTTCCAAATGTGCAGAAGCAGAGTTCTAAGATTATGCTGAAATCTACAACATCAATTTCTCTCTAGCTGCCATTTTCCAGATGTGCAGAAGCAGAGTTCAAACATTATGCTGAAATCTACCACTTCAATTTCTCTCTAGCTCACAATTGCCAGATGTGCAGAAGCAGAGTTCTAGGATTATTCTGAAATCTGCCTTGCAATTTTTCTCCAGGTGACATTTTCCAGATGTGCAGAAGCAGAGTTCAAACATTATGCTGAAATCTAACACGTCAATTTCTCTCTTGCTGACATTTTCCAGAGTTGCAGAAGAAGAGTTCCAGGGTTATGCTGAAATCTGCCTCTGCGTTTTTCCTCTAGCTGACATTTTCCAGATGTGAAAAAGCAGAGTTCAAAGATTATGCTGAAATCTACAACTTCAATTTCTCTCTAGCTTACATTTTCCAGATGTGCAGAAGCAGAGTTCCAGGATTATGCTGAAATCTGCCTCTGCATTTTCTCTCTAGCTGACATTTTCCACATGTGCAGAAGCAGAGTTCAAAGATTATGCTGAAATCTACCACATCAATTTCTCTCTATCTGACATTTTCCAGATGTGCAGAAGCAGAGTTCCAGGATTGTGCTGAAAACCACAACATCAATTTCTCTCTAGCTGACTTTCACAGATGTGCAGAAGCAGAGGTCCAGTATTATGCTGAAATCTGCCTTGCAATTTCTCTCTAGCTGACTTTTCCAGATGTGTAGTACCAGAGATCCAGGATTATGCTGAAATCTGCCTTGCAATTTGTCTCCAAGTGAAATTTTCCAGATGTGGAGAAGCAGAGTTCAAAGATTATGCTGAAATCTACCACATCAATTTCTCTCTAGCTGACATTTTCCAGATGTGCAGAAGCAGACTTCCAGGATTATGCTGAAATCTGCCTCTGCATTTTCTCTCTAGCTGACATTTTCCACATGTGCAGAAGCAGAGTTCCAAGATTATGCTGAAATCTGCCTTGCAATTTCTCTCTAGCTGACATTTGCCAGATTTGCAGAAGCAGAGTTCCACGATTATTCTGAAATCTGCTTTGCAATTTTTCTCCAGGTGACATTTTCCAGATGTGCAGAAGCAGAGTTCAAACATGCTGAAATCTAACACATCAATTTCTCTCTTGCTGACATTTTCCAGAGTTGCAGAAGCAGAGTTCCAGGATTATGCTGAAATCAGCTTCTGCATTTTCTCTCTAGCTGACATTTTCCAGATGTGCAAAAGCAGAGTTCTAAGATTATGCTGAAATCTACAACATCAATTTCTCTCTAGCTGACAATTTCTAGATGTGAGGAAGCAGAGTTCTAGGATTATGCTGAAATCAGCCTCTGCATTTTCTCTCTAGCTGACATTTTCCAGATGTGCAGAAGCAGAGTTCTAAGATTATGCTGAAATCTACAACATCAATTTCTCTCTAGCTGCCATTTTCCAGATGTGCAGAAGCAGAGTTCAAACATTATGCTGAAATCTAACACGTCAATTTCTCTCTTGCTGACATTTTCCAGAGTTGCAGAAGAAGAGTTCCAGGGTTATGCTGAAATCTGCCTCTGCGTTTTTCCTCTAGCTGACATTTTCCAGATGTGAAAAAGCAGAGTTCAAAGATTATGCTGAAATCTACAACTTCAATTTCTCTCTAGCTTACATTTTCCAGATGTGCAGAAGCAGAGTTCCAGGATTATGCTGAAATCTGCCTCTGCATTTTCTCTCTAGCTGACATTTTCCACATGTGCAGAAGCAGAGTTCAAAGATTATGCTGAAATCTACCACATCAATTTCTCTCTATCTGACATTTTCCAGATGTGCAGAAGCAGAGTTCCAGGATTGTGCTGAAAACCACAACATCAATTTCTCTCTACCTGACTTTCACAGATGTGCAGAAGCAGAGGTCCAGTATTATGCTGAAATCTGCCTTGCAATTTCTCTCTAGCTGACTTTTCCAGATGTGCAGGAGTGTTCCAGGATTATGCTGAAATCTACATCAATTTCTCTCTAGCTGAAATTTTCCAGATGTGCAGATGCAGATTTCCAGGTGTATGCTGAAACCTGCCTTACAATTTCTCTCTAGCTGACATTTTCCAGATGTGTAGAAGCAGAGTTCCAGCTGTGTGCTGAAACCTGCCTTACAATTTCTGTCTAGCTGACTTTTCCAGATGTGCAGAAGATGAGTTCAAAGATTATGGTGAAATCTGCCACATCAATTTCTGTCTAGCTGACATTTGCCAGATGTGCAGAAGTAGAGTTCACGGATTATGCTGAAATCTGCCTCTGCATTTTCCCTCTAGCTGACATTTTCCAGATGTGCAGAAGCTGAGTTCAAAGATTATGGTGAAATCTACCACATCAATTTCTCTCTAGCTGACATTTTCCAGATGTGCAGAAGCAGACTTCCAGGATTATGCTGAAATCTGCCTCTTCATTTTCTCTCTAGCTGACATTTTCCACATGTGCAGAAGCAGAGTTCAAAGATTATGGTGAAATCTACCACATCAATTTCACTCTAGCTGACATTTTCCAGATGTGCAGAAGCAGAGTTCCAGGATTATGCTGAAATATGCAACATCAATTTCTCTCTAACTGACATTTTCCAGATGTGTAGAACCAGAGTTCCAGGATTATGCTGAAATCTGCCTTGCAATTTGTCTCCAAGTGAAATTTTCCAGATGTGGAGAAGCAGAGTTCAAAGATTATGCTGAAATCTGCCTCTTCATTTTCTCTCTAGCTGACATTTTCCAGATGTGCAGAAGCAGAGTTCCAAGATTATGCTGAAATCTGCCTTGCAATTTCTCTCTAGCTGACATTTGCCAGATGTGCAGAAGCAGAGTTCCAGGATTATTCTGAAATCTGCCTTGCAATTTTTCTCCAGGTGACATTTTCCAGATGTGCAGAAGCAGAGTTCTAAGATTATACTGAAATCTACAACATCAATTTCTCTCTAGCTTACATTTTCCAGATGTGCATAAGCAGAGTTCCATGATTATGCTGAAATCTGCCTCTGCATTTTCTCTCTAGCTGACATTTTCCAGATGTGCAGAAGCAGAGTTCTAAGATTATACTGAAATCTACAACATCAATTTCTCTCTAGCTTACATTTTCCAGATGTGCATAAGCAGAGTTCCATGATTATGCTGAAATCTGCCTCTGCATTTTCCCTCTAGCTGACATTTTCCAGATGTGCAGAAGCAGAGTTCTAAGATTATGCTGAAATCTACAACATCAATTTCTCTCTAGCTGACATTTTCCAGATGTGAGGAAGCAGAGTTCCAGGATTATGCTGAAATCAGCCTCTGCATTTTCTCTCTAGCTGACATTTTCCAGATGTGCAGAAGCAGAGTTCTAAGATTATGCTGAAATCTACATCAATTTCTCTCTAGCTGCCATTTTCCAGATGTGCAGAAGCAGAGTTCAAACATTATGCTGAAATCTACCACTTCAATTTCTCTCTAGCTCACATTTGCCAGATGTGCAGAAGCAGAGTTCTAGGATTATTCTGAAATCTGCCTTGCAATTTTTCTCCAGGTGACATTTTCCAGATGTGCAGAAGCAGAGTTCAAACATTATGCTGAAATCTAACACGTCAATTTCTCTCTTGCTGACATTTTCCAGAGTTGCAGAAGAAGAGTTCCAGGGTTATACTGAAATCTGCCTCTGCGTTTTTCCTCTAGCTGACATTTTCCAGATGTGAAAAAGCAGAGTTCAAAGATTATGCTGAAATCTACAACTTCAATTTCTCTCTAGCTTACATTTTCCAGATGTGCAGAAGCAGAGTTCCAAGATTATGCTGAAATCTGCCTTGCAATTTCTCTCTAGCTGACATTTGCCAGATGTACAGAAGCAGAGTTCCAGGATTATTCTGAAATCTGCCTTTTCAATTTTTCTCCAGGTGACATTTTCCAGATGTGCAGAAGCAGAGTTCAAACATGCTGAAATCTAACACATCAATTTCTCTCTTGCTGACATTTTCCAGAGTTGCAGAAGCAGAGTTCCAGGATTATGCTGAAATCAGCTTCTGCATTTTCTCTCTAGCTGACATTTTCCAGATGTGCAGAAGCAGAGTTCTAAGATTATACTGAAATCTACAACATCAATTTCTCTCTAGCTTACATTTTCCAGATGTGCAGAAGCAGAGTTCCATGATTATGCTGAAATCTACCACTTCAATTTCTCTCTTGCTGACATTTTCCAGAGTTGCAGAAGCAGAGTTCCAGGATTATGCTGAAATCAGCTTCTGCATTTTCCCTCTAGCTGACATTTTCCAGATGTGCAGAAGCAGAGTTCTAAGATTATGCTGAAATCTACAACATCAATTTCTCTCTAGCTGACATTTTCCAGATGTGAGGAAGCAGAGTTCCAGGATTATGCTGAAACCAGCCTCTGCATTTTCTCTCTAGCTGACATTTTCCAGATGTGCAGAAGCAGAGTTCTAAGATTATGCTGAAATCTACAACATCAATTTCTCTCTAGCTGCCATTTTCCAGATGTGCAGAAGCAGAGTTCAAACATTATTCTGAAATCTACCACTTCAATTTCTCTCTAGCTCACATTTGCCAGATGTGCAGAAGCAGAGTTCTAGGATTATTCTGAAATCTGCCTTGCAATTTTTCTCCAGGTGACATTTTCCAGATGTGCAGAAGCAGAGTTCAAACATTATGCTGAAATCTAACACGTCAATTTCTCTCTTGCTGACATTTTCCAGAGTTGCAGAAGAAGAGTTCCAGGGTTATGCTGAAATCTGCCTCTGTGTTTTTCCTCTAGCTGACATTTTCCAGATGTGAAAAAGCAGAGTTCAAAGATTATGCTGAAATCTACAACTTCAATTTCTCTCTAGCTTACATTTTCCAGATGTGCAGAAGCAGAGTTCCAGGATTGTGCTGAAAACCACAACATCAATTTCTCTCTAGCTGACTTTCACAGATGTGCAGAAGCAGAGGTCCAGTATTATGCTGAAATCTGCCTTGCAATTTCTCTCTAGCTGACTTTTCCAGATGTGCAGGAGTGTTCCAGGATTATGCTGAAATCTACATCAATTTCTCTCTAGCTGAAATTTTCCAGATGTGCAGATGCAGATTTCCAGGTGTATGCTGAAACCTGCCTTACAATTTCTCTCTAGCTGACATTTTCCAGATGTGTAGAAGCAGAGTTCCAGCTGTGTGCTGAAACCTGCCTTACAATTTCTGTCTAGCTGACTTTTCCAGATGTGCAGAAGATGAGTTCAAAGATTATGGTGAAATCTGCCACATCAATTTCTGTCTAGCTGACATTTGCCAGATGTGCAGAAGTAGAGTTCACGGATTATGCTGAAATCTGCCTTGCAAGTTTTCTCAAGCTGACATTTTCCATATGTACAGAATCAGAGTTCCTGGTGTATGCTGAAATCTGCCTTGCAATTTCTCTCTAGCTGACTTTTCCAGATGTGCAGAAGCTGAGTTCAAAGATTATGGTGAAATCTACCACATCAATTTCTCTCTAGCTGACATTTTCCAGATGTGCAGAAGCTGAGTTCAAAGATTATGGTGAAATCTACCACATCAATTTCACTCTAGCTGACATTTTCCAGATGTGCAGAAGCAGAGTTCCAGGATTATGCTGAAATATGCAACATCAATTTCTCTCTAACTGACATTTTCCAGATGTGTAGAACCAGAGATCCAGGATTATGCTGAAATCTGCCTTGCAATTTGTCTCCAAGTGAAATTTTCCAGATGTGGAGAAGCAGAGTTCAAAGATTATGCTGAAATCTACCACATCAATTTCTCTCTAGCTGACATTTTCCAGATGTGCAGAAGCAGACTTCCAGGATTATGCTGAAATCTGCCTCTGCATTTTCTCTCTAGCTGACATTTTCCACATGTGCAGAAGCAGAGTTCCAAGATTATGCTGAAATCTGCCTTGCAATTTCTCTCTAGCTGACATTTGCCAGATGTGCAGAAGCAGAGTTCCAGGATTATTCTGAAATCTGCTTTGCAATTTTTCTCCAGGTGACATTTTCCAGATGTGCAGAAGCAGAGTTCAAACATGCTGAAATCTAACCCATCAATTTCTCTCTTGCTGACTTTTTCCAGAGTTGCAGAAGCAGAGTTCCAGGATTATGCTGAAATCAGCTTCTGCATTTTCTCTCTAGCTGACATTTTCCAGATGTGCAGAAGCAGAGTTCTAAGATTATACTGAAATCTACAACTTCAATTTCTCTCTAGCTTACATTTTCCAGATGTGCAGAAGCAGAGTTCCATGATTATGCTGAAATCTGCCTCTGCATTTTCCCTCTAGCTGACATTTTCCAGATGTGCAAAAGCAGAGTTCTAAGATTATGCTGAAATCTACCACATCAATTTCTCTCTAGCTGACAATTTCCAGATGTGCAGAAGCAGAGTTAAAGGATTATGCTGAAATATGCAACATCAATTTCTATCTAACTGACATTTTCCAGATGTGTAGAACCAGAGATCCAGGATTATGCTGAAATCTGCCTTGCAATTTGTCTCCAAGTGAAATTTTCCAGATGTGGAGAAGCAGAGTTCAAAGATTATGCTGAAATCTACCACATCAATTTCTCTCTAGCTGACATTTTCCAGATGTGCAGAAGCAGACTTCCAGGATTATGCTGAAATCTGCCTCTGCATTTTCTCTCTAGCTGACATTTTCCACATGTGCAGAAGCAGAGTTCCAAGATTATGCTGAAATCTGCCTTGCAATTTCTCTCTAGCTGACATTTGCCAGATGTGCAGAAGCAGAGTTCCAGGATTATTCTGAAATCTGCTTTGCAATTTTTCTCCAGGTGACATTTTTCAGATGTGCAGAAGCAGAGTTCAAACATGCTGAAATCTAACACATCAATTTCTCTCTTGCTGACATTTTCCAGAGTTGCAGAAGCAGAGTTCCAGGATTATGCTGAAATCAGCTTCTGCATTTTCTCTCTAGCTGACATTTTCCAGATGTGCAGAAGCAGAGTTCTAAGATTATACTGAAATCTACAACTTCAATTTCTCTCTAGCTTACATTTTCCAGATGTGCAGAAGCAGAGTTCCATGATTATGCTGAAATCTGCCTCTGCATTTTCCCTCTAGCTGACATTTTCCAGATGTGCAGAAGCAGAGTTCTAAGATTATGCTGAAATCTACAACATCAATTTCTCTCTAGCTGACAATTTCTAGATGTGAGGAAGCAGAGTTCTAGGATTATGCTGAAATCAGCCTCTGCATTTTCTCTCTAGCTGACATTTTCCAGATGTGTAGAAGCAGAGTTCTAAGATTATGCTGAAATCTACAACATCAATTTCTCTCTAGCTGCCATTTTCCAGATGTGCAGAAGCAGAGTTCAAACATTATGCTGAAATCTAACACGTCAATTTCTCTCTTGCTGACATTTTCCAGAGTTGCAGAAGAAGAGTTCCAGGGTTATGCTGAAATCTGCCTCTGCGTTTTTCCTCTAGCTGACATTTTCCAGATGTGAAAAAGCAGAGTTCAAAGATTATGCTGAAATCTACAACTTCAATTTCTCTCTAGCTTACATTTTCCAGATGTGCAGAAGCAGAGTTCCAGGATTATGCTGAAATCTGCCTCTGCATTTTCTCTCTAGCTGACATTTTCCACATGTGCAGAAGCAGAGTTCAAAGATTATGCTGAAATCTACCACATCAATTTCTCTCTATCTGACATTTTCCAGATGTGCAGAAGCAGAGTTCCAGGATTGTGCTGAAAACCACAACATCAATTTCTCTCTAGCTGACTTTTCCAGATGTGCAGGAGTGTTCCAGGATTATGCTGAAATCTACATCAATTTCTCTCTAGCTGACATTTTCCAGATGTGCAGATGCAGATTTCCAGGTGTATGCTGAAACCTGCCTTACAATTTCTCTCTAGCTGACATTTTCCAGATGTGTAGAAGCAAAGTTCCAGCTGTGTGCTGAAACCTGCCTTACAATTTCTCTCTAGCTGACTTTTCCAGATGTGCAGAAGATGAGTTCAAAGATTATGGTGAAATCTGCCACATCAATTTCTGTCTAGCTGACATTTGCCAGATGTGCAGAAGCAGACTTCCAGGATTATGCTGAAATCTGCCTCTTCATTTTCTCTCTAGCTGACATTTTCCACATGTGCAGAAGCAGAGTTCTAAGATTATGCTGAAATCTACAACATCAATTTCTCTCTAGCTGACATTTTCCAGATGTGAGGAAGCAGAGTTCCAGGATTATGCTGAAATCAGCCTCTGCATTTTCTCTCTAGCTGACATTTTCCAGATGTGCAGAAGCAGAGTTCTAAGATTATACTGAAATCTACAACATCAATTTCTCTCTAGCTGACATTTTCCAGATGTGCAGAAGCAGAGTTCCATGATTATGCTGAAATCTGCCTCTGCATTTTCCCTCTAGCTGACATTTTCCAGATGTGCAGAAGCAGAGTTCTAAGATTATGCTGAAATCTACAACATCAATTTCTCTCTAGCTGACATTTTCCAGATGTGAGGAAGCAGAGTTCCAGGATTATGCTGAAATCAGCCTCTGCATTTTCTCTCTAGCTGACATTTAACAGATGTGCAGAAGCAGAGTTCTAAGATTATGCTGAAATCTACAACATCAATTTCTCTCTAGCTGCCATTTTCCAGATGTGCAGAAGCAGAGTTCAAACATTATGCTGAAATCTACCACTTCAATTTCTCTCTAGCTCACATTTGCCAGATGTGCAGAAGCAGAGTTCTAGGATTATTCTGAAATCTGCCTTGCAATTTTTCTCCAGGTGACATTTTCCAGATGTGCAGAAGCAGAGTTCAAACATTATGCTGAAATCTAACACGTCAATTTCTCTCTTGCTGACATTTTCCAGAGTTGCAGAAGAAGAGTTCCAGGGTTATGCTGAAATCTGCCTCTGCGTTTTTCCTCTAGCTGACATTTTCCAGATGTGAAAAAGCAGAGTTCAAAGATTATGCTGAAATCTACAACTTCAATTTCTCTCTAGCTTACATTTTCCAGATGTGCAGAAGCAGAGTTCCAGGATTATGCTGAAATCTGCCTCTGCATTTTCTCTCTAGCTGACATTTTCCACATGTGCAGAAGCAGAGTTCAAAGATTATGCTGAAATCTACCACATCAATTTCTCTCTATCTGACATTTTCCAGATGTGCAGAAGCAGAGTTCCAGGATTGTGCTGAAAACCACAACATCAATTTCTCTCTAGCTGACTTTCACAGATGTGCAGAAGCAGAGGTCCAGTATTATGCTGAAATCTGCCTTGCAATTTCTCTCTAGCTGACTTTTCCAGATGTGCAGGAGTGTTCCAGGATTATGCTGAAATCTACATCAATTTCTCTCTAGCTGAAATTTTCCAGATGTGCAGATGCAGATTTCCAGGTGTATGCTGAAACCTGCCTTACAATTTCTCTCTAGCTGACATTTTCCAGATGTGTAGAAGCAGAGTTCCACCTGTGTGCTGAAACCTGCCTTACAATTTCTGTCTAGCTGACTTTTCCAGATGTGCAGAGGATGAGTTCAAAGATTATGGTGAAATCTGCCACATCAATTTCTGTCTAGCTGACATTTGCCAGATGTGCAGAAGTAGAGTTCAAGGATTATGCTGAAATCTGCCTTGCAAGTTTTCTCAAGCTGACATTTTCCATATGTACAGAATCAGAGTTCCTGGTGTATGCTGAAATCTGCCTTGCAATTTCTCTCTAGCTGACTTTTCCAGATGTGCAGAAGCTGAGTTCAAAGATTATGGTGAAATCTACCACATCAATTTCTCTCTAGCTGACATTTTCCAGATGTGCAGAAGCTGAGTTCAAAGATTATGGTGAAATCTACCACATCAATTTCACTCTAGCTGACATTTTCCAGATGTGCAGAAGCTGAGTTCCAGGATTATGCTGAAATATGCAACATCAATTTCTCTCTAACTGACATTTTCCAGATGTGTAGAACCAGAGATCCTGGATTATGCTGAAATCTGCCTTGCAATTTG
This sequence comes from Diadophis punctatus similis, assembly GCA_023053685.1. NCBI lineage: Eukaryota > Metazoa > Chordata > Lepidosauria > Squamata > Dipsadidae > Diadophis > Diadophis punctatus. The sequence goes on along the minus strand of JALIGW010000019.1, from coordinate 16,217,540 downwards.
TCTCCAAGTGAAATTTTCCAGATGTGGAGAAGCAGAGTTCAAAGATTATGCTGAAATCTACCACATCAATTTCTCTCTAGCTGACATTTTCCAGATGTGCAGAAGCAGACTTCCAGGATTATGCTGAAATCTGCCTCTGCATTTTCTCTCTAGCTGACATTTTCCACATGTGCAGAAGCAGAGTTCCAAGATTATGCTGAAATCTGCCTCTGCATTTTCCCTCTAGCTGACATTTTCCAGATGTGCAGAAGCAGAGTTCTAAGATTATGCTGAAATCTACAACATCAATTTCTCTCTAGCTGACATTTTCCAGATGTGAGGAAGCAGAGTTCCAGGATTATGCTGAAATCAGCCTCTGCATTTTCTCTCTAGCTGACATTTTCCAGATGTGCAGAAGCAGAGTTCTAAGATTATGCTGAAATCTACAACATCAATTTCTCTCTAGCTGCCATTTTCCAGATGTGCAGAAGCAGAGTTCAAACATTATGCTGAAATCTACCACTTCAATTTCTCTCTAGCTCACATTTGCCAGATGTGCAGAAGCAGAGTTCTAGGATTATTCTGAAATCTGCCTTGCAATTTTTCTCCAGGTGACATTTTCCAGATGTGCAGAAGCAGAGTTCAAACATTATGCTGAAATCTAACACGTCAATTTCTCTCTTGCTGACATTTTCCAGAGTTGCAGAAGAAGAGTTCCAGGGTTATGCTGAAATCTGCCTCTGCGTTTTTCCTCTAGCTGACATTTTCCAGATGTGAAAAAGCAGAGTTCAAAGATTATGCTGAAATCTACAACTTCAATTTCTCTCTAGCTTACATTTTCCAGATGTGCAGAAGCAGAGTTCCAGGATTATGCTGAAATCTGCCTCTGCATTTTCTCTCTAGCTGACATTTTCCACATGTGCAGAAGCAGAGTTCAAAGATTATGCTGAAATCTACCACATCAATTTCTCTCTATCTGACATTTTCCAGATGTGCAGAAGCAGAGTTCCAGGATTGTGCTGAAAACCACAACATCAATTTCTCTCTAGCTGACTTTTCCAGATGTGCAGGAGTGTTCCAGGATTATGCTGAAATCTACATCAATTTCTCTCTAGCTGACATTTTCCAGATGTGCAGATGCAGATTTCCAGGTGTATGCTGAAACCTGCCTTACAATTTCTCTCTAGCTGACATTTTCCAGATGTGTAGAAGCAGAGTTCCAGCTGTGTGCTGAAACCTGCCTTACAATTTCTCTCTAGCTGACTTTTCCAGATGTGCAGAAGATGAGTTCAAAGATTATGGTGAAATCTGCCACATCAATTTCTGTCTAGCTGACATTTGCCAGATGTGCAGAAGCAGACTTCCAGGATTATGCTGAAATCTGCCTCTTCATTTTCTCTCTAGCTGACATTTTCCACATGTGCAGAAGCAGAGTTCTAAGATTATGCTGAAATCTACAACATCAATTTCTCTCTAGCTGACATTTTCCAGATGTGAGGAAGCAGAGTTCCAGGATTATGCTGAAATCAGCCTCTGCATTTTCTCTCTAGCTGACATTTTCCAGATGTGCAGAAGCAGAGTTCTAAGATTATACTGAAATCTACAACATCAATTTCTCTCTAGCTTACATTTTCCAGATGTGCAGAAGCAGAGTTCCATGATTATGCTGAAATCTGCCTCTGCATTTTCCCTCTAGCTGACATTTTCCAGATGTGCAGAAGCAGAGTTCTAAGATTATGCTGAAATCTACAACATCAATTTCTCTCTAGCTGACATTTTCCAGATGTGAGGAAGCAGAGTTCCAGGATTATGCTGAAATCAGCCTCTGCATTTTCTCTCTAGCTGACATTTAACAGATGTGCAGAAGCAGAGTTCTAAGATTATGCTGAAATCTACAACATCAATTTCTCTCTAGCTGCCATTTTCCAGATGTGCAGAAGCAGAGTTCAAACATTATGCTGAAATCTACCACTTCAATTTCTCTCTAGCTCACATTTGCCAGATGTGCAGAAGCAGAGTTCTAGGATTATTCTGAAATCTGCCTTGCAATTTTTCTCCAGGTGACATTTTCCAGATGTGCAGAAGCAGAGTTCAAACATTATGCTGAAATCTAACACGTCAATTTCTCTCTTGCTGACATTTTCCAGAGTTGCAGAAGAAGAGTTCCAGGGTTATGCTGAAATCTGCCTCTGCGTTTTTCCTCTAGCTGACATTTTCCAGATGTGAAAAAGCAGAGTTCAAAGATTATGCTGAAATCTACAACTTCAATTTCTCTCTAGCTTACATTTTCCAGATGTGCAGAAGCAGAGTTCCAGGATTATGCTGAAATCTGCCTCTGCATTTTCTCTCTAGCTGACATTTTCCACATGTGCAGAAGCAGAGTTCAAAGATTATGCTGAAATCTACCACATCAATTTCTCTCTATCTGACATTTTCCAGATGTGCAGAAGCAGAGTTCCAGGATTGTGCTGAAAACCACAACATCAATTTCTCTCTAGCTGACTTTCACAGATGTGCAGAAGCAGAGGTCCAGTATTATGCTGAAATCTGCCTTGCAATTTCTCTCTAGCTGACTTTTCCAGATGTGCAGGAGTGTTCCAGGATTATGCTGAAATCTACATCAATTTCTCTCTAGCTGAAATTTTCCAGATGTGCAGATGCAGATTTCCAGGTGTATGCTGAAACCTGCCTTACAATTTCTCTCTAGCTGACATTTTCCAGATGTGTAGAAGCAGAGTTCCACCTGTGTGCTGAAACCTGCCTTACAATTTCTGTCTAGCTGACTTTTCCAGATGTGCAGAGGATGAGTTCAAAGATTATGGTGAAATCTGCCACATCAATTTCTGTCTAGCTGACATTTGCCAGATGTGCAGAAGTAGAGTTCAAGGATTATGCTGAAATCTGCCTTGCAAGTTTTCTCAAGCTGACATTTTCCATATGTACAGAATCAGAGTTCCTGGTGTATGCTGAAATCTGCCTTGCAATTTCTCTCTAGCTGACTTTTCCAGATGTGCAGAAGCTGAGTTCAAAGATTATGGTGAAATCTACCACATCAATTTCACTCTAGCTGACATTTTCCAGATGTGCAGAAGCTGAGTTCCAGGATTATGCTGAAATATGCAACATCAATTTCTCTCTAACTGACATTTTCCAGATGTGTAGAACCAGAGATCCTGGATTATGCTGAAATCTGCCTTGCAATTTGTCTCCAAGTGAAATTTTCCAGATGTGGAGAAGCAGAGTTCAAAGATTATGCTGAAATCTACCACATCAATTTCTCTCTAGCTGACATTTTCCAGATGTGCAGAAGCAGACTTCCAGGATTATGCTGAAATCTGCCTCTGCATTTTCTCTCTAGCTGACATTTTCCACATGTGCAGAAGCAGAGTTCCAAGATTATGCTGAAATCTGCCTCTGCATTTTCCCTCTAGCTGACATTTTCCAGATGTGCAGAAGCAGAGTTCTAAGATTATGCTGAAATCTACAACATCAATTTCTCTCTAGCTGACATTTTCCAGATGTGAGGAAGCAGAGTTCCAGGATTATGCTGAAATCAGCCTCTGCATTTTCTCTCTAGCTGACATTTTCCAGATGTGCAGAAGCAGAGTTCTAAGATTATGCTGAAATCTACAACATCAATTTCTCTCTAGCTGCCATTTTCCAGATGTGCAGAAGCAGAGTTCAAACATTATGCTGAAATCTACCACTTCAATTTCTCTCTAGCTCACATTTGCCAGATGTGCAGAAGCAGAGTTCTAGGATTATTCTGAAATCTGCCTTGCAATTTTTCTCCAGGTGACATTTTCCAGATGTGCAGAAGCAGAGTTCAAACATTATGCTGAAATCTAACACGTCAATTTCTCTCTTGCTGACATTTTCCAGAGTTGCAGAAGAAGAGTTCCAGGGTTATACTGAAATCTGCCTCTGCGTTTTTCCTCTAGCTGACATTTTCCAGATGTGAAAAAGCAGAGTTCAAAGATTATGCTGAAATCTACAACTTCAATTTCTCTCTAGCTTACATTTTCCAGATGTGCAGAAGCAGAGTTCCAAGATTATGCTGAAATCTGCCTTGCAATTTCTCTCTAGCTGACATTTGCCAGATGTGCAGAAGCAGAGTTCCAGGATTATTCTGAAATCTGCCTTTTCAATTTTTCTCCAGGTGACATTTTCCAGATGTGCAGAAGCAGAGTTCAAACATGCTGAAATCTAACACATCAATTTCTCTCTTGCTGACATTTTCCAGAGTTGCAGAAGCAGAGTTCCAGGATTATGCTGAAATCAGCTTCTGCATTTTCTCTCTAGCTGACATTTTCCAGATGTGCAGAAGCAGAGTTCTAAGATTATACTGAAATCTACAACATCAATTTCTCTCTAGCTTACATTTTCCAGATGTGCAGAAGCAGAGTTCCATGATTATGCTGAAATCTGCCTCTGCATTTTCCCTCTAGCTGACATTTTCCAGATGTGCAGAAGCTGAGTTCTAAGATTATGCTGAAATCTACAACATCAATTTCTCTCTAGCTGACATTTTCCAGATGTGAGGAAGCAGAGTTCCAGGATTATGCTGAAACCAGCCTCTGCATTTTCTCTCTAGCTGACATTTTCCAGATGTGCAGAAGCAGAGTTCTAAGATTATGCTGAAATCTACAACATCAATTTCTCTCTAGCTGCCATTTTCCAGATGTGCAGAAGCAGAGTTCAAACATTATGCTGAAATCTACCACTTCAATTTCTCTCTAGCTCACATTTGCCAGATGTGCAGAAGCAGAGTTCTAGGATTATTCTGAAATCTGCCTTGCAATTTTTCTCCAGGTGACATTTTCCAGATGTGCAGAAGCAGAGTTCAAACATTATGCTGAAATCTAACACGTCAATTTCTCTCTTGCTGACATTTTCCAGAGTTGCAGAAGAAGAGTTCCAGGGTTATGCTGAAATCTGCCTCTGTGTTTTTCCTCTAGCTGACATTTTCCAGATGTGAAAAAGCAGAGTTCAAAGATTATGCTGAAATCTACAACTTCAATTTCTCTCTAGCTGACATTTTCCACATGTGCAGAAGCAGAGTTCCAAGATTATGCTGAAATCTGCCTTGCAATTTCTCTCTAGCTGACATTTGCCAGATGTGCAGAAGCAGAGTTCCAGGATTATTCTGAAATCTGCTTTGCAATTTTTCTCCAGGTGACATTTTTCAGATGTGCAGAAGCAGAGTTCAAACATGCTGAAATCTAACACATCAATTTCTCTCTTGCTGACATTTTCCAGAGTTGCAGAAGCAGAGTTCCAGGATTATGCTGAAATCAGCTTCTGCATTTTCTCTCTAGCTGACATTTTCCAGATGTGCAGAAGCAGAGTTCTAAGATTATACTGAAATCTACAACTTCAATTTCTCTCTAGCTTACATTTTCCAGATGTGCAGAAGCAGAGTTCCATGATTATGCTGAAATCTGCCTCTGCATTTTCCCTCTAGCTGACATTTTCCAGATGTGCAGAAGCAGAGTTCTAAGATTATGCTGAAATCTACAACATCAATTTCTCTCTAGCTGACAATTTCTAGATGTGAGGAAGCAGAGTTCTAGGATTATGCTGAAATCAGCCTCTGCATTTTCTCTCTAGCTGACATTTTCCAGATGTGTAGAAGCAGAGTTCTAAGATTATGCTGAAATCTACAACATCAATTTCTCTCTAGCTGCCATTTTCCAGATGTGCAGAAGCAGAGTTCAAACATTATGCTGAAATCTAACACGTCAATTTCTCTCTTGCTGACATTTTCCAGAGTTGCAGAAGAAGAGTTCCAGGGTTATGCTGAAATCTGCCTCTGCGTTTTTCCTCTAGCTGACATTTTCCAGATGTGAAAAAGCAGAGTTCAAAGATTATGCTGAAATCTACAACTTCAATTTCTCTCTAGCTTACATTTTCCAGATGTGCAGAAGCAGAGTTCCAGGATTATGCTGAAATCTGCCTCTGCATTTTCTCTCTAGCTGACATTTTCCACATGTGCAGAAGCAGAGTTCAAAGATTATGCTGAAATCTACCACATCAATTTCTCTCTATCTGACATTTTCCAGATGTGCAGAAGCAGAGTTCCAGGATTGTGCTGAAAACCACAACATCAATTTCTCTCTAGCTGACTTTTCCAGATGTGCAGGAGTGTTCCAGGATTATGCTGAAATCTACATCAATTTCTCTCTAGCTGACATTTTCCAGATGTGCAGATGCAGATTTCCAGGTGTATGCTGAAACCTGCCTTACAATTTCTCTCTAGCTGACATTTTCCAGATGTGTAGAAGCAGAGTTCCAGCTGTGTGCTGAAACCTGCCTTACAATTTCTCTCTAGCTGACTTTTCCAGATGTGCAGAAGATGAGTTCAAAGATTATGGTGAAATCTGCCACATCAATTTCTGTCTAGCTGACATTTGCCAGATGTGCAGAAGCAGACTTCCAGGATTATGCTGAAATCTGCCTCTTCATTTTCTCTCTAGCTGACATTTTCCACATGTGCAGAAGCAGAGTTCTAAGATTATGCTGAAATCTACAACATCAATTTCTCTCTAGCTGACATTTTCCAGATGTGAGGAAGCAGAGTTCCAGGATTATGCTGAAATCAGCCTCTGCATTTTCTCTCTAGCTGACATTTTCCAGATGTGCAGAAGCAGAGTTCTAAGATTCTACTGAAATCTACAACATCAATTTCTCTCTAGCTTACATTTTCCAGATGTGCAGAAGCAGAGTTCCATGATTATGCTGAAATCTGCCTCTGCATTTTCCCTCTAGCTGACATTTTCCAGATGTGCAGAAGCAGAGTTCTAAGATTATGCTGAAATCTACAACATCAATTTCTCTCTAGCTGACATTTTCCAGATGTGAGGAAGCAGAGTTCCAGGATTATGCTGAAATCAGCCTCTGCATTTTCTCTCTAGCTGACATTTTCCAGATGTGCAGAAGCAGAGTTCTAAGATTATGCTGAAATCTACAACATCAATTTCTCTCTAGCTGCCATTTTCCAGATGTGCAGAAGCAGAGTTCAAACATTATGCTGAAATCTACCACTTCAATTTCTCTCTAGCTCACATTTGCCAGATGTGCAGAAGCAGAGTTCTAGGATTATTCTGAAATCTGCCTTGCAATTTTTCTCCAGGTGACATTTTCCAGATGTGCAGAAGCAGAGTTCAAACATTATGCTGAAATCTAACACGTCAATTTCTCTCTTGCTGACATTTTCCAGAGTTGCAGAAGAAGAGTTCCAGGGTTATGCTGAAATCTGCCTCTGCGTTTTTCCTCTAGCTGACATTTTCCAGATGTGAAAAAGCAGAGTTCAAAGATTATGCTGAAATCTACAACTTCAATTTCTCTCTAGCTTACATTTTCCAGATGTGCAGAAGCAGAGTTCCAGGATTATGCTGAAATCTGCCTCTGCATTTTCTCTCTAGCTGACATTTTCCACATGTGCAGAAGCAGAGTTCAAAGATTATGCTGAAATCTACCACATCAATTTCTCTCTATCTGACATTTTCCAGATGTGCAGAAGCAGAGTTCCAGGATTGTGCTGAAAACCACAACATCAATTTCTCTCTAGCTGACTTTCACAGATGTGCAGAAGCAGAGGTCCAGTATTATGCTGAAATCTGCCTTGCAATTTCTCTCTAGCTGACTTTTCCAGATGTGCAGGAGTGTTCCAGGATTATGCTGAAATCTACATCAATTTCTCTCTAGCTGAAATTTTCCAGATGTGCAGATGCAGATTTCCAGGTGTATGCTGAAACCTGCCTTACAATTTCTCTCTAGCTGACATTTTCCAGATGTGTAGAAGCAGAGTTCCACCTGTGTGCTGAAACCTGCCTTACAATTTCTGTCTAGCTGACTTTTCCAGATGTGCAGAGGATGAGTTCAAAGATTATGGTGAAATCTGCCACATCAATTTCTGTCTAGCTGACATTTGCCAGATGTGCAGAAGTAGAGTTCAAGGATTATGCTGAAATCTGCCTTGCAAGTTTTCTCAAGCTGACATTTTCCATATGTACAGAATCAGAGTTCCTGGTGTATGCTGAAATCTGCCTTGCAATTTCTCTCTAGCTGACTTTTCCAGATGTGCAGAAGCTGAGTTCAAAGATTATGGTGAAATCTACCACATCAATTTCTCTCTAGCTGACATTTTCCAGATGTGCAGAAGCTGAGTTCAAAGATTATGGTGAAATCTACCACATCAATTTCACTCTAGCTGACATTTTCCAGATGTGCAGAAGCTGAGTTCCAGGATTATGCTGAAATATGCAACATCAATTTCTCTCTAACTGACATTTTCCAGATGTGTAGAACCAGAGATCCTGGATTATGCTGAAATCTGCCTTGCAATTTGTCTCCAAGTGAAATTTTCCAGATGTGGAGAAGCAGAGTTCAAAGATTATGCTGAAATCTACCACATCAATTTCTCTCTAGCTGACATTTTCCAGATGTGCAGAAGCAGACTTCCAGGATTATGCTGAAATCTGCCTCTGCATTTTCTCTCTAGCTGACATTTTCCACATGTGCAGAAGCAGAGTTCCAAGATTATGCTGAAATCTGCCTTGCAATTTCTCTCTAGCTGACATTTGCCAGATGTGCAGAAGCAGAGTTCCAGGATTATTCTGAAATCTGCTTTGCAATTTTTCTCCAGGTGACATTTTCCAGATGTGCAGAAGCAGAGTTCAAACATGCTGAAATCTAACACATCAATTTCTCTCTTGCTGACATTTTCCAGAGTTGCAGAAGCAGAGTTCCAGGATTATGCTGAAATCAGCTTCTGCATTTTCTCTCTAGCTGACATTTTCCAGATGTGCAGAAGCAGAGTTCTAAGATTATACTGAAATCTACAACTTCAATTTCTCTCTAGCTTACATTTTCCAGATGTGCAGAAGCAGAGTTCCATGATTATGCTGAAATCTGCCTCTGCATTTTCCCTCTAGCTGACATTTTCCAGATGTGCAGAAGCAGAGTTCTAAGATTATGCTGAAATCTACAACATCAATTTCTCTCTAGCTGACAATTTCTAGATGTGAGGAAGCAGAGTTCCAGGATTATGCTGAAATCAGCCTCTGCATTTTCTCTCTAGCTGACATTTTCCAGATGTGCAGAAGCAGAGTTCTAAGATTATGCTGAAATCTACAACATCAATTTCTCTCTAGCTGCCATTTTCCAGATGTGCAGAAGCAGAGTTCAAACATTATGCTGAAATCTAACACGTCAATTTCTCTCTTGCTGACATTTTCCAGAGTTGCAGAAGAAGAGTTCCAGGGTTATGCTGAAATCTGCCTCTGCGTTTTTCCTCTAGCTGACATTTTCCAGATGTGAAAAAGCAGAGTTCAAAGATTATGCTGAAATCTACAACTTCAATTTCTCTCTAGCTTACATTTTCCAGATGTGCAGAAGCAGAGTTCCAGGATTATGCTGAAATCTGCCTCTGCATTTTCTCTCTAGCTGACATTTTCCACATGTGCAGAAGCAGAGTTCAAAGATTATGCTGAAATCTACCACATCAATTTCTCTCTATCTGACATTTTCCAGATGTGCAGAAGCAGAGTTCCAGGATTGTGCTGAAAACCACAACATCAATTTCTCTCTAGCTGACTTTTCCAGATGTGCAGGAGTGTTCCAGGATTATGCTGAAATCTACATCAATTTCTCTCTAGCTGACATTTTCCAGATGTGCAGATGCAGATTTCCAGGTGTTTGCTGAAACCTGCCTTACAATTTCTCTCTAGCTGACATTTTCCAGATGTGTAGAAGCAGAGTTCCAGCTGTGTGCTGAAATCTGCCTTACAATTTCTCTCTAGCTGACTTTTCCAGATGTGCAGAAGATGAGTTCAAAGATTATGGTGAAATCTGCCACATCAATTTCTGTCTAGCTGACATTTGCCAGATGTGCAGAAGTAGAGTTCAAGGATTATGCTGAAATCTGCCTTGCAAGTTTTCTCAAGCTGACATTTTCCATATGTACAGAATCAGAGTTCCTGGTGTATGCTGAAATCTGCCTTGCAATTTCTCTCTTGCTGACTTTTCCAGATGTGCAGAAGCAGAGTTCCAGGATTATGCTGAAATCTGCCTCTGCATTTTCCCTCTAGCTTACATTTTCCAGATGTGCAGAAGCTGAGTTCAAAGATTATGGTGAAATCTACCACATCAATTTCTCTCTAGCTGACATTTTCCAGATGTGCAGAAGCTGAGTTCAAAGATTATGGTGAAATCTACACATCAATTTCTCTCTAGCTGACATTTTCCAGATGTGCGGAAGCAGAGTTCTAAGATTATGCTGAAATCTACAACATCAATTTTTCTCTAGCTGACATTTTCCAGATGTGCGGAAGCAGAGTTCCATGATTATGCTGAAATCTGCCTCTGCATTTTCCCTCTAGCTGACATTTTCCAGATGTGAGGAAGCAGAGTTCCAGGATTATGCTGAAATCAGCCTCTGCATTTTCTCTCCAGGTGACATTTTCCAGATGTGTAGAAGCAGAGTTCAAACATTATGCTGAAATCTAACACATCAATTTCTCTCTTGCTGACATTTTCCAGAGTTGCAGAAGCAGAGTTCCAGGGTTATGCTGAAATCAGCCTCTGCATTTTCTCTCTAGCTGACATTTTCCAGATGTGCAGAAGCAGAGTTCAAAGATTATGCTGAAATCTACCACATCAATTTCTCTCTATCTGACATTTTCCAGATGTGCAGAAGCAGAGTTCCAGGATTGTGCTGAAAACCACAACATCAATTTCTCTCTAGCTGACTTTCCCAGATGTGCAGAAGCAGAGGTCCAGTATTATGCTGAAATCTGCCTCTGCAGTTTCCCTCTAGCTGCCATTTTCCAGATGTGCAGAAGCAGAGTTCCAGTATTATGCTGAAATATACGTCAATTTCTCTCTAACTGACATTTTCCAGTTGTGTAGAACCAGAGATCCAGGATTATGCTGAAATCTGCCTTGCAATTTGTCTCCAAGTGAAATTTTCCAGATGTGGAGAAGCAGAGTTCCAGGATTATGCTGAAATCTGCCTCTGCATTTTCCCTCTAGCTGACATTTTCCAGATGTGCAGAAGCAGAGTTCCAGGATTATGCTGAAATCTGCCTCTGCATTTTCCCTCTAGCTGACATTTTCCAGATGTGCAGAAGCTGAGTTCAAAGATTATGGTGAAATCTACCACATCAATTTCTCTCTAGCTGACATTTTCCAGATGTGCAGAAGCTGAGTTCAAAGATTATGGTGAAATCTACCACATCAATTTCACTCTAGCTGACATTTTCCAGATGTGCAGAAGCAGAGTTCCAGGATTATGCTGAAATATGCAACATCAATTTCTCTCTAACTGACATTTTCCAGATGTGTAGAACCAGAGATCCAGGATTATGCTGAAATCTGCCTTGCAATTTGTCTCCAAGTGAAATTTTCCAGATGTGGAGAAGCAGAGTTCAAAGATTATGCTGAAATCTACCACATCAATTTCTCTCTAGCTGACATTTTCCAGATGTGCAGAAGCAGACTTCCAGGATTGTGCTGAAATCTGCCTCTGCATTTTCTCTCTAGCTGACATTTTCCACACGTGCAGAAGCAGAGTTCCAAGATTATGCTGAAATCTGCCTTGCAATTTCTCTCTAGCTGACATTTGCCAGATGTGCAGAAGCAGAGTTCCTGGATTATTCTGAAATCTGCTTTGCAATTTTTCTCCAGGTGACATTTTCCAGATGTGCAGAAGCAGAGTTCAAACATGCTGAAATCTAACACATCAATTTCTCTCTTGCTGACTTTTTCCAGAGTTGCAGAAGCAGAGTTCCAGGATTATGCTGAAATCAGCTTCTGCATTTTCTCTCTAGCTGACATTTTCCAGATGTGCAGAAGCAGAGTTCTAAGATTATACTGAAATCTACAACTTCAATTTCTCTCTAGCTTACATTTTCCAGATGTGCAGAAGCAGAGTTCCATGATTATGCTGAAATCTGCCTCTGCATTTTCCCTCTAGCTGACATTTTCCAGATGTGCAGAAGCAGAGTTCTAAGATTATGCTGAAATCTACCACATCAATTTCTCTCTAGCTGACAATTTCCAGATGTGCAGAAGCAGAGTTCCAGGATTATGCTGAAATATGCAACATCAATTTCTCTCTAACTGACATTTTCCAGATGTGTAGAACCAGAGATCCAGGATTATGCTGAAATCTGCCTTGCAATTTGTCTCCAAGTGAAATTTTCCAGATGTGGAGAAGCAGAGTTCAAAGATTATGCTGAAATCTACCACATCAATTTCTCTCTAGCTGACATTTTCCAGATGTGCAGAAGCAGACTTCCAGGATTATGCTGAAATCTGCCTCTGCATTTTCTCTCTAGCTGACATTTTCCACATGTGCAGAAGCAGAGTTCCAAGATTATGCTGAAATCTGCCTTGCAATTTCTCTCTAGCTGACATTTGCCAGATGTGCAGAAGCAGAGTTCGGGGATTATTCTGAAATCTGCTTTGCAATTTTTCTCCAGGTGACATTTTCCAGATGTGCAGAAGCAGAGTTCTAAGATTATGCTGAAATCTACAACATCAATTTCTCTCTAGCTGCCATTTTCCAGATGTGCAGAAGCAGAGTTCAAAGATTATGCTGAAATCTACAACTTCAATTTCTCTCTAGCTTACATTTTCCAGATGTGCAGAAGCAGAGTTCCAGGATTATGCTGAAATCTGCCTCTGCATTTTCTCTCTAGCTGACATTTTCCACATGTGCAGAAGCAGAGTTCAAAGATTATGCTGAAATCTACCACATCAATTTCTCTCTATCTGACATTTTCCAGATGTGCAGAAGCAGAGTTCCAGGATTGTGCTGAAAACCACAACATCAATTTCTCTCTAGCTGACTTTTCCAGATGTGCAGGAGTGTTCCAGGATTATGCTGAAATCTACATCAATTTCTCTCTAGCTGACATTTTCCAGATGTGCAGATGCAGATTTCCAGGTGTATGCTGAAACCTGCCTTACAATTTCTCTCTAGCTGACATTTTCCAGATGTGTAGAAGCAGAGTTCCAGCTGTGTGCTGAAATCTGCCTTACAATTTCTCTCTAGCTGACTTTTCCAGATGTGCAGAAGATGAGTTCAAAGATTATGGTGAAATCTGCCACATCAATTTCTGTCTAGCTGACATTTGCCAGATGTGCAGAAGTAGAGTTCAAGGATTATGCTGAAATCTGCCTTGCAAGTTTTCTCAAGCTGACATTTTCCATATGTACAGAATCAGAGTTCCTGGTGTATGCTGAAATCTGCCTTGCAATTTCTCTCTAGCTGACTTTTCCAGATGTGCAGAAGCAGAGTTCAAAGATTATGCTGAAATCTAACACATCAATTTCTCTCTTGCTGACATTTTCCAGATGTGCAGAAGCAGAGTTCCAGGATTATGCTGAAATCTGCCTCTGCATTTTCCCTCTAGCTTACATTTTCCAGATGTGCAGAAGCTGAGTTCAAAGATTATGGTGAAATCTACCACATCAATTTCTCTCTAGCTGACATTTTCCAGATGTGCAGAAGCTGAGTTCAAAGATTATGGTGAAATCTACCACATCAATTTCACTCTAGCTGACATTTTCCAGATGTGCAGAAGCAGAGTTCCAGGATTATGCTGAAATATGCAACATCAATTTCTCTCTAACTGACATTTTCCAGATGTGTAGAAGCAGAGTTCCAAGATTATGCTGAAATCTGCCTTGCAATTTCTCTCTAGCTGACATTTGCCAGATGTGCAGAAGCAGAGTTCCAGGATTATTCTGAAATCTGCCTTGCAATTTTTCTCCAGGTGACATTTTCCAGATGTGCAGAAGCAGAGTTCAAACATGCTGAAATCTAACACATCAATTTCTCTCTTGCTGACATTTTCCAGAGTTGCAGAAGCAGAGTTCCAGGATTATGCTGAAATCAGCTTCTGCATTTTCTCTCTAGCTGACATTTTCCAGATGTGCAGAAGCAGAGTTCTAAGATTATACTGAAATCTACAACATCAATTTCTCTCTAGCTTACATTTTCCAGATGTGCATAAGCAGAGTTCCATGATTATGCTGAAATCTGCCTCTGCATTTTCCCTCTAGCTGACATTTTCCAGATGTGCAGAAGCAGAGTTCTAAGATTATGCTGAAATCTACAACATCAATTTCTCTCTAGCTGACATTTTCCAGATGTGAGGAAGCAGAGTTCCAGGATTATGCTGAAATCAGCCTCTGCATTTTCTCTCTAGCTGACATTTTCCAGATGTGCAGAAGCAGAGTTCTAAGATTATGCTGAAATCTACAACACCAATTTCTCTCTAGCTGCCATTTTCCAGATGTGCAGAAGCAGAGTTCAAACATTATGCTGAAATCTACCACTTCAATTTCTCTCTAGCTCACATTTGCCAGATGTGCAGAAGCAGAGTTCTAGGATTATTCTGAAATCTGCCTTGCAATTTTTCTCCAGGTGACATTTTCCAGATGTGCAGAAGCAGAGTTCAAACATTATGCTGAAATCTAACACGTCAATTTCTCTCTTGCTGACATTTTCCAGAGTTGCAGAAGAAGAGTTCCAGGGTTATACTGAAATCTGCCTCTGCGTTTTTCCTCTAGCAGACATTTTCCAGATGTGAAAAAGCAGAGTTCAAAGATTATGCTGAAATCTACAACTTCAATTTCTCTCTAGCTTACATTTTCCAGATGTGCAGAAGCAGAGTTCCAAGATTATGCTGAAATCTGCCTTGCAATTTCTCTCTAGCTGACATTTGCCAGATGTGCAGAAGCAGAGTTCCAGGATTATTCTGAAATCTGCCTTGCAATTTTTCTCCAGGTAACATTTTCCAGATGTGCAGAAGCAGAGTTCAAACATGCTGAAATCTAACACATCAATTTCTCTCTTGCTGACATTTTCCAGAGTTGCAGAAGCAGAGTTCCAGGATTATGCTGAAATCAGCTTCTGCATTTTCTCTCTAGCTGACATTTTCCAGATGTGCAGAAGCAGAGTTCTAAGATTATACTGAAATCTACAACATCAATTTCTCTCTAGCTTACATTTTCCAGATGTGCAGAAGCAGAGTTCCATGATTATGCTGAAATCTGCCTCTGCATTTTCCCTCTAGCTGACATTTTCCAGATGTGCAGAAGCAGAGTTCTAAGATTATGCTGAAATCTACAACATCAATTTCTCTCTAGCTGACAATTTCTAGATGTGAGGAAGCAGAGTTCTAGGATTATGCTGAAATCAGCCTCTGCATTTTCTCTCTAGCTGACATTTTCCAGATGTGTAGAAGCAGAGTTCTAAGATTATGCTGAAATCTACAACATCAATTTCTCTCTAGCTGCCATTTTCCAGATGTGCAGAAGCAGAGTTCCATGATTATGCTGAAATCTGCCTCTGCATTTTCCCTCTAGCTGACATTTTCCAGATGTGCAGAAGCAGAGTTCTAAGATTATGCTGAAATCTACAACATCAATTTCTCTCTAGCTGACATTTTCCAGATGTGAGGAAGCAGAGTTCCAGGATTATGCTGAAATCAGCCTCTGCATTTTCTCTCTAGCTGACATTTTCCAGATGTGCAGAAGCAGAGTTCTAAGATTATGCTGAAATCTACAACATCAATTTCTCTCTAGCTGCCATTTTCCAGATGTGCAGAAGCAGAGTTCAAACATTATGCTGAAATCTACCACTTCAATTTCTCTCTAGCTCACATTTGCCAGATGTGCAGAAGCAGAGTTCTAGGATTATTCTGAAATCTGCCTTGCAATTTTTCTCCAGGTGACATTTTCCAGATGTGCAGAAGCAGAGTTCAAACATTATGCTGAAATCTAACACGTCAATTTCTCTCTTGCTGACATTTTCCAGAGTTGCAGAAGAAGAGTTCCAGGGTTATACTGAAATCTGCCTCTGCGTTTTTCCTCTAGCAGACATTTTCCAGATGTGAAAAAGCAGAGTTCAAAGATTATGCTGAAATCTACAACTTCAATTTCTCTCTAGCTTACATTTTCCAGATGTGCAGAAGCAGAGTTCCAAGATTATGCTGAAATCTGCCTTGCAATTTCTCTCTAGCTCACATTTGCCAGATGTGCAGAAGCAGAGTTCCAGGATTATTCTGAAATCTGCCTTGCAATTTTTCTCCAGGTAACATTTTCCAGATGTGCAGAAGCAGAGTTCAAACATGCTGAAATCTAACACATCAATTTCTCTCTTGCTGACATTTTCCAGAGTTGCAGAAGCAGAGTTCCAGGATTATGCTGAAATCAGCTTCTGCATTTTCTCTCTAGCTGACATTTTCCAGATGTGCAGAAGCAGAGTTCTAAGATTATACTGAAATCTACAACATCAATTTCTCTCTAGCTTACATTTTCCAGATGTGCAGAAGCAGAGTTCCATGATTATGCTGAAATCTGCCTCTGCATTTTCCCTCTAGCTGACATTTTCCAGATGTGCAGAAGCAGAGTTCTAAGATTATGCTGAAATCTACAACATCAATTTCTCTCTAGCTGACAATTTCTAGATGTGAGGAAGCAGAGTTCTAGGATTATGCTGAAATCAGCCTCTGCATTTTCTCTCTAGCTGACATTTTCCAGATGTGCAGAAGCAGAGTTCTAAGATTATGCTGAAATCTACAACATCAATTTCTCTCTAGCTGCCATTTTCCAGATGTGCAGAAGCAGAGTTCAAACATTATGCTGAAATCTAACACGTCAATTTCTCTCTTGCTGACATTTTCCAGAGTTGCAGAAGAAGAGTTCCAGGGTTATGCTGAAATCTGCCTCTGCATTTTTCCTCTAGCTGACATTTTCCAGATGTGAAAAAGCAGAGTTCAAAGATTATGCTGAAATCTACAACTTCAATTTCTCTCTAGCTTACATTTTCCAGATGTGCAGAAGCAGAGTTCCAGGATTATGCTGAAATCTGCCTCTGCATTTTCTCTCTAGCTGACATTTTCCACATGTGCAGAAGCAGAGTTCAAAGATTATGCTGAAATCTACCACATCAATTTCTCTCTATCTGACATTTTCCAGATGTGCAGAAGCAGAGTTCCAGGATTGTGCTGAAAACCACAACATCAATTTCTCTCTAGCTGACTTTTCCAGATGTGCAGGAGTGTTCCAGGATTATGCTGAAATCTACATCAATTTCTCTCTAGCTGACATTTTCCAGATGTGCAGATGCAGATTTCCAGGTGTATGCTGAAACCTGCCTTACAATTTCTCTCTAGCTGACATTTTCCAGATGTGTAGAAGCAGAGTTCCAGCTGTGTGCTGAAACCTGCCTTACAATTTCTCTCTAGCTGACTTTTCCAGATGTGCAGAAGATGAGTTCAAAGATTATGGTGAAATCTGCCACATCAATTTCTGTCTAGCTGACATTTGCCAGATGTGCAGAAGCAGACTTCCAGGATTATGCTGAAATCTGCCTCTTCATTTTCTCTCTAGCTGACATTTTCCACATGTGCAGAAGCAGAGTTCTAAGATTATGCTGAAATCTACAACATCAATTTCTCTCTAGCTGACATTTTCCAGATGTGAGGAAGCAGAGTTCCAGGATTATGCTGAAATCAGCCTCTGCATTTTCTCTCTAGCTGACATTTTCCAGATGTGCAGAAGCAGAGTTCTAAGATTATACTGAAATCTACAACATCAATTTCTCTCTAGCTTACATTTTCCAGATGTGCAGAAGCAGAGTTCCATGATTATGCTGAAATCTGCCTCTGCATTTTCCCTCTAGCTGACATTTTCCAGATGTGCAGAAGCAGAGTTCTAAGATTATGCTGAAATCTACAACATCAATTTCTCTCTAGCTGACATTTTCCAGATGTGAGGAAGCAGAGTTCCAGGATTATGCTGAAATCAGCCTCTGCATTTTCTCTCTAGCTGACATTTTCCAGATGTGTAGAAGCAGAGTTCTAAGATTATGCTGAAATCTACAACATCAATTTCTCTCTAGCTGCCATTTTCCAGATGTGCAGAAGCAGAGTTCAAACATTATGCTGAAATCTAACACGTCAATTTCTCTCTTGCTGACATTTTCCAGAGTTGCAGAAGAAGAGTTCCAGGGTTATGCTGAAATCTGCCTCTGCGTTTTTCCTCTAGCTGACATTTTCCAGATGTGAAAAAGCAGAGTTCAAAGATTATGCTGAAATCTACAACTTCAATTTCTCTCTAGCTTACATTTTCCAGATGTGCAGAAGCAGACTTCCAGGATTATGCTGAAATCTGCCTCTGCATTTTCTCTCTAGCTGACATTTTCCACATGTGCAGAAGCAGAGTTCAAAGATTATGCTGAAATCTACCACATCAATTTCTCTCTATCTGACATTTTCCAGATGTGCAGAAGCAGAGTTCCAGGATTGTGCTGAAAACCACAACATCAATTTCTCTCTAGCTGACTTTTCCAGATGTGCAGGAGTGTTCCAGGATTATGCTGAAATCTACATCAATTTCTCTCTAGCTGACATTTTCCAGATGTGCAGATGCAGATTTCCAGGTGTATGCTGAAACCTGCCTTACAATTTCTCTCTAGCTGACATTTTCCAGATGTGTAGAAGCAGAGTTCCAGCTGTGTGCTGAAACCTGCCTTACAATTTCTCTCTAGCTGACTTTTCCAGATGTGCAGAAGATGAGTTCAAAGATTATGGTGAAATCTGCCACATCAATTTCTGTCTAGCTGACATTTGCCAGATGTGCAGAAGCAGACTTCCAGGATTATGCTGAAATCTGCCTCTTCATTTTCTCTCTAGCTGACATTTTCCACATGTGCAGAAGCAGAGTTCTAAGATTATGCTGAAATCTACAACATCAATTTCTCTCTAGCTGACATTTTCCAGATGTGAGGAAGCAGAGTTCCAGGATTATGCTGAAATCAGCCTCTGCATTTTCTCTCTAGCTGACATTTTCCAGATGTGCAGAAGCAGAGTTCTAAGATTATACTGAAATCTACAACATCAATTTCTCTCTAGCTTACATTTTCCAGATGTGCAGAAGCAGAGTTCCATGATTATGCTGAAATCTGCCTCTGCATTTTCCCTCTAGCTGACATTTTCCAGATGTGCAGAAGCAGAGTTCTAAGATTATGCTGAAATCTACAACATCAATTTCTCTCTAGCTGACATTTTCCAGATGTGAGGAAGCAGAGTTCCAGGATTATGCTGAAATCAGCCTCTGCATTTTCTCTCTAGCTGACATTTTCCACATGTGCAGAAGCAGAGTTCTAAGATTATGCTGAAATCTACAACATCAATTTCTCTCTAGCTGACATTTTCCAGATGTGAGGAAGCAGAGTTCCAGGATTATGCTGAAATCAGCCTCTGCATTTTCTCTCTAGCTGACATTTTCCAGATGTGCAGAAGCAGAGTTCTAAGATTATACTGAAATCTACAACATCAATTTCTCTCTAGCTTACATTTTCCAGATGTGCAGAAGCAGAGTTCCATGATTATGCTGAAATCTGCCTCTGCATTTTCCCTCTAGCTGACATTTTCCAGATGTGCAGAAGCAGAGTTCTAAGATTATGCTGAAATCTACAACATCAATTTCTCTCTAGCTGACATTTTCCAGATGTGAGGAAGCAGAGTTCCAGGATTATGCTGAAATCAGCCTCTGCATTTTCTCTCTAGCTGACATTTTCCAGATGTGCAGAAGCAGAGTTCTAAGATTATGCTGAAATCTACAACATCAATTTCTCTCTAGCTGCCATTTTCCAGATGTGCAGAAGCAGAGTTCAAACATTATGCTGAAATCTACCACTTCAATTTCTCTCTAGCTCACATTTGCCAGATGTGCAGAAGCAGAGTTCTAGGATTATTCTGAAATCTGCCTTGCAATTTTTCTCCAGGTGACATTTTCCAGATGTGCAGAAGCAGAGTTCAAACATTATGCTGAAATCTAACACGTCAATTTCTCTCTTGCTGACATTTTCCAGAGTTGCAGAAGAAGAGTTCCAGGGTTATGCTGAAATCTGCCTCTGCGTTTTTCCTCTAGCTGACATTTTCCAGATGTGAAAAAGCAGAGTTCAAAGATTATGCTGAAATCTACAACTTCAATTTCTCTCTAGCTTACATTTTCCAGATGTGCAGAAGCAGAGTTCCAGGATTATGCTGAAATCTGCCTCTGCATTTTCTCTCTAGCTGACATTTTCCACATGTGCAGAAGCAGAGTTCAAAGATTATGCTGAAATCTACCACATCAATTTCTCTCTATCTGACATTTTCCAGATGTGCAGAAGCAGAGTTCCAGGATTGTGCTGAAAACCACAACATCAATTTCTCTCTAGCTGACTTTCACAGATGTGCAGAAGCAGAGGTCCAGTATTATGCTGAAATCTGCCTTGCAATTTCTCTCTAGCTGACTTTTCCAGATGTGCAGGAGTGTTCCAGGATTATGCTGAAATCTACATCAATTTCTCTCTAGCTGAAATTTTCCAGATGTGCAGATGCAGATTTCCAGGTGTATGCTGAAACCTGCCTTACAATTTCTCTCTAGCTGACATTTTCCAGATGTGTAGAAGCAGAGTTCCACCTGTGTGCTGAAACCTGCCTTACAATTTCTGTCTAGCTGACTTTTCCAGATGTGCAGAGGATGAGTTCAAAGATTATGGTGAAATCTGCCACATCAATTTCTGTCTAGCTGACATTTGCCAGATGTGCAGAAGTAGAGTTCAAGGATTATGCTGAAATCTGCCTTGCAAGTTTTCTCAAGCTGACATTTTCCATATGTACAGAATCAGAGTTCCTGGTGTATGCTGAAATCTGCCTTGCAATTTCTCTCTAGCTGACTTTTCCAGATGTGCAGAAGCTGAGTTCAAAGATTATGGTGAAATCTACCACATCAATTTCTCTCTAGCTGACATTTTCCAGATGTGCAGAAGCTGAGTTCAAAGATTATGGTGAAATCTACCACATCAATTTCACTCTAGCTGACATTTTCCAGATGTGCAGAAGCTGAGTTCCAGGATTATGCTGAAATATGCAACATCAATTTCTCTCTAACTGACATTTTCCAGATGTGTAGAACCAGAGATCCTGGATTATGCTGAAATCTGCCTTGCAATTTGTCTCCAAGTGAAATTTTCCAGATGTGGAGAAGCAGAGTTCAAAGATTATGCTGAAATCTACCACATCAATTTCTCTCTAGCTGACATTTTCCAGATGTGCAGAAGCAGACTTCCAGGATTATACTGAAATCTGCCTCTGCATTTTCTCTCTAGCTGACATTTTCCACATGTGCAGAAGCAGAGTTCCAAGATTATGCTGAAATCTGCCTTGCAATTTCTCTCTAGCTGACATTTGCCAGATGTGCAGAAGCAGAGTTCCAGGATTATTCTGAAATCTGCTTTGCAATTTTTCTCCAGGTGACATTTTCCAGATGTGCAGAAGCAGAGTTCAAACATGCTGAAATCTAACACATCAATTTCTTTCTTGCTGACATTTTCCAGAGTTGCAGAAGCAGAGTTCCAGGATTATGCTGAAATCAGCTTCTGCATTTTCTCTCTAGCTGACGTTTTCCAGATGTGCAGAAGCAGAGTTTTAAGATTATACTGAAATCTACAACTTCAATTTCTCTCTAGCTTACATTTTCCAGATGTGCAGAAGCAGAGTTCCATGATTATGCTGAAATCTGCCTCTGCATTTTCCCTCTAGCTGACATTTTCCAGATGTGCAGAAGCAGAGTTCTAAGATTATGCTGAAATCTACAACATCAATTTCTCTCTAGCTGACAATTTCTAGATGTGAGGAAGCAGAGTTCCAGGATTATGCTGAAATCAGCCTCTGCATTTTCTCTCTAGCTGACATTTTCCAGATGTGCAGAAGCAGAGTTCTAAGATTATGCTGAAATCTACAACATCAATTTCTCTCTAGCTGCCATTTTCCAGATGTGCAGAAGCAGAGTTCAAACATTATGCTGAAATCTAACACGTCAATTTCTCTCTTGCTGACATTTTCCAGAGTTGCAGAAGAAGAGTTCCAGGGTTATGCTGAAATCTGCCTCTGCGTTTTTCCTCTAGCTGACATTTTCCAGATGTGCAGAAGCAGAGTTCAAACATTATGCTGAAATCTAACACGTCAATTTCTCTCTTGCTGACATTTTCCAGAGTTGCAGAAGAAGAGTTCCAGGGTTATACTGAAATCTGCCTCTGCGTTTTTCCTCTAGCTGACATTTTCCAGATGTGAAAAAGCAGAGTTCAAAGATTATGCTGAAATCTACAACTTCAATTTCTCTCTAGCTTACATTTTCCAGATGTGCAGAAGCAGAGTTCCAAGATTATGCTGAAATCTGCCTTGCAATTTCTCTCTAGCTGACATTTGCCAGATGTGCAGAAGCAGAGTTCCAGGATTATTCTGAAATCTGCCTTGCAATTTTTCTCCAGGTGACATTTTCCAGATGTGCAGAAGCAGAGTTCAAACATGCTGAAATCTAACACATCAATTTCTCTCTTGCTGACATTTTCCAGAGTTGCAGAAGCAGAGTTCCAGGATTATGCTGAAATCAGCTTCTGCATTTTCTCTCTAGCTGACATTTTCCAGATGTGCAGAAGCAGAGTTCTAAGATTATACTGAAATCTACAACATCAATTTCTCTCTAGCTTACATTTTCCAGATGTGCAGAAGCAGAGTTCCATGATTATGCTGAAATCTGCCTCTGCATTTTCCCTCTAGCTGACATTTTCCAGATGTGCAGAAGCAGAGTTCTAAGATTATGCTGAAATCTACAACATCAATTTCTCTCTAGCTGACATTTTCCAGATGTGAGGAAGCAGAGTTCCAGGATTATGCTGAAATCAGCCTCTGCATTTTCTCTCTAGCTGACATTTGCCAGATGTGCAGAAGCAGAGTTCTAGGATTATTCTGAAATCTGCCTTGCAATTTTTCTCCAGGTGACATTTTCCAGATGTGCAGAAGCAGAGTTCAAACATTATGCTGAAATCTAACACGTCAATTTCTCTCTTGCTGACATTTTCCAGAGTTGCAGAAGAAGAGTTCCAGGGTTATGCTGAAATCTGCCTCTGTGTTTTTCCTCTAGCTGACATTTTCCAGATGTGAAAAAGCAGAGTTCAAAGATTATGCTGAAATCTACAACTTCAATTTCTCTCTAGCTTACATTTTCCAGATGTGCAGAAGCAGAGTTCCAGGATTGTGCTGAAAACCACAACATCAATTTCTCTCTAGCTGACTTTCACAGATGTGCAGAAGCAGAGGTCCAGTATTATGCTGAAATCTGCCTTGCAATTTCTCTCTAGCTGACTTTTCCAGATGTGCAGGAGTGTTCCAGGATTATGCTGAAATCTACATCAATTTCTCTCTAGCTGAAATTTTCCAGATGTGCAGATGCAGATTTCCAGGTGTATGCTGAAACCTGCCTTACAATTTCTCTCTAGCTGACAATTTCCAGATGTGTAGAAGCAGAGTTCCAGCTGTGTGCTGAAACCTGCCTTACAATTTCTGTCTAGCTGACTTTTCCAGATGTGCAGAAGATGAGTTCAAAGATTATGGTGAAATCTGCCACATCAATTTCTGTCTAGCTGACATTTGCCAGATGTGCAGAAGTAGAGTTCACGGATTATGCTGAAATCTGCCTTGCAAGTTTTCTCAAGCTGACATTTTCCATATGTACAGAATCAGAGTTCCTGGTGTATGCTGAAATCTGCCTTGCAATTTCTCTCTAGCTGACTTTTCCAGATGTGCAGAAGCTGAGTTCAAAGATTATGGTGAAATCTACCACATCAATTTCTCTCTAGCTGACATTTTCCAGATGTGCAGAAGCTGAGTTCAAAGATTATGGTGAAATCTACCACATCAATTTCACTCTAGCTGACATTTTCCAGATGTGCAGAAGCAGAGTTCCAGGATTATGCTGAAATATGCAACATCAATTTCTCTCTAACTGACATTTTCCAGATGTGTAGAAACAGAGATCCAGGATTATGCTGAAATCTGCCTTGCAATTTGTCTCCAAGTGAAATTTTCCAGATGTGGAGAAGCAGAGTTCAAAGATTATGCTGAAATCTACCACATCAATTTCTCTCTAGCTGACATTTTCCAGATGTGCAGAAGCAGACTTCCAGGATTATGCTGAAATCTGCCTCTGCATTTTCTCTCTAGCTGACATTTTCCACATGTGCAGAAGCAGAGTTCCAAGATTATGCTGAAATCTGCCTTGCAATTTCTCTCTAGCTGACATTTGCCAGATGTGCAGAAGCAGAGTTCCAGGATTATTCTGAAATCTGCTTTGCAATTTTTCTCCAGGTGACATTTTCCAGATGTGCAGAAGCAGAGTTCAAACATGCTGAAATCTAACACATCAATTTCTCTCTTGCTGACTTTTTCCAGAGTTGCAGAAGCAGAGTTCCAGGATTATGCTGAAATCAGCTTCTGCATTTTCTCTCTAGCTGACATTTTCCAGATGTGCAGAAGCAGAGTTCTAAGATTATACTGAAATCTACAACTTCAATTTCTCTCTAGCTTACATTTTCCAGATGTGCAGAAGCAGAGTTCCATGATTATGCTGAAATCTGCCTCTGCATTTTCCCTCTAGCTGACATTTTCCAGATGTGCAAAAGCAGAGTTCTAAGATTATGCTGAAATCTACCACATCAATTTCTCTCTAGCTGACAATTTCCAGATGTGCAGAAGCAGAGTTAAAGGATTATGCTGAAATATGCAACATCAATTTCTATCTAACTGACATTTTCCAGATGTGTAGAACCAGAGATCCAGGATTATGCTGAAATCTGCCTTGCAATTTGTCTCCAAGTGAAATTTTCCAGATGTGGAGAAGCAGAGTTCAAAGATTATGCTGAAATCTACCACATCAATTTCTCTCTAGCTGACATTTTCCAGATGTGCAGAAGCAGACTTCCAGGATTATGCTGAAATCTGCCTCTGCATTTTCTCTCTAGCTGACATTTTCCACATGTGCAGAAGCAGAGTTCCAAGATTATGCTGAAATCTGCCTTGCAATTTCTCTCTAGCTGACATTTGCCAGATGTGCAGAAGCAGAGTTCCAGGATTATTCTGAAATCTGCTTTGCAATTTTTCTCCAGGTGACATTTTTCAGATGTGCAGAAGCAGAGTTCAAACATGCTGAAATCTAACACATCAATTTCTCTCTTGCTGACATTTTCCAGAGTTGCAGAAGCAGAGTTCCATGATTATGCTGAAATCTGCCTCTGCATTTTCCCTCTAGCTGACATTTTCCAGATGTGCAGAAGCAGAGTTCTAAGATTATGCTGAAATCTACAACATCAATTTCTCTCTAGCTGACAATTTCTAGATGTGAGGAAGCAGAGTTCTAGGATTATGCTGAAATCAGCCTCTGCATTTTCTCTCTAGCTGACATTTTCCAGATGTGTAGAAGCAGAGTTCTAAGATTATGCTGAAATCTACAACATCAATTTCTCTCTAGCTGCCATTTTCCAGATGTGCAGAAGCAGAGTTCAAACATTATGCTGAAATCTAACACGTCAATTTCTCTCTTGCTGACATTTTCCAGAGTTGCAGAAGAAGAGTTCCAGGGTTATGCTGAAATCTGCCTCTGCGTTTTTCCTCTAGCTGACATTTTCCAGATGTGAAAAAGCAGAGTTCAAAGATTATGCTGAAATCTACAACTTCAATTTCTCTCTATCTGACATTTTCCAGATGTGCAGAAGCAGAGTTCCAGGATTGTGCTGAAAACCACAACATCAATTTCTCTCTAGCTGACTTTTCCAGATGTGCAGGAGTGTTCCAGGATTATGCTGAAATCTACATCAATTTCTCTCTAGCTGACATTTTCCAGATGTGCAGATGCAGATTTCCAGGTGTATGCTGAAACCTGCCTTACAATTTCTCTCTAGCTGACATTTTCCAGATGTGTAGAAGCAGAGTTCCAGCTGTGTGCTGAAACCTGCCTTACAATTTCTCTCTAGCTGACTTTTCCAGATGTGCAGAAGATGAGTTCAAAGATTATGGTGAAATCTGCCACATCAATTTCTGTCTAGCTGACATTTGCCAGATGTGCAGAAGCAGACTTCCAGGATTATGCTGAAATCTGCCTCTTCATTTTCTCTCTAGCTGACATTTTCCACATGTGCAGAAGCAGAGTTCTAAGATTATGCTGAAATCTACAACATCAATTTCTCTCTAGCTGACATTTTCCAGATGTGAGGAAGCAGAGTTCCAGGATTATGCTGAAATCAGCCTCTGCATTTTCTCTCTAGCTGACATTTTCCAGATGTGCAGAAGCAGAGTTCTAAGATTATACTGAAATCTACAACATCAATTTCTCTCTAGCTTACATTTTCCAGATGTGCAGAAGCAGAGTTCCATGATTATGCTGAAATCTGCCTCTGCATTTTCCCTCTAGCTGACATTTTCCAGATGTGCAGAAGCAGAGTTCTAAGATTATGCTGAAATCTACAACATCACTTTCTCTCTAGCTGACATTTTCCAGATGTGAGGAAGCAGAGTTCCAGGATTATGCTGAAATCAGCCTCTGCATTTTCTCTCTAGCTGACATTTAACAGATGTGCAGAAGCAGAGTTCTAAGATTATGCTGAAATCTACAACATCAATTTCTCTCTAGCTGCCATTTTCCAGATGTGCAGAAGCAGAGTTCAAACATTATGCTGAAATCTACCACTTCAATTTCTCTCTAGCTCACATTTGCCAGATGTGCAGAAGCAGAGTTCTAGGATTATTCTGAAATCTGCCTTGCAATTTTTCTCCAGGTGACATTTTCCAGATGTGCAGAAGCAGAGTTCAAACATTATGCTGAAATCTAACACGTCAATTTCTCTCTTGCTGACATTTTCCAGAGTTGCAGAAGAAGAGTTCCAGGGTTATGCTGAAATCTGCCTCTGCGTTTTTCCTCTAGCTGACATTTTCCAGATGTGAAAAAGCAGAGTTCAAAGATTATGCTGAAATCTACAACTTCAATTTCTCTCTAGCTTACATTTTCCAGATGTGCAGAAGCAGAGTTCCAGGATTATGCTGAAATCTGCCTCTGCATTTTCTCTCTAGCTGACATTTTCCACATGTGCAGAAGCAGAGTTCAAAGATTATGCTGAAATCTACCACATCAATTTCTCTCTATCTGACATTTTCCAGATGTGCAGAAGCAGAGTTCCAGGATTGTGCTGAAAACCACAACATCAATTTCTCTCTAGCTGACTTTCACAGATGTGCAGAAGCAGAGGTCCAGTATTATGCTGAAATCTGCCTTGCAATTTCTCTCTAGCTGACTTTTCCAGATGTGCAGGAGTGTTCCAGGATTATGCTGAAATCTACATCAATTTCTCTCTAGCTGAAATTTTCCAGATGTGCAGATGCAGATTTCCAGGTGTATGCTGAAACCTGCCTTACAATTTCTCTCTAGCTGACATTTTCCAGATGTGTAGAAGCAGAGTTCCACCTGTGTGCTGAAACCTGCCTTACAATTTCTGTCTAGCTGACTTTTCCAGATGTGCAGAGGATGAGTTCAAAGATTATGGTGAAATCTGCCACATCAATTTCTGTCTAGCTGACATTTGCCAGATGTGCAGAAGTAGAGTTCAAGGATTATGCTGAAATCTGCCTTGCAAGTTTTCTCAAGCTGACATTTTCCATATGTACAGAATCAGAGTTCCTGGTGTATGCTGAAATCTGCCTTGCAATTTCTCTCTAGCTGACTTTTCCAGATGTGCAGAAGCTGAGTTCAAAGATTATGGTGAAATCTACCACATCAATTTCTCTCTAGCTGACATTTTCCAGATGTGCAGAAGCTGAGTTCAAAGATTATGGTGAAATCTACCACATCAATTTCACTCTAGCTGACATTTTCCAGATGTGCAGAAGCTGAGTTCCAGGATTATGCTGAAATATGCAACATCAATTTCTCTCTAACTGACATTTTCCAGATGTGTAGAACCAGAGATCCTGGATTATGCTGAAATCTGCCTTGCAATTTGTCTCCAAGTGAAATTTTCCAGATGTGGAGAAGCAGAGTTCAAAGATTATGCTGAAATCTACCACATCAATTTCTCTCTAGCTGACATTTTCCAGATGTGCAGAAGCAGACTTCCAGGATTATGCTGAAATCTGCCTCTGCATTTTCTCTCTAGCTGACATTTTCCACATGTGCAGAAGCAGAGTTCCAAGATTATGCTGAAATCTGCCTTGCAATTTCTCTCTAGCTGACATTTGCCAGATGTGCAGAAGCAGAGTTCCAGGATTATTCTGAAATCTGCTTTGCAATTTTTCTCCAGGTGACATTTTCCAGATGTGCAGAAGCAGAGTTCAAACATGCTGAAATCTAACACATCAATTTCTCTCTTGCTGACTTTTTCCAGAGTTGCAGAAGCAGAGTTCCATGATTATGCTGAAATCTGCCTCTGCATTTTCCCTCTAGCTGACATTTTCCAGATGTGCAGAAGCAGAGTTCTAAGATTATGCTGAAATCTACAACATCAATTTCTCTCTAGCTGACAATTTCTAGATGTGAGGAAGCAGAGTTCCAGGATTATGCTGAAATCAGCCTCTGCATTTTCTCTCTAGCTGACATTTTCCAGATGTGCAGAAGCAGAGTTCTAAGATTATGCTGAAATCTACAACATCAATTTCTCTCTAGCTGCCATTTTCCAGATGTGCAGAAGCAGAGTTCAAACATTATGCTGAAATCTAACACGTCAATTTCTCTCTTGCTGACATTTTCCAGAGTTGCAGAAGAAGAGTTCCAGGGTTATGCTGAAATCTGCCTCTGCGTTTTTCCTCTAGCTGACATTTTCCAGATGTGAAAAAGCAGAGTTCAAAGATTATGCTGAAATCTACAACTTCAATTTCTCTCTAGCTTACATTTTCCAGATGTGCAGAAGCAGAGTTCCAGGATTATGCTGAAATCTGCCTCTGCATTTTCTCTCTAGCTGACATTTTCCACATGTGCAGAAGCAGAGTTCAAAGATTATGCTGAAATCTACCACATCAATTTCTCTCTATCTGACATTTTCCAGATGTGCAGAAGCAGAGTTCCAGGATTGTGCTGAAAACCACAACATCAATTTCTCTCTAGCTGACTTTTCCAGATGTGCAGGAGTGTTCCAGGATTATGCTGAAATCTACATCAATTTCTCTCTAGCTGACATTTTCCAGATGTGCAGATGCAGATTTCCAGGTGTTTGCTGAAACCTGCCTTACAATTTCTCTCTAGCTGACATTTTCCAGATGTGTAGAAGATGAGTTCAAAGATTATGGTGAAATCTGCCACATCAATTTCTGTCTAGCTGACATTTGCCAGATGTGCAGAAGTAGAGTTCAAGGATTATGCTGAAATCTGCCTTGCAAGTTTTCTCAAGCTGACATTTTCCATATGTACAGAATCAGAGTTCCTGGTGTATGCTGAAATCTGCCTTGCAATTTCTCTCTTGCTTACTTTTCCAGATGTGCAGAAGCAGAGTTCCAGGATTATGCTGAAATCTGCCTCTGCATTTTCCCTCTAGCTTACATTTTCCAGATGTGCAGAAGCTGAGTTCAAAGATTATGGTGAAATCTACCACATCAATTTCTCTCTAGCTGACATTTTCCAGATGTGCAGAAGCTGAGTTCAAAGATTATGGTGAAATCTACACATCAATTTCTCTCTAGCTGACATTTTCCAGATGTGCGGAAGCAGAGTTCTAAGATTATGCTGAAATCTACAACATCAATTTTTCTCTAGCTGACATTTTCCAGATGTGCGGAAGCAGAGTTCCATGATTATGCTGAAATCTGCCTCTGCATTTTCCCTCTAGCTGACATTTTCCAGATGTGAGGAAGCAGAGTTCCAGGATTATGCTGAAATCAGCCTCTGCATTTTCTCTCCAGGTGACATTTTCCAGATGTGTAGAAGCAGAGTTCAAACATTATGCTGAAATCTAACACATCAATTTCTCTCTTGCTGACATTTTCCAGAGTTGCAGAAGCAGAGTTCCAGGGTTATGCTGAAATCTGCCTCTGCATTTTCTCTCTAGCTGACATTTTCCAGATGTGCAGAAGCAGAGTTCAAAGATTATGCTGAAATCTACCACATCAATTTCTCTCTATCTGACATTTTCCAGATGTGCAGAAGCAGAGTTCCAGGATTGTGCTGAAAACCACAACATCAATTTCTCTCTAGCTGACTTTCCCAGATGTGCAGAAGCAGAGGTCCAGTATTATGCTGAAATCTGCCTCTGCAGTTTCCCTCTAGCTGCCATTTTCCAGATGTGCAGAAGCAGAGTTCCAGTATTATGCTGAAATATACGTCAATTTCTCTCTAACTGACATTTTCCAGTTGTGTAGAACCAGAGATCCAGGATTATGCTGAAATCTGCCTTGCAATTTGTCTCCAAGTGAAATTTTCCAGATGTGGAGAAGCAGAGTTCCAGGATTATGCTGAAATCTGCCTCTGCATTTTCCCTCTAGCTGACATTTTCCAGATGTGCAGATGCAGAGTTCCAGGATTATGCTGAAATCTGCCTCTGCATTTTCCCTCTAGCTGACATTTTCCAGATGTGCAGAAGCTGAGTTCAAAGATTATGGTGAAATCTACCACATCAATTTCACTCTAGCTGACATTTTCCAGATGTGCAGAAGCTGAGTTCCAGGATTATGCTGAAATATGCAACATCAATTTCTCTCTAACTGACATTTTCCAGATGTGTAGAACCAGAGATCCTGGATTATGCTGAAATCTGCCTTGCAATTTGTCTCCAAGTGAAATTTTCCAGATGTGGAGAAGCAGAGTTCAAAGATTATGCTGAAATCTACCACATCAATTTCTCTCTAGCTGACATTTTCCAGATGTGCAGAAGCAGACTTCCAGGATTATGCTGAAATCTGCCTCTGCATTTTCTCTCTAGCTGACATTTTCCACATGTGCAGAAGCAGAGTTCCAAGATTATGCTGAAATCTGCCTTGCAATTTCTCTCTAGCTGACATTTGCCAGATGTGCAGAAGCAGAGTTCCAGGATTATTCTGAAATCTGCTTTGCAATTTTTCTCCAGGTGACATTTTCCAGATGTGCAGAAGCAGAGTTCAAACATGCTGAAATCTAACACATCAATTTCTCTCTTGCTGACATTTTCCAGAGTTGCAGAAGCAGAGTTCCAGGATTATGCTGAAATCAGCTTCTGCATTTTCTCTCTAGCTGACGTTTTCCAGATGTGCAGAAGCAGAGTTTTAAGATTATACTGAAATCTACAACTTCAATTTCTCTCTAGCTTACATTTTCCAGATGTGCAGAAGCAGAGTTCCATGATTATGCTGAAATCTGCCTCTGCATTTTCCCTCTAGCTGACATTTTCCAGATGTGCAGAAGCAGAGTTCTAAGATTATGCTGAAATCTACAACATCAATTTCTCTCTAGCTGACAATTTCTAGATGTGAGGAAGCAGAGTTCCAGGATTATGCTGAAATCAGCCTCTGCATTTTCTCTCTAGCTGACATTTTCCAGATGTGCAGAAGCAGAGTTCTAAGATTATGCTGAAATCTACAACATCAATTTCTCTCTAGCTGCCATTTTCCAGATGTGCAGAAGCAGAGTTCAAACATTATGCTGAAATCTAACACGTCAATTTCTCTCTTGCTGACATTTTCCAGAGTTGCAGAAGAAGAGTTCCAGGGTTATGCTGAAATCTGCCTCTGCGTTTTTCCTCTAGCTGACATTTTCCAGATGTGCAGAAGCAGAGTTCAAACATTATGCTGAAATCTAACACGTCAATTTCTCTCTTGCTGACATTTTCCAGAGTTGCAGAAGAAGAGTTCCAGGGTTATACTGAAATCTGCCTCTGCGTTTTTCCTCTAGCTGACATTTTCCAGATGTGAAAAAGCAGAGTTCAAAGATTATGCTGAAATCTACAACTTCAATTTCTCTCTAGCTTACATTTTCCAGATGTGCAGAAGCAGAGTTCCAAGATTATGCTGAAATCTGCCTTGCAATTTCTCTCTAGCTGACATTTGCCAGATGTGCAGAAGCAGAGTTCCAGGATTATTCTGAAATCTGCCTTGCAATTTTTCTCCAGGTGACATTTTCCAGATGTGCAGAAGCAGAGTTCAAACATGCTGAAATCTAACACATCAATTTCTCTCTTGCTGACATTTTCCAGAGTTGCAGAAGCAGAGTTCCAGGATTATGCTGAAATCAGCTTCTGCATTTTCTCTCTAGCTGACATTTTCCAGATGTGCAGAAGCAGAGTTCTAAGATTATACTGAAATCTACAACATCAATTTCTCTCTAGCTTACATTTTCCAGATGTGCAGAAGCAGAGTTCCATGATTATGCTGAAATCTGCCTCTGCATTTTCCCTCTAGCTGACATTTTCCAGATGTGCAGAAGCAGAGTTCTAAGATTATGCTGAAATCTACAACATCAATTTCTCTCTAGCTGACATTTTCCAGATGTGAGGAAGCAGAGTTCCAGGATTATGCTGAAATCAGCCTCTGCATTTTCTCTCTAGCTGACATTTTCCAGATGTGCAGAAGCAGAGTTCTAAGATTATGCTGAAATCTACAACATCAATTTCTCTCTAGCTGCCATTTTCCAGATGTGCAGAAGCAGAGTTCAAACATTATGCTGAAATCTACCACTTCAATTTCTCTCTAGCTCACATTTGCCAGATGTGCAGAAGCAGAGTTCTAGGATTATTCTGAAATCTGCCTTGCAATTTTTCTCCAGGTGACATTTTCCAGATGTGCAGAAGCAGAGTTCAAACATTATGCTGAAATCTAACACGTCAATTTCTCTCTTGCTGACATTTTCCAGAGTTGCAGAAGAAGAGTTCCAGGGTTATGCTGAAATCTGCCTCTGTGTTTTTCCTCTAGCTGACATTTTCCAGATGTGAAAAAGCAGAGTTCAAAGATTATGCTGAAATCTACAACTTCAATTTCTCTCTAGCTTACATTTTCCAGATGTGCAGAAGCAGAGTTCCAGGATTGTGCTGAAAACCACAACATCAATTTCTCTCTAGCTGACTTTCACAGATGTGCAGAAGCAGAGGTCCAGTATTATGCTGAAATCTGCCTTGCAATTTCTCTCTAGCTGACTTTTCCAGATGTGCAGGAGTGTTCCAGGATTATGCTGAAATCTACATCAATTTCTCTCTAGCTGAAATTTTCCAGATGTGCAGATGCAGATTTCCAGGTGTATGCTGAAACCTGCCTTACAATTTCTCTCTAGCTGACAATTTCCAGATGTGTAGAAGCAGAGTTCCAGCTGTGTGCTGAAACCTGCCTTACAATTTCTGTCTAGCTGACTTTTCCAGATGTGCAGAAGATGAGTTCAAAGATTATGGTGAAATCTGCCACATCAATTTCTGTCTAGCTGACATTTGCCAGATGTGCAGAAGTAGAGTTCACGGATTATGCTGAAATCTGCCTTGCAAGTTTTCTCAAGCTGACATTTTCCATATGTACAGAATCAGAGTTCCTGGTGTATGCTGAAATCTGCCTTGCAATTTCTCTCTAGCTGACTTTTCCAGATGTGCAGAAGCTGAGTTCAAAGATTATGGTGAAATCTACCACATCAATTTCTCTCTAGCTGACATTTTCCAGATGTGCAGAAGCTGAGTTCAAAGATTATGGTGAAATCTACCACATCAATTTCACTCTAGCTGACATTTTCCAGATGTGCAGAAGCAGAGTTCCAGGATTATGCTGAAATATGCAACATCAATTTCTCTCTAACTGACATTTTCCAGATGTGTAGAAACAGAGATCCAGGATTATGCTGAAATCTGCCTTGCAATTTGTCTCCAAGTGAAATTTTCCAGATGTGGAGAAGCAGAGTTCAAAGATTATGCTGAAATCTACCACATCAATTTCTCTCTAGCTGACATTTTCCAGATGTGCAGAAGCAGACTTCCAGGATTATGCTGAAATCTGCCTCTGCATTTTCTCTCTAGCTGACATTTTCCACATGTGCAGAAGCAGAGTTCCAAGATTATGCTGAAATCTGCCTTGCAATTTCTCTCTAGCTGACATTTGCCAGATGTGCAGAAGCAGAGTTCCAGGATTATTCTGAAATCTGCTTTGCAATTTTTCTCCAGGTGACATTTTCCAGATGTGCAGAAGCAGAGTTCAAACATGCTGAAATCTAACACATCAATTTCTCTCTTGCTGACTTTTTCCAGAGTTGCAGAAGCAGAGTTCCAGGATTATGCTGAAATCAGCTTCTGCATTTTCTCTCTAGCTGACATTTTCCAGATGTGCAGAAGCAGAGTTCTAAGATTATACTGAAATCTACAACTTCAATTTCTCTCTAGCTTACATTTTCCAGATGTGCAGAAGCAGAGTTCCATGATTATGCTGAAATCTGCCTCTGCATTTTCCCTCTAGCTGACATTTTCCAGATGTGCAAAAGCAGAGTTCTAAGATTATGCTGAAATCTACCACATCAATTTCTCTCTAGCTGACAATTTCCAGATGTGCAGAAGCAGAGTTAAAGGATTATGCTGAAATATGCAACATCAATTTCTATCTAACTGACATTTTCCAGATGTGTAGAACCAGAGATCCAGGATTATGCTGAAATCTGCCTTGCAATTTGTCTCCAAGTGAAATTTTCCAGATGTGGAGAAGCAGAGTTCAAAGATTATGCTGAAATCTACCACATCAATTTCTCTCTAGCTGACATTTTCCAGATGTGCAGAAGCAGACTTCCAGGATTATGCTGAAATCTGCCTCTGCATTTTCTCTCTAGCTGACATTTTCCACATGTGCAGAAGCAGAGTTCCAAGATTATGCTGAAATCTGCCTTGCAATTTCTCTCTAGCTGACATTTGCCAGATGTGCAGAAGCAGAGTTCCAGGATTATTCTGAAATCTGCTTTGCAATTTTTCTCCAGGTGACATTTTCCAGAGTTGCAGAAGCAGAGTTCCATGATTATGCTGAAATCTGCCTCTGCATTTTCCCTCTAGCTGACATTTTCCAGATGTGCAGAAGCAGAGTTCTAAGATTATGCTGAAATCTACAACATCAATTTCTCTCTAGCTGACAATTTCTAGATGTGAGGAAGCAGAGTTCTAGGATTATGCTGAAATCAGCCTCTGCATTTTCTCTCTAGCTGACATTTTCCAGATGTGTAGAAGCAGAGTTCTAAGATTATGCTGAAATCTACAACATCAATTTCTCTCTAGCTGCCATTTTCCAGATGTGCAGAAGCAGAGTTCAAACATTATGCTGAAATCTAACACGTCAATTTCTCTCTTGCTGACATTTTCCAGAGTTGCAGAAGAAGAGTTCCAGGGTTATGCTGAAATCTGCCTCTGCGTTTTTCCTCTAGCTGACATTTTCCAGATGTGAAAAAGCAGAGTTCAAAGATTATGCTGAAATCTACAACTTCAATTTCTCTCTAGCTGACATTTTCCACATGTGCAGAAGCAGAGTTCAAAGAATATGCTGAAATCTACCACATCAATTTCTCTCTATCTGACATTTTCCAGATGTGCAGAAGCAGAGTTCCAGGATTGTGCTGAAAACCACAACATCAATTTCTCTCTAGCTGACTTTTCCAGATGTGCAGGAGTGTTCCAGGATTATGCTGAAATCTACATCAATTTCTCTCTAGCTGACATTTTCCAGATGTGCAGATGCAGATTTCCAGGTGTATGCTGAAACCTGCCTTACAATTTCTCTCTAGCTGACATTTTCCAGATGTGTAGAAGCAGAGTTCCAGCTGTGTGCTGAAACCTGCCTTACAATTTCTCTCTAGCTGACTTTTCCAGATGTGCAGAAGATGAGTTCAAAGATTATGGTGAAATCTGCCACATCAATTTCTGTCTAGCTGACATTTGCCAGATGTGCAGAAGCAGACTTCCAGGATTATGCTGAAATCTGCCTCTTCATTTTCTCTCTAGCTGACATTTTCCACATGTGCAGAAGCAGAGTTCTAAGATTATGCTGAAATCTACAACATCAATTTCTCTCTAGCTGACATTTTCCAGATGTGAGGAAGCAGAGTTCCAGGATTATGCTGAAATCAGCCTCTGCATTTTCTCTCTAGCTGACATTTTCCAGATGTGCAGAAGCAGAGTTCTAAGATTATACTGAAATCTACAACATCAATTTCTCTCTAGCTTACATTTTCCAGATGTGCAGAAGCAGAGTTCCATGATTATGCTGAAATCTGCCTCTGCATTTTCCCTCTAGCTGACATTTTCCAGATGTGCAGAAGCAGAGTTCTAAGATTATGCTGAAATCTACAACATCACTTTCTCTCTAGCTGACATTTTCCAGATGTGAGGAAGCAGAGTTCCAGGATTATGCTGAAATCAGCCTCTGCATTTTCTCTCTATCTGACATTTAACAGATGTGCAGAAGCAGAGTTCTAAGATTATGCTGAAATCTACAACATCAATTTCTCTCTAGCTGCCATTTTCCAGATGTGCAGAAGCAGAGTTCAAACATTATGCTGAAATCTACCACTTCAATTTCTCTCTAGCTCACATTTGCCAGATGTGCAGAAGCAGAGTTCTAGGATTATTCTGAAATCTGCCTTGCAATTTTTCTCCAGGTGACATTTTCCAGATGTGCAGAAGCAGAGTTCAAACATTATGCTGAAATCTAACACGTCAATTTCTCTCTTGCTGACATTTTCCAGAGTTGCAGAAGAAGAGTTCCAGGGTTATGCTGAAATCTGCCTCTGCGTTTTTCCTCTAGCTGACATTTTCCAGATGTGAAAAAGCAGAGTTCAAAGATTATGCTGAAATCTACAACTTCAATTTCTCTCTAGCTTACATTTTCCAGATGTGCAGAAGCAGAGTTCCAGGATTATGCTGAAATCTGCCTCTGCATTTTCTCTCTAGCTGACATTTTCCACATGTGCAGAAGCAGAGTTCAAAGATTATGCTGAAATCTACCACATCAATTTCTCTCTATCTGACATTTTCCAGATGTGCAGAAGCAGAGTTCCAGGATTGTGCTGAAAACCACAACATCAATTTCTCTCTAGCTGACTTTCACAGATGTGCAGAAGCAGAGGTCCAGTATTATGCTGAAATCTGCCTTGCAATTTCTCTCTAGCTGACTTTTCCAGATGTGCAGGAGTGTTCCAGGATTATGCTGAAATCTACATCAATTTCTCTCTAGCTGAAATTTTCCAGATGTGCAGATGCAGATTTCCAGGTGTATGCTGAAACCTGCCTTACAATTTCTCTCTAGCTGACATTTTCCAGATGTGTAGAAGCAGAGTTCCACCTGTGTGCTGAAACCTGCCTTACAATTTCTGTCTAGCTGACTTTTCCAGATGTGCAGAGGATGAGTTCAAAGATTATGGTGAAATCTGCCACATCAATTTCTGTCTAGCTGACATTTGCCAGATGTGCAGAAGTAGAGTTCAAGGATTATGCTGAAATCTGCCTTGCAAGTTTTCTCAAGCTGACATTTTCCATATGTACAGAATCAGAGTTCCTGGTGTATGCTGAAATCTGCCTTGCAATTTCTCTCTAGCTGACTTTTCCAGATGTGCAGAAGCAGAGTTCCAGGATTATTCTGAAATCTGCTTTGCAATTTTTCTCCAGGTGACATTTTCCAGATGTGCAGAAGCAGAGTTCAAACATGCTGAAATCTAACACATCAATTTCTCTCTTGCTGACTTTTTCCAGAGTTGCAGAAGCAGAGTTCCAGGATTATGCTGAAATCAGCTTCTGCATTTTCTCTCTAGCTGACATTTTCCAGATGTGCAGAAGCAGAGTTCTAAGATTATACTGAAATCTACAACTTCAATTTCTCTCTAGCTTACATTTTCCAGATGTGCAGAAGCAGAGTTCCATGATTATGCTGAAATCTGCCTCTGCATTTTCCCTCTAGCTGACATTTTCCAGATGTGCAAAAGCAGAGTTCTAAGATTATGCTGAAATCTACCACATCAATTTCTCTCTAGCTGACAATTTCCAGATGTGCAGAAGCAGAGTTAAAGGATTATGCTGAAATATGCAACATCAATTTCTATCTAACTGACATTTTCCAGATGTGTAGAACCAGAGATCCAGGATTATGCTGAAATCTGCCTTGCAATTTGTCTCCAAGTGAAATTTTCCAGATGTGGAGAAGCAGAGTTCAAAGATTATGCTGAAATCTACCACATCAATTTCTCTCTAGCTGACATTTTCCAGATGTGCAGAAGCAGACTTCCAGGATTATGCTGAAATCTGCCTCTGCATTTTCTCTCTAGCTGACATTTTCCACATGTGCAGAAGCAGAGTTCCAAGATTATGCTGAAATCTGCCTTGCAATTTCTCTCTAGCTGACATTTGCCAGATGTGCAGAAGCAGAGTTCCAGGATTATTCTGAAATCTGCTTTGCAATTTTTCTCCAGGTGACATTTTTCAGATGTGCAGAAGCAGAGTTCAAACATGCTGAAATCTAACACATCAATTTCTCTCTTGCTGACATTTTCCAGAGTTGCAGAAGCAGAGTTCCATGATTATGCTGAAATCTGCCTCTGCATTTTCCCTCTAGCTGACATTTTCCAGATGTGCAGAAGCAGAGTTCTAAGATTATGCTGAAATCTACAACATCAATTTCTCTCTAGCTGACAATTTCTAGATGTGAGGAAGCAGAGTTCTAGGATTATGCTGAAATCAGCCTCTGCATTTTCTCTCTAGCTGACATTTTCCAGATGTGTAGAAGCAGAGTTCTAAGATTATGCTGAAATCTACAACATCAATTTCTCTCTAGCTGCCATTTTCCAGATGTGCAGAAGCAGAGTTCAAACATTATGCTGAAATCTAACACGTCAATTTCTCTCTTGCTGACATTTTCCAGAGTTGCAGAAGAAGAGTTCCAGGGTTATGCTGAAATCTGCCTCTGCGTTTTTCCTCTAGCTGACATTTTCCAGATGTGAAAAAGCAGAGTTCAAAGATTATGCTGAAATCTACAACTTCAATTTCTCTCTAGCTGACATTTTCCACATGTGCAGAAGCAGAGTTCAAAGAATATGCTGAAATCTACCACATCAATTTCTCTCTATCTGACATTTTCCAGATGTGCAGAAGCAGAGTTCCAGGATTGTGCTGAAAACCACAACATCAATTTCTCTCTAGCTGACTTTTCCAGATGTGCAGGAGTGTTCCAGGATTATGCTGAAATCTACATCAATTTCTCTCTAGCTGACATTTTCCAGATGTGCAGATGCAGATTTCCAGGTGTATGCTGAAACCTGCCTTACAATTTCTCTCTAGCTGACATTTTCCAGATGTGTAGAAGCAGAGTTCCAGCTGTGTGCTGAAACCTGCCTTACAATTTCTCTCTAGCTGACTTTTCCAGATGTGCAGAAGATGAGTTCAAAGATTATGGTGAAATCTGCCACATCAATTTCTGTCTAGCTGACATTTGCCAGATGTGCAGAAGCAGACTTCCAGGATTATGCTGAAATCTGCCTCTTCATTTTCTCTCTAGCTGACATTTTCCACATGTGCAGAAGCAGAGTTCTAAGATTATGCTGAAATCTACAACATCAATTTCTCTCTAGCTGACATTTTCCAGATGTGAGGAAGCAGAGTTCCAGGATTATGCTGAAATCAGCCTCTGCATTTTCTCTCTAGCTGACATTTTCCAGATGTGCAGAAGCAGAGTTCTAAGATTATACTGAAATCTACAACATCAATTTCTCTCTAGCTTACATTTTCCAGATGTGCAGAAGCAGAGTTCCATGATTATGCTGAAATCTGCCTCTGCATTTTCCCTCTAGCTGACATTTTCCAGATGTGCAGAAGCAGAGTTCTAAGATTATGCTGAAATCTACAACATCACTTTCTCTCTAGCTGACATTTTCCAGATGTGAGGAAGCAGAGTTCCAGGATTATGCTGAAATCAGCCTCTGCATTTTCTCTCTATCTGACATTTAACAGATGTGCAGAAGCAGAGTTCTAAGATTATGCTGAAATCTACAACATCAATTTCTCTCTAGCTGCCATTTTCCAGATGTGCAGAAGCAGAGTTCAAACATTATGCTGAAATCTACCACTTCAATTTCTCTCTAGCTCACATTTGCCAGATGTGCAGAAGCAGAGTTCTAGGATTATTCTGAAATCTGCCTTGCAATTTTTCTCCAGGTGACATTTTCCAGATGTGCAGAAGCAGAGTTCAAACATTATGCTGAAATCTAACACGTCAATTTCTCTCTTGCTGACATTTTCCAGAGTTGCAGAAGAAGAGTTCCAGGGTTATGCTGAAATCTGCCTCTGCGTTTTTCCTCTAGCTGACATTTTCCAGATGTGAAAAAGCAGAGTTCAAAGATTATGCTGAAATCTACAACTTCAATTTCTCTCTAGCTTACATTTTCCAGATGTGCAGAAGCAGAGTTCCAGGATTATGCTGAAATCTGCCTCTGCATTTTCTCTCTAGCTGACATTTTCCACATGTGCAGAAGCAGAGTTCAAAGATTATGCTGAAATCTACCACATCAATTTCTCTCTATCTGACATTTTCCAGATGTGCAGAAGCAGAGTTCCAGGATTGTGCTGAAAACCACAACATCAATTTCTCTCTAGCTGACTTTCACAGATGTGCAGAAGCAGAGGTCCAGTATTATGCTGAAATCTGCCTTGCAATTTCTCTCTAGCTGACTTTTCCAGATGTGCAGGAGTGTTCCAGGATTATGCTGAAATCTACATCAATTTCTCTCTAGCTGAAATTTTCCAGATGTGCAGATGCAGATTTCCAGGTGTATGCTGAAACCTGCCTTACAATTTCTCTCTAGCTGACATTTTCCAGATGTGTAGAAGCAGAGTTCCACCTGTGTGCTGAAACCTGCCTTACAATTTCTGTCTAGCTGACTTTTCCAGATGTGCAGAGGATGAGTTCAAAGATTATGGTGAAATCTGCCACATCAATTTCTGTCTAGCTGACATTTGCCAGATGTGCAGAAGTAGAGTTCAAGGATTATGCTGAAATCTGCCTTGCAAGTTTTCTCAAGCTGACATTTTCCATATGTACAGAATCAGAGTTCCTGGTGTATGCTGAAATCTGCCTTGCAATTTCTCTCTAGCTGACTTTTCCAGATGTGCAGAAGCTGAGTTCAAAGATTATGGTGAAATCTACCACATCAATTTCTCTCTAGCTGACATTTTCCAGATGTGCAGAAGCTGAGTTCAAAGATTATGGTGAAATCTACCACATCAATTTCACTCTAGCTGACATTTTCCAGATGTGCAGAAGCTGAGTTCCAGGATTATGCTGAAATATGCAACATCAATTTCTCTCTAACTGACATTTTCCAGATGTGTAGAACCAGAGATCCTGGATTATGCTGAAATCTGCCTTGCAATTTGTCTCCAAGTGAAATTTTCCAGATGTGGAGAAGCAGAGTTCAAAGATTATGCTGAAATCTACCACATCAATTTCTCTCTAGCTGACATTTTCCAGATGTGCAGAAGCAGACTTCCAGGATTATGCTGAAATCTGCCTCTGCATTTTCTCTCTAGCTGACATTTTCCACATGTGCAGAAGCAGAGTTCCAAGATTATGCTGAAATCTGCCTTGCAATTTCTCTCTAGCTGACATTTGCCAGATGTGCAGAAGCAGAGTTCCAGGATTATTCTGAAATCTGCTTTGCAATTTTTCTCCAGGTGACATTTTCCAGATGTGCAGAAGCAGAGTTCAAACATGCTGAAATCTAACACATCAATTTCTCTCTTGCTGACTTTTTCCAGAGTTGCAGAAGCAGAGTTCCATGATTATGCTGAAATCTGCCTCTGCATTTTCCCTCTAGCTGACATTTTCCAGATGTGCAGAAGCAGAGTTCTAAGATTATGCTGAAATCTACAACATCAATTTCTCTCTAGCTGACAATTTCTAGATGTGAGGAAGCAGAGTTCCAGGATTATGCTGAAATCAGCCTCTGCATTTTCTCTCTAGCTGACATTTTCCAGATGTGCAGAAGCAGAGTTCTAAGATTATGCTGAAATCTACAACATCAATTTCTCTCTAGCTGCCATTTTCCAGATGTGCAGAAGCAGAGTTCAAACATTATGCTGAAATCTAACACGTCAATTTCTCTCTTGCTGACATTTTCCAGAGTTGCAGAAGAAGAGTTCCAGGGTTATGCTGAAATCTGCCTCTGCGTTTTTCCTCTAGCTGACATTTTCCAGATGTGAAAAAGCAGAGTTCAAAGATTATGCTGAAATCTACAACTTCAATTTCTCTCTAGCTTACATTTTCCAGATGTGCAGAAGCAGAGTTCCAGGATTATGCTGAAATCTGCCTCTGCATTTTCTCTCTAGCTGACATTTTCCACATGTGCAGAAGCAGAGTTCAAAGATTATGCTGAAATCTACCACATCAATTTCTCTCTATCTGACATTTTCCAGATGTGCAGAAGCAGAGTTCCAGGATTGTGCTGAAAACCACAACATCAATTTCTCTCTAGCTGACTTTTCCAGATGTGCAGGAGTGTTCCAGGATTATGCTGAAATCTACATCAATTTCTCTCTAGCTGACATTTTCCAGATGTGCAGATGCAGATTTCCAGGTGTTTGCTGAAACCTGCCT
Organism: Diadophis punctatus similis; assembly: GCA_023053685.1. Classification (NCBI taxonomy): domain Eukaryota; kingdom Metazoa; phylum Chordata; class Lepidosauria; order Squamata; family Dipsadidae; genus Diadophis; species Diadophis punctatus. The sequence continues at coordinate 16,175,136 of JALIGW010000019.1, read as the reverse complement.
TACAATTTCTCTCTAGCTGACATTTTCCAGATGTGTAGAAGCAGAGTTCCAGCTGTGTGCTGAAATCTGCCTTACAATTTCTCTCTAGCTGACTTTTCCAGATGTGCAGAAGATGAGTTCAAAGATTATGGTGAAATCTGCCACATCAATTTCTGTCTAGCTGACATTTGCCAGATGTGCAGAAGTAGAGTTCAAGGATTATGCTGAAATCTGCCTTGCAAGTTTTCTCAAGCTGACATTTTCCATATGTACAGAATCAGAGTTCCTGGTGTATGCTGAAATCTGCCTTGCAATTTCTCTCTTGCTTACTTTTCCAGATGTGCAGAAGCAGAGTTCCAGGATTATGCTGAAATCTGCCTCTGCATTTTCCCTCTAGCTTACATTTTCCAGATGTGCAGAAGCTGAGTTCAAAGATTATGGTGAAATCTACCACATCAATTTCTCTCTAGCTGACATTTTCCAGATGTGCAGAAGCTGAGTTCAAAGATTATGGTGAAATCTACACATCAATTTCTCTCTAGCTGACATTTTCCAGATGTGCGGAAGCAGAGTTCTAAGATTATGCTGAAATCTACAACATCAATTTTTCTCTAGCTGACATTTTCCAGATGTGCGGAAGCAGAGTTCCATGATTATGCTGAAATCTGCCTCTGCATTTTCCCTCTAGCTGACATTTTCCAGATGTGAGGAAGCAGAGTTCCAGGATTATGCTGAAATCAGCCTCTGCATTTTCTCTCCAGGTGACATTTTCCAGATGTGTAGAAGCAGAGTTCAAACATTATGCTGAAATCTAACACATCAATTTCTCTCTTGCTGACATTTTCCAGAGTTGCAGAAGCAGAGTTCCAGGGTTATGCTGAAATCAGCCTCTGCATTTTCTCTCTAGCTGACATTTTCCAGATGTGCCGAAGCAGAGTTCAAAGATTATGCTGAAATCTACCACATCAATTTCTCTCTATCTGACATTTTCCAGATGTGCAGAAGCAGAGTTCCAGGATTGTGCTGAAAACCACAACATCAATTTCTCTCTAGCTGACTTTCCCAGATGTGCAGAAGCAGAGGTCCAGTATTATGCTGAAATCTGCCTCTGCAGTTTCCCTCTAGCTGCCATTTTCCAGATGTGCAGAACCAGAGTTCCAGTATTATGCTGAAATATACGTCAATTTCTCTCTAACTGACATTTTCCAGTTGTGTAGAACCAGAGATCCAGGATTATGCTGAAATCTGCCTTGCAATTTGTCTCCAAGTGAAATTTTCCAGATGTGGAGAAGCAGAGTTCCAGGATTATGCTGAAATCTGCCTCTGCATTTTCCCTCTAGCTGACATTTTCCAGATGTGCAGAAGCAGAGTTCCAGGATTATGCTGAAATCTGCCTCTGCATTTTCCCTCTAGCTGACATTTTCCAGATGTGCAGAAGCTGAGTTCAAAGATTATGGTGAAATCTACCACATCAATTTCTCTCTAGCTGACATTTTCCAGATGTGCAGAAGCTGAGTTCAAAGATTATGGTGAAATCTACCACATCAATTTCACTCTAGCTGACATTTTCCAGATGTGCAGAAGCAGAGTTCCAGGATTATGCTGAAATATGCAACATCAATTTCTCTCTAACTGACATTTTCCAGATGTGTAGAACCAGAGATCCAGGATTATGCTGAAATCTGCCTTGCAATTTGTCTCCAAGTGAAATTTTCCAGATGTGGAGAAGCAGAGTTCAAAGATTATGCTGAAATCTACCACATCAATTTCTCTCTAGCTGACATTTTCCAGATGTGCAGAAGCAGACTTCCAGGATTGTGCTGAAATCTGCCTCTGCATTTTCTCTCTAGCTGACATTTTCCACATGTGCAGAAGCAGAGTTCCAAGATTATGCTGAAATCTGCCTTGCAATTTCTCTCTAGCTGACATTTGCCAGATGTGCAGAAGCAGAGTTCCTGGATTATTCTGAAATCTGCTTTGCAATTTTTCTCCAGGTGACATTTTCCAGATGTGCAGAAGCAGAGTTCAAACATGCTGAAATCTAACACATCAATTTCTCTCTTGCTGACTTTTTCCAGAGTTGCAGAAGCAGAGTTCCAGGATTATGCTGAAATCAGCTTCTGCATTTTCTCTCTAGCTGACATTTTCCAGATGTGCAGAAGCAGAGTTCTAAGATTATACTGAAATCTACAACTTCAATTTCTCTCTAGCTTACATTTTCCAGATGTGCAGAAGCAGAGTTCCATGATTATGCTGAAATCTGCCTCTGCATTTTCCCTCTAGCTGACATTTTCCAGATGTGCAGAAGCAGATTTCTAAGATTATGCTGAAATCTACCACATCAATTTCTCTCTAGCTGACAATTTCCAGATGTGCAGAAGCAGAGTTCCAGGATTATGCTGAAATATGCAACATCAATTTCTCTCTAACTGACATTTTCCAGATGTGTAGAACCAGAGATCCAGGATTATGCTGAAATCTGCCTTGCAATTTGTCTCCAAGTGAAATTATCCAGATGTGGAGAAGCAGAGTTCAAAGATTTTGCTGAAATCTACCACATCAATTTCTCTCTAGCTGACATTTTCCAGATGTGCAGAAGCAGACTTCCAGGATTATGCTGAAATCTGCCTCTGCATTTTCTCTCTAGCTGACATTTTTCACATGTGCAGAAGCAGAGTTCAAAGATTATGCTGAAATCTACCACATCAATTTCTCTCTATCTGACATTTTCCAGATGTGCAGAAGCAGAGTTCCAGGATTGTGCTGAAAACCACAACATCAATTTCTCTCTAGCTGACTTTTCCAGATGTGCAGGAGTGTTCCAGGATTATGCTGAAATCTACATCAATTTCTCTCTAGCTGAAATTTTCCAGATGTGCAGATGCAGATTTCCAGGTGTATGCTGAAACCTGCCTTACAATTTCTCTCTAGCTGACATTTTCCAGATGTGTAGAAGCAGAGTTCCACCTGTGTGCTGAAACCTGCCTTACAATTTCTCTCTAGCTGACTTTTCCAGATGTGCAGAGGATGAGTTCAAAGATTATGGTGAAATCTGCCACATCAATTTCTGTCTAGCTGACATTTGCCAGATGTGCAGAAGTAGAGTTCAAGGATTATGCTGAAATCTGCCTTGCAAGTTTTCTCAAGCTGACATTTTCCATATGTACAGAATCAGAGTTCCTGGTGTATGCTGAAATCTGCCTTGCAATTTCTCTCTAGCTGACTTTTCCAGATGTGCAGAAGCTGAGTTCAAAGATTATGGTGAAATATGCAAAATCAATTTCTCTCTAACTGACATTTTCCAGATGTGTAGAACCAGAGATCCAGGATTATGCTGAAATCTGCCTTGCAATTTGTCTCCAAGTGAAATTTTCCAGATGTGGAGAAGCAGAGTTCAAAGATTATGCTGAAATCTACCACATCAATTTCTCTCTAGCTGACATTTTCCAGATGTGCAGAAGCAGACTTCCAGGATTATGCTGAAATCTGCCTCTGCATTTTCTCTCTAGCTGACATTTTCCACATGTGCAGAAGCAGAGTTCCAAGATTATGCTGAAATCTGCCTTGCAATTTCTCTCTAGCTGACATTTGCCAGATGTGCAGAAGCAGAGTTCCAGGATTATTCTGAAATCTGCTTTGCAATTTTTCTCCAGGTGACATTTTCCAGATGTGCAGAAGCAGAGTTCAAACATGCTGAAATCTAACACATCAATTTCTCTCTTGCTGACATTTTCCAGAGTTGCAGAAGCAGAGTTCCAGGATTATGCTGAAATCAGCTTCTGCATTTTCTCTCTAGCTGACATTTTCCAGATGTGCAGAAGCAGAGTTCTAAGATTATACTGAAATCTACAACTTCAATTTCTCTCTAGCTTACATTTTCCAGATGTGCAGAAGCAGAGTTCCATGATTATGCTGAAATCTGCCTCTGCATTTTCCCTCTAGCTGACATTTTCCAGATGTGCAGAAGCAGAGTTCTAAGATTATGCTGAAATCTACCACATCAATTTCTCTCTAGCTGACAATTTCCAGATGTGCAGAAGCAGAGTTCCAGGATTATGCTGAAATATGCAACATCAATTTCTCTCTAACTGACATTTTCCAGATGTGTAGAACCAGAGATCCAGGATTATGCTGAAATCTGCCTTGCAATTTGTCTCCAAGTGAAATTTTCCAGATGTGGAGAAGCAGAGTTCAAAGATTATGCTGAAATCTACCACATCAATTTCTCTCTAGCTGACATTTTCCAGATGTGCAGAAGCAGACTTCCAGGATTATGCTGAAATCTGCCTCTGCATTTTCTCTCTAGCTGACATTTTCCACATGTGCAGAAGCAGAGTTCCAAGATTATGCTGAAATCTGCCTTGCAATTTCTCTCTAGCTGACATTTGCCAGATGTGCAGAAGCAGAGTTCCAGGATTATTCTGAAATCTGCTTTGCAATTTTTCTCCAGGTGACATTTTCCAGATGTGCAGAAGCAGAGTTCAAACATGCTGAAATCTAACACATCAATTTCTCTCTTGCTGACATTTTCCAGAGTTGCAGAAGCAGAGTTCCAGGATTATGCTGAAATCAGCTTCTGCATTTTCTCTCTAGCTGATGTTTTCCAGATGTGCAGAAGCAGAGTTCTAAGATTATACTGAAATCTACAACTTCAATTTCTCTCTAGCTTACATTTTCCAGATGTGCAGAAGCAGAGTTCCATGATTATGCTGAAATCTGCCTCTGCATTTTCCCTCTAGCTGACATTTTCCAGATGTGCAGAAGTAGAGTTCTAAGATTATGCTGAAATCTACAACATCAATTTCTCTCTAGCTGACAATTTCTAGATGTGAGGAAGCACAGTTCCAGGATTATGCTGAAATCAGCCTCTGCATTTTCTCTCTAGCTGACATTTTCCAGATGTGCAGAAGCAGAGTTCTAAGATTATGCTGAAATCTACAACATCAATTTCTCTCTAGCTGCCATTTTCCAGATGTGCAGAAGCAGAGTTCAAACATTATGCTGAAATCTAACACGTCAATTTCTCTCTTGCTGACATTTTCCAGAGTTGCAGAAGAAGAGTTCCAGGGTTATGCTGAAATCTGCCTCTGCGTTTTTCCTCTAGCTGACATTTTCCAGATGTGAAAAAGCAGAGTTCAAAGATTATGCTGAAATCTACAACTTCAATTTCTCTCTAGCTTACATTTTCCAGATGTGCAGAAGCAGAGTTCCAGGATTATGCTGAAATCTGCCTCTGCATTTTCTCTCTAGCTGACATTTTCCACATGTGCAGAAGCAGAGTTCAAAGATTATGCTGAAATCTACCACATCAATTTCTCTCTATCTGACATTTTCCAGATGTGCAGAAGCAGAGTTCCAGGATTGTGCTGAAAACCACAACATCAATTTCTCTCTAGCTGACTTTTCCAGATGTGCAGGAGTGTTCCAGGATTATGCTGAAATCTACATCAATTTCTCTCTAGCTGACATTTTCCAGATGTGCAGATGCAGATTTCCAGGTGTTTGCTGAAACCTGCCTTACAATTTCTCTCTAGCTGACATTTTCCAGATGTGTAGAAGCAGAGTTCCAGCTGTGTGCTGAAATCTGCCTTACAATTTCTCTCTAGCTGACTTTTCCAGATGTGCAGAAGATGAGTTCAAAGATTATGGTGAAATCTGCCACATCAATTTCTGTCTAGCTGACATTTGCCAGATGTGCAGAAGTAGAGTTCAAGGATTATGCTGAAATCTGCCTTGCAAGTTTTCTCAAGCTGACATTTTCCATATGTACAGAATCAGAGTTCCTGGTGTATGCTGAAATCTGCCTTGCAATTTCTCTCTTGCTGACTTTTCCAGATGTGCAGAAGCAGAGTACCAGGATTATGCTGAAATCTGCCTCTGCATTTTCCCTCTAGCTTACATTTTCCAGATGTGCAGAAGCTGAGTTCAAAGATTATGGTGAAATCTACCACATCAATTTCTCTCTAGCTGACATTTTCCAGATGTGCAGAAGCTGAGTTCAAAGATTATGGTGAAATCTACACATCAATTTCTCTCTAGCTGACATTTTCCAGATGTGCGGAAGCAGAGTTCTAAGATTATGCTGAAATCTACAACATCAATTTTTCTCTAGCTGACATTTTCCAGATGTGCGGAAGCAGAGTTCCATGATTATGCTGAAATCTGCCTCTGCATTTTCCCTCTAGCTGACATTTTCCAGATGTGAGGAAGCAGAGTTCCAGGATTATGCTGAAATCAGCCTCTGCATTTTCTCTCCAGGTGACATTTTCCAGATGTGTAGAAGCAGAGTTCAAACATTATGCTGAAATCTAACACATCAATTTCTCTCTTGCTGACATTTTCCAGAGTTGCAGAAGCAGAGTTCCAGGGTTATGCTGAAATCAGCCTCTGCATTTTCTCTCTAGCTGACATTTTCCAGATGTGCAGAAGCAGAGTTCAAAGATTATGCTGAAATCTACCACATCAATTTCTCTCTATCTGACATTTTCCAGATGTGCAGAAGCAGAGTTCCAGGATTGTGCTGAAAACCACAACATCAATTTCTCTCTAGCTGACTTTCCCAGATGTGCAGAAGCAGAGGTCCAGTATTATGCTGAAATCTGCCTCTGCAGTTTCCCTCTAGCTGCCATTTTCCAGATGTGCAGAAGCAGAGTTCCAGTATTATGCTGAAATATACGTCAATTTCTCTCTAACTGACATTTTCCAGTTGTGTAGAACCAGAGATCCAGGATTATGCTGAAATCTGCCTTGCAATTTGTCTCCAAGTGAAATTTTCCAGATGTGGAGAAGCAGAGTTCCAGGATTATGCTGAAATCTGCCTCTGCATTTTCCCTCTAGCTGACATTTTCCAGATGTGCAGAAGCAGAGTTCCAGGATTATGCTGAAATCTGCCTCTGCATTTTCCCTCTAGCTGACATTTTCCAGATGTGCAGAAGCTGAGTTCAAAGATTATGGTGAAATCTACCACATCAATTTCTCTCTAGCTGACATTTTCCAGATGTGCAGAAGCTGAGTTCAAAGATTATGGTGAAATCTACCACATCAATTTCACTCTAGCTGACATTTTCCAGATGAACAGAAGCAGAGTTCCAGGATTATGCTGAAATATGCAACATCAATTTCTCTCTAACTGACATTTTCCAGATGTGTAGAACCAGAGATCCAGGATTATGCTGAAATCTGCCTTGCAATTTGTCTCCAAGTGAAATTTTCCAGATGTGGAGAAGCAGAGTTCAAAGATTATGCTGAAATCTACCACATCAATTTCTCTCTAGCTGACATTTTCCAGATGTGCAGAAGCAGACTTCCAGGATTATGCTGAAATCTGCCTCTGCATTTTCTCTCTAGCTGACATTTTCCACATGTGCAGAAGCAGAGTTCCAAGATTATGCTGAAATCTGCCTTGCAATTTCTCTCTAGCTGACATTTGCCAGATGTGCAGAAGCAGAGTTCCAGGATTATTCTGAAATCTGCCTTGCAATTTTTCTCCAGGTGACATTTTCCAGATGTGCAGAAGCAGAGTTCAAACATGCTGAAATCTAACACATCAATTTCTCTCTTGCTGACATTTTCCAGAGTTGCAGAAGCAGAGTTCCAGGATTATGCTGAAATCAGCTTCTGCATTTTCTCTCTAGCTGACATTTTCCAGATGTGCAGAAGCAGAGTTCTAAGATTATACTGAAATCTACAACTTCAATTTCTCTCTAGCTGACATTTTCCAGATGTGCAGAAGCAGAGTTCTAAGATTATGCTGAAATCTACAACATCAATTTCTCTCTAGCTTACATTTTCCAGATGTGCAGAAGCAGAGTTCCATGATTATGCTGAAATCTGCCTCTGCATTTTCCCTCTAGCTGAGATTTTCCAGATGTGCAGAAGCAGAGTTCTAAGATTATGCTGAAATCTACAACATCAATTTCTCTCTAGCTGACATTTTCCAGATGTGAGGAAGCAGAGTTCCAGGATTATGCTGAAATCAGCCTCTGCATTTTCTCTCTAGCTGATATTTTCCAGATGTGCAGAAGCAGAGTTCTAAGATTATGCTGAAATCTACAACATCAATTTCTCTCTAGCTGCCATTTTCCAGATGTGCAGAAGCAGAGTTCAAACATTATACTGAAATCTACCACTTCAATTTCTCTCTAGCGCACATTTGCCAGATGTGCAGAAGCAGAGTTCTAGGATTATTCTGAAATCTGCCTTGCAATTTTTCTCCAGGTGACATTTTCCAGATGTGCAGAAGCAGAGTTCAAACATTATGCTGAAATCTAACACGTCAATTTCTCTCTTGCTGACATTTTCCAGAGTTGCAGAAGAAGAGTTCCAGGGTTATGCTGAAATCTGCCTCTGCGTTTTTCCTCTAGCTGACATTTTCCAGATGTGAAAAAGCAGAGTTCAAAGATTATGCTGAAATCTACAACTTCAATTTCTCTCTAGCTTACATTTTCCAGATGTGCAGAAGCAGAGTTCCAGGATTATGCTGAAATCTGCCTCTGCATTTTCTCTCTAGCTGACATTTTCCACATGTGCAGAAGCAGAGTTCAAAGATTATGCTGAAATCTACCACATCAATTTCTCTCTATCTGACATTTTCCAGATGTGCAGAAGCAGAGGTCCAGGATTGTGCTGAAAACCACAACATCAATTTCTCTCTAGCTGACTTTCACAGATGTGCAGAAGCAGAGGTCCAGTATTATGCTGAAATCTGCCTTGCAATTTCTCTCTAGCTGACTTTTCCAGATGTGCAGGAGTGTTCCAGGATTATGCTGAAATCTACATCAATTTCTCTCTAGCTGAAATTTTCCAGATGTGCAGATGCAGATTTCCAGGTGTATGCTGAAACCTGCCTTACAATTTCTCTCTAGCTGACATTTTCCAGATGTGTAGAAGCAGAGTTCCACCTGTGTGCTGAAACCTGCCTTACAATTTCTGTCTAGCTGACTTTTCCAGATGTGCAGAGGATGAGTTCAAAGATTATGGTGAAATCTGCCACATCAATTTCTGTCTAGCTGACATTTGCCAGATGTGCAGAAGTAGAGTTCAAGGATTATGCTGAAATCTGCCTTGCAAGTTTTCTCAAGCTGACATTTTCCATATGTACAGAATCAGAGTTCCTGGTGTATGCTGAAATCTGCCTTGCAATTTCTCTCTTGCTGACTTTTCCAGATGTGCAGAAGCAGAGTTCCAGGATTATGCTGAAATCTGCCTCTGCATTTTCCCTCTAGCTTACATTTTCCAGATGTGCAGAAGCTGAGTTCAAAGATTATGGTGAAATCTACCACATCAATTTCTCTCTAGCTGACATTTTCCAGATGTGCAGAAGCTGAGTTCAAAGATTATGGTGAAATCTACACATCAATTTCTCTCTAGCTGACATTTTCCAGATGTGCGGAAGCAGAGTTCTAAGATTATGCTGAAATCTACAACATCAATTTTTCTCTAGCTGACTTTTCCAGATGTGCAGAAGCTGAGTTCAAAGATTATGGTGAAATATGCAAAATCAATTTCTCTCTAACTGACATTTTCCAGATGTGTAGAACCAGAGATCCAGGATTATGCTGAAATCTGCCTTGCAATTTGTCTCCAAGTGAAATTTTCCAGATGTGGAGAAGCAGAGTTCAAAGATTATGCTGAAATCTACCACATCAATTTCTCTCTAGCTGACATTTTCCAGATGTGCAGAAGCAGACTTCCAGGATTATGCTGAAATCTGCCTCTGCATTTTCTCTCTAGCTGACATTTTCCACATGTGCAGAAGCAGAGTTCCAAGATTATGCTGAAATCTGCCTTGCAATTTCTCTCTAGCTGACATTTGCCAGATGTGCAGAAGCAGAGTTCCAGGATTATTCTGAAATCTGCTTTGCAATTTTTCTCCAGGTGACATTTTCCAGATGTGCAGAAGCAGAGTTCAAACATGCTGAAATCTAACACATCAATTTCTCTCTTGCTGACATTTTCCAGAGTTGCAGAAGCAGAGTTCCAGGATTATGCTGAAATCAGCTTCTGCATTTTCTCTCTAGCTGACATTTTCCAGATGTGCAGAAGCAGAGTTCTAAGATTATACTGAAATCTACAACTTCAATTTCTCTCTAGCTTACATTTTCCAGATGTGCAGAAGCAGAGTTCCATGATTATGCTGAAATCTGCCTCTGCATTTTCCCTCTAGCTGACATTTTCCAGATGTGCAGAAGCAGAGTTCTAAGATTATGCTGAAATCTACCACATCAATTTCTCTCTAGCTGACAATTTCCAGATGTGCAGAAGCAGAGTTCCAGGATTATGCTGAAATATGCAACATCAATTTCTCTCTAACTGACATTTTCCAGATGTGTAGAACCAGAGATCCAGGATTATGCTGAAATCTGCCTTGCAATTTGTCTCCAAGTGAAATTTTCCAGATGTGGAGAAGCAGAGTTCAAAGATTATGCTGAAATCTACCACATCAATTTCTCTCTAGCTGACATTTTCCAGATGTGCAGAAGCAGACTTCCAGGATTATGCTGAAATCTGCCTCTGCATTTTCTCTCTAGCTGACATTTTCCACATGTGCAGAAGCAGAGTTCCAAGATTATGCTGAAATCTGCCTTGCAATTTCTCTCTAGCTGACATTTGCCAGATGTGCAGAAGCAGAGTTCCAGGATTATTCTGAAATCTGCTTTGCAATTTTTCTCCAGGTGACATTTTCCAGATGTGCAGAAGCAGAGTTCAAACATGCTGAAATCTAACACATCAATTTCTCTCTTGCTGACATTTTCCAGAGTTGCAGAAGCAGAGTTCCAGGATTATGCTGAAATCAGCTTCTGCATTTTCTCTCTAGCTGACGTTTTCCAGATGTGCAGAAGCAGAGTTCTAAGATTATACTGAAATCTACAACTTCAATTTCTCTCTAGCTTACATTTTCCAGATGTGCAGAAGCAGAGTTCCATGATTATGCTGAAATCTGCCTCTGCATTTTCCCTCTAGCTGACATTTTCCAGATGTGCAGAAGTAGAGTTCTAAGATTATGCTGAAATCTACAACATCAATTTCTCTCTAGCTGACAATTTCTAGATGTGAGGAAGCACAGTTCCAGGATTATGCTGAAATCAGCCTCTGCATTTTCTCTCTAGCTGACATTTTCCAGATGTGCAGAAGCAGAGTTCTAAGATTATGCTGAAATCTACAACATCAATTTCTCTCTAGCTGCCATTTTCCAGATGTGCAGAAGCAGAGTTCAAACATTATGCTGAAATCTAACACGTCAATTTCTCTCTTGCTGACATTTTCCAGAGTTGCAGAAGAAGAGTTCCAGGGTTATGCTGAAATCTGCCTCTGCGTTTTTCCTCTAGCTGACATTTTCCAGATGTGAAAAAGCAGAGTTCAAAGATTATGCTGAAATCTACAACTTCAATTTCTCTCTAGCTTACATTTTCCAGATGTGCAGAAGCAGAGTTCCAGGATTATGCTGAAATCTGCCTCTGCATTTTCTCTCTAGCTGACATTTTCCACATGTGCAGAAGCAGAGTTCAAAGATTATGCTGAAATCTACCACATCAATTTCTCTCTATCTGACATTTTCCAGATGTGCAGAAGCAGAGTTCCAGGATTGTGCTGAAAACCACAACATCAATTTCTCTCTAGCTGACTTTTCCAGATGTGCAGGAGTGTTCCAGGATTATGCTGAAATCTACATCAATTTCTCTCTAGCTGACATTTTCCAGATGTGCAGATGCAGATTTCCAGGTGTTTGCTGAAACCTGCCTTACAATTTCTCTCTAGCTGACATTTTCCAGATGTGTAGAAGCAGAGTTCCAGCTGTGTGCTGAAATCTGCCTTACAATTTCTCTCTAGCTGACTTTTCCAGATGTGCAGAAGATGAGTTCAAAGATTATGGTGAAATCTGCCACATCAATTTCTGTCTAGCTGACATTTGCCAGATGTGCAGAAGTAGAGTTCAAGGATTATGCTGAAATCTGCCTTGCAAGTTTTCTCAAGCTGACATTTTCCATATGTACAGAATCAGAGTTCCTGGTGTATGCTGAAATCTGCCTTGCAATTTCTCTCTTGCTGACTTTTCCAGATGTGCAGAAGCAGAGTTCCAGGATTATGCTGAAATCTGCCTCTGCATTTTCCCTCTAGCTTACATTTTCCAGATGTGCAGAAGCTGAGTTCAAAGATTATGGTGAAATCTACCACATCAATTTCTCTCTAGCTGACATTTTCCAGATGTGCAGAAGCTGAGTTCAAAGATTATGGTGAAATCTACACATCAATTTCTCTCTAGCTGACATTTTCCAGATGTGCGGAAGCAGAGTTCTAAGATTATGCTGAAATCTGCCTCTGCATTTTCAATCTAGCTGACATTTTCCAGATGTGAGGAAGCAGAGTTCCAGGATTATGCTGAAATCAGCCTCTGCATTTTCTCTCCAGGTGACATTTTCCAGATGTGTAGAAGCAGAGTTCAAACATTATGCTGAAATCTAACACATCAATTTCTCTCTTGCTGACATTTTCCAGAGTTGCAGAAGCAGAGTTCCAGGGTTATGCTGAAATCAGCCTCTGCATTTTCTCTCTAGCTGACATTTTCCAGATGTGCAGAAGCAGAGTTCAAAGATTATGCTGAAATCTACCACATCAATTTCTCTCTAGCTGACAATTTCCAGATGTGCAGAAGCAGAGTTCCAGGATTGTGCTGAAAACCACAACATCAATTTCTCTCTAGCTGACTTTCCCAGATGTGCAGAAGCAGAGGTCCAGTATTATGCTGAAATCTGCCTCTGCAGTTTCCCTCTAGCTGCCATTTTCCAGATGTGCAGAAGCAGAGTTCCAGTATTATGCTGAAATATACGTCAATTTCTCTCTAACTGACATTTTCCAGTTGTGTAGAACCAGAGATCCAGGATTATGCTGAAATCTGCCTTGCAATTTGTCTCCAAGTGAAATTTTCCAGATGTGGAGAAGCAGAGTTCCAGGATTATGCTGAAATCTGCCTCTGCATTTTCCCTCTAGCTGACATTTTCCAGATGTGCAGAAGCAGAGTTCCAGGATTATGCTGAAATCTGCCTCTGCATTTTCCCTCTAGCTGACATTTTCCAGATGTGCAGAAGCTGAGTTCAAAGATTATGGTGAAATCTACCACATCAATTTCTCTCTAGCTGACATTTTCCAGATGTGCAGAAGCTGAGTTCAAAGATTATGGTGAAATCTACCACATCAATTTCACTCTAGCTGACATTTTCCAGATGTGCAGAAGCAGAGTTCCAGGATTATGCTGAAATATGCAACATCAATTTCTCTCTAACTGACATTTTCCAGATGTGTAGAACCAGAGATCCAGGATTATGCTGAAATCTGCCTTGCAATTTGTCTCCAAGTGAAATTTTCCAGATGTGGAGAAGCAGAGTTCAAAGATTATGCTGAAATCTACCACATCAATTTCTCTCTAGCTGACATTTTCCAGATGTGCAGAAGCAGACTTCCAGGATTGTGCTGAAATCTGCCTCTGCATTTTCTCTCTAGCTGACATTTTCCACATGTGCAGAAGCAGAGTTCCAAGATTATGCTGAAATCTGCCTTGCAATTTCTCTCTAGCTGACATTTGCCAGATGTGCAGAAGCAGAGTTCCTGGATTATTCTGAAATCTGCTTTGCAATTTTTCTCCAGGTGACATTTTCCAGATGTGCAGAAGCAGAGTTCAAACATGCTGAAATCTAACACATCAATTTCTCTCTTGCTGACTTTTTCCAGAGTTGCAGAAGCAGAGTTCCAGGATTATGCTGAAATCAGCTTCTGCATTTTCTCTCTAGCTGACATTTTCCAGATGTGCAGAAGCAGAGTTCTAAGATTATACTGAAATCTACAACTTCAATTTCTCTCTAGCTTACATTTTCCAGATGTGCAGAAGCAGAGTTCCATGATTATGCTGAAATCTGCCTCTGCATTTTCCCTCTAGCTGACATTTTCCAGATGTGCAGAAGCAGAGTTCTAAGATTATGCTGAAATCTACCACATCAATTTCTCTCTAGCTGACAATTTCCAGATGTGCAGAAGCAGAGTTCCAGGATTATGCTGAAATATGCAACATCAATTTCTCTCTAACTGACATTTTCCAGATGTGTAGAACCAGAGATCCAGGATTATGCTGAAATCTGCCTTGCAATTTGTCTCCAAGTGAAATTTTCCAGATGTGGAGAAGCAGAGTTCAAAGATTATGCTGAAATCTACCACATCAATTTCTCTCTAGCTGACATTTTCCAGATGTGCAGAAGCAGACTTCCAGGATTATGCTGAAATCTGCCTCTGCATTTTCTCTCTAGCTGACATTTTCCACATGTGCAGAAGCAGAGTTCCAAGATTATGCTGAAATCTGCCTTGCAATTTCTCTCTAGCTGACATTTGCCAGATGTGCAGAAGCAGAGTTCGGGGATTATTCTGAAATCTGCTTTGCAATTTTTCTCCAGGTGACATTTTCCAGATGTGCAGAAGCAGAGTTCTAAGATTATGCTGAAATCTACAACATCAATTTCTCTCTAGCTGCCATTTTCCAGATGTGCAGAAGCAGAGTTCAAAGATTATGCTGAAATCTACAACTTCAATTTCTCTCTAGCTTACATTTTCCAGATGTGCAGAAGCAGAGTTCCAGGATTATGCTGAAATCTGCCTCTGCATTTTCTCTCTAGCTGACATTTTCCACATGTGCAGAAGCAGAGTTCAAAGATTATGCTGAAATCTACCACATCAATTTCTCTCTATCTGACATTTTCCAGATGTGCAGAAGCAGAGTTCCAGGATTGTGCTGAAAACCACAACATCAATTTCTCTCTAGCTGACTTTTCCAGATGTGCAGGAGTGTTCCAGGATTATGCTGAAATCTACATCAATTTCTCTCTAGCTGACATTTTCCAGATGTGCAGATGCAGATTTCCAGGTGTATGCTGAAACCTGCCTTACAATTTCTCTCTAGCTGACATTTTCCAGATGTGTAGAAGCAGAGTTCCAGCTGTGTGCTGAAATCTGCCTTACAATTTCTCTCTAGCTGACTTTTCCAGATGTGCAGAAGATGAGTTCAAAGATTATGGTGAAATCTGCCACATCAATTTCTGTCTAGCTGACATTTGCCAGATGTGCAGAAGTAGAGTTCAAGGATTATGCTGAAATCTGCCTTGCAAGTTTTCTCAAGCTGACATTTTCCATATGTACAGAATCAGAGTTCCTGGTGTATGCTGAAATCTGCCTTGCAATTTCTCTCTAGCTGACTTTTCCAGATGTGCAGAAGCAGAGTTCAAAGATTATGCTGAAATCTAACACATCAATTTCTCTCTTGCTGACATTTTCCAGATGTGCAGAAGCAGAGTTCCAGGATTATGCTGAAATCTGCCTCTGCATTTTCCCTCTAGCTTACATTTTCCAGATGTGCAGAAGCTGAGTTCAAAGATTATGGTGAAATCTACCACATCAATTTCTCTCTAGCTGACATTTTCCAGATGTGCAGAAGCTGAGTTCAAAGATTATGGTGAAATCTACCACATCAATTTCACTCTAGCTGACATTTTCCAGATGTGCAGAAGCAGAGTTCCAGGATTATGCTGAAATATGCAACATCAATTTCTCTCTAACTGACATTTTCCAGATGTGTAGAACCAGAGTTCCAGGATTATGCTGAAATCTGCCTTGCAATTTGTCTCCAAGTGAAATTTTCCAGATGTGGAGAAGCAGAGTTCAAAGATTATGCTGAAATCTACCACATCAATTTCTCTCTAGCTGACATTTTCCAGATGTGCAGAAGCAGACTTCCAGGATTATGCTGAAATCTGCCTCTTCATTTTCTCTCTAGCTGACATTTTCCACATGTGCAGAAGCAGAGTTCCAAGATTATGCTGAAATCTACCTTGCAATTTCTCTCTAGCTGACATTTGCCAGATGTGCAGAAGCAGAGTTCCAGGATTATTCTGAAATCTGCCTTGCAATTTTTCTCCAGGTGACATTTTCCAGATGTGCAGAAGCAGAGTTCAAACATGCTGAAATCTAACACATCAATTTCTCTCTTGCTGACATTTTCCAGAGTTGCAGAAGCAGAGTTCCAGGATTATGCTGAAATCAGCTTCTGCATTTTCTCTCTAGCTGACATTTTCCAGATGTGCAGAAGCAGAGTTCTAAGATTATACTGAAATCTACAACATCAATTTCTCTCTAGCTTACATTTTCCAGATGTGCAGAAGCAGAGTTCCATGATTATGCTGAAATCTGCCTCTGCATTTTCCCTCTAGCTGACATTTTCCAGATGTGCAGAAGCAGAGTTCTAAGATTATGCTGAAATCTACCACATCAATTTCTCTCTAGCTGACATTTTCCAGATGTGCAGAAGCAGACTTCCAGGATTATGCTGAAATCTGCCTCTGCATTTTCTCTCTAGCTGACATTTTCCACATGTGCAGAAGCAGAGTTCCAAGATTATGCTGTAATCTGCCTTGCAATTTCTCTCTAGCTGACATTTGCCAGATGTGCAGAAGCAGAGTTCGGGGATTATTCTGAAATCTGCTTTGCAATTTTTCTCCAGGTGACATTTTCCAGATGTGCAGAAGCAGAGTTCTAAGATTATGCTGAAATCTACAACATCAATTTCTCTCTAGCTGCCATTTTCCAGATGTGCAGAAGCAGAGTTCAAAGATTATGCTGAAATCTACAACTTCAATTTCTCTCTAGCTTACATTTTCCAGATGTGCAGAAGCAGAGTTCCAGGATTATGCTGAAATCTGCCTCTGCATTTTCTCTCTAGCTGACATTTTCCACATGTGCAGAAGCAGAGTTCAAAGATTATGCTGAAATCTACCACATCAATTTCTCTCTATCTGACATTTTCCAGATGTGCAGAAGCAGAGTTCCAGGATTGTGCTGAAAACCACAACATCAATTTCTCTCTAGCTGACTTTTCCAGATGTGCAGGAGTGTTCCAGGATTATGCTGAAATCTACATCAATTTCTCTCTAGCTGACATTTTCCAGATGTGTAGAAGCAGAGTTCCAGCTGTGTGCTGAAATCTGCCTTACAATTTCTCTCTAGCTGACTTTTCCAGATGTGCAGAAGATGAGTTCAAAGATTATGGTGAAATCTGCCACATCAATTTCTGTCTAGCTGACATTTGCCAGATGTGCAGAAGTAGAGTTCAAGGATTATGCTGAAATCTGCCTTGCAAGTTTTCTCAAGCTGACATTTTCCATATGTACAGAATCAGAGTTCCTGGTGTATGCTGAAATCTGCCTTGCAATTTCTCTCTAGCTGACTTTTCCAGATGTGCAGAAGCAGAGTTCAAAGATTATGCTGAAATCTAACACATCAATTTCTCTCTTCCTGACATTTTCCAGATGTGCAGAAGCAGAGTTCCAGGATTATGCTGAAATCTGCCTCTGCATTTTCCCTCTAGCTTACATTTTCCAGATGTGCAGAAGCTGAGTTCAAAGATTATGGTGAAATCTACCACATCAATTTCTCTCTAGCTGACATTTTCCAGATGTGCAGAAGCTGAGTTCAAAGATTATGGTGAAATCTACCACATCAATTTCACTCTAGCTGACATTTTCCAGATGTGCAGAAGCAGAGTTCCAGGATTATGCTGAAATATGCAACATCAATTTCTCTCTAACTGACATTTTCCAGATGTGCAGAAGCAGAGTTCCAGGATTATGCTGAAATCTGCCTCTGCATTTTCTCTCTAGCAGACATTTTCCACATGTGCAGAAGCAGAGTTCAAAGATTATGCTGAAATCTACCACATCAATTTCTCTCTATCTGACATTTTCCAGATGTGCAGAAGCAGAGTTCCAGGATTGTGCTGAAAACCACAACATCAATTTCTCTCTAGCTGACTTTTCCAGATGTGCAGGAGTGTTCCAGGATTATGCTGAAATCTACATCAATTTCTCTCTAGCTGACATTTTCCAGATGTGCAGATGCAGATTTCCAGGTGTTTGCTGAAACCTGCCTTACAATTTCTCTCTAGCTGACATTTTCCAGATGTGTAGAAGCAGAGTTCTAGCTGTGTGCTGAAATCTGCCTTACAATTTCTCTCTAGCTGACTTTTCCAGATGTGCAGAAGATGAGTTCAAAGATTATGGTGAAATCTGCCACATCAATTTCTGTCTAGCTGACATTTGCCAGATGTGCAGAAGTAGAGTTCAAGGATTATGCTGAAATCTGCCTTGCAAGTTTTCTCAAGCTGACATTTTCCATATGTACAGAATCAGAGTTCCTGGTGTATGCTGAAATCTGCCTTGCAATTTCTCTCTTGCTGACTTTTCCAGATGTGCAGAAGCAGAGTTCCAGGATTATGCTGAAATCTGCCTCTGCATTTTCCCTCTAGCTTACATTTTCCAGATGTGCAGAGGATGAGTTCAAAGATTATGGTGAAATCTACCACATCAATTTCTCTCTAGCTGACATTTTCCAGATGTGCGGAAGCAGAGTTCCATGATTATGCTGAAATCTGCCTCTGCATTTTCCCTCTAGCTGACATTTTCCAGATGTGAGGAAGCAGAGTTCCAGGATTATGCTGAAATCAGCCTCTGCATTTTCTCTCCAGGTGACATTTTCCAGATGTGTAGAAGCAGAGTTCAAACATTATGCTGAAATCAGCCTCTGCATTTTCTCTCTAGCTGACATTTTCCAGATGTGCAGAAGCAGAGTTCAAAGATTATGCTGAAATCTACCACATCAATTTCTCTCTATCTGACATTTTCCAGATGTGCAGAAGCAGAGTTCCAGGATTGTGCTGAAAACCACAACATCAATTTCTCTCTAGCTGACTTTCCCAGATGTGCAGAAGCAGAGGTCCAGTATTATGCTGAAATCTGCCTCTGCAGTTTCCCTCTAGCTGCCATTTTCCAGATGTGCAGAAGCAGAGTTCCAGTATTATGCTGAAATATACGTCAATTTCTCTCTAACTGACATTTTCCAGTTGTGTAGAACCAGAGATCCAGGATTATGCTGAAATCTGCCTTGCAATTTGTCTCCAAGTGAAATTTTCCAGATGTGGAGAAGCAGAGTTCCAGGATTATGCTGAAATCTGCCTCTGCATTTTCCCTCTAGCTGACATTTGCCAGATGTGCAGAAGCAGAGTTCCAGGATTATGCTGAAATCTGCCTCTGCATTTTCCCTCTAGCTGACATTTTCCAGATGTGAGGAAGCAGAGTTCCAGGATTATGCTGAAATCAGCCTCTGCATTTTCTCTCCAGGTGACATTTTCCAGATGTGTAGAAGCAGAGTTCAAACATTATGCTGAAATCAGCCTCTGCATTTTCTCTCTAGCTGACATTTTCCAGATGTGCAGAAGCAGAGTTCAAAGATTATGCTGAAATCTACCACATCAATTTCTCTCTATCTGACATTTTCCAGATGTGCAGAAGCAGAGTTCCAGGATTGTGCTGAAAACCACAACATCAATTTCTCTCTAGCTGACTTTCCCAGATGTGCAGAAGCAGAGGTCCAGTATTATGCTGAAATCTGCCTCTGCAGTTTCCCTCTAGCTGCCATTTTCCAGATGTGCAGAAGCAGAGTTCCAGTATTATGCTGAAATATACGTCAATTTCTCTCTAACTGACATTTTCCAGTTGTGTAGAACCAGAGATCCAGGATTATGCTGAAATCTGCCTTGCAATTTGTCTCCAAGTGAAATTTTCCAGATGTGGAGAAGCAGAGTTCCAGGATTATGCTGAAATCTGCCTCTGCATTTTCCCTCTAGCTGACATTTGCCAGATGTGCAGAAGCAGAGTTCCAGGATTATGCTGAAATCTGCCTCTGCATTTTCCCTCTAGCTGACATTTTCCAGATGTGCAGAAGCTGAGTTCAAAGATTATGGTGAAATCTACCACATCAATTTCTCTCTAGCTGACATTTTCCAGATGTGCAGAAGCTGAGTTCAAAGATTATGGTGAAATCTACCACATCAATTTCACTCTAGCTGGCATTTTCCAGATGAACAGAAGCAGAGTTCCAGGATTATGCTGAAATCTGCCTCTGCATTTTCCCTCTAGCTTACATTTTCCAGATGTGCAGAGGATGAGTTCAAAGATTATGGTGAAATCTACCACATCAATTTCTCTCTAGCTGACATTTTCCAGATGTGCGGAAGCAGAGTTCCATGATTATGCTGAAATCTGCCTCTGCATTTTCCCTCTAGCTGACATTTTCCAGATGTGAGGAAGCAGAGTTCCAGGATTATGCTGAAATCAGCCTCTGCATTTTCTCTCCAGGTGACATTTTCCAGATGTGTAGAAGCAGAGTTCAAACATTATGCTGAAATCAGCCTCTGCATTTTCTCTCTAGCTGACATTTTCCAGATGTGCAGAAGCAGAGTTCAAAGATTATGCTGAAATCTACCACATCAATTTCTCTCTATCTGACATTTTCCAGATGTGCAGAAGCAGAGTTCCAGGATTGTGCTGAAAACCACAACATCAATTTCTCTCTAGCTGACTTTCCCAGATGTGCAGAAGCAGAGGTCCAGTATTATGCTGAAATCTGCCTCTGCAGTTTCCCTCTAGCTGCCATTTTCCAGATGTGCAGAAGCAGAGTTCCAGTATTATGCTGAAATATACGTCAATTTCTCTCTAACTGACATTTTCCAGTTGTGTAGAACCAGAGATCCAGGATTATGCTGAAATCTGCCTTGCAATTTGTCTCCAAGTGAAATTTTCCAGATGTGGAGAAGCAGAGTTCCAGGATTATGCTGAAATCTGCCTCTGCATTTTCCCTCTAGCTGACATTTGCCAGATGTGCAGAAGCAGAGTTCCAGGATTATGCTGAAATCTGCCTCTGCATTTTCCCTCTAGCTGACATTTTCCAGATGTGCAGAAGCTGAGTTCAAAGATTATGGTGAAATCTACCACATCAATTTCTCTCTAGCTGACATTTTCCAGATGTGCAGAAGCTGAGTTCAAAGATTATGGTGAAATCTACCACATCAATTTCACTCTAGCTGGCATTTTCCAGATGAACAGAAGCAGAGTTCCAGGATTATGCTGAAATATGCAACATCAATTTCTCTCTAACTGACATTTTCCAGATGTGTAGAACCAGAGATCCAGGATTATGCTGAAATCTGCCTTGCAATTTGTCTCCAAGTGAAATTTTCCAGATGTGGAGAAGCAGAGTTCAAAGATTATGCTGAAATCTACCACATCAATTTCTCTCTAGCTGACATTTTCCAGATGTGCAGAAGCAGACTTCCAGGATTATGCTGAAATCTGCCTCTGCATTTTCTCTCTAGCTGACATTTGCCAGATGTGCAGAAGCAGAGTTCCAGGATTATTCTGAAATCTGCCTTGCAATTTTTCTCCAGGTGACATTTTCCAGATGTGCAGAAGCAGAGTTCAAACATGCTGAAATCTAACACATCAATTTCTCTCTTGCTGACATTTTCCAGAGTTGCAGAAGCAGAGTTCAAGGATTATGCTGAAATCAGCTTCTGCATTTTCTCTCTAGCTGACATTTTCCAGATGTGCAGAAGCAGAGTTCTAAGATTATACTGAAATCTACAACTTCAATTTCTCTCTAGCTGACATTTTCCAGATATGCAGAAGCAGAGTTCTAAGATTATGCTGAAATCTACAACATCAATTTCTCTCTAGCTTACATTTTCCAGATGTGCAGAAGCAGAGTTCCAGGATTATGCTGAAATCTGCCTCTGCATTTTCTCTCTAGCTGACATTTTCCACATGTGCAGAAGCAGAGTTCAAAGATTATGCTGAAATCTACCACATCAATTTCTCTCTATCTGACATTTTCCAGATGTGCAGAAGCAGAGTTCCAGGATTGTGCTGAAAACCACAACATCAATTTCTCTCTAGCTGACTTTTCCAGATGTGCAGGAGTGTTCCAGGATTATGCTGAAATCTACATCAATTTCTCTCTAGCTGACATTTTCCAGATGTGCAGATGCAGATTTCCAGGAGTTTGCTGAAACCTGCCTTACAATTTCTCTCTAGCTGACATTTTCCAGATGTGTAGAAGCAGAGTTCTAGCTGTGTGCTGAAATCTGCCTTACAATTTCTCTCTAGCTGACTTTTCCAGATGTGCAGAAGATGAGTTCAAAGATTATGGTGAAATCTGCCACATCAATTTCTGTCTAGCTGACATTTGCCAGATGTGCAGAAGTAGAGTTCAAGGATTATGCTGAAATCTGCCTTGCAAGTTTTCTCAAGCTGACATTTTCCATATGTACAGAATCAGAGTTCCTGGTGTATGCTGAAATCTGCCTTGCAATTTCTCTCTTGCTGACTTTTCCAGATGTGCAGAAGCAGAGTTCCAGGATTATGCTGAAATCTGCCTCTGCATTTTCCCTCTAGCTTACATTTTCCAGATGTGCAGAGGATGAGTTCAAAGATTATGGTGAAATCTACCACATCAATTTCT
Organism: Diadophis punctatus similis; assembly: GCA_023053685.1. NCBI lineage: Eukaryota > Metazoa > Chordata > Lepidosauria > Squamata > Dipsadidae > Diadophis > Diadophis punctatus. Next base: position 16,152,774 of record JALIGW010000019.1, on the reverse strand, counting down.
CTCTAGCTGACATTTTCCAGATGTGCGGAAGCAGAGTTCCATGATTATGCTGAAATCTGCCTCTGCATTTTCCCTCTAGCTGACATTTTCCAGATGTGAGGAAGCAGAGTTCCAGGATTATGCTGAAATCAGCCTCTGCATTTTCTCTCCAGGTGACATTTTCCAGATGTGTAGAAGCAGAGTTCAAACATTATGCTGAAATCTAACACATCAATTTCTCTCTTGCTGACATTTTCCAGAGTTGCAGAAGCAGAGTTCCAGGGTTATGCTGAAATCAGCCTCTGCATTTTCTCTCTAGCTGACATTTTCCAGATGTGCAGAAGCAGAGTTCAAAGATTATGCTGAAATCTACCACATCAATTTCTCTCTATCTGACATTTTCCAGATGTGCAGAAGCAGAGTTCCAGGATTGTGCTGAAAACCACAACATCAATTTCTCTCTAGCTGACTTTCCCAGATGTGCAGAAGCAGAGGTCCAGTATTATGCTGAAATCTGCCTCTGCAATTTCCCTCTAGCTGCCATTTTCCAGATGTGCAGAAGCAGAGTTCCAGTATTATGCTGAAATATACGTCAATTTCTCTCTAACTGACATTTTCCAGTTGTGTAGAACCAGAGATCCAGGATTATGCTGAAATCTGCCTTGCAATTTGTCTCCAAGTGAAATTTTCCAGATGTGGAGAAGCAGAGTTCCAGGATTATGCTGAAATCTGCCTCTGCATTTTCCCTCTAGCTGACATTTGCCAGATGTGCAGAAGCAGAGTTCCAGGATTATGCTGAAATCTGCCTCTGCATTTTCCCTCTAGCTGACATTTTCCAGATGTGCAGAAGCTGAGTTCAAAGATTATGGTGAAATCTACCACATCAATTTCTCTCTAGCTGACATTTTCCAGATGTGCAGAAGCTGAGTTCAAAGATTATGGTGAAATCTACCACATCAATTTCACTCTAGCTGGCATTTTCCAGATGAACAGAAGCAGAGTTCCAGGATTATGCTGAAATATGCAACATCAATTTCTCTCTAACTGACATTTTCCAGATGTGTAGAACCAGAGATCCAGGATTATGCTGAAATCTGCCTTGCAATTTGTCTCCAAGTGAAATTTTCCAGATGTGGAGAAGCAGAGTTCAAAGATTATGCTGAAATCTACCACATCAATTTCTCTCTAGCTGACATTTTCCAGATGTGCAGAAGCAGACTTCCAGGATTATGCTGAAATCTGCCTCTGCATTTTCTCTCTAGCTGACATTTTCCACATGTGCAGAAGCAGAGTTCCAAGATTATGCTGAAATCTGCCTTGCAATTTCTCTCTAGCTGACATTTGCCAGATGTGCAGAAGCAGAGTTCCAGGATTATTCTGAAATCTGCCTTGCAATTTTTCTCCAGGTGACATTTTCCAGATGTGCAGAAGCAGAGTTCAAACATGCTGAAATCTAACACATCAATTTCTCTCTTGCTGACATTTTCCAGAGTTGCAGAAGCAGAGTTCCAGGATTATGCTGAAATCAGCTTCTGCATTTTCTCTCTAGCTGACATTTTCCAGATGTGCAGAAGCAGAGTTCTAAGATTATACTGAAATCTACAACTTCAATTTCTCTCTAGCTGACATTTTCCAGATATGCAGAAGCAGAGTTCTAAGATTATGCTGAAATCTACAACATCAATTTCTCTCTAGCTTACATTTTCCAGATGTGCAGAAGCAGAGTTCCATGATTATGCTGAAATCTGCCTCTGCATTTTCCCTCTAGCTGATATTTTCCAGATGTGCAGAAGCAGAGTTCTAAGATTATGCTGAAATCTACAACATTAATTTCTCTCTAGCTGCCATTTTCCAGATGTGCAGAAGCAGAGTTCAAACATTATACTGAAATCTACCACTTCAATTTCTCTCTAGCGCACATTTGCCAGATGTGCAGAAGCAGAGTTCTAGGATTATTCTGAAATCTGCCTTGCAATTTTTCTCCAGGTGACATTTTCCAGATGTGCAGAAGCAGAGTTCAAACATTATGCTGAAATCTAACACGTCAATTTCTCTCTTGCTGACATTTTCCAGAGTTGCAGAAGAAGAGTTCCAGGGTTATGCTGAAATCTGCCTCTGCGTTTTTCCTCTAGCTGACATTTTCCAGATGTGAAAAAGCAGAGTTCAAAGATTATGCTGAAATCTACAACTTCAATTTCTCTCTAGCTGACATTTTCCAGATGTGCAGAAGCAGAGTTCTAAGATTATACTGAAATCTACAACTTCAATTTCTCTCTAGCTTACATTTTCCAGATGTGCAGAAGCAGAGTTCCATGATTATGCTGAAATCTGCCTCTGCATTTTCCCTCTAGCTGACATTTTCCAGATGTGCAGAAGCAGAGTTCTAAGATTATGCTGAAATCTACCACATCAATTTCTCTCTAGCTGACAATTTCCAGATGTGCAGAAGCAGAGTTCCAGGATTATGCTGAAATATGCAACATCAATTTCTCTCTAACTGACATTTTCCAGATGTGTAGAACCAGAGATCCAGGATTATGCTGAAATCTGCCTTGCAATTTGTCTCCAAGTGAAATTTTCCAGATGTGGAGAAGCAGAGTTCAAAGATTATGCTGAAATCTACCACATCAATTTCTCTCTAGCTGACATTTTCCAGATGTGCAGAAGCAGACTTCCAGGATTATGCTGAAATCTGCCTCTGCATTTTCTCTCTAGCTGACATTTTCCACATGTGCAGAAGCAGAGTTCCAAGATTATGCTGAAATCTGCCTTGCAATTTCTCTCTAGCTGACATTTGCCAGATGTGCAGAAGCAGAGTTCCAGGATTATTCTGAAATCTGCTTTGCAATTTTTCTCCAGGTGACATTTTCCAGATGTGCAGAAGCAGAGTTCAAACATGCTGAAATCTAACACATCAATTTCTCTCTTGCTGACATTTTCCAGAGTTGCAGAAGCAGAGTTCCAGGATTATGCTGAAATCAGCTTCTGCATTTTCTCTCTAGCTGACGTTTTCCAGATGTGCAGAAGCAGAGTTCTAAGATTATACTGAAATCTACAACTTCAATTTCTCTCTAGCTTACATTTTCCAGATGTGCAGAAGCAGAGTTCCATGATTATGCTGAAATCTGCCTCTGCATTTTCCCTCTAGCTGACATTTTCCAGATGTGCAGAAGTAGAGTTCTAAGATTATGCTGAAATCTACAACATCAATTTCTCTCTAGCTGACAATTTCTAGATGTGAGGAAGCACAGTTCCAGGATTATGCTGAAATCAGCCTCTGCATTTTCTCTCTAGCTGACATTTTCCAGATGTGCAGAAGCAGAGTTCTAAGATTATGCTGAAATCTACAACATCAATTTCTCTCTAGCTGCCATTTTCCAGATGTGCAGAAGCAGAGTTCAAACATTATGCTGAAATCTAACACGTCAATTTCTCTCTTGCTGACATTTTCCAGAGTTGCAGAAGAAGAGTTCCAGGGTTATGCTGAAATCTGCCTCTGCGTTTTTCCTCTAGCTGACATTTTCCAGATGTGAAAAAGCAGAGTTCAAAGATTATGCTGAAATCTACAACTTCAATTTCTCTCTAGCTTACATTTTCCAGATGTGCAGAAGCAGAGTTCCAGGATTATGCTGAAATCTGCCTCTGCATTTTCTCTCTAGCTGACATTTTCCACATGTGCAGAAGCAGAGTTCAAAGATTATGCTGAAATCTACCACATCAATTTCTCTCTATCTGACATTTTCCAGATGTGCAGAAGCAGAGTTCCAGGATTGTGCTGAAAACCACAACATCAATTTCTCTCTAGCTGACTTTTCCAGATGTGCAGGAGTGTTCCAGGATTATGCTGAAATCTACATCAATTTCTCTCTAGCTGACATTTTCCAGATGTGCAGATGCAGATTTCCAGGTGTTTGCTGAAACCTGCCTTACAATTTCTCTCTAGCTGACATTTTCCAGATGTGTAGAAGCAGAGTTCCAGCTGTGTGCTGAAATCTGCCTTACAATTTCTCTCTAGCTGACTTTTCCAGATGTGCAGAAGATGAGTTCAAAGATTATGGTGAAATCTGCCACATCAATTTCTGTCTAGCTGACATTTGCCAGATGTGCAGAAGTAGAGTTCAAGGATTATGCTGAAATCTGCCTTGCAAGTTTTCTCAAGCTGACATTTTCCATATGTACAGAATCAGAGTTCCTGGTGTATGCTGAAATCTGCCTTGCAATTTCTCTCTTGCTGACTTTTCCAGATGTGCAGAAGCAGAGTTCCAGGATTATGCTGAAATCTGCCTCTGCATTTTCCCTCTAGCTTACATTTTCCAGATGTGCAGAAGCTGAGTTCAAAGATTATGGTGAAATCTACCACATCAATTTCTCTCTAGCTGACATTTTCCAGATGTGCAGAAGCTGAGTTCAAAGATTATGGTGAAATCTACACATCAATTTCTCTCTAGCTGACATTTTCCAGATGTGCGGAAGCAGAGTTCTAAGATTATGCTGAAATCTGCCTCTGCATTTTCAATCTAGCTGACATTTTCCAGATGTGAGGAAGCAGAGTTCCAGGATTATGCTGAAATCAGCCTCTGCATTTTCTCTCCAGGTGACATTTTCCAGATGTGTAGAAGCAGAGTTCAAACATTATGCTGAAATCTAACACATCAATTTCTCTCTTGCTGACATTTTCCAGAGTTGCAGAAGCAGAGTTCCAGGGTTATGCTGAAATCAGCCTCTGCATTTTCTCTCTAGCTGACATTTTCCAGATGTGCAGAAGCAGAGTTCAAAGATTATGCTGAAATCTACCACATCAATTTCTCTCTAGCTGACAATTTCCAGATGTGCAGAAGCAGAGTTCCAGGATTGTGCTGAAAACCACAACATCAATTTCTCTCTAGCTGACTTTCCCAGATGTGCAGAAGCAGAGGTCCAGTATTATGCTGAAATCTGCCTCTGCAGTTTCCCTCTAGCTGCCATTTTCCAGATGTGCAGAAGCAGAGTTCCAGTATTATGCTGAAATATACGTCAATTTCTCTCTAACTGACATTTTCCAGTTGTGTAGAACCAGAGATCCAGGATTATGCTGAAATCTGCCTTGCAATTTGTCTCCAAGTGAAATTTTCCAGATGTGGAGAAGCAGAGTTCCAGGATTATGCTGAAATCTGCCTCTGCATTTTCCCTCTAGCTGACATTTTCCAGATGTGCAGAAGCAGAGTTCCAGGATTATGCTGAAATCTGCCTCTGCATTTTCCCTCTAGCTGACATTTTCCAGATGTGCAGAAGCTGAGTTCAAAGATTATGGTGAAATCTACCACATCAATTTCTCTCTAGCTGACATTTTCCAGATGTGCAGAAGCTGAGTTCAAAGATTATGGTGAAATCTACCACATCAATTTCACTCTAGCTGACATTTTCCAGATGTGCAGAAGCAGAGTTCCAGGATTATGCTGAAATATGCAACATCAATTTCTCTCTAACTGACATTTTCCAGATGTGTAGAACCAGAGATCCAGGATTATGCTGAAATCTGCCTTGCAATTTGTCTCCAAGTGAAATTTTCCAGATGTGGAGAAGCAGAGTTCAAAGATTATGCTGAAATCTACCACATCAATTTCTCTCTAGCTGACATTTTCCAGATGTGCAGAAGCAGACTTCCAGGATTGTGCTGAAATCTGCCTCTGCATTTTCTCTCTAGCTGACATTTTCCACATGTGCAGAAGCAGAGTTCCAAGATTATGCTGAAATCTGCCTTGCAATTTCTCTCTAGCTGACATTTGCCAGATGTGCAGAAGCAGAGTTCCTGGATTATTCTGAAATCTGCTTTGCAATTTTTCTCCAGGTGACATTTTCCAGATGTGCAGAAGCAGAGTTCAAACATGCTGAAATCTAACACATCAATTTCTCTCTTGCTGACTTTTTCCAGAGTTGCAGAAGCAGAGTTCCAGGATTATGCTGAAATCAGCTTCTGCATTTTCTCTCTAGCTGACATTTTCCAGATGTGCAGAAGCAGAGTTCTAAGATTATACTGAAATCTACAACTTCAATTTCTCTCTAGCTTACATTTTCCAGATGTGCAGAAGCAGAGTTCCATGATTATGCTGAAATCTGCCTCTGCATTTTCCCTCTAGCTGACATTTTCCAGATGTGCAGAAGCAGAGTTCTAAGATTATGCTGAAATCTACCACATCAATTTCTCTCTAGCTGACAATTTCCAGATGTGCAGAAGCAGAGTTCCAGGATTATGCTGAAATATGCAACATCAATTTCTCTCTAACTGACATTTTCCAGATGTGTAGAACCAGAGATCCAGGATTATGCTGAAATCTGCCTTGCAATTTGTCTCCAAGTGAAATTTTCCAGATGTGGAGAAGCAGAGTTCAAAGATTATGCTGAAATCTACCACATCAATTTCTCTCTAGCTGACATTTTCCAGATGTGCAGAAGCAGACTTCCAGGATTATGCTGAAATCTGCCTCTGCATTTTCTCTCTAGCTGACATTTTCCACATGTGCAGAAGCAGAGTTCCAAGATTATGCTGAAATCTGCCTTGCAATTTCTCTCTAGCTGACATTTGCCAGATGTGCAGAAGCAGAGTTCGGGGATTATTCTGAAATCTGCTTTGCAATTTTTCTCCAGGTGACATTTTCCAGATGTGCAGAAGCAGAGTTCTAAGATTATGCTGAAATCTACAACATCAATTTCTCTCTAGCTGCCATTTTCCAGATGTGCAGAAGCAGAGTTCAAAGATTATGCTGAAATCTACAACTTCAATTTCTCTCTAGCTTACATTTTCCAGATGTGCAGAAGCAGAGTTCCAGGATTATGCTGAAATCTGCCTCTGCATTTTCTCTCTAGCTGACATTTTCCACATGTGCAGAAGCAGAGTTCAAAGATTATGCTGAAATCTACCACATCAATTTCTCTCTATCTGACATTTTCCAGATGTGCAGAAGCAGAGTTCCAGGATTGTGCTGAAAACCACAACATCAATTTCTCTCTAGCTGACTTTTCCAGATGTGCAGGAGTGTTCCAGGATTATGCTGAAATCTACATCAATTTCTCTCTAGCTGACATTTTCCAGATGTGCAGATGCAGATTTCCAGGTGTATGCTGAAACCTGCCTTACAATTTCTCTCTAGCTGACATTTTCCAGATGTGTAGAAGCAGAGTTCCAGCTGTGTGCTGAAATCTGCCTTACAATTTCTCTCTAGCTGACTTTTCCAGATGTGCAGAAGATGAGTTCAAAGATTATGGTGAAATCTGCCACATCAATTTCTGTCTAGCTGACATTTGCCAGATGTGCAGAAGTAGAGTTCAAGGATTATGCTGAAATCTGCCTTGCAAGTTTTCTCAAGCTGACATTTTCCATATGTACAGAATCAGAGTTCCTGGTGTATGCTGAAATCTGCCTTGCAATTTCTCTCTAGCTGACTTTTCCAGATGTGCAGAAGCAGAGTTCAAAGATTATGCTGAAATCTAACACATCAATTTCTCTCTTGCTGACATTTTCCAGATGTGCAGAAGCAGAGTTCCAGGATTATGCTGAAATCTGCCTCTGCATTTTCCCTCTAGCTTACATTTTCCAGATGTGCAGAAGCTGAGTTCAAAGATTATGGTGAAATCTACCACATCAATTTCTCTCTAGCTGACATTTTCCAGATGTGCAGAAGCTGAGTTCAAAGATTATGGTGAAATCTACCACATCAATTTCACTCTAGCTGACATTTTCCAGATGTGCAGAAGCAGAGTTCCAGGATTATGCTGAAATATGCAACATCAATTTCTCTCTAACTGACATTTTCCAGATGTGTAGAACCAGAGTTCCAGGATTATGCTGAAATCTGCCTTGCAATTTGTCTCCAAGTGAAATTTTCCAGATGTGGAGAAGCAGAGTTCAAAGATTATGCTGAAATCTACCACATCAATTTCTCTCTAGCTGACATTTTCCAGATGTGCAGAAGCAGACTTCCAGGATTATGCTGAAATCTGCCTCTTCATTTTCTCTCTAGCTGACATTTTCCACATGTGCAGAAGCAGAGTTCCAAGATTATGCTGAAATCTACCTTGCAATTTCTCTCTAGCTGACATTTGCCAGATGTGCAGAAGCAGAGTTCCAGGATTATTCTGAAATCTGCCTTGCAATTTTTCTCCAGGTGACATTTTCCAGATGTGCAGAAGCAGAGTTCAAACATGCTGAAATCTAACACATCAATTTCTCTCTTGCTGACATTTTCCAGAGTTGCAGAAGCAGAGTTCCAGGATTATGCTGAAATCAGCTTCTGCATTTTCTCTCTAGCTGACATTTTCCAGATGTGCAGAAGCAGAGTTCTAAGATTATACTGAAATCTACAACATCAATTTCTCTCTAGCTTACATTTTCCAGATGTGCAGAAGCAGAGTTCCATGATTATGCTGAAATCTGCCTCTGCATTTTCCCTCTAGCTGACATTTTCCAGATGTGCAGAAGCAGAGTTCTAAGATTATGCTGAAATCTACCACATCAATTTCTCTCTAGCTGACATTTTCCAGATGTGCAGAAGCAGACTTCCAGGATTATGCTGAAATCTGCCTCTGCATTTTCTCTCTAGCTGACATTTTCCACATGTGCAGAAGCAGAGTTCCAAGATTATGCTGTAATCTGCCTTGCAATTTCTCTCTAGCTGACATTTGCCAGATGTGCAGAAGCAGAGTTCGGGGATTATTCTGAAATCTGCTTTGCAATTTTTCTCCAGGTGACATTTTCCAGATGTGCAGAAGCAGAGTTCTAAGATTATGCTGAAATCTACAACATCAATTTCTCTCTAGCTGCCATTTTCCAGATGTGCAGAAGCAGAGTTCAAAGATTATGCTGAAATCTACAACTTCAATTTCTCTCTAGCTTACATTTTCCAGATGTGCAGAAGCAGAGTTCCAGGATTATGCTGAAATCTGCCTCTGCATTTTCTCTCTAGCTGACATTTTCCACATGTGCAGAAGCAGAGTTCAAAGATTATGCTGAAATCTACCACATCAATTTCTCTCTATCTGACATTTTCCAGATGTGCAGAAGCAGAGTTCCAGGATTGTGCTGAAAACCACAACATCAATTTCTCTCTAGCTGACTTTTCCAGATGTGCAGGAGTGTTCCAGGATTATGCTGAAATCTACATCAATTTCTCTCTAGCTGACATTTTCCAGATGTGTAGAAGCAGAGTTCCAGCTGTGTGCTGAAATCTGCCTTACAATTTCTCTCTAGCTGACTTTTCCAGATGTGCAGAAGATGAGTTCAAAGATTATGGTGAAATCTGCCACATCAATTTCTGTCTAGCTGACATTTGCCAGATGTGCAGAAGTAGAGTTCAAGGATTATGCTGAAATCTGCCTTGCAAGTTTTCTCAAGCTGACATTTTCCATATGTACAGAATCAGAGTTCCTGGTGTATGCTGAAATCTGCCTTGCAATTTCTCTCTAGCTGACTTTTCCAGATGTGCAGAAGCAGAGTTCAAAGATTATGCTGAAATCTAACACATCAATTTCTCTCTTCCTGACATTTTCCAGATGTGCAGAAGCAGAGTTCCAGGATTATGCTGAAATCTGCCTCTGCATTTTCCCTCTAGCTTACATTTTCCAGATGTGCAGAAGCTGAGTTCAAAGATTATGGTGAAATCTACCACATCAATTTCTCTCTAGCTGACATTTTCCAGATGTGCAGAAGCTGAGTTCAAAGATTATGGTGAAATCTACCACATCAATTTCACTCTAGCTGACATTTTCCAGATGTGCAGAAGCAGAGTTCCAGGATTATGCTGAAATATGCAACATCAATTTCTCTCTAACTGACATTTTCCAGATGTGCAGAAGCAGAGTTCCAGGATTATGCTGAAATCTGCCTCTGCATTTTCTCTCTAGCAGACATTTTCCACATGTGCAGAAGCAGAGTTCAAAGATTATGCTGAAATCTACCACATCAATTTCTCTCTATCTGACATTTTCCAGATGTGCAGAAGCAGAGTTCCAGGATTGTGCTGAAAACCACAACATCAATTTCTCTCTAGCTGACTTTTCCAGATGTGCAGGAGTGTTCCAGGATTATGCTGAAATCTACATCAATTTCTCTCTAGCTGACATTTTCCAGATGTGCAGATGCAGATTTCCAGGTGTTTGCTGAAACCTGCCTTACAATTTCTCTCTAGCTGACATTTTCCAGATGTGTAGAAGCAGAGTTCTAGCTGTGTGCTGAAATCTGCCTTACAATTTCTCTCTAGCTGACTTTTCCAGATGTGCAGAAGATGAGTTCAAAGATTATGGTGAAATCTGCCACATCAATTTCTGTCTAGCTGACATTTGCCAGATGTGCAGAAGTAGAGTTCAAGGATTATGCTGAAATCTGCCTTGCAAGTTTTCTCAAGCTGACATTTTCCATATGTACAGAATCAGAGTTCCTGGTGTATGCTGAAATCTGCCTTGCAATTTCTCTCTTGCTGACTTTTCCAGATGTGCAGAAGCAGAGTTCCAGGATTATGCTGAAATCTGCCTCTGCATTTTCCCTCTAGCTTACATTTTCCAGATGTGCAGAGGATGAGTTCAAAGATTATGGTGAAATCTACCACATCAATTTCTCTCTAGCTGACATTTTCCAGATGTGCGGAAGCAGAGTTCCATGATTATGCTGAAATCTGCCTCTGCATTTTCCCTCTAGCTGACATTTTCCAGATGTGAGGAAGCAGAGTTCCAGGATTATGCTGAAATCAGCCTCTGCATTTTCTCTCCAGGTGACATTTTCCAGATGTGTAGAAGCAGAGTTCAAACATTATGCTGAAATCAGCCTCTGCATTTTCTCTCTAGCTGACATTTTCCAGATGTGCAGAAGCAGAGTTCAAAGATTATGCTGAAATCTACCACATCAATTTCTCTCTATCTGACATTTTCCAGATGTGCAGAAGCAGAGTTCCAGGATTGTGCTGAAAACCACAACATCAATTTCTCTCTAGCTGACTTTCCCAGATGTGCAGAAGCAGAGGTCCAGTATTATGCTGAAATCTGCCTCTGCAGTTTCCCTCTAGCTGCCATTTTCCAGATGTGCAGAAGCAGAGTTCCAGTATTATGCTGAAATATACGTCAATTTCTCTCTAACTGACATTTTCCAGTTGTGTAGAACCAGAGATCCAGGATTATGCTGAAATCTGCCTTGCAATTTGTCTCCAAGTGAAATTTTCCAGATGTGGAGAAGCAGAGTTCCAGGATTATGCTGAAATCTGCCTCTGCATTTTCCCTCTAGCTGACATTTGCCAGATGTGCAGAAGCAGAGTTCCAGGATTATGCTGAAATCTGCCTCTGCATTTTCCCTCTAGCTGACATTTTCCAGATGTGAGGAAGCAGAGTTCCAGGATTATGCTGAAATCAGCCTCTGCATTTTCTCTCCAGGTGACATTTTCCAGATGTGTAGAAGCAGAGTTCAAACATTATGCTGAAATCAGCCTCTGCATTTTCTCTCTAGCTGACATTTTCCAGATGTGCAGAAGCAGAGTTCAAAGATTATGCTGAAATCTACCACATCAATTTCTCTCTATCTGACATTTTCCAGATGTGCAGAAGCAGAGTTCCAGGATTGTGCTGAAAACCACAACATCAATTTCTCTCTAGCTGACTTTCCCAGATGTGCAGAAGCAGAGGTCCAGTATTATGCTGAAATCTGCCTCTGCAGTTTCCCTCTAGCTGCCATTTTCCAGATGTGCAGAAGCAGAGTTCCAGTATTATGCTGAAATATACGTCAATTTCTCTCTAACTGACATTTTCCAGTTGTGTAGAACCAGAGATCCAGGATTATGCTGAAATCTGCCTTGCAATTTGTCTCCAAGTGAAATTTTCCAGATGTGGAGAAGCAGAGTTCCAGGATTATGCTGAAATCTGCCTCTGCATTTTCCCTCTAGCTGACATTTGCCAGATGTGCAGAAGCAGAGTTCCAGGATTATGCTGAAATCTGCCTCTGCATTTTCCCTCTAGCTGACATTTTCCAGATGTGCAGAAGCTGAGTTCAAAGATTATGGTGAAATCTACCACATCAATTTCTCTCTAGCTGACATTTTCCAGATGTGCAGAAGCTGAGTTCAAAGATTATGGTGAAATCTACCACATCAATTTCACTCTAGCTGGCATTTTCCAGATGAACAGAAGCAGAGTTCCAGGATTATGCTGAAATCTGCCTCTGCATTTTCCCTCTAGCTTACATTTTCCAGATGTGCAGAGGATGAGTTCAAAGATTATGGTGAAATCTACCACATCAATTTCTCTCTAGCTGACATTTTCCAGATGTGCGGAAGCAGAGTTCCATGATTATGCTGAAATCTGCCTCTGCATTTTCCCTCTAGCTGACATTTTCCAGATGTGAGGAAGCAGAGTTCCAGGATTATGCTGAAATCAGCCTCTGCATTTTCTCTCCAGGTGACATTTTCCAGATGTGTAGAAGCAGAGTTCAAACATTATGCTGAAATCAGCCTCTGCATTTTCTCTCTAGCTGACATTTTCCAGATGTGCAGAAGCAGAGTTCAAAGATTATGCTGAAATCTACCACATCAATTTCTCTCTATCTGACATTTTCCAGATGTGCAGAAGCAGAGTTCCAGGATTGTGCTGAAAACCACAACATCAATTTCTCTCTAGCTGACTTTCCCAGATGTGCAGAAGCAGAGGTCCAGTATTATGCTGAAATCTGCCTCTGCAGTTTCCCTCTAGCTGCCATTTTCCAGATGTGCAGAAGCAGAGTTCCAGTATTATGCTGAAATATACGTCAATTTCTCTCTAACTGACATTTTCCAGTTGTGTAGAACCAGAGATCCAGGATTATGCTGAAATCTGCCTTGCAATTTGTCTCCAAGTGAAATTTTCCAGATGTGGAGAAGCAGAGTTCCAGGATTATGCTGAAATCTGCCTCTGCATTTTCCCTCTAGCTGACATTTGCCAGATGTGCAGAAGCAGAGTTCCAGGATTATGCTGAAATCTGCCTCTGCATTTTCCCTCTAGCTGACATTTTCCAGATGTGCAGAAGCTGAGTTCAAAGATTATGGTGAAATCTACCACATCAATTTCTCTCTAGCTGACATTTTCCAGATGTGCAGAAGCTGAGTTCAAAGATTATGGTGAAATCTACCACATCAATTTCACTCTAGCTGGCATTTTCCAGATGAACAGAAGCAGAGTTCCAGGATTATGCTGAAATATGCAACATCAATTTCTCTCTAACTGACATTTTCCAGATGTGTAGAACCAGAGATCCAGGATTATGCTGAAATCTGCCTTGCAATTTGTCTCCAAGTGAAATTTTCCAGATGTGGAGAAGCAGAGTTCAAAGATTATGCTGAAATCTACCACATCAATTTCTCTCTAGCTGACATTTTCCAGATGTGCAGAAGCAGACTTCCAGGATTATGCTGAAATCTGCCTCTGCATTTTCTCTCTAGCTGACATTTGCCAGATGTGCAGAAGCAGAGTTCCAGGATTATTCTGAAATCTGCCTTGCAATTTTTCTCCAGGTGACATTTTCCAGATGTGCAGAAGCAGAGTTCAAACATGCTGAAATCTAACACATCAATTTCTCTCTTGCTGACATTTTCCAGAGTTGCAGAAGCAGAGTTCAAGGATTATGCTGAAATCAGCTTCTGCATTTTCTCTCTAGCTGACATTTTCCAGATGTGCAGAAGCAGAGTTCTAAGATTATACTGAAATCTACAACTTCAATTTCTCTCTAGCTGACATTTTCCAGATATGCAGAAGCAGAGTTCTAAGATTATGCTGAAATCTACAACATCAATTTCTCTCTAGCTTACATTTTCCAGATGTGCAGAAGCAGAGTTCCAGGATTATGCTGAAATCTGCCTCTGCATTTTCTCTCTAGCTGACATTTTCCACATGTGCAGAAGCAGAGTTCAAAGATTATGCTGAAATCTACCACATCAATTTCTCTCTATCTGACATTTTCCAGATGTGCAGAAGCAGAGTTCCAGGATTGTGCTGAAAACCACAACATCAATTTCTCTCTAGCTGACTTTTCCAGATGTGCAGGAGTGTTCCAGGATTATGCTGAAATCTACATCAATTTCTCTCTAGCTGACATTTTCCAGATGTGCAGATGCAGATTTCCAGGAGTTTGCTGAAACCTGCCTTACAATTTCTCTCTAGCTGACATTTTCCAGATGTGTAGAAGCAGAGTTCTAGCTGTGTGCTGAAATCTGCCTTACAATTTCTCTCTAGCTGACTTTTCCAGATGTGCAGAAGATGAGTTCAAAGATTATGGTGAAATCTGCCACATCAATTTCTGTCTAGCTGACATTTGCCAGATGTGCAGAAGTAGAGTTCAAGGATTATGCTGAAATCTGCCTTGCAAGTTTTCTCAAGCTGACATTTTCCATATGTACAGAATCAGAGTTCCTGGTGTATGCTGAAATCTGCCTTGCAATTTCTCTCTTGCTGACTTTTCCAGATGTGCAGAAGCAGAGTTCCAGGATTATGCTGAAATCTGCCTCTGCATTTTCCCTCTAGCTTACATTTTCCAGATGTGCAGAGGATGAGTTCAAAGATTATGGTGAAATCTACCACATCAATTTCTCTCTAGCTGACATTTTCCAGATGTGCGGAAGCAGAGTTCCATGATTATGCTGAAATCTGCCTCTGCATTTTCCCTCTAGCTGACATTTTCCAGATGTGAGGAAGCAGAGTTCCAGGATTATGCTGAAATCAGCCTCTGCATTTTCTCTCCAGGTGACATTTTCCAGATGTGTAGAAGCAGAGTTCAAACATTATGCTGAAATCTAACACATCAATTTCTCTCTTGCTGACATTTTCCAGAGTTGCAGAAGCAGAGTTCCAGGGTTATGCTGAAATCAGCCTCTGCATTTTCTCTCTAGCTGACATTTTCCAGATGTGCAGAAGCAGAGTTCAAAGATTATGCTGAAATCTACCACATCAATTTCTCTCTATCTGACATTTTCCAGATGTGCAGAAGCAGAGTTCCAGGATTGTGCTGAAAACCACAACATCAATTTCTCTCTAGCTGACTTTCCCAGATGTGCAGAAGCAGAGGTCCAGTATTATGCTGAAATCTGCCTCTGCAATTTCCCTCTAGCTGCCATTTTCCAGATGTGCAGAAGCAGAGTTCCAGTATTATGCTGAAATATACGTCAATTTCTCTCTAACTGACATTTTCCAGTTGTGTAGAACCAGAGATCCAGGATTATGCTGAAATCTGCCTTGCAATTTGTCTCCAAGTGAAATTTTCCAGATGTGGAGAAGCAGAGTTCCAGGATTATGCTGAAATCTGCCTCTGCATTTTCCCTCTAGCTGACATTTGCCAGATGTGCAGAAGCAGAGTTCCAGGATTATGCTGAAATCTGCCTCTGCATTTTCCCTCTAGCTGACATTTTCCAGATGTGCAGAAGCTGAGTTCAAAGATTATGGTGAAATCTACCACATCAATTTCTCTCTAGCTGACATTTTCCAGATGTGCAGAAGCTGAGTTCAAAGATTATGGTGAAATCTACCACATCAATTTCACTCTAGCTGGCATTTTCCAGATGAACAGAAGCAGAGTTCCAGGATTATGCTGAAATATGCAACATCAATTTCTCTCTAACTGACATTTTCCAGATGTGTAGAACCAGAGATCCAGGATTATGCTGAAATCTGCCTTGCAATTTGTCTCCAAGTGAAATTTTCCAGATGTGGAGAAGCAGAGTTCAAAGATTATGCTGAAATCTACCACATCAATTTCTCTCTAGCTGACATTTTCCAGATGTGCAGAAGCAGACTTCCAGGATTATGCTGAAATCTGCCTCTGCATTTTCTCTCTAGCTGACATTTTCCACATGTGCAGAAGCAGAGTTCCAAGATTATGCTGAAATCTGCCTTGCAATTTCTCTCTAGCTGACATTTGCCAGATGTGCAGAAGCAGAGTTCCAGGATTATTCTGAAATCTGCCTTGCAATTTTTCTCCAGGTGACATTTTCCAGATGTGCAGAAGCAGAGTTCAAACATGCTGAAATCTAACACATCAATTTCTCTCTTGCTGACATTTTCCAGAGTTGCAGAAGCAGAGTTCCAGGATTATGCTGAAATCAGCTTCTGCATTTTCTCTCTAGCTGACATTTTCCAGATGTGCAGAAGCAGAGTTCTAAGATTATACTGAAATCTACAACTTCAATTTCTCTCTAGCTGACATTTTCCAGATATGCAGAAGCAGAGTTCTAAGATTATGCTGAAATCTACAACATCAATTTCTCTCTAGCTTACATTTTCCAGATGTGCAGAAGCAGAGTTCCATGATTATGCTGAAATCTGCCTCTGCATTTTCCCTCTAGCTGATATTTTCCAGATGTGCAGAAGCAGAGTTCTAAGATTATGCTGAAATCTACAACATTAATTTCTCTCTAGCTGCCATTTTCCAGATGTGCAGAAGCAGAGTTCAAACATTATACTGAAATCTACCACTTCAATTTCTCTCTAGCGCACATTTGCCAGATGTGCAGAAGCAGAGTTCTAGGATTATTCTGAAATCTGCCTTGCAATTTTTCTCCAGGTGACATTTTCCAGATGTGCAGAAGCAGAGTTCAAACATTATGCTGAAATCTAACACGTCAATTTCTCTCTTGCTGACATTTTCCAGAGTTGCAGAAGAAGAGTTCCAGGGTTATGCTGAAATCTGCCTCTGCGTTTTTCCTCTAGCTGACATTTTCCAGATGTGAAAAAGCAGAGTTCAAAGATTATGCTGAAATCTACAACTTCAATTTCTCTCTAGCTTACATTTTCCAGATGTGCAGAAGCAGAGTTCCAGGATTATGCTGAAATCTGCCTCTGCATTTTCTCTCTAGCTGACATTTTCCACATGTGCAGAAGCAGAGTTCAAAGATTATGCTGAAATCTACCACATCAATTTCTCTCTATCTGACATTTTCCAGATGTGCAGAAGCAGAGTTCCAGGATTGTGCTGAAAACCACAACATCAATTTCTCTCTAGCTGACTTTCACAGATGTGCAGAAGCAGAGGTCCAGTATTATGCTGAAATCTGCCTTGCAATTTCTCTCTAGCTGACTTTTCCAGATGTGCAGGAGTGTTCCAGGATTATGCTGAAATCTACATCAATTTCTCTCTAGCTGAAATTTTCCAGATGTGCAGATGCAGATTTCCAGGTGTATGCTGAAACCTGCCTTACAATTTCTCTCTAGCTGACATTTTCCAGATGTGTAGAAGCAGAGTTCCACCTGTGTGCTGAAACCTGCCTTACAATTTCTGTCTAGCTGACTTTTCCAGATGTGCAGAGGATGAGTTCAAAGATTATGGTGAAATCTGCCACATCAATTTCTGTCTAGCTGACATTTGCCAGATGTGCAGAAGTAGAGTTCAAGGATTATGCTGAAATCTGCCTTGCAAGTTTTCTCAAGCTGACATTTTCCATATGTACAGAATCAGAGTTCCTGGTGTATGCTGAAATCTGCCTTGCAATTTCTCTCTAGCTGACTTTTCCAGATGTGCAGAAGCTGAGTTCAAAGATTATGGTGAAATATGCAAAATCAATTTCTCTCTAACTGACATTTTCCAGATGTGTAGAACCAGAGATCCAGGATTATGCTGAAATCTGCCTTGCAATTTGTCTCCAAGTGAAATTTTCCAGATGTGGAGAAGCAGAGTTCAAAGATTATGCTGAAATCTACCACATCAATTTCTCTCTAGCTGACATTTTCCAGATGTGCAGAAGCAGACTTCCAGGATTATGCTGAAATCTGCCTCTGCATTTTCTCTCTAGCTGACATTTTCCACATGTGCAGAAGCAGAGTTCCAAGATTATGCTGAAATCTGCCTTGCAATTTCTCTCTAGCTGACATTTGCCAGATGTGCAGAAGCAGAGTTCCAGGATTATTCTGAAATCTGCTTTGCAATTTTTCTCCAGGTGACATTTTCCAGATGTGCAGAAGCAGAGTTCAAACATGCTGAAATCTAACACATCAATTTCTCTCTTGCTGACATTTTCCAGAGTTGCAGAAGCAGAGTTCCAGGATTATGCTGAAATCAGCTTCTGCATTTTCTCTCTAGCTGACATTTTCCAGATGTGCAGAAGCAGAGTTCTAAGATTATTCTGAAATCTACAACTTCAATTTCTCTCTAGCTTACATTTTCCAGATGTGCAGAAGCAGAGTTCCATGATTATGCTGAAATCTGCCTCTGCATTTTCCCTCTAGCTGACATTTTCCAGATGTGCAGAAGCAGAGTTCTAAGATTATGCTGAAATCTACCACATCAATTTCTCTCTAGCTGACAATTTCCAGATGTGCAGAAGCAGAGTTCCAGGATTATGCTGAAATATGCAACATCAATTTCTCTCTAACTGACATTATCCAGATGTGTAGAACCAGAGATCCAGGATTATGCTGAAATCTGCCTTGCAATTTGTCTCCAAGTGAAATTTTCCAGATGTGGAGAAGCAGAGTTCAAAGATTATGCTGAAATCTACCACATCAATTTCTCTCTAGCTGACATTTTCCAGATGTGCAGAAGCAGACTTCCAGGATTATGCTGAAATCTGCCTCTGCATTTTCTCTCTAGCTGACATTTTCCACATGTGCAGAAGCAGAGTTCCAAGATTATGCTGAAATCTGCCTTGCAATTTCTCTCTAGCTGACATTTGCCAGATGTGCAGAAGCAGAGTTCCAGGATTATTCTGAAATCTGCTTTGCAATTTTTCTCCAGGTGACATTTTCCAGATGTGCAGAAGCAGAGTTCAAACATGCTGAAATCTAACACATCAATTTCTCTCTTGCTGACATTTTCCAGAGTTGCAGAAGCAGAGTTCCAGGATTATGCTGAAATCAGCTTCTGCATTTTCTCTATAGCTGACATTTTCCAGATGTGCAGAAGCAGAGTTCTAAGATTATACTGAAATCTACAACTTCAATTTCTCTCTAGCTTACATTTTCCAGATGTGCAGAAGCAGAGTTCCATGATTATGCTGAAATCTGCCTCTGCATTTTCCCTCTAGCTGACATTTTCCAGATGTGCAGAAGCAGAGTTCTAAGATTATGCTGAAATCTACAACATCAATTTCTCTCTAGCTGACAATTTCTAGATGTGAGGAAGCAGAGTTCCAGGATTATGCTGAAATCAGCCTCTGCATTTTCTCTCTAGCTGACATTTTCCAGATGTGCAGAAGCAGAGTTCTAAGATTATGCTGAAATCTACAACATCAATTTCTCTCTAGCTGCCATTTTCCAGATGTGCAGAAGCAGAGTTCAAACATTATGCTGAAATCTAACACGTCAATTTCTCTCTTGCTGACATTTTCCAGAGTTGCAGAAGAAGAGTTCCAGGGTTATGCTGAAATCTGCCTCTGCGTTTTTCCTCTAGCTGACATTTTCCAGATGTGAAAAAGCAGAGTTCAAAGATTATGCTGAAATCTACAACTTCAATTTCTCTCTAGCTTACATTTTCCAGATGTGCAGAAGCAGAGTTCCAGGATTATGCTGAAATCTGCCTCTGCATTTTCTCTCTAGCTGACATTTTCCACATGTGCAGAAGCAGAGTTCAAAGATTATGCTGAAATCTACCACATCAATTTCTCTCTATCTGACATTTTCCAGATGTGCAGAAGCAGAGTTCCAGGATTGTGCTGAAAACCACAACATCAATTTCTCTCTAGCTGACTTTTCCAGATGTGCAGGAGTGTTCCAGGATTATGCTGAAATCTACATCAATTTCTCTCTAGCTGACATTTTCCAGATGTGCAGATGCAGATTTCCAGGTGTTTGCTGAAACCTGCCTTACAATTTCTCTCTAGCTGACATTTTCCAGATGTGTAGAAGCAGAGTTCCAGCTGTGTGCTGAAATCTGCCTTACAATTTCTCTCTAGCTGACTTTTCCAGATGTGCAGAAGATGAGTTCAAAGATTATGGTGAAATCTGCCACATCAATTTCTGTCTAGCTGACATTTGCCAGATGTGCAGAAGTAGAGTTCAAGGATTATGCTGAAATCTGCCTTGCAAGTTTTCTCAAGCTGACATTTTCCATATGTACAGAATCAGAGTTCCTGGTGTATGCTGAAATCTGCCTTGCAATTTCTCTCTTGCTGACTTTTCCAGATGTGCAGAAGCAGAGTTCCAGGATTATGCTGAAATCTGCCTCTGCATTTTCCCTCTAGCTTACATTTTCCAGATGTGCAGAAGCTGAGTTCAAAGATTATGGTGAAATCTACCACATCAATTTCTCTCTAGCTGACATTTTCCAGATGTGCAGAAGCTGAGTTCAAAGATTATGGTGAAATCTACACATCAATTTCTCTCTAGCTGACATTTTCCAGATGTGCGGAAGCAGAGTTCTAAGATTATGCTGAAATCTACAACATCAATTTTTCTCTAGCTGACATTTTCCAGATGTGCGGAAGCAGAGTTCCATGATTATGCTGAAATCTGCCTCTGCATTTTCCCTCTAGCTGACATTTTCCAGATGTGAGGAAGCAGAGTTCCAGGATTATGCTGAAATCAGCCTCTGCATTTTCTCTCCAGGTGACATTTTCCAGATGTGTAGAAGCAGAGTTCAAACATTATGCTGAAATCTAACACATCAATTTCTCTCTTGCTGACATTTTCCAGAGTTGCAGAAGCAGAGTTCCAGGGTTATGCTGAAATCAGCCTCTGCATTTTCTCTCTAGCTGACATTTTCCAGATGTGCAGAAGCAGAGTTCTAAGATTATTCTGAAATCTACAACTTCAATTTCTCTCTAGCTTACATTTTCCAGATGTGCAGAAGCAGAGTTCCATGATTATGCTGAAATCTGCCTCTGCATTTTCCCTCTAGCTGACATTTTCCAGATGTGCAGAAGCAGAGTTCTAAGATTATGCTGAAATCTACCACATCAATTTCTCTCTAGCTGACAATTTCCAGATGTGCAGAAGCAGAGTTCCAGGATTATGCTGAAATATGCAACATCAATTTCTCTCTAACTGACATTATCCAGATGTGTAGAACCAGAGATCCAGGATTATGCTGAAATCTGCCTTGCAATTTGTCTCCAAGTGAAATTTTCCAGATGTGGAGAAGCAGAGTTCAAAGATTATGCTGAAATCTACCACATCAATTTCTCTCTAGCTGACATTTTCCAGATGTGCAGAAGCAGACTTCCAGGATTATGCTGAAATCAGCCTCTGCATTTTCTCTCTAGCTGACATTTTCCAGATGTGCAGAAGCAGAGTTCTAAGATTATTCTGAAATCTACAACTTCAATTTCTCTCTAGCTTACATTTTCCAGATGTGCAGAAGCAGAGTTCCATGATTATGCTGAAATCTGCCTCTGCATTTTCCCTCTAGCTGACATTTTCCAGATGTGCAGAAGCAGAGTTCTAAGATTATGCTGAAATCTACCACATCAATTTCTCTCTAGCTGACAATTTCCAGATGTGCAGAAGCAGAGTTCCAGGATTATGCTGAAATATGCAACATCAATTTCTCTCTAACTGACATTATCCAGATGTGTAGAACCAGAGATCCAGGATTATGCTGAAATCTGCCTTGCAATTTGTCTCCAAGTGAAATTTTCCAGATGTGGAGAAGCAGAGTTCAAAGATTATGCTGAAATCTACCACATCAATTTCTCTCTAGCTGACATTTTCCAGATGTGCAGAAGCAGACTTCCAGGATTATGCTGAAATCTGCCTCTGCATTTTCTCTCTAGCTGACATTTTCCACATGTGCAGAAGCAGAGTTCCAAGATTATGCTGAAATCTGCCTTGCAATTTCTCTCTAGCTGACATTTGCCAGATGTGCAGAAGCAGAGTTCCAGGATTATTCTGAAATCTGCTTTGCAATTTTTCTCCAGGTGACATTTTCCAGATGTGCAGAAGCAGAGTTCAAACATGCTGAAATCTAACACATCAATTTCTCTCTTGCTGACATTTTCCAGAGTTGCAGAAGCAGAGTTCCAGGATTATGCTGAAATCAGCTTCTGCATTTTCTCTATAGCTGACATTTTCCAGATGTGCAGAAGCAGAGTTCTAAGATTATACTGAAATCTACCACATCAATTTCTCTCTATCTGACATTTTCCAGATGTGCAGAAGCAGAGTTCCAGGATTGTGCTGAAAACCACAACATCAATTTCTCTCTAGCTGACTTTTCCAGATGTGCAGGAGTGTTCCAGGATTATGCTGAAATCTACATCAATTTCTCTCTAGCTGACATTTTCCAGATGTGCAGATGCAGATTTCCAGGTGTTTGCTGAAACCTGCCTTACAATTTCTCTCTAGCTGACATTTTCCAGATGTGTAGAAGCAGAGTTCCAGCTGTGTGCTGAAATCTGCCTTACAATTTCTCTCTAGCTGACTTTTCCAGATGTGCAGAAGATGAGTTCAAAGATTATGGTGAAATCTGCCACATCAATTTCTGTCTAGCTGACATTTGCCAGATGTGCAGAAGTAGAGTTCAAGGATTATGCTGAAATCTGCCTTGCAAGTTTTCTCAAGCTGACATTTTCCATATGTACAGAATCAGAGTTCCTGGTGTATGCTGAAATCTGCCTTGCAATTTCTCTCTTGCTGACTTTTCCAGATGTGCAGAAGCAGAGTTCCAGGATTATGCTGAAATCTGCCTCTGCATTTTCCCTCTAGCTTACATTTTCCAGATGTGCAGAAGCTGAGTTCAAAGATTATGGTGAAATCTACCACATCAATTTCTCTCTAGCTGACATTTTCCAGATGTGCAGAAGCTGAGTTCAAAGATTATGGTGAAATCTACACATCAATTTCTCTCTAGCTGACATTTTCCAGATGTGCGGAAGCAGAGTTCTAAGATTATGCTGAAATCTACAACATCAATTTTTCTCTAGCTGACATTTTCCAGATGTGCGGAAGCAGAGTTCCATGATTATGCTGAAATCTGCCTCTGCATTTTCCCTCTAGCTGACATTTTCCAGATGTGAGGAAGCAGAGTTCCAGGATTATGTTGAAATCAGCCTCTGCATTTTCTCTCCAGGTGACATTTTCCAGATGTGTAGAAGCAGAGTTCAAACATTATGCTGAAATCTAACACATCAATTTCTCTCTTGCTGACATTTTCCAGAGTTGCAGAAGCAGAGTTCCAGGGTTATGCTGAAATCAGCCTCTGCATTTTCTCTCTAGCTGACATTTTCCAGATGTGCAGAAGCAGAGTTCTAAGATTATTCTGAAATCTACAACTTCAATTTCTCTCTAGCTTACATTTTCCAGATGTGCAGAAGCAGAGTTCCATGATTATGCTGAAATCTGCCTCTGCATTTTCCCTCTAGCTGACATTTTCCAGATGTGCAGAAGCAGAGTTCTAAGATTATGCTGAAATCTACCACATCAATTTCTCTCTAGCTGACAATTTCCAGATGTGCAGAAGCAGAGTTCCAGGATTATGCTGAAATATGCAACATCAATTTCTCTCTAACTGACATTATCCAGATGTGTAGAACCAGAGATCCAGGATTATGCTGAAATCTGCCTTGCAATTTGTCTCCAAGTGAAATTTTCCAGATGTGGAGAAGCAGAGTTCAAAGATTATGCTGAAATCTACCACATCAATTTCTCTCTAGCTGACATTTTCCAGATGTGCAGAAGCAGACTTCCAGGATTATGCTGAAATCTGCCTCTGCATTTTCTCTCTAGCTGACATTTTCCACATGTGCAGAAGCAGAGTTCCAAGATTATGCTGAAATCTGCCTTGCAATTTCTCTCTAGCTGACATTTGCCAGATGTGCAGAAGCAGAGTTCCAGGATTATTCTGAAATCTGCTTTGCAATTTTTCTCCAGGTGACATTTTCCAGATGTGCAGAAGCAGAGTTCAAACATGCTGAAATCTAACACATCAATTTCTCTCTTGCTGACATTTTCCAGAGTTGCAGAAGCAGAGTTCCAGGATTATGCTGAAATCAGCTTCTGCATTTTCTCTATAGCTGACATTTTCCAGATGTGCAGAAGCAGAGTTCTAAGATTATACTGAAATCTACAACTTCAATTTCTCTCTAGCTTACATTTTCCAGATGTGCAGAAGCAGAGTTCCATGATTATGCTGAAATCTGCCTCTGCATTTTCCCTCTAGCTGACATTTTCCAGATGTGCAGAAGCAGAGTTCTAAGATTATGCTGAAATCTACAACATCAATTTCTCTCTAGCTGACAATTTCTAGATGTGAGGAAGCAGAGTTCCAGGATTATGCTGAAATCAGCCTCTGCATTTTCTCTCTAGCTGACATTTTCCAGGTGTGCAGAAGCAGAGTTCTAAGATTATGCTGAAATCTACAACATCAATTTCTCTCTAGCTGCCATTTTCCAGATGTGCAGAAGCAGAGTTCAAACATTATGCTGAAATCTAACACGTCAATTTCTCTCTTGCTGACATTTTCCAGAGTTGCAGAAGAAGAGTTCCAGGGTTATGCTGAAATCTGCCTCTGCGTTTTTCCTCTAGCTGACATTTTCCAGATGTGAAAAAGCAGAGTTCAAAGATTATGCTGAAATCTACAACTTCAATTTCTCTCTAGCTTACATTTTCCAGATGTGCAGAAGCAGAGTTCCAGGATTATGCTGAAATCTGCCTCTGCATTTTCTCTCTAGCTGACATTTTCCACATGTGCAGAAGCAGAGTTCAAAGATTATGCTGAAATCTACCACATCAATTTCTCTCTATCTGACATTTTCCAGATGTGCAGAAGCAGAGTTCCAGGATTGTGCTGAAAACCACAACATCAATTTCTCTCTAGCTGACTTTTCCAGATGTGCAGGAGTGTTCCAGGATTATGCTGAAATCTACATCAATTTCTCTCTAGCTGACATTTTCCAGATGTGCAGATGCAGATTTCCAGGTGTTTGCTGAAACCTGCCTTACAATTTCTCTCTAGCTGACATTTTCCAGATGTGTAGAAGCAGAGTTCCAGCTGTGTGCTGAAATCTGCCTTACAATTTCTCTCTAGCTGACTTTTCCAGATGTGCAGAAGATGAGTTCAAAGATTATGGTGAAATCTGCCACATCAATTTCTGTCTAGCTGACATTTGCCAGATGTGCAGAAGTAGAGTTCAAGGATTATGCTGAAATCTGCCTTGCAAGTTTTCTCAAGCTGACATTTTCCATATGTACAGAATCAGAGTTCCTGGTGTATGCTGAAATCTGCCTTGCAATTTCTCTCTTGCTGACTTTTCCAGATGTGCAGAAGCAGAGTTCCAGGATTATGCTGAAATCTGCCTCTGCATTTTCCCTCTAGCTTACATTTTCCAGATGTGCAGAAGCTGAGTTCAAAGATTATGGTGAAATCTACCACATCAATTTCTCTCTAGCTGACATTTTCCAGATGTGCAGAAGCTGAGTTCAAAGATTATGGTGAAATCTACACATCAATTTCTCTATAGCTGACATTTTCCAGATGTGCGGAAGCAGAGTTCTAAGATTATGCTGAAATCTACAACATCAATTTTTCTCTAGCTGACATTTTCCAGATGTGCGGAAGCAGAGTTCCATGATTATGCTGAAATCTGCCTCTGCATTTTCCCTCTAGCTGACATTTTCCAGATGTGAGGAAGCAGAGTTCCAGGATTATGCTGAAATCAGCCTCTGCATTTTCTCTCCAGGTGACATTTTCCAGATGTGTAGAAGCAGAGTTCAAACATTATGCTGAAATCTAACACATCAATTTCTCTCTTGCTGACATTTTCCAGAGTTGCAGAAGCAGAGTTCCAGGGTTATGCTGAAATCAGCCTCTGCATTTTCTCTCTAGCTGACATTTTCCAGATGTGCAGAAGCAGAGTTCAAAGATTATGCTGAAATCTACCACATCAATTTCTCTCTATCTGACATTTTCCAGATGTGCAGAAGCAGAGTTCCAGGATTGTGCTGAAAACCACAACATCAATTTCTCTCTAGCTGACTTTCCCAGATGTGCAGAAGCAGAGGTCCAGTATTATGCTGAAATCTGCCTCTGCAGTTTCCCTCTAGCTGCCATTTTCCAGATGTGCAGAAGCAGAGTTCCAGTATTATGCTGAAATATACATCAATTTCTCTCTAACTGACATTTTCCAGTTGTGTAGAACCAGAGATCCAGGATTATGCTGAAATCTGCCTTGCAATTTGTCTCCAAGTGAAATTTTCCAGATGTGGAGAAGCAGAGTTCCAGGATTATGCTGAAATCTGCCTCTGCATTTTCCCTCTAGCTGACATTTTCCAGATGTGCAGAAGCAGACTTCCAGGATTATGCTGAAATCAGCCTCTGCATTTTCCCTCTAGCTGACATTTTCCAGATGTGCAGAAGCTGAGTTCAAAGATTATGGTGAAATCTACCACATCAATTTCTCTCTAGCTGACATTTTCCAGATGTGCAGAAGCTGAGTTCAAAGATTATGGTGAAATCTACCACATCAATTTCACTCTAGCTGACATTTTCCAGATGTGCAGAAGCAGAGTTCCAGGATTATGCTGAAATATGCAACATCAATTTCTCTCTAACTGACATTTTCCAGATGTGTAGAAGCAGAGATCCAGGATTATGCTGAAATCTGCCTTGCAATTTGTCTCCAAGTGAAATTTTCCAGATGTGGAGAAGCAGAGTTCAAAGATTATGCTGAAATCTACCACATCAATTTCTCTCTAGCTGACATTTTCCAGATGTGCAGAAGCAGACTTCCAGGATTATGCTGAAATCTGCCTCTGCATTTTCTCTCTAGCTGACATTTTCCACATGTGCAGAAGCAGAGTTCCAAGATTATGCTGAAATCTGCCTTGCAATTTCTCTCTAGCTGACATTTGCCAGATGTGCAGAAGCAGAGTTCAAACATGCTGAAATCTAACACATCAATTTCTCTCTTGCTGACATTTTCCAGAGTTGCAGAAGCAGAGTTCCAGGATTATGCTGAAATCAGCTTCTGCATTTTCTCTCTAGCTGACATTTTCCAGATGTGCAGAAGCAGAGTTCTAAGATTATACTGAAATCTACAACTTCAATTTCTCTCTAGCTGACATTTTCCAGATGTGCAGAAGCAGAGTTCTAAGATTATGCTGAAATCTACAACATCAATTTCTCTCTAGCTTACATTTTCCAGATGTGCAGAAGCAGAGTTCCATGATTATGCTGAAATCTGCCTCTGCATTTTCCCTCTAGCTGAGATTTTCCAGATGTGCAGAAGCAGAGTTCTAAGATTATGCTGAAATCTACAACATCAATTTCTCTCTAGCTGACATTTTCCAGATGTGAGGAAGCAGAGTTCCAGGATTATGCTGAAATCAGCTTCTGCATTTTCTCTCTAGCTGACATTTTCCAGATGTGCAGAAGCAGAGTTCTAAGATTATACTGAAATCTACAACTTCAATTTCTCTCTAGCTTACATTTTCCAGATGTGCAGAAGCAGAGTTCCATGATTATGCTGAAATCTGCCTCTGCATTTTCCCTCTAGCTGACATTTTCCAGATGTGCAGACGCAGAGTTCTAAGATTATGCTGAAATCTACCACATCAATTTCTCTCTAGCTGACAATTTCCAGATGTGCAGAAGCAGAGTTCCAGGATTATGCTGAAATATGCAACATCAATTTCTCTCTAACTGACATTTTCCAGAGGTGTAGAACCAGAGATCCAGGATTATGCTGAAATCTGCCTTGCAATTTGTCTCCAAGTGAAATTTTCCAGATGTGGAGAAGCAGAGTTCAAAGATTATGCTGAAATCTACCACATCAATTTCTCTCTAGCTGACATTTTCCAGATGTGCAGAAGCAGAGTTCTAAGATTATGCTGAAATCTACAACATCAATTTCTCTCTAGCTGCCATTTTCCAGATGTGCAGAAGCAGAGTTCAAAGATTATGCTGAAATCTACAACTTCAATTTCTCTCTAGCTTACATTTTCCAGATGTGCAGAAGCAGAGTTCCAGGATTATGCTGAAATCTGCCTCTGCATTTTCTCTCTAGCTGACATTTTCCACATGTGCAGAAGCAGAGTTCAAAGATTATGCTGAAATCTACCACATCAATTTCTCTCTATCTGACATTTTCCAGATGTGCAGAAGCAGAGTTCCAGGATTGTGCTGAAAACCACAACATCAATTTCTCTCTAGCTGACTTTTCCAGATGTGCAGGAGTGTTCCAGGATTATGCTGAAATCTACATCAATTTCTCTCTAGCTGACATTTTCCAGATGTGCAGATGCAGATTTCCAGGTGTATGCTGAAACCTGCCTTACAATTTCTCTCTAGCTGACATTTTCCAGATGTGTAGAAGCAGAGTTCCAGCTGTGTGCTGAAATCTGCCTTACAATTTCTCTCTAGCTGACTTTTCCAGATGTGCAGAAGATGAGTTCAAAGATTATGGTGAAATCTGCCACATCAATTTCTGTCTAGCTGACATTTGCCAGATGTGCAGAAGTAGAGTTCAAGGATTATGCTGAAATCTGCCTTGCAAGTTTTCTCAAGCTGACATTTTCCATATGTACAGAATCAGAGTTCCTGGTGTATGCTGAAATCTGCCTTGCAATTTCTCTCTAGCTGACTTTTCCAGATGTGCAGAAGCAGAGTTCAAAGATTATGCTGAAATCTAACACATCAATTTCTCTCTTGCTGACATTTTCCAGATGTGCAGAAGCAGAGTTCCAGGATTATGCTGAAATCTGCCTCTGCATTTTCCCTCTAGCTTACATTTTCCAGATGTGCAGAAGCTGAGTTCAAAGATTATGGTGAAATCTACCACATCAATTTCTCTCTAGCTGACATTTTCCAGATGTGCAGAAGCTGAGTTCAAAGATTATGGTGAAATCTACCACATCAATTTCACTCTAGCTGACATTTTCCAGATGTGCAGAAGCAGAGTTCCAGGATTATGCTGAAATATGCAACATCAATTTCTCTCTAACTGACATTTTCCAGATGTGTAGAACCAGAGTTCCAGGATTATGCTGAAATCTGCCTTGCAATTTGTCTCCAAGTGAAATTTTCCAGATGTGGAGAAGCAGAGTTCAAAGATTATGCTGAAATCTACCACATCAATTTCTCTCTAGCTGACATTTTCCAGATGTGCAGAAGCAGACTTCCAGGATTATGCTGAAATCTGCCTCTTCATTTTCTCTCTAGCTGACATTTTCCACATGTGCAGAAGCAGAGTTCCAAGATTATGCTGAAATCTGCCTTGCAATTTCTCTCTACCTGACATTTGCCAGATGTGCAGAAGCAGAGTTCCAGGATTATTCTGAAATCTGCCTTGCAATTTTTCTCCAGGTGACATTTTCCAGATGTGCAGAAGCAGAGTTCAAACATGCTGAAATCTAACACATCAATTTCTCTCTTGCTGACATTTTCCAGAGTTGCAGAAGCAGAGTTCCAGGATTATGCTGAAATCAGCTTCTGCATTTTCTCTCTAGCTGACATTTTCCAGATGTGCAGAAGCAGAGTTCTAAGATTATACTGAAATCTACAACATCAATTTCTCTCTAGCTTACATTTTCCAGATGTGCAGAAGCAGAGTTCCATGATTATGCTGAAATCTGCCTCTGCATTTTCCCTCTAGCTGACATTTTCCAGATGTGCAGAAGCAGAGTTCTAAGATTATGCTGAAATCTACCACATCAATTTCTCTCTAGCTGACATTTTCCAGATGTGCAGAAGCAGACTTCCAGGATTATGCTGAAATCTGCCTCTGCATTTTCTCTCTAGCTGACATTTTCCACATGTGCAGAAGCAGAGTTCCAAGATTATGCTGAAATCTGCCTTGCAATTTCTCTCTAGCTGACATATGCCAGATGTGCAGAAGCAGAGTTCGGGGATTATTCTGAAATCTGCTTTGCAATTTTTCTCCAGGTGACATTTTCCAGATGTGCAGAAGCAGAGTTCTAAGATTATGCTGAAATCTACAACTTCAATTTCTCTCTAGCTTACATTTTCCAGATGTGCAGAAGCAGAGTTCCAGGATTATGCTGAAATCTGCCTCTGCATTTTCTCTCTAGCTGACATTTTCCACATGTGCAAAAGCAGAGTTCAAAGATTATGCTGAAATCTACCACATCAATTTCTCTCTATCTGACATTTTCCAGATGTGCAGAAGCAGAGTTCCAGGATTGTGCTGAAAACCACAACATCAATTTCTCTCTAGCTGACTTTTCCAGATGTGCAGGAGTGTTCCAGGATTATGCTGAAATCTACATCAATTTCTCTCTAGCTGACATTTTCCAGATGTGTAGAAGCAGAGTTCCAGCTGTGTGCTGAAATCTGCCTTACAATTTCTCTCTAGCTGACTTTTCCAGATGTGCAGAAGATGAGTTCAAAGATTATGGTGAAATCTGCCACATCAATTTCTGTCTAGCTGACATTTGCCAGATGTGCAGAAGTAGAGTTCAAGGATTATGCTGAAATCTGCCTTGCAAGTTTTCTCAAGCTGACATTTTCCATATGTACAGATTCAGAGTTCCTGGTGTATGCTGAAATCTGCCTTGCAATTTCTCTCTTGCTGACTTTTCCAGATGTGCAGAAGCAGAGTTCCAGGATTATGCTGAAATCTGCCTCTGCATTTTCCCTCTAGCTTACATTTTCCAGATGTGCAGAGGATGAGTTCAAAGATTATGGTGAAATCTACCACATCAATTTCTCTCTAGCTGACATTTTCCAGATGTGCGGAAGCAGAGTTCCATGATTATGCTGAAATCTGCCTCTGCATTTTCCCTCTAGCTGACATTTTCCAGATGTGAGGAAGCAGAGTTCCAGGATTATGCTGAAATCAGCCTCTGCATTTTCTCTCCAGGTGACATTTTCCAGATGTGTAGAAGCAGAGTTCAAACATTATGCTGAAATCTAACACATCAATTTCTCTCTTGCTGACATTTTCCAGAGTTGCAGAAGCAGAGTTCCAGGGTTATGCTGAAATCAGCCTCTGCATTTTCTCTCTAGCTGACATTTTCCAGATGTGCAGAAGCAGAGTTCAAAGATTATGCTGAAATCTACCACATCAATTTCTCTCTATCTGACATTTTCCAGATGTGCAGAAGCAGAGTTCCAGGATTGTGCTGAAAACCACAACATCAATTTCTCTCTAGCTGACTTTCCCAGATGTGCAGAAGCAGAGGTCCAGTATTATGCTGAAATCTGCCTCTGCAGTTTCCCTCTAGCTGCCATTTTCCAGATGTGCAGAAGCAGAGTTCCAGTATTATGCTGAAATATACGTCAATTTCTCTCTAACTGACATTTTCCAGTTGTGTAGAACCAGAGATCCAGGATTATGCTGAAATCTGCCTTGCAATTTGTCTCCAAGTGAAATTTTCCAGATGTGCAGAAGCAGACTTCCAGGATTATGCTGAAATCTGCCTCTGCATTTTCTCTCTAGCTGACATTTTCCACATGTGCAGAAGCAGAGTTCCAAGATTATGCTGAAATCTGCCTTGCAATTTCTCTCTAGCTGACATTTGCCAGATGTGCAGAAGCAGAGTTCCAGGATTATTCTGAAATCTGCCTTGCAATTTTTCTCCAGGTGACATTTTCCAGATGTGCAGAAGCAGAGTTCAAACATGCTGAAATCTAACACATCAATTTCTCTCTTGCTGATATTTTCCAGAGTTGCAGAAGCAGAGTTCCAGGATTATGCTGAAATCAGCTTCTGCATTTTCTCTCTAGCTGACATTTTCCAGATGTGCAGAAGCAGAGTTCTAAGATTATACTGAAATCTACAACTTCAATTTCTCTCTAGCTGACATTTTCCAGATATGCAGAAGCAGAGTTCTAAGATTATGCTGAAATCTACAACATCAATTTCTCTCTAGCTTACATTTTCCAGATGTGCAGAAGCAGAGTTCCATGATTATGCTGAAATCTGCCTCTGCATTTTCCCTCTAGCTGATATTTTCCAGATGTGCAGAAGCAGAGTTCTAAGATTATGCTGAAATCTACAACATCAATTTCTCTCTAGCTGCCATTTTCCAGATGTGCAGAAGCAGAGTTCAAACATTATACTGAAATCTACCACTTCAATTTCTCTCTAGCGCACATTTGCCAGATGTGCAGAAGCAGAGTTCTAGGATTATTCTGAAATCTGCCTTGCAATTTTTCTCCAGGTGACATTTTCCAGATGTGCAGAAGCAGAGTTCAAACATTATGCTGAAATCTAACACGTCAGTTTCTCTCTTGCTGACATTTTCCAGAGTTGCAGAAGAAGAGTTCCAGGGTTATGCTGAAATCTGCCTCTGCGTTTTTCCTCTAGCTGACATTTTCCAGATGTGAAAAAGCAGAGTTCAAAGATTATGCTGAAATCTACAACTTCAATTTCTCTCTAGCTTACATTTTCCAGATGTGCAGAAGCAGAGTTCCAGGATTATGCTGAAATCTGCCTCTGCATTTTCTCTCTAGCTGACATTTTCCACATGTGCAGAAGCAGAGTTCAAAGATTATGCTGAAATCTACCACATCAATTTCTCTCTATCTGACATTTTCCAGATGTGCAGAAGCAGAGTTCCAGGATTGTGCTGAAAACCACAACATCAATTTCTCTCTAGCTGACTTTCACAGATGTGCAGAAGCAGAGGTCCAGTATTATGCTGAAATCTGCCTTGCAATTTCTCTCTAGCTGACTTTTCCAGATGTGCAGGAGTGTTCCAGGATTATGCTGAAATCTACATCAATTTCTCTCTAGCTGAAATTTTCCAGATGTGCAGATGCAGATTTCCAGGTGTATGCTGAAACCTGCCTTACAATTTCTCTCTAGCTGACATTTTCCAGATGTGTAGAAGCAGAGTTCCACCTGTGTGCTGAAACCTGCCTTACAATTTCTGTCTAGCTGACTTTTCCAGATGTGCAGAGGATGAGTTCAAAGATTATGGTGAAATCTGCCACATCAATTTCTGTCTAGCTGACATTTGCCAGATGTGCAGAAGTAGAGTTCAAGGATTATGCTGAAATCTGCCTTGCAAGTTTTCTCAAGCTGACATTTTCCATATGTACAGAATCAGAGTTCCTGGTGTATGCTGAAATCTGCCTTGCAATTTCTCTCTAGCTGACTTTTCCAGATGTGCAGAAGCTGAGTTCAAAGATTATGGTGAAATATGCAAAATCAATTTCTCTCTAACTGACATTTTCCAGATGTGTAGAACCAGAGATCCAGGATTATGCTGAAATCTGCCTTGCAATTTGTCTCCAAGTGAAATTTTCCAGATGTGGAGAAGCAGAGTTCAAAGATTATGCTGAAATCTACCACATCAATTTCTCTCTAGCTGACATTTTCCAGATGTGCAGAAGCAGACTTCCAGGATTATGCTGAAATCTGCCTCTGCATTTTCTCTCTAGCTGACATTTTCCACATGTGCAGAAGCAGAGTTCCAAGATTATGCTGAAATCTGCCTTGCAATTTCTCTCTAGCTGACATTTGCCAGATGTGCAGAAGCAGAGTTCCAGGATTATTCTGAAATCTGCTTTGCAATTTTTCTCCAGGTGACATTTTCCAGATGTGCAGAAGCAGAGTTCAAACATTCTGAAATCTAACACATCAATTTCTCTCTTGCTGACATTTTCCAGAGTTGCAGAAGCAGAGTTCCAGGATTATGCTGAAATCAGCTTCTGCATTTTCTCTCTAGCTGACATTTTCCAGATGTGCAGAAGCAGAGTTCTAAGATTATTCTGAAATCTACAACTTCAATTTCTCTCTAGCTTACATTTTCCAGATGTGCAGAAGCAGAGTTCCATGATTATGCTGAAATCTGCCTCTGCATTTTCCCTCTAGCTGACATTTTCCAGATGTGCAGAAGCAGAGTTCTAAGATTATGCTGAAATCTACCACATCAATTTCTCTCTAGCTGACAATTTCCAGATGTGCAGAAGCAGAGTTCCAGGATTATGCTGAAATATGCAACATCAATTTCTCTCTAACTGACATTATCCAGATGTGTAGAACCAGAGATCCAGGATTATGCTGAAATCTGCCTTGCAATTTGTCTCCAAGTGAAATTTTCCAGATGTGGAGAAGCAGAGTTCAAAGATTATGCTGAAATCTACCACATCAATTTCTCTCTAGCTGACATTTTCCAGATGTGCAGAAGCAGACTTCCAGGATTATGCTGAAATCTGCCTCTGCATTTTCTCTCTAGCTGACATTTTCCACATGTGCAGAAGCAGAGTTCCAAGATTATGCTGAAATCTGCCTTGCAATTTCTCTCTAGCTGACATTTGCCAGATGTGCAGAAGCAGAGTTCCAGGATTATTCTGAAATCTGCTTTGCAATTTTTCTCCAGGTGACATTTTCCAGATGTGCAGAAGCAGAGTTCAAACATGCTGAAATCTAACACATCAATTTCTCTCTTGCTGACATTTTCCAGAGTTGCAGAAGCAGAGTTCCAGGATTATGCTGAAATCAGCTTCTGCATTTTCTCTATAGCTGACATTTTCCAGATGTGCAGAAGCAGAGTTCTAAGATTATACTGAAATCTACAACTTCAATTTCTCTCTAGCTTACATTTTCCAGATGTGCAGAAGCAGAGTTCCATGATTATGCTGAAATCTGCCTCTGCATTTTCCCTCTAGCTGACATTTTCCAGATGTGCAGAAGCAGAGTTCTAAGATTATGCTGAAATCTACAACATCAATTTCTCTCTAGCTGACAATTTCTAGATGTGAGGAAGCAGAGTTCCAGGATTATGCTGAAATCAGCCTCTGCATTTTCTCTCTAGCTGACATTTTCCAGATGTGCAGAAGCAGAGTTCTAAGATTATGCTGAAATCTACAACATCAATTTCTCTCTAGCTGCCATTTTCCAGATGTGCAGAAGCAGAGTTCAAACATTATGCTGAAATCTAACACGTCAATTTCTCTCTTGCTGACATTTTCCAGAGTTGCAGAAGAAGAGTTCCAGGGTTATGCTGAAATCTGCCTCTGCGTTTTTCCTCTAGCTGACATTTTCCAGATGTGAAAAAGCAGAGTTCAAAGATTATGCTGAAATCTACAACTTCAATTTCTCTCTAGCTTACATTTTCCAGATGTGCAGAAGCAGAGTTCCAGGATTATGCTGAAATCTGCCTCTGCATTTTCTCTCTAGCTGACATTTTCCACATGTGCAGAAGCAGAGTTCAAAGATTATGCTGAAATCTACCACATCAATTTCTCTCTATCTGACATTTTCCAGATGTGCAGAAGCAGAGTTCCAGGATTGTGCTGAAAACCACAACATCAATTTCTCTCTAGCTGACTTTTCCAGATGTGCAGGAGTGTTCCAGGATTATGCTGAAATCTACATCAATTTCTCTCTAGCTGACATTTTCCAGATGTGCAGATGCAGATTTCCAGGTGTTTGCTGAAACCTGCCTTACAATTTCTCTCTAGCTGACATTTTCCAGATGTGTAGAAGCAGAGTTCCAGCTGTGTGCTGAAATCTGCCTTACAATTTCTCTCTAGCTGACTTTTCCAGATGTGCAGAAGATGAGTTCAAAGATTATGGTGAAATCTGCCACATCAATTTCTGTCTAGCTGACATTTGCCAGATGTGCAGAAGTAGAGTTCAAGGATTATGCTGAAATCTGCCTTGCAAGTTTTCTCAAGCTGACATTTTCCATATGTACAGAATCAGAGTTCCTGGTGTATGCTGAAATCTGCCTTGCAATTTCTCTCTTGCTGACTTTTCCAGATGTGCAGAAGCAGAGTTCCAGGATTATGCTGAAATCTGCCTCTGCATTTTCCCTCTAGCTTACATTTTCCAGATGTGCAGAAGCTGAGTTCAAAGATTATGGTGAAATCTACCACATCAATTTCTCTCTAGCTGACATTTTCCAGATGTGCAGAAGCTGAGTTCAAAGATTATGGTGAAATCTACACATCAATTTCTCTCTAGCTGACATTTTCCAGATGTGCGGAAGCAGAGTTCTAAGATTATGCTGAAATCTACAACATCAATTTTTCTCTAGCTGACATTTTCCAGATGTGCGGAAGCAGAGTTCCATGATTATGCTGAAATCTGCCTCTGCATTTTCCCTCTAGCTGACATTTTCCAGATGTGAGGAAGCAGAGTTCCAGGATTATGCTGAAATCAGCCTCTGCATTTTCTCTCCAGGTGACATTTTCCAGATGTGTAGAAGCAGAGTTCAAACATTATGCTGAAATCTAACACATCAATTTCTCTCTTGCTGACATTTTCCAGAGTTGCAGAAGCAGAGTTCCAGGGTTATGCTGAAATCAGCCTCTGCATTTTCTCTCTAGCTGACATTTTCCAGATGTGCAGAAGCAGAGTTCAAAGATTATGCTGAAATCTACCACATCAATTTCTCTCTATCTGACATTTTCCAGATGTGCAGAAGCAGAGTTCCAGGATTGTGCTGAAAACCACAACATCAATTTCTCTCTAGCTGACTTTCCCAGATGTGCAGAAGCAGAGGTCCAGTATTATGCTGAAATCTGCCTCTGCAGTTTCCCTCTAGCTGCCATTTTCCAGATGTGCAGAAGCAGAGTTCCAGTATTATGCTGAAATATACATCAATTTCTCTCTAACTGACATTTTCCAGTTGTGTAGAACCAGAGATCCAGGATTATGCTGAAATCTGCCTTGCAATTTGTCTCCAAGTGAAATTTTCCAGATGTGGAGAAGCAGAGTTCCAGGATTATGCTGAAATCTGCCTCTGCATTTTCCCTCTAGCTGACATTTTCCAGATGTGCAGAAGCAGACTTCCAGGATTATGCTGAAATCAGCCTCTGCATTTTCCCTCTAGCTGACATTTTCCAGATGTGCAGAAGCTGAGTTCAAAGATTATGGTGAAATCTACCACATCAATTTCTCTCTAGCTGACATTTTCCAGATGTGCAGAAGCTGAGTTCAAAGATTATGGTGAAATCTACCACATCAATTTCACTCTAGCTGACATTTTCCAGATGTGCAGAAGCAGAGTTCCAGGATTATGCTGAAATATGCAACATCAATTTCTCTCTAACTGACATTTTCCAGATGTGTAGAACCAGAGATCCAGGATTATGCTGAAATCTGCCTTGCAATTTGTCTCCAAGTGAAATTTTCCAGATGTGGAGAAGCAGAGTTCAAAGATTATGCTGAAATCTACCACATCAATTTCTCTCTAGCTGACATTTTCCAGATGTGCAGAAGCAGACTTCCAGGATTATGCTGAAATCTGCCTCTGCATTTTCTCTCTAGCTGACATTTTCCACATGTGCAGAAGCAGAGTTCCAAGATTATGCTGAAATCTGCCTTGCAATTTCTCTCTAGCTGACATTTGCCAGATGTGCAGAAGCAGAGTTCAAACATGCTGAAATCTAACACATCAATTTCTCTCTTGCTGACATTTTCCAGAGTTGCAGAAGCAGAGTTCCAGGATTATGCTGAAATCAGCTTCTGCATTTTCTCTCTAGCTGACATTTTCCAGATGTGCAGAAGCAGAGTTCTAAGATTATACTGAAATCTACAACTTCAATTTCTCTCTAGCTGACATTTTCCAGATGTGCAGAAGCAGAGTTCTAAGATTATGCTGAAATCTACAACATCAATTTCTCTCTAGCTTACATTTTCCAGATGTGCAGAAGCAGAGTTCCATGATTATGCTGAAATCTGCCTCTGCATTTTCCCTCTAGCTGAGATTTTCCAGATGTGCAGAAGCAGAGTTCTAAGATTATGCTGAAATCTACAACATCAATTTCTCTCTAGCTGACATTTTCCAGATGTGAGGAAGCAGAGTTCCAGGATTATGCTGAAATCAGCTTCTGCATTTTCTCTCTAGCTGACATTTTCCAGATGTGCAGAAGCAGAGTTCTAAGATTATACTGAAATCTACAACTTCAATTTCTCTCTAGCTTACATTTTCCAGATGTGCAGAAGCAGAGTTCCATGATTATGCTGAAATCTGCCTCTGCATTTTCCCTCTAGCTGACATTTTCCAGATGTGCAGAAGCAGAGTTCTAAGATTATGCTGAAATCTACCACATCAATTTCTCTCTAGCTGACAATTTCCAGATGTGCAGAAGCAGAGTTCCAGGATTATGCTGAAATATGCAACATCAATTTCTCTCTAACTGACATTTTCCAGATGTGTAGAACCAGAGATCCAGGATTATGCTGAAATCTGCCTTGCAATTTGTCTCCAAGTGAAATTTTCCAGATGTGGAGAAGCAGAGTTCAAAGATTATGCTGAAATCTACCACATCAATTTCTCTCTAGCTGACATTTTCCAGATGTGCAGAAGCAGAGTTCTAAGATTATGCTGAAATCTACAACATCAATTTCTCTCTAGCTGCCATTTTCCAGATGTGCAGAAGCAGAGTTCAAAGATTATGCTGAAATCTACAACTTCAATTTCTCTCTAGCTTACATTTTCCAGATGTGCAGAAGCAGAGTTCCAGGATTATGCTGAAATCTGCCTCTGCATTTTCTCTCTAGCTGACATTTTCCACATGTGCAGAAGCAGAGTTCAAAGATTATGCTGAAATCTACCACATCAATTTCTCTCTATCTGACATTTTCCAGATGTGCAGAAGCAGAGTTCCAGGATTGTGCTGAAAACCACAACATCAATTTCTCTCTAGCTGACTTTTCCAGATGTGCAGGAGTGTTCCAGGATTATGCTGAAATCTACATCAATTTCTCTCTAGCTGACATTTTCCAGATGTGCA
Source organism: Diadophis punctatus similis (assembly GCA_023053685.1). Classification (NCBI taxonomy): domain Eukaryota; kingdom Metazoa; phylum Chordata; class Lepidosauria; order Squamata; family Dipsadidae; genus Diadophis; species Diadophis punctatus. Next base: position 16,114,244 of record JALIGW010000019.1, on the reverse strand, counting down.
GATGCAGATTTCCAGGTGTTTGCTGAAACCTGCCTTACAATTTCTCTCTAGCTGACATTTTCCAGATGTGTAGAAGCAGAGTTCCAGCTGTGTGCTGAAATCTGCCTTACAATTTCTCTCTAGCTGACTTTTCCAGATGTGCAGAAGATGAGTTCAAAGATTATGGTGAAATCTGCCACATCAATTTCTGTCTAGCTGACATTTGCCAGATGTGCAGAAGTAGAGTTCAAGGATTATGCTGAAATCTGCCTTGCAAGTTTTCTCAAGCTGACATTTTCCATATGTACAGAATCAGAGTTCCTGGTGTATGCTGAAATCTGCCTTGCAATTTCTCTCTTGCTGACTTTTCCAGATGTGCAGAAGCAGAGTTCCAGGATTATGCTGAAATCTGCCTCTGCATTTTCCCTCTAGCTTACATTTTCCAGATGTGCAGAAGCTGAGTTCAAAGATTATGGTGAAATCTACCACATCAATTTCTCTCTAGCTGACATTTTCCAGATGTGCAGAAGCTGAGTTCAAAGATTATGGTGAAATCTACACATCAATTTCTCTCTAGCTGACATTTTCCAGATGTGCGGAAGCAGAGTTCTAAGATTATGCTGAAATCTACAACATCAATTTTTCTCTAGCTGACATTTTCCAGATGTGCGGAAGCAGAGTTCCATGATTATGCTGAAATCTGCCTCTGCATTTTCCCTCTAGCTGACATTTTCCAGATGTGAGGAAGCAGAGTTCCAGGATTATGCTGAAATCAGCCTCTGCATTTTCTCTCCAGGTGACATTTTCCAGATGTGTAGAAGCAGAGTTCAAACATTATGCTGAAATCTAACACATCAATTTCTCTCTTGCTGACATTTTCCAGAGTTGCAGAAGCAGAGTTCCAGGGTTATGCTGAAATCAGCCTCTGCATTTTCTCTCTAGCTGACATTTTCCAGATGTGCAGAAGCAGAGTTCAAAGATTATGCTGAAATCTACCACATCAATTTCTCTCTATCTGACATTTTCCAGATGTGCAGAAGCAGAGTTCCAGGATTGTGCTGAAAACCACAACATCAATTTCTCTCTAGCTGACTTTCCCAGATGTGCAGAAGCAGAGGTCCAGTATTATGCTGAAATCTGCCTCTGCAGTTTCCCTCTAGCTGCCATTTTCCAGATGTGCAGAAGCAGAGTTCCAGTATTATGCTGAAATATACATCAATTTCTCTCTAACTGACATTTTCCAGTTGTGTAGAACCAGAGATCCAGGATTATGCTGAAATCTGCCTTGCAATTTGTCTCCAAGTGAAATTTTCCAGATGTGGAGAAGCAGAGTTCCAGGATTATGCTGAAATCTGCCTCTGCATTTTCCCTCTAGCTGACATTTTCCAGATGTGCAGAAGCAGACTTCCAGGATTATGCTGAAATCAGCCTCTGCATTTTCCCTCTAGCTGACATTTTCCAGATGTGCAGAAGCTGAGTTCAAAGATTATGGTGAAATCTACCACATCAATTTCTCTCTAGCTGACATTTTCCAGATGTGCAGAAGCTGAGTTCAAAGATTATGGTGAAATCTACCACATCAATTTCACTCTAGCTGACATTTTCCAGATGTGCAGAAGCAGAGTTCCAGGATTATGCTGAAATATGCAACATCAATTTCTCTCTAACTGACATTTTCCAGATGTGTAGAACCAGAGATCCAGGATTATGCTGAAATCTGCCTTGCAATTTGTCTCCAAGTGAAATTTTCCAGATGTGGAGAAGCAGAGTTCAAAGATTATGCTGAAATCTACCACATCAATTTCTCTCTAGCTGACATTTTCCAGATGTGCAGAAGCAGACTTCCAGGATTATGCTGAAATCTGCCTCTGCATTTTCTCTCTAGCTGACATTTTCCACATGTGCAGAAGCAGAGTTCCAAGATTATGCTGAAATCTGCCTTGCAATTTCTCTCTAGCTGACATTTGCCAGATGTGCAGAAGCAGAGTTCAAACATGCTGAAATCTAACACATCAATTTCTCTCTTGCTGACATTTTCCAGAGTTGCAGAAGCAGAGTTCCAGGATTATGCTGAAATCAGCTTCTGCATTTTCTCTCTAGCTGACATTTTCCAGATGTGCAGAAGCAGAGTTCTAAGATTATACTGAAATCTACAACTTCAATTTCTCTCTAGCTGACATTTTCCAGATGTGCAGAAGCAGAGTTCTAAGATTATGCTGAAATCTACAACATCAATTTCTCTCTAGCTTACATTTTCCAGATGTGCAGAAGCAGAGTTCCATGATTATGCTGAAATCTGCCTCTGCATTTTCCCTCTAGCTGAGATTTTCCAGATGTGCAGAAGCAGAGTTCTAAGATTATGCTGAAATCTACAACATCAATTTCTCTCTAGCTGACATTTTCCAGATGTGAGGAAGCAGAGTTCCAGGATTATGCTGAAATCAGCTTCTGCATTTTCTCTCTAGCTGACATTTTCCAGATGTGCAGAAGCAGAGTTCTAAGATTATACTGAAATCTACAACTTCAATTTCTCTCTAGCTTACATTTTCCAGATGTGCAGAAGCAGAGTTCCATGATTATGCTGAAATCTGCCTCTGCATTTTCCCTCTAGCTGACATTTTCCAGATGTGCAGAAGCAGAGTTCTAAGATTATGCTGAAATCTACCACATCAATTTCTCTCTAGCTGACAATTTCCAGATGTGCAGAAGCAGAGTTCCAGGATTATGCTGAAATATGCAACATCAATTTCTCTCTAACTGACATTTTCCAGATGTGTAGAACCAGAGATCCAGGATTATGCTGAAATCTGCCTTGCAATTTGTCTCCAAGTGAAATTTTCCAGATGTGGAGAAGCAGAGTTCAAAGATTATGCTGAAATCTACCACATCAATTTCTCTCTAGCTGACATTTTCCAGATGTGCAGAAGCAGAGTTCTAAGATTATGCTGAAATCTACAACATCAATTTCTCTCTAGCTGCCATTTTCCAGATGTGCAGAAGCAGAGTTCAAAGATTATGCTGAAATCTACAACTTCAATTTCTCTCTAGCTTACATTTTCCAGATGTGCAGAAGCAGAGTTCCAGGATTATGCTGAAATCTGCCTCTGCATTTTCTCTCTAGCTGACATTTTCCACATGTGCAGAAGCAGAGTTCAAAGATTATGCTGAAATCTACCACATCAATTTCTCTCTATCTGACATTTTCCAGATGTGCAGAAGCAGAGTTCCAGGATTGTGCTGAAAACCACAACATCAATTTCTCTCTAGCTGACTTTTCCAGATGTGCAGGAGTGTTCCAGGATTATGCTGAAATCTACATCAATTTCTCTCTAGCTGACATTTTCCAGATGTGCAGATGCAGATTTCCAGGTGTATGCTGAAACCTGCCTTACAATTTCTCTCTAGCTGACATTTTCCAGATGTGTAGAAGCAGAGTTCCAGCTGTGTGCTGAAATCTGCCTTACAATTTCTCTCTAGCTGACTTTTCCAGATGTGCAGAAGATGAGTTCAAAGATTATGGTGAAATCTGCCACATCAATTTCTGTCTAGCTGACATTTGCCAGATGTGCAGAAGTAGAGTTCAAGGATTATGCTGAAATCTGCCTTGCAAGTTTTCTCAAGCTGACATTTTCCATATGTACAGAATCAGAGTTCCTGGTGTATGCTGAAATCTGCCTTGCAATTTCTCTCTAGCTGACTTTTCCAGATGTGCAGAAGCAGAGTTCAAAGATTATGCTGAAATCTAACACATCAATTTCTCTCTTGCTGACATTTTCCAGATGTGCAGAAGCAGAGTTCCAGGATTATGCTGAAATCTGCCTCTGCATTTTCCCTCTAGCTTACATTTTCCAGATGTGCAGAAGCTGAGTTCAAAGATTATGGTGAAATCTACCACATCAATTTCTCTCTAGCTGACATTTTCCAGATGTGCAGAAGCTGAGTTCAAAGATTATGGTGAAATCTACCACATCAATTTCACTCTAGCTGACATTTTCCAGATGTGCAGAAGCAGAGTTCCAGGATTATGCTGAAATATGCAACATCAATTTCTCTCTAACTGACATTTTCCAGATGTGTAGAACCAGAGTTCCAGGATTATGCTGAAATCTGCCTTGCAATTTGTCTCCAAGTGAAATTTTCCAGATGTGGAGAAGCAGAGTTCAAAGATTATGCTGAAATCTACCACATCAATTTCTCTCTAGCTGACATTTTCCAGATGTGCAGAAGCAGACTTCCAGGATTATGCTGAAATCTGCCTCTTCATTTTCTCTCTAGCTGACATTTTCCACATGTGCAGAAGCAGAGTTCCAAGATTATGCTGAAATCTGCCTTGCAATTTCTCTCTACCTGACATTTGCCAGATGTGCAGAAGCAGAGTTCCAGGATTATTCTGAAATCTGCCTTGCAATTTTTCTCCAGGTGACATTTTCCAGATGTGCAGAAGCAGAGTTCAAACATGCTGAAATCTAACACATCAATTTCTCTCTTGCTGACATTTTCCAGAGTTGCAGAAGCAGAGTTCCAGGATTATGCTGAAATCAGCTTCTGCATTTTCTCTCTAGCTGACATTTTCCAGATGTGCAGAAGCAGAGTTCTAAGATTATACTGAAATCTACAACATCAATTTCTCTCTAGCTTACATTTTCCAGATGTGCAGAAGCAGAGTTCCATGATTATGCTGAAATCTGCCTCTGCATTTTCCCTCTAGCTGACATTTTCCAGATGTGCAGAAGCAGAGTTCTAAGATTATGCTGAAATCTACCACATCAATTTCTCTCTAGCTGACATTTTCCAGATGTGCAGAAGCAGAGTTCCAGGATTGTGCTGAAAACCACAACATCAATTTCTCTCTAGCTGACTTTTCCAGATGTGCAGGAGTGTTCCAGGATTATGCTGAAATCTACATCAATTTCTCTCTAGCTGACATTTTCCAGATGTGTAGAAGCAGAGTTCCAGCTGTGTGCTGAAATCTGCCTTACAATTTCTCTCTAGCTGACTTTTCCAGATGTGCAGAAGATGAGTTCAAAGATTATGGTGAAATCTGCCACATCAATTTCTGTCTAGCTGACATTTGCCAGATGTGCAGAAGTAGAGTTCAAGGATTATGCTGAAATCTGCCTTGCAAGTTTTCTCAAGCTGACATTTTCCATATGTACAGAATCAGAGTTCCTGGTGTATGCTGAAATCTGCCTTGCAATTTCTCTCTAGCTGACTTTTCCAGATGTGCAGAAGCAGAGTTCAAAGATTATGCTGAAATCTAACACATCAATTTCTCTCTTCCTGACATTTTCCAGATGTGCAGAAGCAGAGTTCCAGGATTATGCTGAAATCTGCCTCTGCATTTTCCCTCTAGCTTACATTTTCCAGATGTGCAGAAGCTGAGTTCAAAGATTATGGTGAAATCTACCACATCAATTTCTCTCTAGCTGACATTTTCCAGATGTGCAGAAGCTGAGTTCAAAGATTATGGTGAAATCTACCACATCAATTTCACTCTAGCTGACATTTTCCAGATGTGCAGAAGCAGAGTTCCAGGATTATGCTGAAATATGCAACATCAATTTCTCTCTAACTGACATTTTCCAGATGTGTAGAACCAGAGTTCCAGGATTATGCTGAAATCTGCCTTGCAATTTGTCTCCAAGTGAAATTTTCCAGATGTGGAGAAGCAGAGTTCAAAGATTATGCTGAAATCTACCACATCAATTTCTCTCTAGCTGACATTTTCCAGATGTGCAGAAGCAGACTTCCAGGATTATGCTGAAATATGCCTCTTCATTTTCTCTCTAGCTTACATTTTCCAGATGTGCAGAAGCAGAGTTCCAGGATTATGCTGAAATCTGCCTCTGCATTTTCTCTCTAGCTGACATTTTCCACATGTGCAGAAGCAGAGTTCAAAGATTATGCTGAAATCTACCACATCAATTTCTCTCTATCTGACATTTTCCAGATGTGCAGAAGCAGAGTTCCAGGATTGTGCTGAAAACCACAACATCAATTTCTCTCTAGCTGACTTTTCCAGATGTGCAGGAGTGTTCCAGGATTATGCTGAAATCTACATCAATTTCTCTCTAGCTGACATTTTCCAGATGTGCAGATGCAGATTTCCAGGTGTTTGCTGAAACCTGCCTTACAATTTCTCTCTAGCTGACATTTTCCAGATGTGTAGAAGCAGAGTTCCAGCTGTGTGCTGAAATCTGCCTTACAATTTCTCTCTAGCTGACTTTTCCAGATGTGCAGAAGATGAGTTCAAAGATTATGGTGAAATCTGCCACATCAATTTCTGTCTAGCTGACATTTGCCAGATGTGCAGAAGTAGAGTTCAAGGATTATGCTGAAATCTGCCTTGCAAGTTTTCTCAAGCTGACATTTTCCATATGTACAGAATCAGAGTTCCTGGTGTATGCTGAAATCTGCCTTGCAATTTCTCTCTTGCTGACTTTTCCAGATGTGCAGAAGCAGAGTTCCAGGATTATGCTGAAATCTGCCTCTGCATTTTCCCTCTAGCTTACATTTTCCAGATGTGCAGAGGATGAGTTCAAAGATTATGGTGAAATCTACCACATCAATTTCTCTCTAGCTGACATTTTCCAGATGTGCGGAAGCAGAGTTCCATGATTATGCTGAAATCTGCCTCTGCATTTTCCCTCTAGCTGACATTTTCCAGATGTGAGGAAGCAGAGTTCCAGGATTATGCTGAAATCAGCCTCTGCATTTTCTCTCCAGGTGACATTTTCCAGATGTGTAGAAGCAGAGTTCAAACATTATGCTGAAATCTAACACATCAATTTCTCTCTTGCTGACATTTTCCAGAGTTGCAGAAGCAGAGTTCCAGGGTTATGCTGAAATCAGCCTCTGCATTTTCTCTCTAGCTGACATTTTCCAGATGTGCAGAAGCAGAGTTCAAAGATTATGCTGAAATCTACCACATCAATTTCTCTCTATCTGACATTTTCCAGATGTGCAGAAGCAGAGTTCCAGGATTGTGCTGAAAACCACAACATCAATTTCTCTCTAGCTGACTTTCCCAGATGTGCAGAAGCAGAGGTCCAGTATTATGCTGAAATCTGCCTCTGCAGTTTCCCTCTAGCTGCCATTTTCCAGATGTGCAGAAGCAGAGTTCCAGTATTATGCTGAAATATACGTCAATTTCTCTCTAACTGACATTTTCCAGTTGTGTAGAACCAGAGATCCAGGATTATGCTGAAATCTGCCTTGCAATTTGTCTCCAAGTGAAATTTTCCAGATGTGGAGAAGCAGAGTTCCAGGATTATGCTGAAATCTGCCTCTGCATTTTCCCTCTAGCTGACATTTTCCAGATGTGCAGAAGCAGAGTTCCAGTATTATGCTGAAATCTGCCTCTGCATTTTCCCTCTAGCTGACATTTTCCAGATGTGCAGAAGCTGAGTTCAAAGATTATGGTGAAATCTACCACATCAATTTCTCTCTAGCTGACATTTTCCAGATGTGCAGAAGCTGAGTTCAAAGATTATGCTGAAATCTACCACATCAATTTCACTCTAGCTGACATTTTCCAGATGAACAGAAGCAGAGTTCCAGGATTATGCTGAAATATGCAACATCAATTTCTCTCTAACTGACATTTTCCAGATGTGTAGAACCAGAGATCCAGGATTATGCTGAAATCTGCCTTGCAATTTGTCTCCAAGTGAAATTTTCCAGATGTGGAGAAGCAGAGTTCAAAGATTATGCTGAAATCTACCACATCAATTTCTCTCTAGCTGACATTTTCCAGATGTGCAGAAGCAGACTTCCAGGATTATGCTGAAATCTGCCTCTGCATTTTCTCTCTAGCTGACATTTTCCACATGTGCAGAAGCAGAGTTCCAAGATTATGCTGAAATCTGCCTTGCAATTTCTCTCTAGCTGACATTTGCCAGATGTGCAGAAGCAGAGTTCCAGGATTATTCTGAAATCTGCCTTGCAATTTTTCTCCAGGTGACATTTTCCAGATGTGCAGAAGCAGAGTTCAAACATGCTGAAATCTAACACATCAATTTCTCTCTTGCTGACATTTTCCAGAGTTGCAGAAGCAGAGTTCCAGGATTATGCTGAAATCAGCTTCTGCATTTTCTCTCTAGCTGACATTTTCCAGATGTGCAGAAGCAGAGTTCTAAGATTATACTGAAATCTACAACTTCAATTTCTCTCTAGCTGACATTTTCCAGATATGCAGAAGCAGAGTTCTAAGATTATGCTGAAATCTACAACATCAATTTCTCTCTAGCTTACATTTTCCAGATGTGCAGAAGCAGAGTTCCATGATTATGCTGAAATCTGCCTCTGCATTTTCCCTCTAGCTGAGATTTTCCAGATGTGCAGAAGCAGAGTTCTAAGATTATGCTGAAATCTACAACATCAATTTCTCTCTAGCTGACATTTTCCAGATGTGAGGAAGCAGAGTTCCAGGATTATGCTGAAATCAGCCTCTGCATTTTCTCTCTAGCTGATATTTTCCAGATGTGCAGAAGCAGAGTCTAAGATTATGCTGAAATCTACAACATCAATTTCTCTCTAGCTGCCATTTTCCAGATGTGCAGAAGCAGAGTTCAAACATTATACTGAAATCTACCACTTCAATTTCTCTCTAGCGCACATTTGCCAGATGTGCAGAAGCAGAGTTCTAGGATTATTCTGAAATCTGCCTTGCAATTTTTCTCCAGGTGACATTTTCCAGATGTGCAGAAGCAGAGTTCAAACATTATGCTGAAATCTAACACGTCAATTTCTCTCTTGCTGACATTTTCCAGAGTTGCAGAAGAAGAGTTCCAGGGTTATGCTGAAATCTGCCTCTGCGTTTTTCCTCTAGCTGACATTTTCCAGATGTGAAAAAGCAGAGTTCAAAGATTATGCTGAAATCTACAACTTCAATTTCTCTCTAGCTTACATTTTCCAGATGTGCAGAAGCAGAGTTCCAGGATTATGCTGAAATCTGCCTCTGCATTTTCTCTCTAGCTGACATTTTCCACATGTGCAGAAGCAGAGTTCAAAGATTATGCTGAAATCTACCACATCAATTTCTCTCTATCTGACATTTTCCAGATGTGCAGAAGCAGAGTTCCAGGATTGTGCTGAAAACCACAACATCAATTTCTCTCTAGCTGACTTTCACAGATGTGCAGAAGCAGAGGTCCAGTATTATGCTGAAATCTGCCTTGCAATTTCTCTCTAGCTGACTTTTCCAGATGTGCAGGAGTGTTCCAGGATTATGCTGAAATCTACATCAATTTCTCTCTAGCTGACATTTTCCAGATGTGCAGATGCAGATTTCCAGGTGTATGCTGAAACCTGCCTTACAATTTCTCTCTAGCTGACATTTTCCAGATGTGTAGAAGCAGAGTTCCACCTGTGTGCTGAAACCTGCCTTACAATTTCTGTCTAGCTGACTTTTCCAGATGTGCAGAGGATGAGTTCAAAGATTATGGTGAAATCTGCCACATCAATTTCTGTCTAGCTGACATTTGCCAGATGTGCAGAAGTAGAGTTCAAGGATTATGCTGAAATCTGCCTTGCAAGTTTTCTCAAGCTGACATTTTCCATCTGTACAGAATCAGAGTTCCTGGTGTATGCTGAAATCTGCCTTGCAATTTCTCTCTAGCTGACTTTTCCAGATGTGCAGATGCAGATCTCCAGGTGTATGCTGAAACCTGCCTTACAATTTCTCTCTAGCTGACATTTTCCAGATGTGTAGAAGCAGAGTTCCACCTGTGTGCTGAAACCTGCCTTACAATTTCTGTCTAGCTGACTTTTCCAGATGTGCAGAGGATGAGTTCAAAGATTATGGTGAAATCTACCACATCAATTTCTCTCTAGCTGACATTTTCCAGATGTGCGGAAGCAGAGTTCCATGATTATGCTGAAATCTGCCTCTGCATTTTCCCTCTAGCTGACATTTTCCAGATGTGAGGAAGCAGAGTTCCAGGATTATGCTGAAATCAGCCTCTGCATTTTCTCTCCAGGTGACATTTTCCAGATGTGTAGAAGCAGAGTTCAAACATTATGCTGAAATCTAACACATCAATTTCTCTCTTGCTGACATTTTCCAGAGTTGCAGAAGCAGAGTTCCAGGGTTATGCTGAAATCAGCCTCTGCATTTTCTCTCTAGCTGACATTTTCCAGATGTGCAGAAGCAGAGTTCAAAGATTATGCTGAAATCTACCACATCAATTTCTCTCTATCTGACATTTTCCAGATGTGCAGAAGCAGAGTTCCAGGATTGTGCTGAAAACCACAACATCAATTTCTCTCTAGCTGACTTTCCCAGATGTGCAGAAGCAGAGGTCCAGTATTATGCTGAAATCTGCCTCTGCAGTTTCCCTCTAGCTGCCATTTTCCAGATGTGCAGAAGCAGAGTTCCAGTATTATGCTGAAATATACGTCAATTTCTCTCTAACTGACATTTTCCAGTTGTGTAGAACCAGAGATCCAGGATTATGCTGAAATCTGCCTTGCAATTTGTCTCCAAGTGAAATTTTCCAGATGTGGAAAAGCAGAGTTCCAGGATTATGCTGAAATCTGCCTCTGCATTTTCCCTCTAGCTGACATTTTCCAGATGTGCAGAAGCAGAGTTCCAGTATTATGCTGAAATCTGCCTCTGCATTTTCCCTCTAGCTGACATTTTCCAGATGTGCAGAAGCTGAGTTCAAAGATTATGGTGAAATCTACCACATCAATTTCTCTCTAGCTGACATTTTCCAGATGTGCAGAAGCTGAGTTCAAAGATTATGCTGAAATCTACCACATCAATTTCACTCTAGCTGACATTTTCCAGATGAACAGAAGCAGAGTTCCAGGATTATGCTGAAATATGCAACATCAATTTCTCTCTAACTGACATTTTCCAGATGTGTAGAACCAGAGATCCAGGATTATGCTGAAATCTGCCTTGCAATTTGTCTCCAAGTGAAATTTTCCAGATGTGGAGAAGCAGAGTTCAAAGATTATGCTGAAATCTACCAAATCAATTTCTCTCTAGCTGACATTTTCCAGATGTGCAGAAGCAGACTTCCAGGATTATGCTGAAATCTGCCTCTGCATTTTCTCTCTAGCTGACATTTTCCACATGTGCAGAAGCAGAGTTCCAAGATTATGCTGAAATCTGCCTTGCAATTTCTCTCTAGCTGACATTTGCCAGATGTGCAGAAGCAGAGTTCCAGGATTATTCTGAAATCTGCCTTGCAATTTTTCTCCAGGTGACATTTTCCAGATGTGCAGAAGCAGAGTTCAAACATGCTGAAATCTAACACATCAATTTCTCTCTTGCTGACATTTTCCAGAGTTGCAGAAGCAGAGTTCCAGGATTATGCTGAAATCAGCTTCTGCATTTTCTCTCTAGCTGACATTTTCCAGATGTGCAGAAGCAGAGTTCTAAGATTATACTGAAATCTACAACTTCAATTTCTCTCTAGCTGACATTTTCCAGATATGCAGAAGCAGAGTTCTAAGATTATGCTGAAATCTACAACATCAATTTCTCTCTAGCTTACATTTTCCAGATGTGCAGAAGCAGAGTTCCATGATTATGCTGAAATCTGCCTCTGCATTTTCCCTCTAGCTGAGATTTTCCAGATGTGCAGAAGCAGAGTTCTAAGATTATGCTGAAATCTACAACATCAATTTCTCTCTAGCTGACATTTTCCAGATGTGAGGAAGCAGAGTTCCAGGATTATGCTGAAATCAGCCTCTGCATTTTCTCTCTAGCTGATATTTTCCAGATGTGCAGAAGCAGAGTTCTAAGATTATGCTGAAATCTACAACATCAATTTCTCTCTAGCTGCCATTTTCCAGATGTGCAGAAGCAGAGTTCAAACATTATACTGAAATCTACCACTTCAATTTCTCTCTAGCGCACATTTGCCAGATGTGCAGAAGCAGAGTTCTAGGATTATTCTGAAATCTGCCTTGCAATTTTTCTCCAGGTGACATTTTCCAGATGTGCAGAAGCAGAGTTCAAACATTATGCTGAAATCTAACACGTCAATTTCTCTCTTGCTGACATTTTCCAGAGTTGCAGAAGAAGAGTTCCAGGGTTATGCTGAAATCTGCCTCTGCGTTTTTCCTCTAGCTGACATTTTCCAGATGTGAAAAAGCAGAGTTCAAAGATTATGCTGAAATCTACAACTTCAATTTCTCTCTAGCTTACATTTTCCAGATGTGCAGAAGCAGAGTTCCAGGATTATGCTGAAATCTGCCTCTGCATTTTCTCTCTAGCTGACATTTTCCACATGTGCAGAAGCAGAGTTCAAAGATTATGCTGAAATCTACCACATCAATTTCTCTCTATCTGACATTTTCCAGATGTGCAGAAGCAGAGTTCCAGGATTGTGCTGAAAACCACAACATCAATTTCTCTCTAGCTGACTTTCACAGATGTGCAGAAGCAGAGGTCCAGTATTATGCTGAAATCTGCCTTGCAATTTCTCTCTAGCTGACTTTTCCAGATGTGCAGGAGTGTTCCAGGATTATGCTGAAATCTACATCAATTTCTCTCTAGCTGACATTTTCCAGATGTGCAGATGCAGATTTCCAGGTGTATGCTGAAACCTGCCTTACAATTTCTCTCTAGCTGACATTTTCCAGATGTGTAGAAGCAGAGTTCCACCTGTGTGCTGAAACCTGCCTTACAATTTCTGTCTAGCTGACTTTTCCAGATGTGCAGAGGATGAGTTCAAAGATTATGGTGAAATCTGCCACATCAATTTCTGTCTAGCTGACATTTGCCAGATGTGCAGAAGTAGAGTTCAAGGATTATGCTGAAATCTGCCTTGCAAGTTTTCTCAAGCTGACATTTTCCATATGTACAGAATCAGAGTTCCTGGTGTATGCTGAAATCTGCCTTGCAATTTCTCTCTAGCTGACTTTTCCAGATGTGCAGAAGCTGAGTTCAAAGATTATGGTGAAATATGCAAAATCAATTTCTCTCTAACTGACATTTTCCAGATGTGTAGAACCAGAGATCCAGGATTATGCTGAAATCTGCCTTGCAATTTGTCTCCAAGTGAAATTTTCCAGATGTGGAGAAGCAGAGTTCAAAGATTATGCTGAAATCTACCACATCAATTTCTCTCTAGCTGACATTTTCCAGATGTGCAGAAGCAGACTTCCAGGATTATGCTGAAATCTGCCTCTGCATTTTCTCTCTAGCTGACATTTTCCACATGTGCAGAAGCAGAGTTCCAAGATTATGCTGAAATCTGCCTTGCAATTTCTCTCTAGCTGACATTTGCCAGATGTGCAGAAGCAGAGTTCCAGGATTATTCTGAAATCTGCTTTGCAATTTTTCTCCAGGTGACATTTTCCAGATGTGCAGAAGCAGAGTTCAAACATGCTGAAATCTAACACATCAATTTCTCTCTTGCTGACATTTTCCAGAGTTGCAGAAGCAGAGTTCCAGGATTATGCTGAAATCAGCTTCTGCATTTTCTCTCTAGCTGACATTTTCCAGATGTGCAGAAGCAGAGTTCTAAGATTATTCTGAAATCTACAACTTCAATTTCTCTCTAGCTTACATTTTCCAGATGTGCAGAAGCAGAGTTCCATGATTATGCTGAAATCTGCCTCTGCATTTTCCCTCTAGCTGACATTTTCCAGATGTGCAGAAGCAGAGTTCTAAGATTATGCTGAAATCTACCACATCAATTTCTCTCTAGCTGACAATTTCCAGATGTGCAGAAGCAGAGTTCCAGGATTATGCTGAAATATGCAACATCAATTTCTCTCTAACTGACATTTTCCAGATGTGTAGAACCAGAGATCCAGGATTATGCTGAAATCTGCCTTGCAATTTGTCTCCAAGTGAAATTTTCCAGATGTGGAGAAGCAGAGTTCAAAGATTATGCTGAAATCTACCACATCAATTTCTCTCTAGCTGACATTTTCCAGATGTGCAGAAGCAGACTTCCAGGATTATGCTGAAATCTGCCTCTGCATTTTCTCTCTAGCTGACATTTTCCACATGTGCAGAAGCAGAGTTCCAAGATTATGCTGAAATCTGCCTTGCAATTTCTCTCTAGCTGACATTTGCCAGATGTGCAGAAGCAGAGTTCCAGGATTATTCTGAAATCTGCTTTGCAATTTTTCTCCAGGTGACATTTTCCAGATGTGCAGAAGCAGAGTTCAAACATGCTGAAATCTAACACATCAATTTCTCTCTTGCTGACATTTTCCAGAGTTGCAGAAGCAGAGTTCCAGGATTATGCTGAAATCAGCTTCTGCATTTTCTCTCTAGCTGACATTTTCCAGATGTGCAGAAGCAGAGTTCTAAGATTATACTGAAATCTACAACTTCAATTTCTCTCTAGCTTACATTTTCCAGATGTGCAGAAGCAGAGTTCCATGATTATGCTGAAATCTGCCTCTGCATTTTCCCTCTAGCTGACATTTTCCAGATGTGCAGAAGCAGAGTTCTAAGATTATGCTGAAATCTACAACATCAATTTCTCTCTAGCTGACAATTTCTAGATGTGAGGAAGCAGAGTTCCAGGATTATGCTGAAATCAGCCTCTGCATTTTCTCTCTAGCTGACATTTTCCAGATGTGCAGAAGCAGAGTTCTAAGATTATGCTGAAATCTACAACATCAATTTCTCTCTAGCTGCCATTTTCCAGATGTGCAGAAGCAGAGTTCAAACATTATGCTGAAATCTAACACGTCAATTTCTCTCTTGCTGACATTTTCCAGAGTTGCAGAAGAAGAGTTCCAGGGTTATGCTGAAATCTGCCTCTGCGTTTTTCCTCTAGCTGACATTTTCCAGATGTGAAAAAGCAGAGTTCAAAGATTATGCTGAAATCTACAACTTCAATTTCTCTCTAGCTTACATTTTCCAGATGTGCAGAAGCAGAGTTCCAGGATTATGCTGAAATCTGCCTCTGCATTTTCTCTCTAGCTGACATTTTCCACATGTGCAGAAGCAGAGTTCAAAGATTATGCTGAAATCTACCACATCAATTTCTCTCTATCTGACATTTTCCAGATGTGCAGAAGCAGAGTTCCAGGATTGTGCTGAAAACCACAACATCAATTTCTCTCTAGCTGACTTTTCCAGATGTGCAGGAGTGTTCCAGGATTATGCTGAAATCTACATCAATTTCTCTCTAGCTGACATTTTCCAGATGTGCAGATGCAGATTTCCAGGTGTTTGCTGAAACCTGCCTTACAATTTCTCTCTAGCTGACATTTTCCAGATGTGTAGAAGCAGAGTTCCAGCTGTGTGCTGAAATCTGCCTTACAATTTCTCTCTAGCTGACTTTTCCAGATGTGCAGAAGATGAGTTCAAAGATTATGGTGAAATCTGCCACATCAATTTCTGTCTAGCTGACATTTGCCAGATGTGCAGAAGTAGAGTTCAAGGATTATGCTGAAATCTGCCTTGCAAGTTTTCTCAAGCTGACATTTTCCATATGTACAGAATCAGAGTTCCTGGTGTATGCTGAAATCTGCCTTGCAATTTCTCTCTTGCTGACTTTTCCAGATGTGCAGAAGCAGAGTTCCAGGATTATGCTGAAATCTGCCTCTGCATTTTCCCTCTAGCTTACATTTTCCAGATGTGCAGAAGCTGAGTTCAAAGATTATGGTGAAATCTACCACATCAATTTCTCTCTAGCTGACATTTTCCAGATGTGCAGAAGCTGAGTTCAAAGATTATGGTGAAATCTACACATCAATTTCTCTCTAGCTGACATTTTCCAGATGTGCGGAAGCAGAGTTCTAAGATTATGCTGAAATCTACAACATCAATTTTTCTCTAGCTGACATTTTCCAGATGTGCGGAAGCAGAGTTCCATGATTATGCTGAAATCTGCCTCTGCATTTTCGCTCTAGCTGACATTTTCCAGATGTGAGGAAGCAGAGTTCCAGGATTATGCTGAAATCAGCCTCTGCATTTTCTCTCCAGGTGACATTTTCCAGATGTGTAGAAGCAGAGTTCAAACATTATGCTGAAATCTAACACATCAATTTCTCTCTTGCTGACATTTTCCAGAGTTGCAGAAGCAGAGTTCCAGGGTTATGCTGAAATCAGCCTCTGCATTTTCTCTCTAGCTGACATTTTCCAGATGTGCAGAAGCAGAGTTCAAAGATTATGCTGAAATCTACCACATCAATTTCTCTCTATCTGACATTTTCCAGATGTGCAGAAGCAGAGTTCCAGGATTGTGCTGAAAACCACAACATCAATTTCTCTCTAGCTGACTTTCCCAGATGTGCAGAAGCAGAGGTCCAGTATTATGCTGAAATCTGCCTCTGCAGTTTCCCTCTAGCTGCCATTTTCCAGATGTGCAGAAGCAGAGTTCCAGTATTATGCTGAAATATACATCAATTTCTCTCTAACTGACATTTTCCAGTTGTGTAGAACCAGAGAGCCAGGATTATGCTGAAATCTGCCTTGCAATTTGTCTCCAAGTGAAATTTTCCAGATGTGGAGAAGCAGAGTTCCAG
Source organism: Diadophis punctatus similis (assembly GCA_023053685.1). Classification (NCBI taxonomy): domain Eukaryota; kingdom Metazoa; phylum Chordata; class Lepidosauria; order Squamata; family Dipsadidae; genus Diadophis; species Diadophis punctatus. The sequence continues at coordinate 16,097,810 of JALIGW010000019.1, read as the reverse complement.
GATTATGCTGAAATCTGCCTCTGCATTTTCCCTCTAGCTGACATTTTCCAGATGTGCAGAAGCAGACTTCCAGGATTATGCTGAAATCAGCCTCTGCATTTTCCCTCTAGCTGACATTTTCCAGATGTGCAGAAGCTGAGTTCAAAGATTATGGTGAAATCTACCACATCAATTTCTCTCTAGCTGACATTTTCCAGATGTGCAGAAGCTGAGTTCAAAGATTATGGTGAAATCTACCACATCAATTTCACTCTAGCTGACATTTTCCAGATGTGCAGAAGCAGAGTTCCAGGATTATGCTGAAATATGCAACATCAATTTCTCTCTAACTGACATTTTCCAGATGTGTAGAACCAGAGATCCAGGATTATGCTGAAATCTGCCTTGCAATTTGTCTCCAAGTGAAATTTTCCAGATGTGGAGAAGCAGAGTTCAAAGATTATGCTGAAATCTACCACATCAATTTCTCTCTAGCTGACATTTTCCAGATGTGCAGAAGCAGACTTCCAGGATTATGCTGAAATCTGCCTCTGCATTTTCTCTCTAGCTGACATTTTCCACATGTGCAGAAGCAGAGTTCCAAGATTATGCTGAAATCTGCCTTGCAATTTCTCTCTAGCTGACATTTGCCAGATGTGCAGAAGCAGAGTTCCAGGATTATTCTGAAATCTGCCTTGCAATTTTTCTCCAGGTGACATTTTCCAGATGTGCAGAAGCAGAGTTCAAACATGCTGAAATCTAACACATCAATTTCTCTCTTGCTGACATTTTCCAGAGTTGCAGAAGCAGAGTTCCAGGATTATGCTGAAATCAGCTTCTGCATTTTCTCTCTAGCTGACATTTTCCAGATGTGCAGAAGCAGAGTTCTAAGATTATACTGAAATCTACAACTTCAATTTCTCTCTAGCTGACATTTTCTAGATATGCAGAAGCAGAGTTCTAAGATTATGCTGAAATCTACAACATCAATTTCTCTCTAGCTTACATTTTCCAGATGTGCAGAAGCAGAGTTCCATGATTATGCTGAAATCTGCCTCTGCATTTTCCCTCTAGCTGAGATTTTCCAGATGTGCAGAAGCAGAGTTCTAAGATTATGCTGAAATCTACAACATCAATTTCTCTCTAGCTGACATTTTCCAGATGTGAGGAAGCAGAGTTCCAGGATTATGCTGAAATCAGCCTCTGCATTTTCTCTCTAGCTGATATTTTCCAGATGTGCAGAAGCAGAGTTCTAAGATTATGCTGAAATCTACAACATCAATTTCTCTCTAGCTGCCATTTTCCAGATGTGCAGAAGCAGAGTTCAAACATTATACTGAAATCTACCACTTCAATTTCTCTCTAGCTCACATTTGCCAGATGTGCAGAAGCAGAGTTCTAGTATTATTCTGAAATCTGCCTTGCAATTTTTCTCCAGGTGACATTTTCCAGATGTGCAGAAGCAGAGTTCAAACATTATGCTGAAATCTAACACGTCAATTTCTCTCTTGCTGACATTTTCCAGAGTTGCAGAAGAAGAGTTCCAGGGTTATGCTGAAATCTGCCTCTGCGTTTTTCCTCTAGCTGACATTTTCCAGATGTGAAAAAGCAGAGTTCAAAGATTATGCTGAAATCTACCACATCAATTTCTCTCTAGCTGACATTTTCCAGATGTGCAGAAGCAGACTTCCAGGATTATGCTGAAATCTGCCTCTGCATTTTCTCTCTAGCTGACATTTTCCACATGTGCAGAAGCAGAGTTCCAAGATTATGCTGAAATCTGCCTTGCAATTTCTCTCTAGCTGACATTTGCCAGATGTGCAGAAGCAGAGTTCCAGGATTATTCTGAAATCTGCTTTGCAATTTTTCTCCAGGTGACATTTTCCAGATGTGCAGAAGCAGAGTTCAAACATGCTGAAATCTAACACATCAATTTCTCTCTTGCTGACATTTTCCAGAGTTGCAGAAGAAGAGTTCCAGGGTTATGCTGAAATCTGCCTCTGCGTTTTTCCTCTAGCTGACATTTTCCAGATGTGAAAAAGCAGAGTTCAAAGATTATGCTGAAATCTACAACTTCAATTTCTCTCTAGCTTACATTTTCCAGATGTGCAGAAGCAGAGTTCCAGGATTATGCTGAAATCTGCCTCTGCATTTTCTCTCTAGCTGACATTTTCCACATGTGCAGAAGCAGAGTTCAAAGATTATGCTGAAATCTACCACATCAATTTCTCTCTATCTGACATTTTCCAGATGTGCAGAAGCAGAGTTCCAGGATTGTGCTGAAAACCACAACATCAATTTCTCTCTAGCTGACTTTTCCAGATGTGCAGGAGTGTTCCAGGATTATGCTGAAATCTACATCAATTTCTCTCTAGCTGACATTTTCCAGATGTGCAGATGCAGATTTCCAGGTGTTTGCTGAAACCTGCCTTACAATTTCTCTCTAGCTGACATTTTCCAGATGTGTAGAAGCAGAGTTCCAGCTGTGTGCTGAAATCTGCCTTACAATTTCTCTCTAGCTGACTTTTCCAGATGTGCAGAAGATGAGTTCAAAGATTATGGTGAAATCTGCCACATCAATTTCTGTCTAGCTGACATTTGCCAGATGTGCAGAAGTAGAGTTCAAGGATTATGCTGAAATCTGCCTTGCAAGTTTTCTCAAGCTGACATTTTCCATATGTACAGAATCAGAGTTCCTGGTGTATGCTGAAATCTGCCTTGCAATTTCTCTCTTGCTGACTTTTCCAGATGTGCAGAAGCAGAGTTCCAGGATTATGCTGAAATCTGCCTCTGCATTTTCCCTCTAGCTTACATTTTCCAGATGTGCAGAAGCTGAGTTCAAAGATTATGGTGAAATCTACCACATCAATTTCTCTCTAGCTGACATTTTCCAGATGTGCAGAAGCTGAGTTCAAAGATTATGGTGAAATCTACACATCAATTTCTCTCTAGCTGACATTTTCCAGATGTGCGGAAGCAGAGTTCTAAGATTATGCTGAAATCTACAACATCAATTTTTCTCTAGCTGACATTTTCCAGATGTGCGGAAGCAGAGTTCCATGATTATGCTGAAATCTGCCTCTACATTTTCCCTCTAGCTGACATTTTCCAGATGTGAGGAAGCAGAGTTCCAGGATTATGCTGAAATCAGCCTCTGCATTTTCTCTCCAGGTGACATTTTCCAGATGTGTAGAAGCAGAGTTCAAACATTATGCTGAAATCTAACACATCAATTTCTCTCTTGCTGACATTTTCCAGAGTTGCAGAAGCAGAGTTCCAGGGTTATGCTGAAATCAGCCTCTGCATTTTCTCTCTAGCTGACATTTTCCAGATGTGCAGAAGCAGAGTTCCAGGATTATGCTGAAATCTGCCTCTGCATTTTCCCTCTAGCTGACATTTTCCAGATGTGCAGAAGCTGAGTTCAAAGATTATGCTGAAATCTACCACATCAATTTCTCTCTAGCTGACATTTTCCAGATGTGCAGAAGCAGACTTCCAGGATTATGCTGAAATCTGCCTCTGCATTTTCTCTCTAGCTGACATTTTCCACATGTGCAGAAGCAGAGTTCCAAGATTATGCTGAAATCTGCCTTGCAATTTCTCTCTAGCTGACATTTGCCAGATGTGCAGAAGCAGAGTTCCAGGATTATTCTGAAATCTGCTTTGCAATTTTTCTCCAGGTGACATTTTCCAGATGTGCAGAAGCAGAGTTCAAACATGCTGAAATCTAACACATCAATTTCTCTCTTGCTGACATTTTCCAGAGTTGCAGAAGAAGAGTTCCAGGGTTATGCTGAAATCTGCCTCTGCGTTTTTCCTCTAGCTGACATTTTCCAGATGTGAAAAAGCAGAGTTCAAAGATTATGCTGAAATCTACAACTTCAATTTCTCTCTAGCTTACATTTTCCAGATGTGCAGAAGCAGAGTTCCAGGATTATGCTGAAATCTGCCTCTGCATTTTCTCTCTAGCTGACATTTTCCACATGTGCAGAAGCAGAGTTCAAAGATTATGCTGAAATCTACCACATCAATTTCTCTCTATCTGACATTTTCCAGATGTGCAGAAGCAGAGTTCCAGGATTGTGCTGAAAACCACAACATCAATTTCTCTCTAGCTGACTTTTCCAGATGTGCAGGAGTGTTCCAGGATTATGCTGAAATCTACATCAATTTCTCTCTAGCTGACATTTTCCAGATGTGCAGATGCAGATTTCCAGGTGTTTGCTGAAACCTGCCTTACAATTTCTCTCTAGCTGACATTTTCCAGATGTGTAGAAGCAGAGTTCCAGCTGTGTGCTGAAATCTGCCTTACAATTTCTCTCTAGCTGACTTTTCCAGATGTGCAGAAGATGAGTTCAAAGATTATGGTGAAATCTGCCACATCAATTTCTGTCTAGCTGACATTTGCCAGATGTGCAGAAGTAGAGTTCCAGGATTATGCTGAAATCTGCCTCTGCATTTTCCCTCTAGCTTACATTTTCCAGATGTGCAGAAGCTGAGTTCAAAGATTATGGTGAAATCTACCACATCAATTTCTCTCTAGCTGACATTTTCCAGATGTGCAGAAGCTGAGTTCAAAGATTATGGTGAAATCTACACATCAATTTCTCTCTAGCTGACATTTTCCAGATGTGCGGAAGCAGAGTTCTAAGATTATGCTGAAATCTACAACATCAATTTTTCTCTAGCTGACATTTTCCAGATGTGCGGAAGCAGAGTTCCATGATTATGCTGAAATCTGCCTCTGCATTTTCCCTCTAGCTGACATTTTCCAGATGTGAGGAAGCAGAGTTCCAGGATTATGCTGAAATCAGCCTCTGCATTTTCTCTCCAGGTGACATTTTCCAGATGTGTAGAAGCAGAGTTCAAACATTATGCTGAAATCTAACACATCAATTTCTCTCTTGCTGACATTTTCCAGAGTTGCAGAAGCAGAGTTCCAGGGTTATGCTGAAATCAGCCTCTGCATTTTCTCTCTAGCTGACATTTTCCAGATGTGCAGAAGCAGAGTTCAAAGATTATGCTGAAATCTACCACATCAATTTCTCTCTATCTGACATTTTCCAGATGTGCAGAAGCAGAGTTCCAGGATTGTGCTGAAAACCACAACATCAATTTCTCTCTAGCTGACTTTCCCAGATGTGCAGAAGCAGAGGTCCAGTATTATGCTGAAATCTGCCTCTGCAGTTTCCCTCTAGCTGCCATTTTCCAGATGTGCAGAAGCAGAGTTCCAGTATTATGCTGAAATATACGTCAATTTCTCTCTAACTGACATTTTCCAGTTGTGTAGAACCAGAGATCCAGGATTATGCTGAAATCTGCCTTGCAATTTGTCTCCAAGTGAAATTTTCCAGATGTGGAGAAGCAGAGTTCCAGGATTATGCTGAAATCTGCCTCTGCATTTTCCCTCTAGCTGACATTTTCCAGATGTGCAGAAGCAGAGTTCCAGGATTATGCTGAAATCTGCCTCTGCATTTTCCCTCTAGCTGACATTTTCCAGATGTGCAGAAGCTGAGTTCAAAGATTATGGTGAAATCTACCACATCAATTTCTCTCTAGCTGACATTTTCCAGATGTGCAGAAGCTGAGTTCAAAGATTATGGTGAAATCTACCACATCAATTTCACTCTAGCTGACATTTTCCAGATGTGCAGAAGCAGAGTTCCAGGATTATGCTGAAATATGCAACATCAATTTCTCTCTAACTGACATTTTCCAGATGTGTAGAACCAGAGATCCAGGATTATGCTGAAATCTGCCTTGCAATTTGTCTCCAAGTGAAATTTTCCAGATGTGGAGAAGCAGAGTTCAAAGATTATGCTGAAATCTACCACATCAATTTCTCTCTAGCTGACATTTTCCAGATGTGCAGAAGCAGACTTCCAGGATTATGCTGAAATCTGCCTCTGCATTTTCTCTCTAGCTGACATTTTCCACATGTGCAGAAGCAGAGTTCCAAGATTATGCTGAAATCTGCCTTGCAATTTCTCTCTAGCTGACATTTGCCAGATGTGCAGAAGCAGAGTTCCAGGATTATTCTGAAATCTGCCTTGCAATTTTTCTCCAGGTGACATTTTCCAGATGTGCAGAAGCAGAGTTCAAACATGCTGAAATCTAACACATCAATTTCTCTCTTGCTGACATTTTCCAGAGTTGCAGAAGCAGAGTTCCAGGATTATGCTGAAATCAGCTTCTCCATTTTCTCTCTAGCTGACATTTTCCAGATGTGCAGAAGCAGAGTTCTAAGATTATACTGAAATCTACAACATCAATTTCTCTCTAGCTGACATTTTCCAGATGTGAAGAAGCAGAGTTCTAAGATTATGCTGAAATCTACAACATCAATTTCTCTCTAGCTTACATTTTCCAGATGTGCAGAAGCAGAGTTCCATGATTATGCTGAAATCTGCCTCTGCATTTTCCCTCTAGCTGAGATTTTCCAGATGTGCAGAAGCAGAGTTCTAAGATTATGCTGAAATCTACAACATCAGTTTCTCTCTAGCTGACATTTTCCAGATGTGAGGAAGCAGAGTTCCAGGATTATGCTGAAATCAGCCTCTGCATTTTCTCTCTAGCTGATATTTTCCAGATGTGCAGAAGCAGAGTTCTAAGATTATGCTGAAATCTACAACATCAATTTCTCTCTAGCTGCCATTTTCCAGATGTGCAGAAGCAGAGTTCAAACATTATACTGAAATCTACCACTTCAATTTCTCTCTAGCGCACATTTGCCAGATGTGCAGAAGCAGAGTTCTAGGATTATTCTGAAATCTGCCTTGCAATTTTTCTCCAGGTGACATTTTCCAGATGTGCAGAAGCAGAGTTCAAACATTATGCTGAAATCTAACACGTCAATTTCTCTCTTGCTGACATTTTCCAGAGTTGCAGAAGAAGAGTTCCAGGGTTATGCTGAAATCTGCCTCTGCGTTTTTCCTCTAGCTGACATTTTCCAGATGTGAAAAAGCAGAGTTCAAAGATTATGCTGAAATCTACAACTTCAATTTCTCTCTAGCTTACATTTTCCAGATGTGCAGAAGCAGAGTTCCAGGATTATGCTGAAATCTGCCTCTGCATTTTCTCTCTAGCTGACATTTTCCACATGTGCAGAAGCAGAGTTCAAAGATTATGCTGAAATCTACCACATCAATTTCTCTCTATCTGACATTTTCCAGATGTGCAGAAGCAGAGTTCCAGGATTGTGCTGAAAACCACAACATCAATTTCTCTCTAGCTGACTTTTCCAGATGTGCAGGAGTGTTCCAGGATTATGCTGAAATCTACATCAATTTCTCTCTAGCTGAAATTTTCCAGATGTGCAGAAGCAGATTTCCAGGTGTATGCTGAAACCTGCCTTACAATTTCTCTCTAGCTGACATTTTCCAGATGTGTAGAAGCAGAGTTCCACCTGTGTGCTGAAACCTGCCTTACAATTTCTGTCTAGCTGACTTTTCCAGATGTGCAGAGGATGAGTTCAAAGATTATGGTGAAATCTGCCACATCAATTTCTGTCTAGCTGACATTTGCCAGATGTGCAGAAGTAGAGTTCAAGGATTATGCTGAAATCTGCCTTGCAAGTTTTCTCAAGCTGACATTTTCCATATGTACAGAATCAGAGTTCCTGGTGTATGCTGAAATCTGCCTTGCAATTTCTCTCTAGCTGACTTTTCCAGATGTGCAGAAGCTGAGTTCAAAGATTATGGTGAAATATGCAAAATCAATTTCTCTCTAACTGACATTTTCCAGATGTGTAGAACCAGAGATCCAGGATTATGCTGAAATCTGCCTTGCAATTTGTCTCCAAGTGAAATTTTCCAGATGTGGAGAAGCAGAGTTCAAAGATTATGCTGAAATCTGCCTTGCAATTTCTCTCTAGCTGACATTTGCCAGATGTGCAGAAGCAGAGTTCCAGGATTATTCTGAAATCTGCTTTGCAATTTTTCTCCAGGTGACATTTTCCAGATGTGCAGAAGCAGAGTTCAAACATGCTGAAATCTAACACATCAATTTCTCTCTTGCTGACATTTTCCAGAGTTGCAGAAGCAGAGTTCCAGGATTATGCTGAAATCAGCTTCTGCATTTTCTCTCTAGCTGACATTTTCCAGATGTGCAGAAGCAGAGTTCTAAGATTATACTGAAATCTACAACTTCAATTTCTCTCTAGCTTACATTTTCCAGATGTGCAGAAGCAGAGTTCCATGATTATGCTGAAATCTGCCTCTGCATTTTCCCTCTAGCTGACATTTTCCAGATGTGCAGAAGCAGAGTTCTAAGATTATGCTGAAATCTACCACATCAATTTCTCTCTAGCTGACAATTTCCAGATGTGCAGAAGCAGAGTTCCAGGATTATGCTGAAATATGCAACATCAATTTCTCTCTAACTGACATTTTCCAGATGTGTAGAACCAGAGATCCAGGATTATGCTGAAATCTGCCTTGCAATTTGTCTCCAAGTGAAATTTTCCAGATGTGGAGAAGCAGAGTTCAAAGATTATGCTGAAATCTACCACATCAATTTCTCTCTAGCTGACATTTTCCAGATGTGCAGAAGCAGACTTCCAGGATTATGCTGAAATCTGCCTCTGCATTTTCTCTCTAGCTGACATTTTCCACATGTGCAGAAGCAGAGTTCCAAGATTATGCTGAAATCTGCCTTGCAATTTCTCTCTAGCTGACATTTGCCAGATGTGCAGAAGCAGAGTTCCAGGATTATTCTGAAATCTGCTTTGCAATTTTTCTCCAGGTGACATTTTCCAGATGTGCAGAAGCAGAGTTCAAACATGCTGAAATCTAACACATCAATTTCTCTCTTGCTGACATTTTCCAGAGTTGCAGAAGCAGAGTTCCAGGATTATGCTGAAATCAGCTTCTGCATTTTCTCTCTAGTTGACATTTTCCAGATGTGCAGAAGCAGAGTTCTAAGATTATACTGAAATCTACAACTTCAATTTCTCTCTAGCTTACATTTTCCAGATGTGCAGAAGCAGAGTTCCATGATTATGCTGAAATCTGCCTCTGCATTTTCCCTCTAGCTGACATTTTCCAGATGTGCAGAAGCAGAGTTCTAAGATTATGCTGAAATCTACAACATCAATTTCTCTCTAGCTGACAATTTCTAGATGTGAGGAAGCAGAGTTCCAGGATTATGCTGAAATCAGCCTCTGCATTTTCTCTCTAGCTGACATTTTCCAGATGTGCAGAAGCAGAGTTCTAAGATTATGCTAAAAGCTACAACATCAATTTCTCTCTAGCTGCCATTTTCCAGATGTGCAGAAGCAGAGTTCAAACATTATGCTGAAATCTAACACGTCAATTTCTCTCTTGCTGACATTTTCCAGAGTTGCAGAAGAAGAGTTCCAGGGTTATGCTGAAATCTGCCTCTGCGTTTTTCCTCTAGCTGACATTTTCCAGATGTGAAAAAGCAGAGTTCAAAGATTATGCTGAAATCTACAACTTCAATTTCTCTCTAGCTTACATTTTCCAGATGTGCAGAAGCAGAGTTCCAGGATTATGCTGAAATCTGCCTCTGCATTTTCTCTCTAGCTGACATTTTCCACATGTGCAGAAGCACAGTTCAAAGATTATGCTGAAATCTACCACATCAATTTCTCTCTATCTGACATTTTCCAGATGTGCAAAAGCAGAGTTCCAGGATTGTGCTGAAAACCACAACATCAATTTCTCTCTAGCTGACTTTTCCAGATGTGCAGGAGTGTTCCAGGATTATGCTGAAATCTACATCAATTTCTCTCTAGCTGACATTTTCCAGATGTGCAGATGCAGATTTCCAGGTGTTTGCTGAAACCTGCCTTACAATTTCTCTCTAGCTGACATTTTCCAGATGTGTAGAAGCAGAGTTCCAGCTGTGTGCTGAAATCTGCCTTACAATTTCTCTCTAGCTGACTTTTCCAGATGTGCAGAAGATGAGTTCAAAGATTATGGTGAAATCTGCCACATCAATTTCTGTCTAGCTGACATTTGCCAGATGTGCAGAAGTAGAGTTCAAGGATTATGCTGAAATCTGCCTTGCAAGTTTTCTCAAGCTGACATTTTCCATATGTACAGAATCAGAGTTCCTGGTGTATGCTGAAATCTGCCTTGCAATTTCTCTCTTGCTGACTTTTCCAGATGTGCAGAAGCAGAGTTCCAGGATTATGCTGAAATCTGCCTCTGCATTTTCCCTCTAGCTTACATTTTCCAGATGTGCAGAAGCTGAGTTCAAAGATTATGGTGAAATCTACCACATCAATTTCTCTCTAGCTGACATTTTCCAGATGTGCAGAAGCTGATTTCAAAGATTATGGTGAAATCTACACATCAATTTCTCTCTAGCTGACATTTTCCAGATGTGCGGAAGCAGAGTTCTAAGATTATGCTGAAATCTACAACATCAATTTTTCTCTAGCTGACATTTTCCAGATGTGCGGAAGCAGAGTTCCATGATTATGCTGAAATCTGCCTCTGCATTTTCCCTCTAGCTGACATTTTCCAGATGTGAGGAAGCAGAGTTCCAGGATTATGCTGAAATCAGCCTCTGCATTTTCTCTCCAGGTGACATTTTCCAGATGTGTAGAAGCAGAGTTCAAACATTATGCTGAAATCTAACACATCAATTTCTCTCTTGCTGACATTTTCCAGAGTTGCAGAAGCAGAGTTCCAGGGTTATGCTGAAATCAGCCTCTGCATTTTCTCTCTAGCTGACATTTTCCAGATGTGCAGAAGCAGAGTTCAAAGATTATGCTGAAATCTACCACATCAATTTCTCTCTATCTGACATTTTCCAGATGTGCAGAAGCAGAGTTCCAGGATTGTGCTGAAAACCACAACATCAATTTCTCTCTAGCTGACTTTCCCAGATGTGCAGAAGCAGAGGTCCAGTATTATGCTGAAATCTGTCTCTGCAGTTTCCCTCTAGCTGCCATTTTCCAGATGTGCAGAAGCAGAGTTCCAGTATTATGCTGAAATATACGTCAATTTCTCTCTAACTGACATTTTCCAGTTGTGTAGAACCAGAGATCCAGGATTATGCTGAAATCTGCCTTGCAATTTGTCTCCAAGTGAAATTTTCCAGATGTGGAGAAGCAGAGTTCCAGGATTATGCTGAAATCTGCCTCTGCATTTTCCCTCTAGCTGACATTTTCCAGATGTGCAGAAGCAGAGTTCCAGGATTATGCTGAAATCTGCCTCTGCATTTTCCCTCTAGCTGACATTTTCCAGATGTGCAGAAGCTGAGTTCAAAGATTATGGTGAAATCTACCACATCAATTTCTCTCTAGCTGACATTTTCCAGATGTGCAGAAGCTGAGTTCAAAGATTATGGTGAAATCTACCACATCAATTTCACTCTAGCTGACATTTTCCAGATGTGCAGAAGCAGAGTTCCAGGATTATGCTGAAATATGCAACATCAATTTCTCTCTAACTGACATTTTCCAGATGTGTAGAACCAGAGATCCAGGATTATGCTGAAATCTGCCTTGCAATTTGTCTCCAAGTGAAATTTTCCAGATGTGGAGAAGCAGAGTTCAAAGATTATGCCGAAATCTGCCTTGCAATTTCTCTCTAGCTGACATTTGCCAGATGTGCAGAAGCAGAGTTCCAGGATTATTCTGAAATCTGCTTTGCAATTTTTCTCCAGGTGACATTTTCCAGATGTGCAGAAGCAGAGTTCAAACATGCTGAAATCTAACACATCAATTTCTCTCTTGCTGACATTTTCCAGAGTTGCAGAAGCAGAGTTCCAGGATTATGCTGAAATCAGCTTCTGCATTTTCTCTCTAGCTGACATTTTCCAGATGTGCAGAAGCAGAGTTCTAAGATTATACTGAAATCTACAACTTCAATTTCTCTCTAGCTTACATTTTCCAGATGTGCAGAAGCAGAGTTCCATGATTATGCTGAAATCTGCCTCTGCATTTTCCCTCTAGCTGACATTTTCCAGATGTGCAGAAGCAGAGTTCTAAGATTATGCTGAAATCTACCACATCAATTTCTCTCTAGCTGAAAATTTCCAGATGTGCAGAAGCAGAGTTCCAGGATTATGCTGAAATATGCAACATCAATTTCTCTCTAACTGACATTTTCCAGATGTGTAGAACCAGAGATCCAGGATTATGCTGAAATCTGCCTTGCAATTTGTCTCCAAGTGAAATTTTCCAGATGTGGAGAAGCAGAGTTCAAAGATTATGCTGAAATCTACCACATCAATTTCTCTCTAGCTGACATTTTCCAGATGTGCAGAAGCAGACTTCCAGGATTATGCTGAAATCTGCCTCTGCATTTTCTCTCTAGCTGACATTTTCCACATGTGCAGAAGCAGAGTTCCAAGATTATGCTGAAATCTGCCTTGCAATTTCTCTCTAGCTGACATTTGCCAGATGTGCAGAAGCAGAGTTCCAGGATTATTCTGAAATCTGCTTTGCAATTTTTCTCCAGGTGACATTTTCCAGATGTGCAGAAGCAGAGTTCAAACATGCTGAAATCTAACACATCAATTTCTCTCTTGCTGACATTTTCCAGAGTTGCAGAAGCAGAGTTCCAGGATTATGCTGAAATCAGCTTCTGCATTTTCTCTCTAGTTGACATTTTCCAGATGTGCAGAAGCAGAGTTCTAAGATTATGCTGAAATCTACAACATCAATTTCTCTCTAGCTGACAATTTCTAGATGTGAGGAAGCAGAGTTCCAGGATTATGCTGAAATCAGCCTCTGCATTTTCTCTCTAGCTGACATTTTCCAGATGTGCAGAAGCAGAGTTCTAAGATTATGCTAAAAGCTACAACATCAATTTCTCTCTAGCTGACATTTTCCAGATGTGCAGAAGCAGAGTTCAAACATTATGCTGAAATCTAACACGTCAATTTCTCTCTTGCTGACATTTTCCAGAGTTGCAGAAGAAGAGTTCCAGGGTTATGCTGAAATCTGCCTCTGCGTTTTTCCTCTAGCTGACATTTTCCAGATGTGAAAAAGCAGAGTTCAAAGATTATGCTGAAATCTACAACTTCAATTTCTCTCTAGCTTACATTTTCCAGATGTGCAGAAGCAGAGTTCCAGGATTATGCTGAAATCTGCCTCTGCATTTTCTCTCTAGCTGACATTTTCCACATGTGCAGAAGCACAGTTCAAAGATTATGCTGAAATCTACCACATCAATTTCTCTCTATCTGACATTTTCCAGATGTGCAAAAGCAGAGTTCCAGGATTGTGCTGAAAACCACAACATCAATTTCTCTCTAGCTGACTTTTCCAGATGTGCAGGAGTGTTCCAGGATTATGCTGAAATCTACATCAATTTCTCTCTAGCTGACATTTTCCAGATGTGCAGATGCAGATTTCCAGGTGTTTGCTGAAACCTGCCTTACAATTTCTCTCTAGCTGACATTTTCCAGATGTGTAGAAGCAGAGTTCCAGCTGTGTGCTGAAATCTGCCTTACAATTTCTCTCTAGCTGACTTTTCCAGATGTGCAGAAGATGAGTTCAAAGATTATGGTGAAATCTGCCACATCAATTTCTCTCTAGCTGACATTTTCCAGATGTGCAGAAGCTGAGTTCAAAGATTATGGTGAAATCTACCACATCAATTTCACTCTAGCTGACATTTTCCAGATGTGCAGAAGCAGAGTTCCAGGATTATGCTGAAATATGCAACATCAATTTCTCTCTAACTGACATTTTCCAGATGTGTAGAACCAGAGATCCAGGATTATGCTGAAATCTGCCTTGCAATTTGTCTCCAAGTGAAATTTTCCAGATGTGGAGAAGCAGAGTTCAAAGATTATGCTGAAATCTACCACATCAATTTCTCTCTAGCTGACATTTTCCAGATGTGCAGAAGCAGACTTCCAGGATTATGCTGAAATCTGCCTCTGCATTTTCTCTCTAGCTGACATTTTCCACATGTGCAGAAGCAGAGTTCCAAGATTATGCTGAAATCTGCCTTGCAATTTCTCTCTAGCTGACATTTGCCAGATGTGCAGAAGCAGAGTTCCAGGATTATTCTGAAATCTGCCTTGCAATTTTTCTCCAGGTGACATTTTCCAGATGTGCAGAAGCAGAGTTCAAACATGCTGAAATCTAACACATCAATTTCTCTCTTGCTGACATTTTCCAGAGTTGCAGAAGCAGAGTTCCAGGATTATGCTGAAATCAGCTTCTGCATTTTCTCTCTAGCTGACATTTTCCAGATGTGCAGAAGCAGAGTTCTAAGACTATACTGAAATCTACAACTTCAATTTCTCTCTAGCTGACATTTTCCAGATGTGCAGAAGCAGAGTTCTAAGATTATGCTGAAATCTACAACATCAATTTCTCTCTAGCTTACATTTTCCACATGTGCAGAAGCAGAGTTCCATGATTATGCTGAAATCTGCCTCTGCATTTTCCCTCTAGCTGAGATTTTCCAGATGTGCAGAAGCAGAGTTCTAAGATTATGCTGAAATCTACAACATCAATTTCTCTCTAGCTGACATTTTCCAGATGTGAGGAAGCAGAGTTCCAGGATTATGCTGAAATCAGCCTCTGCATTTTCTCTCTAGCTGATATTTTCCAGATGTGCAGAAGCAGAGTTCTAAGATTATGCTGAAATCTACAACATCAATTTCTCTCTAGCTGCCATTTTCCAGATGTGCAGAAGCAGAGTTCAAACATTATACTGAAATCTACCACTTCAATTTCTCTCTAGCTCACATTTGCCAGATGTGCAGAAGCAGAGTTCTAGGATTATTCTGAAATCTGCCTTGCAATTTTTCTCCAGGTGACATTTTCCAGATGTGCAGAAGCAGAGTTCAAACATTATGCTGAAATCTAACACGTCAATTTCTCTCTTGCTGACATTTTCCAGAGTTGCAGAAGAAGAGTTCCAGGGTTATGCTGAAATCTGCCTCTGCGTTTTTCCTCTAGCTGACATTTTCCAGATGTGAAAAAGCAGAGTTCAAAGATTATGCTGAAATCTACAACTTCAATTTCTCTCTAGCTTACATTTTCCAGATGTGCAGAAGCAGAGTTCCAGGATTATGCTGAAATCTGCCTCTGCATTTTCTCTCTAGCTGACATTTTCCACATGTGCAGAAGCAGAGTTCAAAGATTATGCTGAAATCTACCACATCAATTTCTCTCTATCTGACATTTTCCAGATGTGCAGAAGCAGAGGTCCAGGATTGTGCTGAAAACCACAACATCAATTTCTCTCTAGCTGACTTTCCCAGATGTGCAGAAGCAGAGGTCCAGTATTATGCTGAAATCTGCCTTGCAATTTCTCTCTAGCTGACTTTTCCAGATGTGCAGGAGTGTTCCAGGATTATGCTGAAATCTACATCAATTTCTCTCTAGCTGACATTTTCAAGATGTGCAGATGCAGATTTCCAGGTGTATGCTGAAACCTGCCTTACAATTTCTCTCTAGCTGACATTTTCCAGATGTGTAGAAGCAGAGTTCCAGCTGTGTGCTGAAACCTGCCTTACAATTTCTCTCTAGCTGACTTTTCCAGATGTGCAGAAGATGAGTTCAAAGATTATGGTGAAATCTGCCACATCAATTTCTGTCTAGCTGACATTTGCCAGATGTGCAGAAGTAGAGTTCAAGGATTATGCTGAAATCTGCCTTGCAAGTTTTCTCAAGCTGACATTTTCCATATGTACAGAATCAGAGTTCCTGGTGTATGCTGAAATCTGCCTTGCAATTTCTCTCTAGCTGACTTTTCCAGATGTGCAGAAGCAGAGTTCAAAGATTATGCTGAAATCTAACACATCAATTTCTCTCTTGCTGACATTTTCCAGATGTGCAGAAGCAGAGTTCCAGGATTATGCTGAAATCTGCCTCTGCATTTTCCCTCTAGCTTACATTTTCCAGATGTGCAGAAGCTGAGTTCAAAGATTATGGTGAAATCTACCACATCAATTTCTCTCTAGCTGACATTTTCCAGATGTGCAGAAGCTGAGTTCAAAGATTATGGTGAAATCTACACATCAATTTCTCTCTAGCTGACATTTGCCAGATGTGCAGAAGCAGAGTTCCAGGATTATGCTGAAATCAGCCTCTGCATTTTCTCTCTAGCTGACATTTTCCAGATGTGCAGAAGCAGAGTTCCAGTATTATGCTGAAATATACAACTTCAATTTCTCTCTAGCTGACATTTTCCAGATGTGCAGAAGCAGAGTTCTAAGATTATGCTGAAATCTACAACATCAATTTTTCTCTAGCTGACATTTTCCAGATGTGCGGAAGCAGAGTTCCATGATTATGCTGAAATCTGCCTCTGCATTTTCCCTCTAGCTGACATTTTCCAGATGTGAGGAAGCAGAGTTCCAGGGTTATGCTGAAATCAGCCTCTGCATTTTCTCTCTAGCTGACATTTTCCAGATGTGCAGAAGCAGAGTTCAAAGATTATGCTGAAATCTACCACATCAATTTCTCTCTATCTGACATTTTCCAGATGTGCAGAAGCAGAGTTCCAAGATTGTACTGAAAACCACAACATCAATTTCTCTCTAGTTGACTTTCACAGATGTGCAGAAGCAGAGTTCTAAGATTATGCTGAAATCTACAACATCAATTTTTCTCTAGCTGACATTTTCCAGATGTGCGGAAGCAGAGTTCCATGATTATGCTGAAATCTGCCTCTGCATTTTCCCTCTAGCTGACATTTTCCAGATGTGAGGAAGCAGAGTTCCAGGATTATGCTGAAATCAGCCTCTGCATTTTCTCTCCAGGTGACATTTTCCAGATGTGTAGAAGCAGAGTTCAAACATTATGCTGAAATCTAACACATCAATTTCTCTCTTGCTGACATTTTCCAGAGTTGCAGAAGCAGAGTTCCAGGGTTATGCTGAAATCAGCCTCTGCATTTTCTCTCTAGCTGACATTTTCCAGATGTGCAGAAGCAGAGTTCAAAGATTATGCTGAAATCTACCACATCAATTTCTCTCTATCTGACATTTTCCAGATGTGCAGAAGCAGAGTTCCAGGATTGTGCTGAAAACCACAACATCAATTTCTCTCTAGCTGACTTTCCCAGATGTGCAGAAGCAGAGGTCCAGTATTATGCTGAAATCTGCCTCTGCAGTTTCCCTCTAGCTGCCATTTTCCAGATGTGCAGAAGCAGAGTTCCAGGATTATGCTGAAATCTGCCTCTGCATTTTCCCTCTAGCTGACATTTTCCAGATGTGCAGAAGCTGAGTTCAAAGATTATGGTGAAATCTACCACATCAATTTCTCTCTAGCTGACATTTTCCAGATGTGCAGAAGCTGAGTTCAAAGATTATGGTGAAATCTACCACATCAATTTCACTCTAGCTGACATTTTCCAGATGTGCAGAAGCAGAGTTCCAGGATTATGCTGAAATATGCAACATCAATTTCTCTCTAACTGACATTTTCCAGATGTGTAGAACCAGAGATCCAGGATTATGCTGAAATCTGCCTTGCAATTTGTCTCCAAGTGAAATTTTCCAGATGTGGAGAAGCAGAGTTCAAAGATTATGCTGAAATCTACCACATCAATTTCTCTCTAGCTGACATTTTCCAGATGTGCAGAAGCAGACTTCCAGGATTATGCTGAAATCTGCCTCTGCATTTTCTCTCTAGCTGACATTTTCCACATGTGCAGAAGCAGAGTTCCAAGATTATGCTGAAATCTGCCTTGCAATTTCTCTCTAGCTGACATTTGCCAGATGTGCAGAAGCAGAGTTCCAGGATTATTTTGAAATCTGCCTTGCAATTTTTCTCCAGGTGACATTTTCCAGATGTGCAGAAGCAGAGTTCAAACATGCTGAAATCTAACACATCAATTTCTCTCTTGCTGACATTTTCCAGAGTTGCAGAAGCAGAGTTCCAGGATTATGCTGAAATCAGCTTCTGCATTTTCTCTCTAGCTGACATTTTCCAGATGTGCAGAAGCAGAGTTCTAAGATTATACTGAAATCTACAACTTCAATTTCTCTCTAGCTGACATTTTCCAGATGTGCAGAAGCAGAGTTCTAAGATTATGCTGAAATCTACAACATCAATTTCTCTCTAGCTTACATTTTCCAGATGTGCAGAAGCAGAGTTCCATGATTATGCTGAAATCTGCCTCTGCATTTTCCCTCTAGCTGAGATTTTCCAGATGTGCAGAAGCAGAGTTCTAAGATTATGCTGAAATCTACAACATCAATTTCTCTCTAGCTGACATTTTCCAGATGTGAGGAAGCAGAGTTCCAGGATTATGCTGAAATCAGCCTCTGCATTTTCTCTCTAGCTGACATATTCCAGATGTGCAGAAGCAGAGTTCTAAGATTATGCTGAAATCTACAACATCAATTTCTCTCTAGCTGCCATTTTCCAGATGTGCAGAAGCAGAGTTCAAACATTATACTGAAATCTACCACTTCAATTTCTCTCTAGCTCACATTTGCCAGATGTGCAGAAGCAGAGTTCTAGGATTATTCTGAAATCTGCCTTGCAATTTTTCTCCAGGTGACATTTTCCAGATGTGCAGAAGCAGAGTTCAAACATTATGCTGAAATCTAACACGTCAATTTCTCTCTTGCTGACATTTTCCAGAGTTGCAGAAGAAGAGTTCCAGGGTTATGCTGAAATCTGCCTCTGCGTTTTTCCTCTAGCTGACATTTTCCAGATGTGAAAAAGCAGAGTTCAAAGATTATGCTGAAATCTACAACTTCAATTTCTCTCTAGCTTACATTTTCCAGATGTGCAGAA
The DNA here is from genome assembly GCA_023053685.1 of Diadophis punctatus similis. Classification (NCBI taxonomy): domain Eukaryota; kingdom Metazoa; phylum Chordata; class Lepidosauria; order Squamata; family Dipsadidae; genus Diadophis; species Diadophis punctatus. Next base: position 16,079,140 of record JALIGW010000019.1, on the reverse strand, counting down.
GCAGAGTTCCAGGATTATGCTGAAATCTGCCTCTGCATTTTCTCTCTAGCTGACATTTTCCACATGTGCAGAAGCAGAGTTCAAAGATTATGCTGAAATCTACCACATCAATTTCTCTCTATCTGACATTTTCCAGATGTGCAGAAGCAGAGGTCCAGGATTGTGCTGAAAACCACAACATCAATTTCTCTCTAGCTGACTTTCCCAGATGTGCAGAAGCAGAGGTCCAGTATTATGCTGAAATCTGCCTTGCAATTTCTCTCTAGCTGACTTTTCCAGATGTGCAGGAGTGTTCCAGGATTATGCTGAAATCTACATCAATTTCTCTCTAGCTGACATTTTCCAGATGTGCAGATACAGATTTCCAGGTGTATGCTGAAACCTGCCTTAGAATTTCTCTCTAGCTGACATTTTCCAGATGTGTAGAAGCAGAGTTCCAGCTGTGTGCTGAAACCTGCCTTACAATTTCTCTCTAGCTGACTTTTCCAGATGTGCAGAAGATGAGTTCAAAGATTATGGTGAAATCTGCCACATCAATTTCTGTCTAGCTGACATTTGCCAGATGTGCAGAAGTAGAGTTCAAGGATTATGCTGAAATCTGCCTTGCAAGTTTTCTCAAGCTGACATTTTCCATATGTACAGAATCAGAGTTCCTGGTGTATGCTGAAATCTGCCTTGCAATTTCTCTCTAGCTGACTTTTCCAGATGTGCAGAAGCAGAGTTCAAAGATTATGCTGAAATCTAACACATCAATTTCTCTCTTGCTGACATTTTCCAGATGTGCAGAAGCAGAGTTCCAGGATTATGCTGAAATCTGCCTCTGCATTTCCCCTCTAGCTGACATTTTCCAGATGTGCAGAAGCTGAGTTCAAAGATTATGGTGAAATCTACCACATCAATTTCTCTCTAGCTGACATTTTCCAGATGTGCAGAAGCTGAGTTCAAAGATTATGGTGAAATCTACACATCAATTTCTCTCTAGCTGACATTTGCCAGATGTGCAGAAGCAGAGTTCCAGGATTATGCTGAAATATACAACTTCAATTTCTCTCTAGCTGACATTTTCCAGATGTGCAGAAGCAGAGTTCTAAGATTATGCTGAAATCTACAACATCAATTTTTCTCTAGCTGACATTTTCCAGATGTGCGGAAGCAGAGTTCCATGATTATGCTGAAATCTGCCTCTGCATTTTCCCTCTAGCTGACATTTTCCAGATGTGAGGAAGCAGAGTTCCAGGGTTATGCTGAAATCAGCCTCTGCATTTTCTCTCTAGCTGACATTTTCCAGATGTGCAGAAGCAGAGTTCAAAGATTATGCTGAAATCTACCACATCAATTTCTCTCTATCTGACATTTTCCAGATGTGCAGAAGCAGAGTTCCAAGATTGTACTGAAAACCACAACATCAATTTCTCTCTAGTTGACTTTCACAGATGTGCAGAAGCAGAGGTCCAGTATTATGCTGAAATCTGCCTTGCAATTTCTCTCTAGCTGACTTTTCCAGATGTGCAGGAGTGTTCCAGGATTATGCTGAAATCTACATCAATTTCTCTCTAGCTGACATTTTCCAGATGTGCAGATGCAGATTTCCAGGTGTATGCTGAAACCTGCCTTACAATTTCTCTCTAGCTGACATTTTCCAGATGTGTAGAAGCAGAGTTCCAGCTGTGTGCTGAAACCTGCCTTACAATTTCTCTCTAGCTGACTTTTCCAGATGTGCAGAAGATGAGTTCAAAGATTATGGTGAAATCTGCCACATCAATTTCTGTCTAGCTGACATTTGCCAGATGTGCAGAAGTAGAGTTCAAGGATTATGCTGAAATCTGCCTTGCAAGTTTTCTCAAGCTGACATTTTCCATATGTACAGAATCAGAGTTCCTGGTGTATGCTGAAATCTGCCTTGCAATTTCTCTCTAGCTGACTTTTCCAGATGTGCAGAAGCAGAGTTCCAGGATTATGCTGAAATCTGCCTCTGCATTTTCCCTCTAGCTTACATTTTCCAGATGTGCAGAAGCTGAGTTCAAAGATTATGCTGAAATCTACCACATCAATTTCTCTCTAGCTGACAATTTCCAGATGTGCAGAAGCAGAGTTCCAGGATTATGCTGAAATATGCAACATCAATTTCTCTCTAACTGACATTTTCCAGATGTGTAGAACCAGAGATCCAGGATTATGCTGAAATCTGCCTTGCAATTTGTCTCCAAGTGAAATTTTCCAGATGTGGAGAAGCAGAGTTCAAAGATTATGCTGAAATCTACCACATCAATTTCTCTCTAGCTGACATTTTCCAGATGTGCAGAAGCAGACTTCCAGGATTATGCTGAAATCTGCCTCTGCATTTTCTCTCTAGCTGACATTTTCCACATGTGCAGAAGCAGAGTTCCAAGATTATGCTGAAATCTGCCTTGCAATTTCTCTCTAGCTGACATTTGCCAGATGTGCAGAAGCAGAGTTCCAGGATTATTCTGAAATCTGCTTTGCAATTTTTCTCCAGGTGACATTTTCCAGATGTGCAGAAGCAGAGTTCAAACATGCTGAAATCTAACACATCAATTTCTCTCTTGCTGACATTTTCCAGAGTTGCAGAAGCAGAGTTCCAGGATTATGCTGAAATCAGCTTCTGCATTTTCTCTCTAGTTGACATTTTCCAGATGTGCAGAAGCAGAGTTCTAAGATTATACTGAAATCTACAACTTCAATTTCTCTCTAGCTTACATTTTCCAGATGTGCAGAAGCAGAGTTCCATGATTATGCTGAAATCTGCCTCTGCATTTTCCCTCTAGCTGACATTTTCCAGATGTGCAGAAGCAGAGTTCTAAGATTATGCTAAAAGCTACAACATCAATTTCTCTCTAGCTGCCATTTTCCAGATGTGCAGAAGCAGAGTTCAAACATTATGCTGAAATCTAACACGTCAATTTCTCTCTTGCTGACATTTTCCAGAGTTGCAGAAGAAGAGTTCCAGGTTTATGCTGAAATCTGCCTCTGCGTTTTTCCTCTAGCTGACATTTTCCAGATGTGAAAAAGCAGAGTTCAAAGATTATGCTGAAATCTACAACTTCAATTTCTCTCTAGCTTACATTTTCCAGATGTGCAGAAGCAGAGTTCCAGGATTATGCTGAAATCTGCCTCTGCATTTTCTCTCTAGCTGACATTTTCCACATGTGCAGAAGCACAGTTCAAAGATTATGCTGAAATCTACCACATCAATTTCTCTCTATCTGACATTTTCCAGATGTGCAAAAGCAGAGTTCCAGGATTGTGCTGAAAACCACAACATCAATTTCTCTCTAGCTGACTTTTCCAGATGTGCAGGAGTGTTCCAGGATTATGCTGAAATCTACATCAATTTCTCTCTAGCTGACATTTTCCAGATGTGCAGATGCAGATTTCCAGGTGTTTGCTGAAACCTGCCTTACAATTTCTCTCTAGCTGACATTTTCCAGATGTGTAGAAGCAGAGTTCCAGCTGTGTGCTGAAATCTGCCTTACAATTTCTCTCTAGCTGACTTTTCCAGATGTGCAGAAGATGAGTTCAAAGATTATGGTGAAATCTGCCACATCAATTTCTGTCTAGCTGACATTTGCCAGATGTGCAGAAGTAGAGTTCAAGGATTATGCTGAAATCTGCCTTGCAAGTTTTCTCAAGCTGACATTTTCCATATGTACAGAATCAGAGTTCCTGGTGTATGCTGAAATCTGCCTTGCAATTTCTCTCTTGCTGACTTTTCCAGATGTGCAGAAGCAGAGTTCCAGGATTATGCTGAAATCTGCCTCTGCATTTTCCCTCTAGCTTACATTTTCCAGATGTGCAGAAGCTGAGTTCAAAGATTATGGTGAAATCTACCACATCAATTTCTCTCTAGCTGACATTTTCCAGATGTGCAGAAGCTGATTTCAAAGATTATGGTGAAATCTACACATCAATTTCTCTCTAGCTGACATTTTCCAGATGTGCGGAAGCAGAGTTCTAAGATTATGCTGAAATCTACAACATCAATTTTTCTCTAGCTGACATTTTCCAGATGTGCGGAAGCAGAGTTCCATGATTATGCTGAAATCTGCCTCTGCATTTTCCCTCTAGCTGACATTTTCCAGATGTGAGGAAGCAGAGTTCCAGGATTATGCTGAAATCAGCCTCTGCATTTTCTATCCAGGTGACATTTTCCAGATGTGTAGAAGCAGAGTTCAAACATTATGCTGAAATCTAACACATCAATTTCTCTCTTGCTGACATTTTCCAGAGTTGCAGAAGCAGAGTTCCAGGGTTATGCTGAAATCAGCCTCTGCATTTTCTCTCTAGCTGACATTTTCCAGATGTGCAGAAGCAGAGTTCAAAGATTATGCTGAAATCTACCACATCAATTTCTCTCTATCTGACATTTTCCAGATGTGCAGAAGCAGAGTTCCAGGATTGTGCTGAAAACCACAACATCAATTTCTCTCTAGCTGACTTTCCCAGATGTGCAGAAGCAGAGGTCCAGTATTATGCTGAAATCTGCCTCTGCAGTTTCCCTCTAGCTGCCATTTTCCAGATGTGCAGAAGCAGAGTTCCAGTATTATGCTGAAATATACGTCAATTTCTCTCTAACTGACATTTTCCAGTTGTGTAGAACCAGAGATCCAGGATTATGCTGAAATCTGCCTTGCAATTTGTCTCCAAGTGAAATTTTCCAGATGTGGAGAAGCAGAGTTCCAGGATTATGCTGAAATCTGCCTCTGCATTTTCCCTCTAGCTGACATTTTCCAGATGTGCAGAAGCAGAGTTCCAGGATTATGCTGAAATCTGCCTCTGCATTTTCCCTCTAGCTGACATTTTCCAGATGTGCAGAAGCTGAGTTCAAAGATTATGGTGAAATCTACCACATCAATTTCTCTCTAGCTGACATTTTCCAGATGTGCAGAAGCTGAGTTCAAAGATTATGGTGAAATCTACCACATCAATTTCACTCTAGCTGACATTTTCCAGATGTGCAGAAGCAGAGTTCCAGGATTATGCTGAAATATGCAACATCAATTTCTCTCTAACTGACATTTTCCAGATGTGTAGAACCAGAGATCCAGGATTATGCTGAAATCTGCCTTGCAATTTGTCTCCAAGTGAAATTTTCCAGATGTGGAGAAGCAGAGTTCAAAGATTATGCTGAAATCTACCACATCAATTTCTCTCTAGCTGACATTTTCCAGATGTGCAGAAGCAGACTTCCAGGATTATGCTGAAATCTGCCTCTGCATTTTCTCTCTAGCTGACATTTTCCACATGTGCAGAAGCAGAGTTCCAAGATTATGCTGAAATCTGCCTTGCAATTTCTCTCTAGCTGACATTTGCCAGATGTGCAGAAGCAGAGTTCCAGGATTATTCTGAAATCTGCCTTGCAATTTTTCTCCAGGTGACATTTTCCAGATGTGCAGAAGCAGAGTTCAAACATGCTGAAATCTAACACATCAATTTCTCTCTTGCTGACATTTTCCAGAGTTGCAGAAGCAGAGTTCCAGGATTATGCTGAAATCAGCTTCTGCATTTTCTCTCTAGCTGACATTTTCCAGATGTGCAGAAGCAGAGTTCTAAGATTATACTGAAATCTACAACTTCAATTTCTCTCTAGCTGACATTTTCCAGATGTGCAGAAGCAGAGTTCTAAGATTATGCTGAAATCTACAACATCAATTTCTCTCTAGCTTACATTTTCCACATGTGCAGAAGCAGAGTTCCATGATTATGCTGAAATCTGCCTCTGCATTTTCCCTCTAGCTGAGATTTTCCAGATGTGCAGAAGCAGAGTTCTAAGATTATGCTGAAATCTACAACATCAATTTCTCTCTAGCTGACATTTTCCAGATGTGAGGAAGCAGAGTTCCAGGATTATGCTGAAATCAGCCTCTGCATTTTCTCTCTAGCTGATATTTTCCAGATGTGCAGAAGCAGAGTTCTAAGATTATGCTGAAATCTACAACATCAATTTCTCTCTAGCTGCCATTTTCCAGATGTGCAGAAGCAGAGTTCAAACATTATACTGAAATCTACCACTTCAATTTCTCTCTAGCTCACATTTGCCAGATGTGCAGAAGCAGAGTTCTAGGATTATTCTGAAATCTGCCTTGCAATTTTTCTCCAGGTGACATTTTCCAGATGTGCAGAAGCAGAGTTCAAACATTATGCTGAAATCTAACACGTCAATTTCTCTCTTGCTGACATTTTCCAGAGTTGCAGAAGAAGAGTTCCAGGGTTATGCTGAAATCTGCCTCTGCGTTTTTCCTCTAGCTGACATTTTCCAGATGTGAAAAAGCAGAGTTCAAAGATTATGCTGAAATCTACAACTTCAATTTCTCTCTAGCTTACATTTTCCAGATGTGCAGAAGCAGAGTTCCAGGATTATGCTGAAATCTGCCTCTGCATTTTCTCTCTAGCTGACATTTTCCAGATGTGCAGAAGCAGAGTTCAAAGGTTATGCTGAAATCTACCACATCAATTTCTCTCTATCTGACATTTTCCAGATGTGCAGAAGCAGAGGTCCAGGATTGTGCTGAAAACCACAACATCAATTTCTCTCTAGCTGACTTTCCCAGATGTGCAGAAGCAGAGGTCCAGTATTATGCTGAAATCTGCCTTGCAATTTCTCTCTATCTGACTTTTCCAGATGTGCAGGAGTGTTCCAGGATTATGCTGAAATCTACATCAATTTCTCTCTAGCTGACATTTTCCAGATGTGCAGATGCAGATTTCCAGGTGTATGCTGAAACCTGCCTTACAATTTCTCTCTAGCTGACATTTTCCAGATGTGTAGAAGCAGAGTTCCAGCTGTGTGCTGAAACCTGCCTTACAATTTCTCTCTAGCTGACTTTTCCAGATGTGCAGAAGATGAGTTCAAAGATTATGGTGAAATCTGCCACATCAATTTCTGTCTAGCTGACATTTGCCAGATGTGCAGAAGTAGAGTTCAAGGATTATGCTGAAATCTGCCTTGCAAGTTTTCTCAAGCTGACATTTTCCATATGTACAGAATCAGAGTTCCTGGTGTATGCTGAAATCTGCCTTGCAATTTCTCTCTAGCTGACTTTTCCAGATGTGCAGAAGCAGAGTTCAAAGATTATGCTGAAATCTAACACATCAATTTCTCTCTTGCTGACATTTTCCAGATGTGCAGAAGCAGAGTTCCAGGATTATGCTGAAATCTGCCTCTGCATTTTCCCTCTAGCTTACATTTTCCAGATGTGCAGAAGCTGAGTTCAAAGATTATGGTGAAATCTACCACATCAATTTCTCTCTAGCTGACATTTTCCAGATGTGCAGAAGCAGAGTTCCAGTATTATGCTGAAATATACAACTTCAATTTGTCTCTAGCTGACATTTTCCAGATGTGCAGAAGCAGAGTTCTAAGATTATGCTGAAATCTACAACATCAATTTTTCTCTAGCTGACATTTTCCAGATGTGCGGAAGCAGAGTTCCATGATTATGCTGAAATCTGCCTCTGCATTTTCCCTCTAGCTGACATTTTCCAGATGTGAGGAAGCAGAGTTCCAGGGTTATGCTGAAATCAGCCTCTGCATTTTCTCTCTAGCTGACATTTTCCAGATGTGCAGAAGCAGAGTTCAAAGATTATGCTGAAATCTACCACATCAATTTCTCTCTATCTGACATTTTCCAGATGTGCAGAAGCAGAGTTCCAAGATTGTACTGAAAACCACAACATCAATTTCTCTCTAGTTGACTTTCACAGATGTGCAGAAGCAGAGGTACAGTATTATGCTGAAATCTGCCTTGCAATTTCTCTCTAGCTGACTTTTCCAGATGTGCAGGAGTGTTCCAGGATTATGCTGAAATCTACATCAATTTCTCTCTAGCTGACATTTTCCATATGTGCAGATGCAGATTTCCAGGTGTATGCTGAAACCTGCCTTACAATTTCTCTCTAGCTGACATTTTCCAGATGTGTAGAAGCAGAGTTCCAGCTGTGTGCTGAAACCTGCCTTACAATTTCTCTCTAGCTGACTTTTCCAGATGTGCAGAAGATGAGTTCAAAGATTATGGTGAAATCTGCCACATCAATTTCTGTCTAGCTGACATTTGCCAGATGTGCAGAAGTAGAGTTCAAGGATTATGCTGAAATCTGCCTTGCAAGTTTTCTCAAGCTGACATTTTCCATATGTACAGAATCAGAGTTCCTGGTGTATGCTGAAATCTGCCTTGCAATTTCTCTCTTGCTGACTTTTCCAGATGTGCAGAAGCAGAGTTCCAGGATTATGCTGAAATCTGCCTCTGCATTTTCCCTCTAGCTTACATTTTCCAGATGTGCAGAAGCTGAGTTCAAAGATTATGGTGAAATCTACCACATCAATTTCTCTCTAGCTGACATTTTCCAGATGTGCAGAAGCTGAGTTCAAAGATTATGGTGAAATCTACACATCAATTTCTCTCTAGCTGACATTTTCCAGATGTGCGGAAGCAGAGTTCTAAGATTATGCTGAAATCTACAACATCAATTTTTCTCTAGCTGACATTTTCCAGATGTGCGGAAGCAGAGTTCCATGATTATGCTGAAATCTGCCTCTGCATTTTCCCTCTAGCTGACATTTTCCAGATGTGAGGAAGCAGAGTTCCAGGATTATGCTGAAATCAGCCTCTGCATTTTCTCTCCAGGTGACATTTTCCAGATGTGTAGAAGCAGAGTTCAAACATTATGCTGAAATCTAACACATCAATTTCTCTCTTGCTGACATTTTCCAGAGTTGCAGAAGCAGAGTTCCAGGGTTATGCTGAAATCAGCCTCTGCATTTTCTCTCTAGCTGACATTTTCCAGATGTGCAGAAGCAGAGTTCAAAGATTATGCTGAAATCTACCACATCAATTTCTCTCTATCTGACATTTTCCAGATGTGCAGAAGCAGAGTTCCAGGATTGTGCTGAAAACCACAACATCAATTTCTCTCTAGCTGACTTTCCCAGATGTGCAGAAGCAGAGGTCCAGTATTATGCTGAAATCTGCCTCTGCAGTTTCCCTCTAGCTGCCATTTTCCAGATGTGCAGAAGCAGAGTTCCAGGATTATGCTGAAATCTGCCTCTGCATTTTCCCTCTAGCTGACATTTTCCAGATGTGCAGAAGCTGAGTTCAAAGATTATGGTGAAATCTACCACATCAATTTCTCTCTAGCTGACATTTTCCAGATGTGCAGAAGCTGAGTTCAAAGATTATGGTGAAATCTACCACATCAATTTCACTCTAGCTGACATTTTCCAGATGTGCAGAAGCAGAGTTCCAGGATTATGCTGAAATATGCAACATCAATTTCTCTCTAACTGACATTTTCCAGATGTGTAGAACCAGAGATCCAGGATTATGCTGAAATCTGCCTTGCAATTTGTCTCCAAGTGAAATTTTCCAGATGTGGAGAAGCAGAGTTCAAAGATTATGCTGAAATCTACCACATCAATTTCTCTCTAGCTGACATTTTCCAGATGTGCAGAAGCAGACTTCCAGGATTATGCTGAAATCTGCCTCTGCATTTTCTCTCTAGCTGACATTTTCCACATGTGCAGAAGCAGAGTTCCAAGATTATGCTGAAATCTGCCTTGCAATTTCTCTCTTGCTGACATTTGCCAGATGTGCAGAAGCAGAGTTCCAGGATTATTTTGAAATCTGCCTTGCAATTTTTCTCCAGGTGACATTTTCCAGATGTGCAGAAGCAGAGTTCAAACATGCTGAAATCTAACACATCAATTTCTCTCTTGCTGACATTTTCCAGAGTTGCAGAAGCAGAGTTCCAGGATTATGCTGAAATCAGCTTCTGCATTTTCTCTCTAGCTGACATTTTCCAGATGTGCAGAAGCAGAGTTCTAAGATTATACTGAAATCTACAACTTCAATTTCTCTCTAGCTGACATTTTCCAGATGTGCAGAAGCAGAGTTCTAAGATTATGCTGAAATCTACAACATCAATTTCTCTCTAGCTTACATTTTCCAGATGTGCAGAAGCAGAGTTCCATGATTATGCTGAAATCTGCCTCTGCATTTTCCCTCTAGCTGAGATTTTCCAGATGTGCAGAAGCAGAGTTCTAAGATTATGCTGAAATCTACAACATCAATTTCTCTCTAGCTGACATTTTCCAGATGTGAGGAAGCAGAGTTCCAGGATTATGCTGAAATCAGCCTCTGCATTTTCTCTCTAGCTGACATATTCCAGATGTGCAGAAGCAGAGTTCTAAGATTATGCTGAAATCTACAACATCAATTTCTCTCTAGCTGCCATTTTCCAGATGTGCAGAAGCAGAGTTCAAACATTATACTGAAATCTACCACTTCAATTTCTCTCTAGCTCACATTTGCCAGATGTGCAGAAGCAGAGTTCTAGGATTATTCTGAAATCTGCCTTGCAATTTTTCTCCAGGTGACATTTTCCAGATGTGCAGAAGCAGAGTTCAAACATTATGCTGAAATCTAACACGTCAATTTCTCTCTTGCTGACATTTTCCAGAGTTGCAGAAGAAGAGTTCCAGGGTTATGCTGAAATCTGCCTCTGCGTTTTCCCTCTAGCTGACATTTTCCAGATGTGAAAAAGCAGAGTTCAAAGATTATGCTGAAATCTACAACTTCAATTTCTCTCTAGCTTACATTTTCCAGATGTGCAGAAGCAGAGTTCCAGGATTATGCTGAAATCTGCCTCTGCATTTTCTCTCTAGCTGACATTTTCCACATGTGCAGAAGCAGAGTTCAAAGATTATGCTGAAATCTACCACATCAATTTCTCTCTATCTGACATTTTCCAGATGTGCAGAAGCAGAGGTCCAGGATTGTGCTGAAAACCACAACATCAATTTCTCTCTAGCTGACTTTCCCAGATGTGCAGAAGCAGAGGTCCAGTATTATGCTGAAATCTGCCTTGCAATTTCTCTCTAGCTGACTTTTCCAGATGTGCAGGAGTGTTCCAGGATTATGCTGAAATCTACATCAATTTCTCTCTAGCTGACATTTTCCAGATGTGCAGATACAGATTTCCAGGTGTATGCTGAAACCTGCCTTAGAATTTCTCTCTAGCTGACATTTTCCAGATGTGTAGAAGCAGAGTTCCAGCTGTGTGCTGAAACCTGCCTTACAATTTCTCTCTAGCTGACTTTTCCAGATGTGCAGAAGATGAGTTCAAAGATTATGGTGAAATCTGCCACATCAATTTCTGTCTAGCTGACATTTGCCAGATGTGCAGAAGTAGAGTTCAAGGATTATGCTGAAATCTGCCTTGCAAGTTTTCTCAAGCTGACATTTTCCATATGTACAGAATCAGAGTTCCTGGTGTATGCTGAAATCTGCCTTGCAATTTCTCTCTAGCTGACTTTTCCAGATGTGCAGAAGCAGAGTTCAAAGATTATGCTGAAATCTAACACATCAATTTCTCTCTTGCTGACATTTTCCAGATGTGCAGAAGCAGAGTTCCAGGATTATGCTGAAATCTGCCTCTGCATTTCCCCACTAGCTGACATTTTCCAGATGTGCAGAAGCTGAGTTCAAAGATTATGGTGAAATCTACCACATCAATTTCTCTCTAGCTGACATTTTCCAGATGTGCAGAAGCTGAGTTCAAAGATTATGGTGAAATCTACACATCAATTTCTCTCTAGCTGACATTTGCCAGATGTGCAGAAGCAGAGTTCCAGGATTATGCTGAAATATACAACTTCAATTTCTCTCTAGCTGACATTTTCCAGATGTGCAGAAGCAGAGTTCTAAGATTATGCTGAAATCTACAACATCAATTTTTCTCTAGCTGACATTTTCCAGATGTGCAGAAGCTGAGTTCAAAGATTATGGTGAAATCTACCACATCAATTTCTCTCTAGCTGACATTTTCCAGATGTGCAGAAGCTGAGTTCAAAGATTATGGTGAAATCTACACATCAATTTCTCTCTAGCTGACATTTTCCAGATGTGCGGAAGCAGAGTTCTAAGATTATGCTGAAATCTACAACATCAATTTTTCTCTAGCTGACATTTTCCAGATGTGCGGAAGCAGAGTTCCATGATTATGCTGAAATCTGCCTCTGCATTTTCCCTCTAGCTGACATTTTCCAGATGTGAGGAAGCAGAGTTCCAGGATTATGCTGAAATCAGCCTCTGCATTTTCTCTCCAGGTGACATTTTCCAGATGTGCAGAAGCAGAGTTCAAACATTATGCTGAAATCTAACACGTCAATTTCTCTCTTGCTGACATTTTCCAGAGTTGCAGAAGAAGAGTTCCAGGGTTATGCTGAAATCTGCCTCTGCGTTTTTCCTCTAGCTGACATTTTCCAGATGTGAAAAAGCAGAGTTCAAAGATTATGCTGAAATCTACAACTTCAATTTCTCTCTAGCTTACATTTTCCAGATGTGCAGAAGCAGAGTTCCAGGATTATGCTGAAATCTGCCTCTGCATTTTCTCTCTAGCTGACATTTTCCACATGTGCAGAAGCAGAGTTCAAAGATTATGCTGAAATCTACCACATCAATTTCTCTCTATCTGACATTTTCCAGATGTGCAGAAGCAGAGGTCCAGGATTGTGCTGAAAACCACAACATCAATTTCTCTCTAGCTGACTTTCCCAGATGTGCAGAAGCAGAGGTCCAGTATTATGCTGAAATCTGCCTTGCAATTTCTCTCTAGCTGACTTTTCCAGATGTGCAGGAGTGTTCCAGGATTATGCTGAAATCTACATCAATTTCTCTCTAGCTGACATTTTCCAGATGTGCAGATACAGATTTCCAGGTGTATGCTGAAACCTGCCTTAGAATTTCTCTCTAGCTGACATTTTCCAGATGTGTAGAAGCAGAGTTCCAGCTGTGTGCTGAAACCTGCCTTACAATTTCTCTCTAGCTGACTTTTCCAGATGTGCAGAAGATGAGTTCAAAGATTATGGTGAAATCTGCCACATCAATTTCTGTCTAGCTGACATTTGCCAGATGTGCAGAAGTAGAGTTCAAGGATTATGCTGAAATCTGCCTTGCAAGTTTTCTCAAGCTGACATTTTCCATATGTACAGAATCAGAGTTCCTGGTGTATGCTGAAATCTGCCTTGCAATTTCTCTCTAGCTGACTTTTCCAGATGTGCAGAAGCAGAGTTCAAAAATTATGCTGAAATCTAACACATCAATTTCTCTCTTGCTGACATTTTCCAGATGTGCAGAAGCAGAGTTCCAGGATTATGCTGAAATCTGCCTCTGCATTTCCCCACTAGCTGACATTTTCCAGATGTGCAGAAGCTGAGTTCAAAGATTATGGTGAAATCTACCACATCAATTTCTCTCTAGCTGACATTTTCCAGATGTGCAGAAGCTGAGTTCAAAGATTATGGTGAAATCTACACATCAATTTCTCTCTAGCTGACATTTGCCAGATGTGCAGAAGCAGAGTTCCAGGATTATGCTGAAATATACAACTTCAATTTCTCTCTAGCTGACATTTTCCAGATGTGCAGAAGCAGAGTTCTAAGATTATGCTGAAATCTACAACATCAATTTTTCTCTAGCTGACATTTTCCAGATGTGCGGAAGCAGAGTTCCATGATTATGCTGAAATCTGCCTCTGCATTTTCCCTCTAGCTGACATTTTCCAGATGTGAGGAAGCAGAGTTCCAGGGTTATGCTGAAATCAGCCTCTGCATTTTCTCTCTAGCTGACATTTTCCAGATGTGCAGAAGCAGAGTTCAAAGATTATGCTGAAATCTACCACATCAATTTCTCTCTATCTGACATTTTCCAGATGTGCAGAAGCAGAGTTCCAAGATTGTACTGAAAACCACAACATCAATTTCTCTCTAGTTGACTTTCACAGATGTGCAGAAGCAGAGGTCCAGTATTATGCTGAAATCTGCCTTGCAATTTCTCTCTAGCTGACTTTTCCAGATGTGCAGGAGTGTTCCAGGATTATGCTGAAATCTACATCAATTTCTCTCTAGCTGACATTTTCCAGATGTGCAGATGCAGATTTCCAGGTGTATGCTGAAACCTGCCTTACAATTTCTCTCTAGCTGACATTTTCCAGATGTGTAGAAGCAGAGTTCCAGCTGTGTGCTGAAACCTGCCTTACAATTTCTCTCTAGCTGACTTTTCCAGATGTGCAGAAGATGAGTTCAAAGATTATGGTGAAATCTGCCACATCAATTTCTGTCTAGCTGACATTTGCCAGATGTGCAGAAGTAGAGTTCAAGGATTATGCTGAAATCTGCCTTGCAAGTTTTCTCAAGCTGACATTTTCCATATGTACAGAATCAGAGTTCCTGGTGTATGCTGAAATCTGCCTTGCAATTTCTCTCTAGCTGACTTTTCCAGATGTGCAGAAGCAGAGTTCAAAGATTATGCTGAAATCTAACACATCAATTTCTCTCTTGCTGACATTTTCCAGATGTGCAGAAGCAGAGTTCCAGGATTATGCTGAAATCTGCCTCTGCATTTTCCCTCTAGCTTACATTTTCCAGATGTGCAGAAGCTGAGTTCAAAGATTATGGTGAAATCAGCCTCTGCATTTTCTCTCTAGCTGACATTTTCCAGATGTGCAGAAGCAGAGTTCCAGTATTATGCTGAAATATACAACTTCAATTTCTCTCTAGCTGACATTTTCCAGATGTGCAGAAGCAGAGTTCTAAGATTATGCTGAAATCTACAACATCAATTTTTCTCTAGCTGACATTTTCCAGATGTGCGGAAGCAGAGTTCCATGATTATGCTGAAATCTGCCTCTGCATTTTCCCTCTAGCTGACATTTTCCAGATGTGAGGAAGCAGAGTTCCAGGGTTATGCTGAAATCAGCCTCTGCATTTTCTCTCTAGCTGACATTTTCCAGATGTGCAGAAGCAGAGTTCATAGATTATGCTGAAATCTACCACATCAATTTCTCTCTATCTGACATTTTCCAGATGTGCAGAAGCAGAGTTCCAGGATTATGGTGAAATCTACCACATCAATTTCTCTCTAGCTGACATTTTCCAGATGTGCAGAAGCAGACTTCCAGGATTATGCTGAAATCTGCCTCTGCATTTTCTCTCTAGCTGACATTTTCCAGATGTGCAGAAGCAGAGTTCCAGTATTATGCTGAAATATACAACATCAATTTCTCTCTAACTGACATTTTCCAGATGTGTAGAACCAGAGATCCAGGATTATGCTGAAATCTGCCTTGCAATTTGTCTCCAAGTGAAATTTTCCAGATGTGGAGAAGCAGAGTTCAAAGATTATGCTGAAATCTACCACATCAATTTCTCTCTAGCTGACATTTTCCAGATGTGCAGAAGCAGACTTCCAGGATTATGCTGAAATCTGCCTCTGCATTTTCTCTCTAGGTGACATTTTCCAGATGTGCAGAAGCAGAGTTCCAAGATTATGCTGAAATCTGCCTTGCAATTTCTCTCTAGCTGACATTTGCCAGATGTGCAGAAGCAGAGTTCCAGGATTATGCTGAAATCTGCCTTGCAATTTTTCTCCAGGTGACATTTTCCAGATGTGCAGAAGCAGAGTTGATGCTGAAATCTAACACATCAATTTCTCTCTTGCTGACATTTTCCAGAGTTGCAGAAGCAGAGTTCCAGGATTATGCTGAAATCAGCCTCTGCATTTTCTCTCTAGCTGACATTTTCCAGATGTGCAGAAGCAGAGTTCTAAGATTATGCTGAAAACCACAACATCAATTTCTCTCTAGCTGACTTTCCCAGATGTGCAGAAGCAGAGGTCCAGTATTATGCTGAAATCTGCCTCTGCAGTTTCCCTCTAGCTGCCATTTTCCAGATGTGCAGAAGCAGAGTTCAAACATTATGCTGAAATCTACAACATCAATTTCTCTCTAGCTAACATTTTCCAGATGTGCAGAAGCAGAGTTCAAGGATTATGCTGAAATCTACCACTTCAATTTCTCTCTAGCTCACAATTGCCAGATGTGCAGAAGCAGAGTTCCAGGATTATGCTGAAATCTGCCTTGCAATTTTTCTCCAGGTGACATTTTCCAGATGTGCAGAAGCAGAGTTCAAACATGCTGAAATCTAACACATCAATTTCTCTCTTGCTGACATTTTCCAGAGTTGCAGAAGCAGAGTTCAAACATGCTGAAATCTACAACATCAATTTCTCTCTAGCTTACATTTTCCAGATGTGCAGAAGCAGAGTTCCATGATTATGCTGAAATCTGCCTCTGCATTTTCCCTCTAGCTGACATTTTCCAGATGTGAGGAAGCAGAGTTCCAGGATTATGCTGAAATCAGCCTCTGCATTTTCTCTCTAGCTGACATTTTCCAGATGTGCAGAAGCAGAGTTCCAGGATTATGCTGAAATCTACAACATCAATTTCTCTCTAGCTACCATTTTCCAGATGTGCAGAAGCAGAGTTCAAACATTATGCTGAAATCTACCACTTCAATTTCTCTCTAGCTGACATTTTCCAGAGTTGCAGAAGAAGAGTTCCAGGGTTATGCTGAAATCTGTCTCTGCGTTTTTCCTCTAGCTGACATTTTCCAGATGTGCAGAAGCAGAGTTCCAAGATTATGCTGAAATCTGCCTCTGCATTTTACCTCTAGCTGACATTTTCCAGATGTGCAGAAGCAGAGGTCCAGTATTATGCTGAAATCTGCCTCTGCAGTTTCCCTCTAGCTGCCATTTTCCAGATGTGCAGAAGCAGAGTTCAAACATTATGCTGAAATCTACAACATCAATTTCTCTCTAGCTCACATTTGCCAGATGTGCAGAAGCAGAGTTCCAGGATTATGCTGAAATCTGCCTTGCAATTTTTCTCCAGGTGACATTTTCCAGATGTGCAGAAGCAGAGTTCAATCATGCTGAAATCTAACACATCAATTTCTCTCTTGCTGACATTTTCCAGAGTTGCAGAAGCAGAGTTCCAGGATTATGCTGAAATCAGCTTCTGCATTTTCTCTCTAGCTGACATTTTCCAGATGTGCAGAAGCAGAGTTCTAAGATTATGCTGAAATCAGCCTCTGCATTTTCTCTCTAGCTGACATTTTCCAGATGTGCAGAAGCAGAGTTCTAAGATTATGCTGAAATCTACAACATCAATTTCTCTCTAGCTGCCATTTTCCAGATGTGCAGAAGCAGAGTTCAAACATTATGCTGAAATCTACCACTTCAATTTCTCTCTAGCTGACATTTTCCAGAGTTGCAGAAGAAGAGTTCCAGGGTTATGCTGAAATCTGCATCTGCGTTTTTCCTCTAGCTGACATTTTCCAGATGTGAAAAAGCAGAGTTCAAAGATTATGCTGAAATCTACAACTTCAATTTCTCTCTAGCTTACATTTTCCAGATGTGCAGAAGCAGAGTTCCAGGATTATGCTGAAATCTGCCTCTGCATTTTCTCTCTAGCTGACATTTTCCACATGTGCAGAAGCAGAGTTCAAAGATTATGCTGAAATCTACCACATCAATTTCTCTCTATCTGACATTTTCCAGATGTGCAGAAGCAGAGGTCCAGGATTGTGCTGAAAACCACAACATCAATTTCTCTCTAGCTGACTTTCCCAGATGTGCAGAAGCAGAGGTCCAGTATTATGCTGAAATCTGCCTTGCAATTTCTCTCTAGCTGACTTTTCCAGATGTGCAGGAGTGTTCCAGGGTTATGCTGAAATCTACATCAATTTCTCTCTAGCTGACATTTTCCAGATGTGTAGAAGCAGAGTTCCAGCTGTGTGCTGAAACCTGCCTTACAATTTCTCTCTAGCTGACTTTTCCAGATGTGCAGCAGCTGAGTTCAAAGATTATGGTGAAATCTACCACATCAATTTCACTCTAGCTGACATTTGCCAGATGTGCAGAAGCAGAGTTCCAGGATTATGCTGAAATATGCAACATCAATTTCTCTCTAACTGACATTTTCCAGATGTGTAGAACCAGAGATCCAGGATTATGCTGAAATCTGCCTTGCAATTTGTCTCCAAGTGAAATTTTCCAGATGTGGAGAAGCAGAGTTCAAAGATTATGCTGAAATTTACCACATCAATTTCTCTCTAGCTGACATTTTCCAGATGTGCAGAAGCAGACTTCCAGGATTATGCTGAAATCTGCCTCTGCATTTTCTCTCTAGCTGACATTTTCCACATGTGCAGAAGCAGAGTTCCAGGATTATTCTGAAATCTGCCTTGCAATTTTTCTCCAGGTGACATTTTCCAGATGTGCGGAAGCAGAGTTCAAACATGCTGAAATCTAACACATCAATTTCTCTCTTGCTGACATTTTCCAGATGTGCAGAAGCAGAGTTCTAAGATTATGCTGAAAACCACAACATCAATTTCTCTCTAGCTGACTTTCCCAGATGTGCAGAAGCAGAGGTCCAGTATTATGCTGAAATCTGCCTCTGCAGTTTCCCTCTAGCTGCCATTTTCCAGATGTGCAGAAGCAGAGTTCAAACATTATGCTGAAATCTACAACATCAATTTCTCTCTAGCTAACATTTTCCAGATGTGCAGAAGCAGAGTTCAAGGATTATGCTGAAATCTACCACTTCAATTTCTCTCTAGCTCACAATTGCCAGATGTGCAGAAGCAGAGTTCCAGGATTATGCTGAAATCTGCCTTGCAATTTTTCTCCAGGTGACATTTTCCAGATGTGCAGAAGCAGAGTTCAAACATGCTGAAATCTAACACATCAATTTCTCTCTTGCTGACATTTTCCAGAGTTGCAGAAGCAGAGTTCAAACATGCTGAAATCTACAACATCAATTTCTCTCTAGCTTACATTTTCCAGATGTGCAGAAGCAGAGTTCCATGATTATGCTGAAATCTGCCTCTGCATTTTCCCTCTAGCTGACATTTTCCAGATGTGAGGAAGCAGAGTTCCAGGATTATGCTGAAATCAGCCTCTGCATTTTCTCTCTAGCTGACATTTTCCAGATGTGCAGAAGCAGAGTTCTAAGATTATGCTGAAATCTACAACATCAATTTCTCTCTAGCTAACATTTTCCAGATGTGCAGAAGCAGAGTTCAAGGATTATGCTGAAATCTACCACTTCAATTTCTCTCTAGCTCACAATTGCCAGATGTGCAGAAGCAGAGTTCCAGGATTATGCTGAAATCTGCCTTGCAATTTTTCTCCAGGTGACATTTTCCAGATGTGCAGAAGCAGAGTTCAAACATGCTGAAATCTAACACATCAATTTCTCTCTTGCTGACATTTTCCAGAGTTGCAGAAGCAGAGTTCAAACATGCTGAAATCTACAACATCAATTTCTCTCTAGCTTACATTTTCCAGATGTGCAGAAGCAGAGTTCCATGATTATGCTGAAATCTGCCTCTGCATTTTCCCTCTAGCTGACATTTTCCAGATGTGAGGAAGCAGAGTTCCAGGATTATGCTGAAATCAGCCTCTGCATTTTCTCTCTAGCTGACATTTTCCAGATGTGCAGAAGCAGAGTTCTAAGATTATGCTGAAATCTACAACATCAATTTCTCTCTAGCTACCATTTTCCAGATGTGCAGAAGCAGAGTTCAAACATTATGCTGAAATCTACCACTTCAATTTCTCTCTAGCTGACATTTTCCAGAGTTGCAGAAGAAGAGTTCCAGGGTTATGCTGAAATCTGTCTCTGCGTTTTTCCTCTAGCTGACATTTTCCAGATGTGCAGAAGCAGAGTTCCAAGATTATGCTGAAATCTGCCTCTGCATTTTACCTCTAGCTGACATTTTCCAGATGTGCAGAAGCAGAGGTCCAGTATTATGCTGAAATCTGCCTCTGCAGTTTCCCTCTAGCTGCCATTTTCCAGATGTGCAGAAGCAGAGTTCAAACATTATGCTGAAATCTACAACATCAATTTCTCTCTAGCTAACATTTTCCAGATGTGCAGAGGCAGAGTTCAAGGATTATGCTGAAATCTACCACTTCAATTTCTCTCTAGCTCACATTTGCCAGATGTGCAGAAGCAGAGTTCCAGGATTATGCTGAAATCTGCCTTGCAATTTTTCTCCAGGTGACATTTTCCAGATGTGCAGAAGCAGAGTTCAATCATGCTGAAATCTAACACATCAATTTCTCTCTTGCTGACATTTTCCAGAGTTGCAGAAGCAGAGTTCCAGGATTATGCTGAAATCAGCTTCTGCATTTTCTCTCTAGCTGACATTTTCCAGATGTGCAGAAGCAGAGTTCCAGGATTATACTGAAATCTGCCTTGCAATTTTTCTCCAGGTGACATTTTCCAGATGTGCAGAAGCAGAGTTCAAACATTATGCTGAAATCTGCCTCTGCATTTTACCTCTAGCTGACATTTTCCAGATGTGCAGAAGCAGAGGTCCAGTATTATGCTGAAATCTGCCTCTGCAGTTTCCCTCTAGCTGCCATTTTCCAGATGTGCAGAAGCAGAGTTCAAACATTATGCTGAAATCTACAACATCAATTTCTCTCTAGCTAACATTTTCCAGATGTGCAGAAGCAGAGTTCAAGGATTATGCTGAAATCTACCACTTCAATTTCTCTCTAGCTCACATTTGCCAGATGTGCAGAAGCAGAGTTCCAGGATTATGCTGAAATCTGCCTTGCAATTTTTCTCCAGGTGACATTTTCCAGATGTGCAGAAGCAGAGTTCAATCATGCTGGAATCTAACACATCAATTTCTCTCTTGCTGACATTTTCCAGAGTTGCAGAAGCAGAGTTCCAGGATTATGCTGAAATCAGCTTCTGCATTTTCTCTCTAGCTGACATTTTCCAGATGTGCAGAAGCAGAGTTCTAAGGTTATGCTGAAATCTACAACATCAATTTCTCTCTAGCTTACATTTTCCAGATGTGCAGAAGCAGAGTTCCATGATTATGCTGAAATCTGCCTCTGCATTTTCCCTCTAGCTGACATTTTCCAGATGTGAGGAAGCAGAGTTCCAGGATTATGCTGAAATCAGCCTCTGCATTTTCTCTCTAGCTGACATTTTCCAGATGTGCAGAAGCAGAGTTCTAAGATTATGCTGAAATCTACAACATCAATTTCTCTCTAGCTGCCATTTTCCAGATGTGCAGAAGCAGAGTTCAAACATTATGCTGAAATCTACCACTTCAATTTCTCTCTAGCTGACATTTTCCAGAGTTGCAGAAGAAGAGTTCCAGGGTTATGCTGAAATCTGCATCTGCGTTTTTCCTCTAGCTGACATTTTCCAGATGTGAAAAAGCAGAGTTCAAAGATTATGCTGAAATCTACAACTTCAATTTCTCTCTAGCTTACATTTTCCAGATGTGCAGAAGCAGAGTTCAAGGATTATGCTGAAATCTGCCTCTGCATTTTCTCTCTAGCTGACATTTTCCACATGTGCAGAAGCAGAGTTCAAAGATTATGCTGAAATCTACAACATCAATTTCTCTCTAGCTGACATTTTCCAGATGTGAGGAAGCAGAGTTCCAGGATTATGCTGAAATCAGCCTCTGCATTTTCTCTCTAGCTGACATTTTCCAGATGTGCAGAAGCAGAGTTCTAAGATTATGCTGAAATCTACAACATCAATTTCTCTCTAGCTACCATTTTCCAGATGTGCAGAAGCAGAGTTCAAACATTATGCTGAAATCTACCACTTCAATTTCTCTCTAGCTGACATTTTCCAGAGTTGCAGAAGAAGAGTTCCAGGGTTATGCTGAAATCTGTCTCTGCGTTTTTCCTCTAGCTGACATTTTCCAGATGTGCAGAAGCAGAGTTCCAAGATTATGCTGAAATCTGCCTCTGCATTTTACCTCTAGCTGACATTTTCCAGATGTGCAGAAGCAGAGGTCCAGTATTATGCTGAAATCTGCCTCTGCAGTTTCCCTCTAGCTGCCATTTTCCAGATGTGCAGAAGCAGAGTTCAAACATTATGCTGAAATCTACAACATCAATTTCTCTCTAGCTAACATTTTCCAGATGTGCAGAGGCAGAGTTCAAGGATTATGCTGAAATCTACCACTTCAATTTCTCTCTAGCTCACATTTGCCAGATGTGCAGAAGCAGAGTTCCAGGATTATGCTGAAATCTGCCTTGCAATTTTTCTCCAGGTGACATTTTCCAGATGTGCAGAAGCAGAGTTCAATCATGCTGAAATCTAACACATCAATTTCTCTCTTGCTGACATTTTCCAGAGTTGCAGAAGCAGAGTTCCAGGATTATGCTGAAATCAGCTTCTGCATTTTCTCTCTAGCTGACATTTTCCAGATGTGCAGAAGCAGAGTTCCAGGATTATACTGAAATCTGCCTTGCAATTTTTCTCCAGGTGACATTTTCCAGATGTGCAGAAGCAGAGTTCAAACATTATGCTGAAATCTGCCTCTGCATTTTACCTCTAGCTGACATTTTCCAGATGTGCAGAAGCAGAGGTCCAGTATTATGCTGAAATCTGCCTCTGCAGTTTCCCTCTAGCTGCCATTTTCCAGATGTGCAGAAGCAGAGTTCAAACATTATGCTGAAATCTACAACATCAATTTCTCTCTAGCTAACATTTTCCAGATGTGCAGAAGCAGAGTTCAAGGATTATGCTGAAATCTACCACTTCAATTTCTCTCTAGCTCACATTTGCCAGATGTGCAGAAGCAGAGTTCCAGGATTATGCTGAAATCTGCCTTGCAATTTTTCTCCAGGTGACATTTTCCAGATGTGCAGAAGCAGAGTTCAATCATGCTGGAATCTAACACATCAATTTCTCTCTTGCTGACATTTTCCAGAGTTGCAGAAGCAGAGTTCCAGGATTATGCTGAAATCAGCTTCTGCATTTTCTCTCTAGCTGACATTTTCCAGATGTGCAGAAGCAGAGTTCTAAGGTTATGCTGAAATCTACAACATCAATTTCTCTCTAGCTTACATTTTCCAGATGTGCAGAAGCAGAGTTCCATGATTATGCTGAAATCTGCCTCTGCATTTTCCCTCTAGCTGACATTTTCCAGATGTGAGGAAGCAGAGTTCCAGGATTATGCTGAAATCAGCCTCTGCATTTTCTCTCTAGCTGACATTTTCCAGATGTGCAGAAGCAGAGTTCTAAGATTATGCTGAAATCTACAACATCAATTTCTCTCTAGCTGCCATTTTCCAGATGTGCAGAAGCAGAGTTCAAACATTATGCTGAAATCTACCACTTCAATTTCTCTCTAGCTGACATTTTCCAGAGTTGCAGAAGAAGAGTTCCAGGGTTATGCTGAAATCTGCATCTGCGTTTTTCCTCTAGCTGACATTTTCCAGATGTGAAAAAGCAGAGTTCAAAGATTATGCTGAAATCTACAACTTCAATTTCTCTCTAGCTTACATTTTCCAGATGTGCAGAAGCAGAGTTCAAGGATTATGCTGAAATCTGCCTCTGCATTTTCTCTCTAGCTGACATTTTCCACATGTGCAGAAGCAGAGTTCAAAGATTATGCTGAAATCTACCACATCAATTTCTCTCTATCTGACATTTTCCAGATGTGCAGAAGCAGAGGTCCAGGATTGTGCTGAAAACCACAACATCAATTTCTCTCTAGCTGACTTTCCCAGATGTGCAGAAGCAGAGGTCCAGTATTATGCTGAAATCTGCCTTGCAATTTCTCTCTAGCTGACTTTTCCAGATGTGCAGGACTGTTCCAGGGTTATGCTGAAATCTACATCAATTTCTCTCTAGCTGACATTTTCCAGATGTGTAGAAGCAGAGTTCCAGCTGTGTGCTGAAACCTGCCTTACAATTTCTCTCTAGCTGACTTTTCCAGATGTGCAGCAGCTGAGTTCAAAGATTATGGTGAAATCTACCACATCAATTTCACTCTAGCTGACATTTGCCAGATGTGCAGAAGCAGAGTTCCAGGATTATGCTGAAATATGCAACATCAATTTCTCTCTAACTGACATTTTCCAGATGTGTAGAACCAGAGATCCAGGATTATGCTGAAATCTGCCTTGCAATTTGTCTCCAAGTGAAATTTTCCAGATGTGGAGAAGCAGAGTTCAAAGATTATGCTGAAATTTACCACATCAATTTCTCTCTAGCTGACATTTTCCAGATGTGCAGAAGCAGACTTCCAGGATTATGCTGAAATCTGCCTCTGCATTTTCTCTCTAGCTGACATTTTCCACATGTGCAGAAGCAGAGTTCCAGGATTATTCTGAAATCTGCCTTGCAATTTTTCTCCAGGTGACATTTTCCAGATGTGCGGAAGCAGAGTTCAAACATGCTGAAATCTAACACATCAATTTCTCTCTTGCTGACATTTTCCAGATGTGCAGAAGCAGAGTTCAAACATTATGCTGAAATCTACCACTTCAATTTCTCTCTAGCTGACATTTTCCAGAGTTGCAGAAGAAGAGTTCCAGGGTTATGCTGAAATCTGTCTCTGCGTTTTTCCTCTAGCTGACATTTTCCAGATGTGCAGAAGCAGAGTTCTAAGATTATGCTGAAAACCACAACATCAATTTCTCTCTAGCTGACTTTCCCAGATGTGCAGAAGCAGAGGTCCCGTATTATGCTGAAATCTGCCTCTGCAGTTTCCCTCTAGCTGCCATTTTCCAGATGTGCAGAAGCAGAGTTCCAGGATTATTCTGAAATCTGCCTTGCAATTTTTCTCCAGGTGACATTTTCCAGATGTGCAGAAGCAGAGTTGATGCTGAAATCTAACACATCAATTTCTCTCTTGCTGACATTTTCCAGAGTTGCAGAAGCAGAGTTCCAGGATTATGCTGAAATCAGCCTCTGCATTTTCTCTCTAGCTGACATTTTCCAGATGTGCAGAAGCAGAGTTCTAAGATTATGCTGAAAACCACAACATCAATTTCTCTCTAGCTGACTTTCCCAGATGTGCAGAAGCAGAGGTCCAGTATTATGCTGAAATCTGCCTCTGCAGTTTCCCTCTAGCTGCCATTTTCCAGATGTGCAGAAGCAGAGTTCAAACATTATGCTGAAATCTACAACATCAATTTCTCTCTAGCTAACATTTTCCAGATGTGCAGAAGCAGAGTTCAAGGATTATGCTGAAATCTACCACTTCAATTTCTCTCTAGCTCACAATTGCCAGATGTGCAGAAGCAGAGTTCCAGGATTATGCTGAAATCTGCCTTGCAATTTTTCTCCAGGTGACATTTTCCAGATGTGCAGAAGCAGAGTTCAAACATGCTGAAATCTAACACATCAATTTCTCTCTTGCTGACATTTTCCAGAGTTGCAGAAGCAGAGTTCAAACATGCTGAAATCTACAACATCAATTTCTCTCTAGCTTACATTTTCCAGATGTGCAGAAGCAGAGTTCCATGATTATGCTGAAATCTGCCTCTGCATTTTCCCTCTAGCTGACATTTTCCAGATGTGAGGAAGCAGAGTTCCAGGATTATGCTGAAATCAGCCTCTGCATTTTCTCTCTAGCTGACATTTTCCAGATGTGCAGAAGCAGAGTTCTAAGATTATGCTGAAATCTACAACATCAATTTCTCTCTAGCTACCATTTTCCAGATGTGCAGAAGCAGAGTTCCATGATTATGCTGAAATCTGCCTCTGCATTTTCCCTCTAGCTGACATTTTCCAGATGTGAGGAAGCAGAGTTCCAGGATTATGCTGAAATCAGCCTCTGCATTTTCTCTCTAGCTGACATTTTCCAGATGTGCAGAAGCAGAGTTCAAACATTATGCTGAAATCTACCACTTCAATTTCTCTCTAGCTGACATTTTCCAGAGTTGCAGAAGAAGAGTTCCAGGGTTATGCTGAAATCTGTCTCTGCGTTTTTCCTCTAGCTGACA
The DNA here is from genome assembly GCA_023053685.1 of Diadophis punctatus similis. NCBI lineage: Eukaryota > Metazoa > Chordata > Lepidosauria > Squamata > Dipsadidae > Diadophis > Diadophis punctatus. Next base: position 16,053,497 of record JALIGW010000019.1, on the reverse strand, counting down.
TTTTCCAGATGTGCAGAAGCAGAGTTCCAAGATTATGCTGAAATCTGCCTCTGCATTTTACCTCTAGCTGACATTTTCCAGATGTGCAGAAGCAGAGGTCCAGTATTATGCTGAAATCTGCCTCTGCAGTTTCCCTCTAGCTGCCATTTTCCAGATGTGCAGAAGCAGAGTTCAAACATTATGCTGAAATCTACAACATCAATTTCTCTCTAGCTAACATTTTCCAGATGTGCAGAAGCAGAGTTCAAGGATTATGCTGAAATCTACCACTTCAATTTCTCTCTAGCTCACATTTGCCAGATGTGCAGAAGCAGAGTTCCAGGATTATGCTGAAATCTGCCTTGCAATTTTTCTCCAGGTGACATTTTCCAGATGTGCAGAAGCAGAGTTCAATCATGCTGAAATCTAACACATCAATTTCTCTCTTGCTGACATTTTCCAGAGTTGCAGAAGCAGAGTTCCAGGATTATGCTGAAATCAGCTTCTGCATTTTCTCTCTAGCTGACATTTTCCAGATGTGCAGAAGCAGAGTTCTAAGGTTATGCTGAAATCTACAACATCAATTTCTCTCTAGCTTACATTTTCCAGATGTGCAGAAGCAGAGTTCCATGATTATGCTGAAATCTGCCTCTGCATTTTCCCTCTAGCTGACATTTTCCAGATGTGAGGAAGCAGAGTTCCAGGATTATGCTGAAATCAGCCTCTGCATTTTCTCTCTAGCTGACATTTTCCAGATGTGCAGAAGAAGAGTTCTAAGATTATGCTGAAATCTACAACATCAATTTCGCTCTAGCTGCCATTTTCCAGATGTGCAGATGCAGAGTTCCATGATTATGCTGAAATCTGCCTCTGCATTTTCCCTCTAGCTGACATTTTCCAGATGTGCAGAAGCAGAGTTCCAGGATTATGCTGAAATCTGCCTCTGCATTTTCCCTCTAGCTTACATTTTCCAGATGTGTAGAAGCTGAGTTCAAAGATTATGGTGAAATCAGCCTCTGCATTTTCTCTCTAGCTGACATTTTCCAGATGTGCAGAAGCAGAGTTCCAGTATTATGCTGAAATATACAACTTCAATTTCTCTCTAGCTGACATTTTCCAGATGTGCAGAAGCAGAGTTCTAAGATTATGCTGAAATCTACAACATCAATTTTTCTCTAGCTGACATTTTCCAGATGTGCGGAAGCAGAGTTCCATGATTATGCTGAAATCTGCCTCTGCATTTTCCCTCTAGCTGACATTTTCCAGATGTGAGGAAGCAGAGTTCCAGGATTATTCTGAAATCTGCCTTGCAATTTTTCTCCAGGTGACATTTTCCAGATGTGCGGAAGCAGAGTTCAAACATGCTGAAATCTAACACATCAATTTCTCTCTTGCTGACATTTTCCAGATGTGCAGAAGCAGAGTTCAAACATTATGCTGAAATCTACCACTTCAATTTCTCTCTAGCTGACATTTTCCAGAGTTGCAGAAGAAGAGTTCCAGGGTTATGCTGAAATCTGTCTCTGCGTTTTTCCTCTAGCTGACATTTTCCAGATGTGCAGAAGCAGAGTTCCAAGATTATGCTGAAATCTGCCTCTGCATTTTACCTCTAGCTGACATTTTCCAGATGTGCAGAAGCAGAGGTCCAGTATTATGCTGAAATCTGCCTCTGCAGTTTCCCTCTAGCTGCCATTTTCCAGATGTGCAGAAGCAGAGTTCAAACATTATGCTGAAATCTACAACATCAATTTCTCTCTAGCTAACATTTTCCAGATGTGCAGAGGCAGAGTTCAAGGATTATGCTGAAATCTACCACTTCAATTTCTCTCTAGCTCACATTTGCCAGATGTGCAGAAGCAGAGTTCCAGGATTATGCTGAAATCTGCCTTGCAATTTTTCTCCAGGTGACATTTTCCAGATGTGCAGAAGCAGAGTTCAATCATGCTGAAATCTAACACATCAATTTCTCTCTTGCTGACATTTTCCAGAGTTGCAGAAGCAGAGTTCCAGGATTATGCTGAAATCAGCTTCTGCATTTTCTCTCTAGCTGACATTTTCCAGATGTGCAGAAGCAGAGTTCCAGGATTATACTGAAATCTGCCTTGCAATTTTTCTCCAGGTGACATTTTCCAGATGTGCAGAAGCAGAGTTCAAACATTATGCTGAAATCTGCCTCTGCATTTTACCTCTAGCTGACATTTTCCAGATGTGCAGAAGCAGAGGTCCAGTATTATGCTGAAATCTGCCTCTGCAGTTTCCCTCTAGCTGCCATTTTCCAGATGTGCAGAAGCAGAGTTCAAACATTATGCTGAAATCTACAACATCAATTTCTCTCTAGCTAACATTTTCCAGATGTGCAGAAGCAGAGTTCAAGGATTATGCTGAAATCTACCACTTCAATTTCTCTCTAGCTCACATTTGCCAGATGTGCAGAAGCAGAGTTCCAGGATTATGCTGAAATCTGCCTTGCAATTTTTCTCCAGGTGACATTTTCCAGATGTGCAGAAGCAGAGTTCAATCATGCTGAAATCTAACACATCAATTTCTCTCTTGCTGACATTTTCCAGAGTTGCAGAAGCAGAGTTCCAGGATTATGCTGAAATCAGCTTCTGCATTTTCTCTCTAGCTGACATTTTCCAGATGTGCAGAAGCAGAGTTCCAGGATTATACTGAAATCTGCCTTGCAATTTTTCTCCAGGTGACATTTTCCAGATGTGCGGAAGCAGAGTTCAAACATGCTGAAATCTAACACATCAATTTCTCTCTTGCTGACATTTTCCAGATGTGCAGAAGCAGAGTTCAAACATTATGCTGAAATCTACCACTTCAATTTCTCTCTAGCTGACATTTTCCAGAGTTGCAGAAGAAGAGTTCCAGGGTTATGCTGAAATCTGTCTCTGCGTTTTTCCTCTAGCTGACATTTTCCAGATGTGCAGAAGCAGAGTTCCAAGATTATGCTGAAATCTGCCTCTGCATTTTACCTCTAGCTGACATTTTCCAGATGTGCAGAAGCAGAGGTCCAGTATTATGCTGAAATCTGCCTCTGCAGTTTCCCTCTAGCTGCCATTTTCCAGATGTGCAGAAGCAGAGTTCAAACATTATGCTGAAATCTACAACATCAATTTCTCTCTAGCTAACATTTTCCAGATGTGCAGAGGCAGAGTTCAAGGATTATGCTGAAATCTACCACTTCAATTTCTCTCTAGCTCACATTTGCCAGATGTGCAGAAGCAGAGTTCCAGGATTATGCTGAAATCTGCCTTGCAATTTTTCTCCAGGTGACATTTTCCAGATGTGCAGAAGCAGAGTTCAATCATGCTGAAATCTAACACATCAATTTCTCTCTTGCTGACATTTTCCAGAGTTGCAGAAGCAGAGTTCCAGGATTATGCTGAAATCAGCTTCTGCATTTTCTCTCTAGCTGACATTTTCCAGATGTGCAGAAGCAGAGTTCCAGGATTATACTGAAATCTGCCTTGCAATTTTTCTCCAGGTGACATTTTCCAGATGTGCAGAAGCAGAGTTCAAACATTATGCTGAAATCTGCCTCTGCATTTTACCTCTAGCTGACATTTTCCAGATGTGCAGAAGCAGAGGTCCAGTATTATGCTGAAATCTGCCTCTGCAGTTTCCCTCTAGCTGCCATTTTCCAGATGTGCAGAAGCAGAGTTCAAACATTATGCTGAAATCTACAACATCAATTTCTCTCTAGCTAACATTTTCCAGATGTGCAGAAGCAGAGTTCAAGGATTATGCTGAAATCTACCACTTCAATTTCTCTCTAGCTCACATTTGCCAGATGTGCAGAAGCAGAGTTCCAGGATTATGCTGAAATCTGCCTTGCAATTTTTCTCCAGGTGACATTTTCCAGATGTGCAGAAGCAGAGTTCAATCATGCTGGAATCTAACACATCAATTTCTCTCTTGCTGACATTTTCCAGAGTTGCAGAAGCAGAGTTCCAGGATTATGCTGAAATCAGCTTCTGCATTTTCTCTCTAGCTGACATTTTCCAGATGTGCAGAAGCAGAGTTCCAGGATTATACTGAAATCTGCCTTGCAATTTTTCTCCAGGTGACATTTTCCAGATGTGCAGAAGCAGAGTTCAAACATTATGCTGAAATCTGCCTCTGCATTTTTCCTCTAGCTGACATTTTCCAGATGTGCAGAAGCAGAGTTCTAAGATTATGCTGAAAACCACAACATCAATTTCTCTCTAGCTGACTTTCCCAGATGTGCAGAAGCAGAGGTCCCGTATTATGCTGAAATCTGCCTCTGCAGTTTCCCTCTAGCTGCCATTTTCCAGATGTGCAGAAGCAGAGTTCCAGGATTATTCTGAAATCTGCCTTGCAATTTTTCTCCAGGTGACATTTTCCAGATGTGCAGAAGCAGAGTTGATGCTGAAATCTAACACATCAATTTCTCTCTTGCTGACATTTTCCAGAGTTGCAGAAGCAGAGTTCCAGGATTATGCTGAAATCAGCCTCTGCATTTTCTCTCTAGCTGACATTTTCCAGATGTGCAGAAGCAGAGTTCTAAGATTATGCTGAAAACCACAACATCAATTTCTCTCTAGCTGACTTTCCCAGATGTGCAGAAGCAGAGGTCCAGTATTATGCTGAAATCTGCCTCTGCAGTTTCCCTCTAGCTGCCATTTTCCAGATGTGCAGAAGCAGAGTTCAAACATTATGCTGAAATCTACAACATCAATTTCTCTCTAGCTAACATTTTCCAGATGTGCAGAAGCAGAGTTCAAGGATTATGCTGAAATCTACCACTTCAATTTCTCTCTAGCTCACAATTGCCAGATGTGCAGAAGCAGAGTTCCAGGATTATGCTGAAATCTGCCTTGCAATTTTTCTCCAGGTGACATTTTCCAGATGTGCAGAAGCAGAGTTCAAACATGCTGAAATCTAACACATCAATTTCTCTCTTGCTGACATTTTCCAGAGTTGCAGAAGCAGAGTTCAAACATGCTGAAATCTACAACATCAATTTCTCTCTAGCTTACATTTTCCAGATGTGCAGAAGCAGAGTTCCATGATTATGCTGAAATCTGCCTCTGCATTTTCCCTCTAGCTGACATTTTCCAGATGTGAGGAAGCAGAGTTCCAGGATTATGCTGAAATCAGCCTCTGCATTTTCTCTCTAGCTGACATTTTCCAGATGTGCAGAAGCAGAGTTCTAAGATTATGCTGAAATCTACCACTTCAATTTCTCTCTAGCTGACATTTTCCAGAGTTGCAGAAGAAGAGTTCCAGGGTTATGCTGAAATCTGTCTCTGCGTTTTTCCTCTAGCTGACATTTTCCAGATGTGCAGAAGCAGAGTTCCAAGATTATGCTGAAATCTGCCTCTGCATTTTACCTCTAGCTGACATTTTCCAGATGTGCAGAAGCAGAGGTCCAGTATTATGCTGAAATCTGCCTCTGCAGTTTCCCTCTAGCTGCCATTTTCCAGATGTGCAGAAGCAGAGTTCAAACATTATGCTGAAATCTACAACATCAATTTCTCTCTAGCTAACATTTTCCAGATGTGCAGAAGCAGAGTTCAAGGATTATGCTGAAATCTACCACTTCAATTTCTCTCTAGCTCACATTTGCCAGATGTGCAGAAGCAGAGTTCCAGGATTATGCTGAAATCTGCCTTGCAATTTTTCTCCAGGTGACATTTTCCAGATGTGCAGAAGCAGAGTTCAATCATGCTGAAATCTAACACATCAATTTCTCTCTTGCTGACATTTTCCAGAGTTGCAGAAGCAGAGTTCCAGGATTATGCTGAAATCAGCTTCTGCATTTTCTCTCTAGCTGACATTTTCCAGATGTGCAGAAGCAGAGTTCTAAGATTATGCTGAAATCTACAACATCAATTTCTCTCTAGCTTACATTTTCCAGATGTGCAGAAGCAGAGTTCCATGATTATGCTGAAATCTGCCTCTGCATTTTCCCTCTAGCTGACATTTTCCAGATGTGAGGAAGCAGAGTTCCAGGATTATGCTGAAATCAGCCTCTGCATTTTCTCTCTAGCTGACATTTTCCAGATGTGCAGAAGAAGAGTTCTAAGATTATGCTGAAATCTACAACATCAATTTCGCTCTAGCTGCCATTTTCCAGATGTGCAGATGCAGAGTTCCATGATTATGCTGAAATCTGCCTCTGCATTTTCCCTCTAGCTGACATTTTCCAGATGTGCAGAAGCAGAGTTCCAGGATTATGCTGAAATCTGCCTCTGCATTTTCCCTCTAGCTTACATTTTCCAGATGTGTAGAAGCTGAGTTCAAAGATTATGGTGAAATCAGCCTCTGCATTTTCTCTCTAGCTGACATTTTCCAGATGTGCAGAAGCAGAGTTCCAGTATTATGCTGAAATATACAACTTCAATTTCTCTCTAGCTGACATTTTCCAGATGTGCAGAAGCAGAGTTCTAAGATTATGCTGAAATCTACAACATCAATTTTTCTCTAGCTGACATTTTCCAGATGTGCGGAAGCAGAGTTCCATGATTATGCTGAAATCTGCCTCTGCATTTTCCCTCTAGCTGACATTTTCCAGATGTGAGGAAGCAGAGTTCCAGGGTTATGCTGAAATCAGCCTCTGCATTTTCTCTCTAGCTGACATTTTCCAGATGTGCAGAAGCAGAGTTCAAACATGCTGAAATCTAACACATCAATTTCTCTCTAGCTGACATTTTCCAGAGTTGCAGAAGAAGAGTTCCAGGGTTATGCTGAAATCTGTCTCTGCGTTTTTCCTCTAGCTGACATTTTCCAGATGTGCAGAAGCAGAGTTCCAAGATTATGCTGAAATCTGCCTCTGCATTTTACCTCTAGCTGACATTTTCCAGATGTGCAGAAGCAGAGGTCCAGTATTATGCTGAAATCTGCCTCTGCAGTTTCCCTCTAGCTGCCATTTTCCAGATGTGCAGAAGCAGAGTTCAAACATTATGCTGAAATCTACAACATCAATTTCTCTCTAGCTAACATTTTCCAGATGTGCAGAAGCAGAGTTCAAGGATTATGCTGAAATCTACCACTTCAATTTCTCTCTAGCTCACATTTGCCAGATGTGCAGAAGCAGAGTTCCAGGATTATGCTGAAATCTGCCTTGCAATTTTTCTCCAGGTGACATTTTCCAGATGTGCAGAAGCAGAGTTCAATCATGCTGAAATCTAACACATCAATTTCTCTCTTGCTGACATTTTCCAGAGTTGCAGAAGCAGAGTTCCAGGATTATGCTGAAATCAGCTTCTGCATTTTCTCTCTAGCTGACATTTTCCAGATGTGCAGAAGCAGAGTTCTAAGATTATGCTGAAATCTACAACATCAATTTCTCTCTAGCTTACATTTTCCAGATGTGCAGAAGCAGAGTTCCATGATTATGCTGAAATCTGCCTCTGCATTTTCCCTCTAGCTGACATTTTCCAGATGTGAGGAAGCAGAGTTCCAGGATTATGCTGAAATCAGCCTCTGCATTTTCTCTCTAGCTGACATTTTCCAGATGTGCAGAAGAAGAGTTCTAAGATTATGCTGAAATCTACAACATCAATTTCGCTCTAGCTGCCATTTTCCAGATGTGCAGATGCAGAGTTCCATGATTATGCTGAAATCTGCCTCTGCATTTTCCCTCTAGCTGACATTTTCCAGATGTGCAGAAGCAGAGTTCCAGGATTATGCTGAAATCTGCCTCTGCATTTTCCCTCTAGCTTACATTTTCCAGATGTGTAGAAGCTGAGTTCAAAGATTATGGTGAAATCAGCCTCTGCATTTTCTCTCTAGCTGACATTTTCCAGATGTGCAGAAGCAGAGTTCCAGTATTATGCTGAAATATACAACTTCAATTTCTCTCTAGCTGACATTTTCCAGATGTGCAGAAGCAGAGTTCTAAGATTATGCTGAAATCTACAACATCAATTTTTCTCTAGCTGACATTTTCCAGATGTGCGGAAGCAGAGTTCCATGATTATGCTGAAATCTGCCTCTGCATTTTCCCTCTAGCTGACATTTTCCAGATGTGAGGAAGCAGAGTTCCAGGGTTATGCTGAAATCAGCCTCTGCATTTTCTCTCTAGCTGACATTTTCCAGATGTGCAGAAGCAGAGTTCAAAGATTATGCTGAAATCTACCACATCAATTTCTTTCTATCTGACATTTTCCAGATGTGCAGAAGCAGAGTTCCAGGATTGTGCTGAAAACCACAACATCAATTTCTCTCTAGCTGACTTTCCCAGATGTGCAGAAGCAGAGGTCCAGTATTATGCTGAAATCTGCCTCTGCAGTTTCCCTCTAGCTGTCATTTTCCAGATGTGCAGAAGCAGAGTTCCAGTATTATGCTGAAATATACGTCAATTTCTCTCTAACTGACATTTTCCAGATGTGTAGAACCAGAGATCCAGGATTATGCTGAAATCTGCCTTGCAATTTGTCTCCAAGTGAAATTTTCCAGATGTGGAGAAGCAGAGTTCCAGGATTATGCTGAAATCTGCCTCTGCATTTTCCCTCTAGCTGACATTTTCCAGATGTGCAGAAGCAGAATTCCAGGATTATGCTGAAATCTGCCTCTGCATTTTCCCTCTAGCTGAAATTTTCCAGATGTGCAGAAGCTGAGTTCAAAGATTATGGTGAAATCTACCACATCAATTTCTCTCTAGCTGACATTTTCCAGATGTGCAGAAGCTGAGTTCAAAGATTATGGTGAAATCTACCACATCAATTTCACTCTAGCTGACATTTGCCAGATGTGCAGAAGCAGAGTTCCAGTATTATGCTGAAATATACAACATCAATTTCTCTCTAACTGACATTTTCCAGATGTGTAGAACCAGAGATCCAGGATTATGCTGAAATCTGCCTTGCAATTTGTCTCCAAGTGAAATTTTCCAGATGTGGAGAAGCAGAGTTCAAAGATTATGCTGAAATTTACCACATCAATTTCTCTCTAGCTGACATTTTCCAGATGTGCAGAAGCAGACTTCCAGGATTATGCTGAAATCTGCCTCTGCATTTTCTCTCTAGCTGACATTTTCCAGATGTGCAGAAGCAGAGTTCCAGTATTATGCTGAAATATACAACATCAATTTCTCTCTAACTGACATTTTCCAGATGTGTAGAACCAGAGATCCAGGATTATGCTGAAATCTGCCTTGCAATTTGTCTCCAAGTGAAATTTTCCAGATGTGGAGAAGCAGAGTTCAAAGATTATGCTGAAATCTACCACATCAATTTCTCTCTAGCTGACATTTTCCAGATGTGCAGAAGCAGACTTCCAGGATTATGCTGAAATCTGCCTCTGCATTTTCTCTCTAGGTGACATTTTCCAGATGTGCAGAAGCAGAGTTCCAAGATTATGCTGAAATCTGCCTTGCAATTTCTCTCTAGCTGACATTTGCCAGATGTGCAGAAGCAGAGTTCCAGGATTATTCTGAAATCTGCCTTGCAATTTTTCTCCAGGTGACATTTTCCAGATGTGCAGAAGCAGAGTTGATGCTGAAATCTAACACATCAATTTCTCTCTTGCTGACATTTTCCAGAGTTGCAGAAGCAGAGTTCCAGGATTATGCTGAAATCAGCCTCTGCATTTTCTCTCTAGCTGACATTTTCCAGATGTGCAGAAGCAGAGTTCTAAGATTATGCTGAAAACCACAACATCAATTTCTCTCTAGCTGACTTTCCCAGATGTGCAGAAGCAGAGGTCCAGTATTATGCTGAAATCTGCCTCTGCAGTTTCCCTCTAGCTGCCATTTTCCAGATGTGCAGAAGCAGAGTTCAAACATTATGCTGAAATCTACAACATCAATTTCTCTCTAGCTAACATTTTCCAGATGTGCAGAAGCAGAGTTCAAGGATTATGCTGAAATCTACCACTTCAATTTCTCTCTAGCTCACAATTGCCAGATGTGCAGAAGCAGAGTTCCAGGATTATGCTGAAATCTGCCTTGCAATTTTTCTCCAGGTGACATTTTCCAGATGTGCAGAAGCAGAGTTCAAACATGCTGAAATCTAACACATCAATTTCTCTCTTGCTGACATTTTCCAGAGTTGCAGAAGCAGAGTTCAAACATGCTGAAATCTACAACATCAATTTCTCTCTAGCTTACATTTTCCAGATGTGCAGAAGCAGAGTTCCAAGATTATGCTGAAATCTGCCTTGCAATTTCTCTCTAGCTGACATTTGCCAGATGTGCAGAAGCAGAGTTCCAGGATTATTCTGAAATCTGCCTTGCAATTTTTCTCCAGGTGACATTTTCCAGATGTGCAGAAGCAGAGTTGATGCTGAAATCTAACACATCAATTTCTCTCTTGCTGACATTTTCCAGAGTTGCAGAAGCAGAGTTCCAGGATTATGCTGAAATCAGCCTCTGCATTTTCTCTCTAGCTGACATTTTCCAGATGTGCAGAAGCAGAGTTCTAAGATTATGCTGAAAACCACAACATCAATTTCTCTCTAGCTGACTTTCCCAGATGTGCAGAAGCAGAGGTCCAGTATTATGCTGAAATCTGCCTCTGCAGTTTCCCTCTAGCTGCCATTTTCCAGATGTGCAGAAGCAGAGTTCAAACATTATGCTGAAATCTACAACATCAATTTCTCTCTAGCTAACATTTTCCAGATGTGCAGAAGCAGAGTTCAAGGATTATGCTGAAATCTACCACTTCAATTTCTCTCTAGCTCACAATTGCCAGATGTGCAGAAGCAGAGTTCCAGGATTATGCTGAAATCTGCCTTGCAATTTTTCTCCAGGTGACATTTTCCAGATGTGCAGAAGCAGAGTTCAAACATGCTGAAATCTAACACATCAATTTCTCTCTTGCTGACATTTTCCAGAGTTGCAGAAGCAGAGTTCAAACATGCTGAAATCTACAACATCAATTTCTCTCTAGCTTACATTTTCCAGATGTGCAGAAGCAGAGTTCCATGATTATGCTGAAATCTGCCTCTGCATTTTCCCTCTAGCTGACATTTTCCAGATGTGAGGAAGCAGAGTTCCAGGATTATGCTGAAATCAGCCTCTGCATTTTCTCTCTAGCTGACATTTTCCAGATGTGCAGAAGCAGAGTTCTAAGATTATGCTGAAATCTACAACATCAATTTCTCTCTAGCTACCATTTTCCAGATGTGCAAAGCAGAGTTCAAACATTATGCTGAAATCTACCACTTCAATTTCTCTCTAGCTGACATTTTCCAGAGTTGCAGAAGAAGAGTTCCAGGGTTATGCTGAAATCTGTCTCTGCGTTTTTCCTCTAGCTGACATTTTCCAGATGTGCAGAAGCAGAGTTCCAAGATTATGCTGAAATCTGCCTCTGCATTTTACCTCTAGCTGACATTTTCCAGATGTGCAGAAGCAGAGGTCCAGTATTATGCTGAAATCTGCCTCTGCAGTTTCCCTCTGGCTGCCATTTTCCAGATGTCCAGAAGCAGAGTTCAAACATTATGCTGAAATCTACAACATCAATTTCTCTCTAGCTAACATTTTCCAGATGTGCAGAAGCAGAGTTCAAGGATTATGCTGAAATCTACCACTTCAATTTCTCTCTAGCTCACATTTGCCAGATGTGCAGAAGCAGAGTTCCAGGATTATGCTGAAATCTGCCTTGCAATTTTTCTCCAGGTGACATTTTCCAGATGTGCAGAAGCAGAGTTCAAACATGCTGAAATCTAACACATCAATTTCTCTCTTGCTGACATTTTCCAGAGTTGCAGAAGCAGAGTTCCAGGATTATGCTGAAATCAGCTTCTGCATTTTCTCTCTAGCTGACATTTTCCAGATGTGCAGAAGCAGAGTTCTAAGATTATGCTGAAATCTACAACATCAATTTCTCTCTAGCTTACATTTTCCAGATGTGCAGAAGCAGAGTTCCATGATTATGCTGAAATCTGCCTCTGCATTTTCCCTCTAGCTGACATTTTCCAGATGTGAGGAAGCAGAGTTCCAGGATTATGCTGAAATCAGCCTCTGCATTTTCTCTCTAGCTGACATTTTCCAGATGTGCAGAAGCAGAGTTCTAAGATTATGCTGAAATCTACAACATCAATTTCTCTCTAGCTGCCATTTTCCAGATGTGCAGAAGCAGAGTTCAAACATTATGCTGAAATCTACCACTTCAATTTCTCTCTAGCTGCCATTTTCCAGATGTGGAGAAGCAGAGTTCAAAGATTATGCTGAAATCTACCACATCAATTTCTCTCTATCTGACATTTTCCAGATGTGCAGAAGCAGAGGTCCAGGATTGTGCTGAAAACCACAACATCAATTTCTCTCTAGCTGACTTTCCCAGATGTGCAGAAGCAGAGGTCCAGTATTATGCTGAAATCTGCCTTGCAATTTCTCTCTAGCTGACTTTTCCAGATGTGCAGGAGTGTTCCAGGGTTATGCTGAAATCTACATCAATTTCTCTCTAGCTGACATTTTCCAGATGTGTAGAAGCAGAGTTCCAGGTGTATGCTGAAACCTGCCTTACAATTTCTCTCTAGCTGACTTTTCCAGATGTGCAGCAGCTGAGTTCAAAGATTATGGTGAAATCTACCACATCAATTTCACTCTAGCTGACATTTTCCAGATGTGCAGAAGCAGAGTTCCAGGATTATGCTGAAATATGCAACATCAATTTCTCTCTAACTGACATTTTCCAGATGTGTAGAACCAGAGATCCAGGATTATGCTGAAATCTGCCTTGCAATTTGTCTCCAAGTGAAATTTTCCAGATGTGGAGAAGCAGAGTTCAAAGATTATGCTGAAATCTACCACATCAATTTCTCTCTAGCTGACATTTTCCAGATGTGCAGAAGCAGACTTCCAGGATTATGCTGAAATCTGCCTCTGCATTTTCTCTCTAGCTGACATTTTCCACATGTGCAGAAGCAGAGTTCCAGGATTATTCTGAAATCTGCCTTGCAATTTTTCTCCAGGTGACATTTTCCAGATGTGCAGAAGCAGAGTTCAAACATGCTGAAATCTAACACATCAATTTCTCTCTTGCTGACATTTTCCAGAGTTGCAGAAGCAGAGTTCCAGGATTATGCTGAAATCAGCCTCTGCATTTTCTCTCTAGCTGACATTTTCCAGATGTGCAGAAGCAGAGTTCTAAGATTATGCTGAAAACCACAACATCAATTTCTCTCTAGCTGACTTTCCCAGATGTGCAGAAGCAGAGGTCCAGTATTATGCTGAAATCTGCCTCTGCAGTTTCCCTCTAGCTGCCATTTTCCAGATGTGCAGAAGCAGAGTTCAAACATTATGCTGAAATCTACAACATCAATTTCTCTCTAGCTAACATTTTCCAGATGTGCAGAAGCAGAGTTCAAGGATTATGCTGAAATCTACCACTTCAATTTCTCTCTAGCTCACAATTGCCAGATGTGCAGAAGCAGAGTTCCAGGATTATGCTGAAATCTGCCTTGCAATTTTTCTCCAGGTGACATTTTCCAGATGTGCAGAAGCAGAGTTCAAACATGCTGAAATCTAACACATCAATTTCTCTCTTGCTGACATTTTCCAGAGTTGCAGAAGCAGAGTTCAAACATGCTGAAATCTACAACATCAATTTCTCTCTAGCTTACATTTTCCAGATGTGCAGAAGCAGAGTTCCATGATTATGCTGAAATCTGCCTCTGCATTTTCCCTCTAGCTGACATTTTCCAGATGTGAGGAAGCAGAGTTCCAGGATTATGCTGAAATCAGCCTCTGCATTTTCTCTCTAGCTGACATTTTCCAGATGTGCAGAAGCAGAGTTCCAGTATTATGCTGAAATCTACAACATCAATTTCTCTCTAGCTACCATTTTCCAGATGTGCAGAAGCAGAGTTCAAACATTATGCTGAAATCTACCACTTCAATTTCTCTCTAGCTGACATTTTCCAGAGTTGCAGAAGAAGAGTTCCAGGGTTATGCTGAAATCTGTCTCTGCGTTTTTCCTCTAGCTGACATTTTCCAGATGTGCAGAAGCAGAGTTCCAAGATTATGCTGAAATCTGCCTCTGCATTTTACCTCTAGCTGACATTTTCCAGATGTGCAGAAGCAGAGGTCCAGTATTATGCTGAAATCTGCCTCTGCAGTTTCCCTCTAGCTGCCATTTTCCAGATGTGCAGAAGCAGAGTTCAAACATTATGCTGAAATCTACAACATCAATTTCTCTCTAGCTAACATTTTCCAGATGTGCAGAAGCAGAGTTCAAGGATTATGCTGAAATCTACCACTTCAATTTCTCTCTAGCTCACATTTGCCAGATGTGCAGAAGCAGAGTTCCAGGATTATGCTGAAATCTGCCTTGCAATTTTTCTCCAGGTGACATTTTCCAGATGTGCAGAAGCAGAGTTCAATCATGCTGAAATCTAACACATCAATTTCTCTCTTGCTGACATTTTCCAGAGTTGCAGAAGCAGAGTTCCAGGATTATGCTGAAATCAGCTTCTGCATTTTCTCTCTAGCTGACATTTTCCAGATGTGCAGAAGCAGAGTTCTAAGATTATGCTGAAATCTACAACATCAATTTCTCTCTAGCTTACATTTTCCAGATGTGCAGAAGCAGAGTTCCATGATTATGCTGAAATCTGCCTCTGCATTTTCCCTCTAGCTGACATTTTCCAGATGTGAGGAAGCAGAGTTCCAGGATTATGCTGAAATCAGCCTCTGCATTTTCTCTCTAGCTGACATTTTCCAGATGTGCAGAAGCAGAGTTCTAAGATTATGCTGAAATCTACAACATCAATTTCTCTCTAGCTGCCATTTTCCAGATGTGCAGAAGCAGAGTTCAAACATTATGCTGAAATCTACCACTTCAATTTCTCTCTAGCTGACATTTTCCAGAGTTGCAGAAGAAGAGTTCCAGGGTTATGCTGAAATCTGCATCTGCGTTTTTCCTCTAGCTGACATTTTCCAGATGTGAAAAAGCAGAGTTCAAAGATTATGCTGAAATCTACAACTTCAATTTCTCTCTAGCTTACATTTTCCAGATGTGCAGAAGCAGAGTTCCAGGATTATGCTGAAATCTGCCTCTGCATTTTCTCTCTAGCTGACATTTTCCACATGTGCAGAAGCAGAGTTCAAAGATTATGCTGAAATCTACCACATCAATTTCTCTCTATCTGACATTTTCCAGATGTGCAGAAGCAGAGGTCCAGGATTGTGCTGAAAACCACAACATCAATTTCTCTCTAGCTGACTTTTCCAGATGTGCAGGAGTGTTCCAGGGTTATGCTGAAATCTACATCAATTTCTCTCTAGCTGACATTTTCCAGATGTGTAGAAGCAGAGTTCCAGCTGTGTGCTGAAACCTGCCTTACAATTTCTCTCTAGCTGACTTTTCCAGATGTGCAGCAGCTGAGTTCAAAGATTATGGTGAAATCTACCACATCAATTTCACTCTAGCTGACATTTTCCAGATGTGCAGAAGCAGAGTTCCAGGATTATGCTGAAATATGCAACATCAATTTCTCTCTAACTGACATTTTCCAGATGTGTAGAACCAGAGATCCAGGATTATGCTGAAATCTGCCTTGCAATTTGTCTCCAAGTGAAATTTTCCAGATGTGGAGAAGCAGAGTTCAAAGATTATGCTGAAATTTACCACATCAATTTCTCTCTAGCTGACATTTTCCAGATGTGCAGAAGCAGACTTCCAGGATTATGCTGAAATCTGCCTCTGCATTTTCTCTCTAGCTGACATTTTCCACATGTGCAGAAGCAGAGTTCCAGGATTATTCTGAAATCCGCCTTGCAATTTTTCTCCAGGTGACATTTTCCAGATGTGCGGAAGCAGAGTTCAAACATGCTGAAATCTAACACATCAATTTCTCTCTTGCTGACATTTTCCAGATGTGCAGAAGCAGAGTTCTAAGATTATGCTGAAAACCACAACATCAATTTCTCTCTAGCTGACTTTCCCAGATGTGCAGAAGCAGAGGTCCAGTATTATGCTGAAATCTGCCTCTGCAGTTTCCCTCTAGCTGCCATTTTCCAGATGTGCAGAAGCAGAGTTCAAACATTATGCTGAAATCTACAACATCAATTTCTCTCTAGCTAACATTTTCCAGATGTGCAGAAGCAGAGTTCAAGGATTATGCTGAAATCTACCACTTCAATTTCTCTCTAGCTCACAATTGCCAGATGTGCAGAAGCAGAGTTCCAGGATTATGCTGAAATCTGCCTTGCAATTTTTCTCCAGGTGACATTTTCCAGATGTGCAGAAGCAAAGTTCAAACATGCTGAAATCTAACACATCAATTTCTCTCTTGCTGACATTTTCCAGAGTTGCAGAAGCAGAGTTCAAACATGCTGAAATCTACAACATCAATTTCTCTCTAGCTTACATTTTCCAGATGTGCAGAAGCAGAGTTCCATGATTATGCTGAAATCAGCCTCTGCATTTTCTCTCTAGCTGACATTTTCCAGATGTGCAGAAGCAGAGTTCTAAGATTATGCTGAAATCTACAACATCAATTTCTCTCTAGCTACCATTTTCCAGATGTGCAGAAGCAGAGTTCCATGATTATGCTGAAATCTGCCTCTGCATTTTCCCTCCAGCTGACATTTTCCAGATGTGAGGAAGCAGAGTTCCAGGATTATGCTGAAATCTACCACTTCAATTTCTCTCTAGCTGACATTTTCCAGAGTTGCAGAAGAAGAGTTCCAGGGTTATGCTGAAATCTGTCTCTGCGTTTTTCCTCTAGCTGACATTTTCCAGATGTGCAGAAGCAGAGTTCCAAGATTATGCTGAAATCTGCCTCTGCATTTTACCTCTAGCTGACATTTTCCAGATGTGCAGAAGCAGAGGTCCAGTATTATGCTGAAATCTGCCTCTGCAGTTTCCCTCTAGCTGCCATTTTCCAGATGTGCAGAAGCAGAGTTCAAACATTATGCTGAAATCTACAACATCAATTTCTCTCTAGCTAACATTTTCCAGATGTGCAGAAGCAGAGTTCAAGGATTATGCTGAAATCTACCACTTCAATTTCTCTCTAGCTCACATTTGCCAGATGTGCAGAAGCAGAGTTCCAGGATTATGCTGAAATCTGCCTTGCAATTTTTCTCCAGGTGACATTTTCCAGATGTGCAGAAGCAAAGTTCAAACATGCTGAAATCTAACACATCAATTTCTCTCTTGCTGACATTTTCCAGAGTTGCAGAAGCAGAGTTCAAACATGCTGAAATCTACAACATCAATTTCTCTCTAGCTTACATTTTCCAGATGTGCAGAAGCAGAGTTCCATGATTATGCTGAAATCTGCCTCTGCATTTTCCCTCTAGCTGACATTTTCCAGATGTGAGGAAGCAGAGTTCCAGGATTATGCTGAAATCAGCCTCTGCATTTTCTCTCTAGCTGACATTTTCCAGATGTGCAGAAGCAGAGTTCTAAGATTATGCTGAAATCTACAACATCAATTTCTCTCTAGCTACCATTTTCCAGATGTGCAGAAGCAGAGTTCAAACATTATGCTGAAATCTACCACTTCAATTTCTCTCTAGCTGACATTTTCCAGAGTTGCAGAAGAAGAGTTCCAGGGTTATGCTGAAATCTGTCTCTGCGTTTTTCCTCTAGCTGACATTTTCCAGATGTGCAGAAGCAGAGTTCCAAGATTATGCTGAAATCTGCCTCTGCATTTTACCTCTAGCTGACATTTTCCAGATGTGCAGAAGCAGAGGTCCAGTATTATGCTGAAATCTGCCTCTGCAGTTTCCCTCTGGCTGCCATTTTCCAGATGTGCAGAAGCAGAGTTCAAACATTATGCTGAAATCTACAACATCAATTTCTCTCTAGCTAACATTTTCCAGATGTGCAGAAGCAGAGTTCAAGGATTATGCTGAAATCTACCACTTCAATTTCTCTCTAGCTCACATTTGCCAGATGTGCAGAAGCAGAGTTCCAGGATTATGCTGAAATCTGCCTTGCAATTTTTCTCCAGGTGACATTTTCCAGATGTGCAGAAGCAGAGTTCAAACATGCTGAAATCTAACACATCAATTTCTCTCTTGCTGACATTTTCCAGAGTTGCAGAAGCAGAGTTCCAGGATTATGCTGAAATCAGCTTCTGCATTTTCTCTCTAGCTGACATTTTCCAGATGTGCAGAAGCAGAGTTCTAAGATTATGCTGAAATCTACAACATCAATTTCTCTCTAGCTTACATTTTCCAGATGTGCAGAAGCAGAGTTCCATGATTATGCTGAAATCTGCCTCTGCATTTTCCCTCTAGCTGACATTTTCCAGATGTGAGGAAGCAGAGTTCCAGGATTATGCTGAAATCAGCCTCTGCATTTTCTCTCTAGCTGACATTTTCCAGATGTGCAGAAGCAGAGTTCTAAGATTATGCTGAAATCTACAACATCAATTTCTCTCTAGCTGCCATTTTCCAGATGTGCAGAAGCAGAGTTCAAACATTATGCTGAAATCTACCACTTCAATTTCTCTCTAGCTGACATTTTCCAGAGTTGCAGAAGCAGAGTTCCAGGATTATGCTGAAATCTGCCTCTGCATTTTCTCTCTAGCTGACATTTTCCACATGTGCAGAAGCAGAGTTCAAAGATTATGCTGAAATCTACCACATCAATTTCTCTCTATCTGACATTTTCCAGATGTGCAGAAGCAGAGGTCCAGGATTGTGCTGAAAACCACAACATCAATTTCTCTCTAGCTGACTTTCCCAGATGTGCAGAAGCAGAGGTCCAGTATTATGCTGAAATCTGCCTTGCAATTTCTCTCTAGCTGACTTTTCCAGATGTGCAGGAGTGTTCCAGGGTTATGCTGAAATCTACATCAATTTCTCTCTAGCTGACATTTTCCAGATGTGTAGAAGCAGAGTTCCAGCTGTGTGCTGAAACCTGCCTTACAATTTCTCTCTAGCTGACTTTTCCAGATGTGCAGCAGCTGAGTTCAAAGATTATGGTGAAATCTACCACATCAATTTCACTCTAGCTGACATTTTCCAGATGTGCAGAAGCAGAGTTCCAGGATTATGCTGAAATATGCAACATCAATTTCTCTCTAACTGACATTTTCCAGATGTGTAGAACCAGAGATCCAGGATTATGCTGAAATCTGCCTTGCAATTTGTCTCCAAGTGAAATTTTCCAGATGTGGAGAAGCAGAGTTCAAAGATTATGCTGAAATCTACCACATCAATTTCTCTCTAGCTGACATTTTCCAGATGTGCAGAAGCAGACTTCCAGGATTATGCTGAAATCTGCCTCTGCATTTTCTCTCTAGCTGACATTTTCCACATGTGCAGAAGCAGAGTTCCAGGATTATTCTGAAATCTGCCTTGCAATTTTTCTCCAGGTGACATTTTCCAGATGTGCGGAAGCAGAGTTCAAACATGCTGAAATCTAACACATCAATTTCTCTTTTGCTGACATTTTCCAGATGTGCAGAAGCAGAGTTCTAAGATTATGCTGAAAACCACAACATCAATTTCTCTCTAGCTGACTTTCCCAGATGTGCAGAAGCAGAGGTCCAGTATTATGCTGAAATCTGCCTCTGCAGTTTCCCTCTAGCTGCCATTTTCCAGATGTGCAGAAGCAGAGTTCAAACATTATGCTGAAATCTACAACATCAATTTCTCTCTAGCTAACATTTTCCAGATGTGCAGAAGCAGAGTTCAAGGATTATGCTGAAATCTACCACTTCAATTTCTCTCTAGCTCACAATTGCCAGATGTGCAGAAGCAGAGTTCCAGGATTATGCTGAAATCTGCCTTGCAATTTTTCTCCAGGTGACATTTTCCAGATGTGCAGAAGCAGAGTTCAAACATGCTGAAATCTAACACATCAATTTCTCTCTTGCTGACATTTTCCAGAGTTGCAGAAGCAGAGTTCAAACATGCTGAAATCTACAACATCAATTTCTCTCTAGCTTACATTTTCCAGATGTGCAGAAGCAGAGTTCCATGATTATGCTGAAATCTGCCTCTGCATTTTCCCTCTAGCTGACATTTTCCAGATGTGAGGAAGCAGAGTTCCAGGATTATGCTGAAATCAGCCTCTGCATTTTCTCTCTAGCTGACATTTTCCAGATGTGCAGAAGCAGAGTTCTAAGATTATGCTGAAATCTACAACATCAATTTCTCTCTAGCTACCATTTTCCAGATGTGCAGAAGCAGAGTTCAAACATTATGCTGAAATCTACCACTTCAATTTCTCTCTAGCTGACATTTTCCAGAGTTGCAGAAGAAGAGTTCCAGGGTTATGCTGAAATCTGTCTCTGCGTTTTTCCTCTAGCTGACATTTTCCAGATGTGCAGAAGCAGAGTTCCAAGATTATGCTGAAATCTGCCTCTGCATTTTACCTCTAGCTGACATTTTCCAGATGTGCAGAAGCAGAGGTCCAGTATTATGCTGAAATCTGCCTCTGCAGTTTCCCTCTAGCTGCCATTTTCCAGATGTGCAGAAGCAGAGTTCAAACATTATGCTGAAATCTACAACATCAATTTCTCTCTAGCTAACATTTTCCAGATGTGCAGAAGCAGAGTTCAAGGATTATGCTGAAATCTACCACTTCAATTTCTCTCTAGCTCACATTTGCCAGATGTGCAGAAGCAGAGTTCCAGGATTATGCTGAAATCTGCCTTGCAATTTTTCTCCAGGTGACATTTTCCAGATGTGCAGAAGCAGAGTTCAATCATGCTGAAATCTAACACATCAATTTCTCTCTTGCTGACATTTTCCAGAGTTGCAGAAGCAGAGTTCCAGGATTATGCTGAAATCAGCTTCTGCATTTTCTCTCTAGCTGACATTTTCCAGATGTGCAGAAGCAGAGTTCTAAGATTATGCTGAAATCTACAACATCAATTTCTCTCTAGCTTACATTTTCCAGATGTGCAGAAGCAGAGTTCCATGATTATGCTGAAATCTGCCTCTGCATTTTCCCTCTAGCTGACATTTTCCAGATGTGAGGAAGCAGAGTTCCAGGATTATGCTGAAATCAGCCTCTGCATTTTCTCTCTAGCTGACATTTTCCAGATGTGCAGAAGCAGAGTTCTAAGATTATGCTGAAATCTACAACATCAATTTCTCTCTAGCTGCCATTTTCCAGATGTGCAGAAGCAGAGTTCAAACATTATGCTGAAATCTACCACTTCAATTTCTCTCTAGCTGACATTTTCCAGAGTTGCAGAAGAAGAGTTCCAGGGTTATGCTGAAATCTGCATCTGCGTTTTTCCTCTAGCTGACATTTTCCAGATGTGAAAAAGCAGAGTTCAAAGATTATGCTGAAATCTACAACTTCAATTTCTCTCTAGCTTACATTTTCCAGATGTGCAGAAGCAGAGTTCCAGGATTATGCTGAAATCTGCCTCTGCATTTTCTCTCTAGCTGACATTTTCCACATGTGCAGAAGCAGAGTTCAAAGATTATGCTGAAATCTACCACATCAATTTCTCTCTATCTGACATTTTCCAGATGTGCAGAAGCAGAGGTCCAGGATTGTGCTGAAAACCACAACATCAATTTCTCTCTAGCTGACTTTTCCAGATGTGCAGGAGTGTTCCAGGGTTATGCTGAAATCTACATCAATTTCTCTCTAGCTGACATTTTCCAGATGTGTAGAAGCAGAGTTCCAGCTGTGTGCTGAAACCTGCCTTACAATTTCTCTCTAGCTGACTTTTCCAGATGTGCAGCAGCTGAGTTCAAAGATTATGGTGAAATCTACCACATCAATTTCACTCTAGCTGACATTTTCCAGATGTGCAGAAGCAGAGTTCCAGGATTATGCTGAAATATGCAACATCAATTTCTCTCTAACTGACATTTTCCAGATGTGTAGAACCAGAGATCCAGGATTATGCTGAAATCTGCCTTGCAATTTGTCTCCAAGTGAAATTTTCCAGATGTGGAGAAGCAGAGTTCAAAGATTATGCTGAAATTTACCACATCAATTTCTCTCTAGCTGACATTTTCCAGATGTGCAGAAGCAGACTTCCAGGATTATGCTGAAATCTGCCTCTGCATTTTCTCTCTAGCTGACATTTTCCACATGTGCAGAAGCAGAGTTCCAGGATTATTCTGAAATCCGCCTTGCAATTTTTCTCCAGGTGACATTTTCCAGATGTGCGGAAGCAGAGTTCAAACATACTGAAATCTAACACATCAATTTCTCTCTTGCTGACATTTTCCAGATGTGCAGAAGCAGAGTTCTAAGATTATGCTGAAAACCACAACATCAATTTCTCTCTAGCTGACTTTCCCAGATGTGCAGAAGCAGAGGTCCAGTATTATGCTGAAATCTGCCTCTGCAGTTTCCCTCTAGCTGCCATTTTCCAGATGTGCAGAAGCAGAGTTCAAACATTATGCTGAAATCTACAACATCAATTTCTCTCTAGCTAACATTTTCCAGATGTGCAGAAGCAGAGTTCAAGGATTATGCTGAAATCTACCACTTCAATTTCTCTCTAGCTCACAATTGCCAGATGTGCAGAAGCAGAGTTCCAGGATTATGCTGAAATCTGCCTTGCAATTTTTCTCCAGGTGACATTTTCCAGATGTGCAGAAGCAAAGTTCAAACATGCTGAAATCTAACACATCAATTTCTCTCTTGCTGACATTTTCCAGAGTTGCAGAAGCAGAGTTCAAACATGCTGAAATCTACAACATCAATTTCTCTCTAGCTTACATTTTCCAGATGTGCAGAAGCAGAGTTCCATGATTATGCTGAAATCTGCCTCTGCATTTTCCCTCCAGCTGACATTTTCCAGATGTGAGGAAGCAGAGTTCCAGGATTATGCTGAAATCAGCCTCTGCATTTTCTCTCTAGCTGACATTTTCCAGATGTGCAGAAGCAGAGTTCTAAGATTATGCTGAAATCTACAACATCAATTTCTCTCTAGCTACCATTTTCCAGATGTGCAGAAGCAGAGTTCAAACATTATGCTGAAATCTACCACTTCAATTTCTCTCTAGCTGACATTTTCCAGAGTTGCAGAAGAAGAGTTCCAGGGTTATGCTGAAATCTGTCTCTGCGTTTTTCCTCTAGCTGACATTTTCCAGATGTGCAGAAGCAGAGTTCCAAGATTATGCTGAAATCTGCCTCTGCATTTTACCTCTAGCTGACATTTTCCAGATGTGCAGAAGCAGAGGTCCAGTATTATGCTGAAATCTGCCTCTGCAGTTTCCCTCTAGCTGCCATTTTCCAGATGTGCAGAAGCAGAGTTCAAACATTATGCTGAAATCTACAACATCAATTTCTCTCTAGCTAACATTTTCCAGATGTGCAGAAGCAGAGTTCAAGGATTATGCTGAAATCTACCACTTCAATTTCTCTCTAGCTCACATTTGCCAGATGTGCAGAAGCAGAGTTCCAGGATTATGCTGAAATCTGCCTTGCAATTTTTCTCCAGGTGACATTTTCCAGATGTGCAGAAGCAAAGTTCAAACATGCTGAAATCTAACACATCAATTTCTCTCTTGCTGACATTTTCCAGAGTTGCAGAAGCAGAGTTCAAACATGCTGAAATCTACAACATCAATTTCTCTCTAGCTTACATTTTCCAGATGTGCAGAAGCAGAGTTCCATGATTATGCTGAAATCTGCCTCTGCATTTTCCCTCTAGCTGACATTTTCCAGATGTGAGGAAGCAGAGTTCCAGGATTATGCTGAAATCAGCCTCTGCATTTTCTCTCTAGCTGACATTTTCCAGATGTGCAGAAGCAGAGTTCTAAGATTATGCTGAAATCTACAACATCAATTTCTCTCTAGCTACCATTTTCCAGATGTGCAGAAGCAGAGTTCAAACATTATGCTGAAATCTACCACTTCAATTTCTCTCTAGCTGACATTTTCCAGAGTTGCAGAAGAAGAGTTCCAGGGTTATGCTGAAATCTGTCTCTGCGTTTTTCCTCTAGCTGACATTTTCCAGATGTGCAGAAGCAGAGTTCCAAGATTATGCTGAAATCTGCCTCTGCATTTTACCTCTAGCTGACATTTTCCAGATGTGCAGAAGCAGAGTTCAAACATGCTGAAATCTACAACATCAATTTCTCTCTAGCTTACATTTTCCAGATGTGCAGAAGCAGAGTTCCATGATTATGCTGAAATCTGCCTCTGCATTTTCCCTCTAGCTGACATTTTCCAGATGTGCAGAAGCAGAGTTCAAACATGCTGAAATCTACAACATCAATTTCTCTCTAGCTTACATTTTCCAGATGTGCAGAAGCAGAGTTCCAGTATTATGCTGAAATCTGCCTCTGCAGTTTCCCTCTAGCTGCCATTTTCCAGATGTGCAGAAGCAGAGTTCAAACATTATGCTGAAATCTACAACATCAATTTCTCTCTAGCTAACATTTTCCAGATGTGCAGAAGCAGAGTTCAAGGATTATGCTGAAATCTACCACTTCAATTTCTCTCTAGCTCACATTTGCCAGATGTGCAGAAGCAGAGTTCCAGGATTATGCTGAAATCTGCCTTGCAATTTTTCTCCAGGTGACATTTTCCAGATGTGCAGAAGCAGAGTTCAATCATGCTGAAATCTAACACATCAATTTCTCTCTTGCTGACATTTTCCAGAGTTGCAGAAGCAGAGTTCCAGGATTATGCTGAAATCAGCTTCTGCATTTTCTCTCTAGCTGACATTTTCCAGATGTGCAGAAGCAGAGTTCTAAGATTATGCTGAAATCTACAACATCAATTTCTCTCTAGCTTACATTTTCCAGATGTGCAGAAGCAGAGTTCCATGATTATGCTGAAATCTGCCTCTGCATTTTCCCTCTAGCTGACATTTTCCAGATGTGAGGAAGCAGAGTTCCAGGATTATGCTGAAATCAGCCTCTGCATTTTCTCTCTAGCTGACATTTTCCAGATGTGCAGAAGCATAGTTCTAAGATTATGCTGAAATCTACAACATCAATTTCTCTCTAGCTGCCATTTTCCAGATGTGCAGAAGCAGAGTTCAAACATTATGCTGAAATCTACCACTTCAATTTCTCTCTAGCTGCCATTTTCCAGATGTGGAGAAGCAGAGTTCAAAGATTATGCTGAAATCTACCACATCAATTTCTCTCTATCTGACATTTTCCAGATGTGCAGAAGCAGAGGTCCAGGATTGTGCTGAAAACCACAACATCAATTTCTCTCTAGCTGACTTTCCCAGATGTGCAGAAGCAGAGGTCCAGTATTATGCTGAAATCTGCCTTGCAATTTCTCTCTAGCTGACTTTTCCAGATGTGCAGGAGTGTTCCAGGGTTATGCTGAAATCTACATCAATTTCTCTCTAGCTGACATTTTCCAGATGTGTAGAAGCAGAGTTCCAGCTGTGTGCTGAAACCTGCCTTACAATTTCTCTCTAGCTGACTTTTCCAGATGTGCAGCAGCTGAGTTCAAAGATTATGGTGAAATCTACCACATCAATTTCACTCTAGCTGACATTTTCCAGATGTGCAGAAGCAGAGTTCCAGGATTATGCTGAAATATGCAACATCAATTTCTCTCTAACTGACATTTTCCAGATGTGTAGAACCAGAGATCCAGGATTATGCTGAAATCTGCCTTGCAATTTGTCTCCAAGTGAAATTTTCCAGATGTGGAGAAGCAGAGTTCAAAGATTATGCTGAAATCTACCACATCAATTTCTCTCTAGCTGACATTTTCCAGATGTGCAGAAGCAGACTTCCAGGATTATGCTGAAATCTGCCTCTGCATTTTCTCTCTAGCTGACATTTTCCACATGTGCAGAAGCAGAGTTCCAGGATTATTCTGAAATCTGCCTTGCAATTTTTCTCCAGGTGACATTTTCCAGATGTGCGGAAGCAGAGTTCAAACATGCTGAAATCTAACACATCAATTTCTCTTTTGCTGACATTTTCCAGATGTGCAGAAGCAGAGTTCTAAGATTATGCTGAAAACCACAACATCAATTTCTCTCTAGCTGACTTTCCCAGATGTGCAGAAGCAGAGGTCCAGTATTATGCTGAAATCTGCCTCTGCAGTTTCCCTCTAGCTGCCATTTTCCAGATGTGCAGAAGCAGAGTTCAAACATTATGCTGAAATCTACAACATCAATTTCTCTCTAGCTAACATTTTCCAGATGTGCAGAAGCAGAGTTCAAGGATTATGCTGAAATCTACCACTTCAATTTCTCTCTAGCTCACAATTGCCAGATGTGCAGAAGCAGAGTTCCAGGATTATGCTGAAATCTGCCTTGCAATTTTTCTCCAGGTGACATTTTCCAGATGTGCAGAAGCAGAGTTCAAACATGCTGAAATCTAACACATCAATTTCTCTCTTGCTGACATTTTCCAGAGTTGCAGAAGCAGAGTTCAAACATGCTGAAATCTACAACATCAATTTCTCTCTAGCTTACATTTTCCAGATGTGCAGAAGCAGAGTTCCATGATTATGCTGAAATCTGCCTCTGCATTTTCCCTCTAGCTGACATTTTCCAGATGTGAGGAAGCAGAGTTCCAGGATTATGCTGAAATCAGCCTCTGCATTTTCTCTCTAGCTGACATTTTCCAGATGTGCAGAAGCAGAGTTCCAGTATTATGCTGAAATCTACAACATCAATTTCTCTCTAGCTACCATTTTCCAGATGTGCAGAAGCAGAGTTCAAACATTATGCTGAAATCTACCACTTCAATTTCTCTCTAGCTGACATTTTCCAGAGTTGCAGAAGAAGAGTTCCAGGGTTATGCTGAAATCTGTCTCTGCGTTTTTCCTCTAGCTGACATTTTCCAGATGTGCAGAAGCAGAGTTCCAAGATTATGCTGAAATCTGCCTCTGCATTTTACCTCTAGCTGACATTTTCCAGATGTGCAGAAGCAGAGGTCCAGTATTATGCTGAAATCTGCCTCTGCAGTTTCCCTCTAGCTGCCATTTTCCAGATGTGCAGAAGCAGAGTTCAAACATTATGCTGAAATCTACAACATCAATTTCTCTCTAGCTAACATTTTCCAGATGTGCAGAAGCAGAGTTCAAGGATTATGCTGAAATCTACCACTTCAATTTCTCTCTAGCTCACATTTGCCAGATGTGCAGAAGCAGAGTTCCAGGATTATGCTGAAATCTGCCTTGCAATTTTTCTCCAGGTGACATTTTCCAGATGTGCAGAAGCAGAGTTCAATCATGCTGAAATCTAACACATCAATTTCTCTCTTGCTGACATTTTCCAGAGTTGCAGAAGCAGAGTTCCAGGATTATGCTGAAATCAGCTTCTGCATTTTCTCTCTAGCTGACATTTTCCAGATGTGCAGAAGCAGAGTTCTAAGATTATGCTGAAATCTACAACATCAATTTCTCTCTAGCTTACATTTTCCAGATGTGCAGAAGCAGAGTTCCATGATTATGCTGAAATCTGCCTCTGCATTTTCCCTCTAGCTGACATTTTCCAGATGTGAGGAAGCAGAGTTCCAGGATTATGCTGAAATCAGCCTCTGCATTTTCTCTCTAGCTGACATTTTCCAGATGTGCAGAAGCAGAGTTCTAAGATTATGCTGAAATCTACAACATCAATTTCTCTCTAGCTGCCATTTTCCAGATGTGCAGAAGCAGAGTTCAAACATTATGCTGAAATCTACCACTTCAATTTCTCTCTAGCTGACATTTTCCAGAGTTGCAGAAGAAGAGTTCCAGGGTTATGCTGAAATCTGCATCTGCGTTTTTCCTCTAGCTGACATTTTCCAGATGTGAAAAAGCAGAGTTCAAAGATTATGCTGAAATCTACAACTTCAATTTCTCTCTAGCTTACATTTTCCAGATGTGCAGAAGCAGAGTTCCAGGATTATGCTGAAATCTGCCTCTGCATTTTCTCTCTAGCTGACATTTTCCACATGTGCAGAAGCAGAGTTCAAAGATTATGCTGAAATCTACCACATCAATTTCTCTCTATCTGACATTTTCCAGATGTGCAGAAGCAGAGGTCCAGGATTGTGCTGAAAACCACAACATCAATTTCTCTCTAGCTGACTTTTCCAGATGTGCAGGAGTGTTCCAGGGTTATGCTGAAATCTACATCAATTTCTCTCTAGCTGACATTTTCCAGATGTGTAGAAGCAGAGTTCCAGCTGTGTGCTGAAACCTGCCTTACAATTTCTCTCTAGCTGACTTTTCCAGATGTGCAGCAGCTGAGTTCAAAGATTATGGTGAAATCTACCACATCAATTTCACTCTAGCTGACATTTTCCAGATGTGCAGAAGCAGAGTTCCAGGATTATGCTGAAATATGCAACATCAATTTCTCTCTAACTGACATTTTCCAGATGTGTAGAACCAGAGATCCAGGATTATGCTGAAATCTGCCTTGCAATTTGTCTCCAAGTGAAATTTTCCAGATGTGGAGAAGCAGAGTTCAAAGATTATGCTGAAATTTACCACATCAATTTCTCTCTAGCTGACATTTTCCAGATGTGCAGAAGCAGACTTCCAGGATTATGCTGAAATCTGCCTCTGCATTTTCTCTCTAGCTGACATTTTCCACATGTGCAGAAGCAGAGTTCCAGGATTATTCTGAAATCCGCCTTGCAATTTTTCTCCAGGTGACATTTTCCAGATGTGCGGAAGCAGAGTTCAAACATGCTGAAATCTAACACATCAATTTCTCTCTTGCTGACATTTTCCAGATGTGCAGAAGCAGAGTTCTAAGATTATGCTGAAAACCACAACATCAATTTCTCTCTAGCTGACTTTCCCAGATGTGCAGAAGCAGAGGTCCAGTATTATGCTGAAATCTGCCTCTGCAGTTTCCCTCTAGCTGCCATTTTCCAGATGTGCAGAAGCAGAGTTCAAACATTATGCTGAAATCTACAACATCAATTTCTCTCTAGCTAACATTTTCCAGATGTGCAGAAGCAGAGTTCAAGGATTATGCTGAAATCTACCACTTCAATTTCTCTCTAGCTCACAATTGCCAGATGTGCAGAAGCAGAGTTCCAGGATTATGCTGAAATCTGCCTTGCAATTTTTCTCCAGGTGACATTTTCCAGATGTGCAGAAGCAAAGTTCAAACATGCTGAAATCTAACACATCAATTTCTCTCTTGCTGACATTTTCCAGAGTTGCAGAAGCAGAGTTCAAACATGCTGAAATCTACAACATCAATTTCTCTCTAGCTTACATTTTCCAGATGTGCAGAAGCAGAGTTCCATGATTATGCTGAAATCAGCCTCTGCATTTTCTCTCTAGCTGACATTTTCCAGATGTGCAGAAGCAGAGTTCTAAGATTATGCTGAAATCTACAACATCAATTTCTCTCTAGCTACCATTTTCCAGATGTGCAGAAGCAGAGTTCCATGATTATGCTGAAATCTGCCTCTGCATTTTCCCTCCAGCTGACATTTTCCAGATGTGAGGAAGCAGAGTTCCAGGATTATGCTGAAATCTACCACTTCAATTTCTCTCTAGCTGACATTTTCCAGAGTTGCAGAAGAAGAGTTCCAGGGTTATGCTGAAATCTGTCTCTGCGTTTTTCCTCTAGCTGACATTTTCCAGATGTGCAGAAGCAGAGTTCCAAGATTATGCTGAAATCTGCCTCTGCATTTTACCTCTAGCTGACATTTTCCAGATGTGCAGAAGCAGAGGTCCAGTATTATGCTGAAATCTGCCTCTGCAGTTTCCCTCTAGCTGCCATTTTCCAGATGTGCAGAAGCAGAGTTCAAACATTATGCTGAAATCTACAACATCAATTTCTCTCTAGCTAACATTTTCCAGATGTGCAGAAGCAGAGTTCAAGGATTATGCTGAAATCTACCACTTCAATTTCTCTCTAGCTCACATTTGCCAGATGTGCAGAAGCAGAGTTCCAGGATTATGCTGAAATCTGCCTTGCAATTTTTCTCCAGGTGACATTTTCCAGATGTGCAGAAGCAAAGTTCAAACATGCTGAAATCTAACACATCAATTTCTCTCTTGCTGACATTTTCCAGAGTTGCAGAAGCAGAGTTCAAACATGCTGAAATCTACAACATCAATTTCTCTCTAGCTTACATTTTCCAGATGTGCAGAAGCAGAGTTCCATGATTATGCTGAAATCTGCCTCTGCATTTTCCCTCTAGCTGACATTTTCCAGATGTGAGGAAGCAGAGTTCCAGGATTATGCTGAAATCAGCCTCTGCATTTTCTCTCTAGCTGACATTTTCCAGATGTGCAGAAGCAGAGTTCTAAGATTATGCTGAAATCTACAACATCAATTTCTCTCTAGCTACCATTTTCCAGATGTGCAGAAGCAGAGTTCAAACATTATGCTGAAATCTACCACTTCAATTTCTCTCTAGCTGACATTTTCCAGAGTTGCAGAAGAAGAGTTCCAGGGTTATGCTGAAATCTGTCTCTGCGTTTTTCCTCTAGCTGACATTTTCCAGATGTGCAGAAGCAGAGTTCCAAGATTATGCTGAAATCTGCCTCTGCATTTTACCTCTAGCTGACATTTTCCAGATGTGCAGAAGCAGAGGTCCAGTATTATGCTGAAATCTGCCTCTGCAGTTTCCCTCTGGCTGCCATTTTCCAGATGTGCAGAAGCAGAGTTCAAACATTATGCTGAAATCTACAACATCAATTTCTCTCTAGCTAACATTTTCCAGATGTGCAGAAGCAGAGTTCAAGGATTATGCTGAAATCTACCACTTCAATTTCTCTCTAGCTCACATTTGCCAGATGTGCAGAAGCAGAGTTCCAGGATTATGCTGAAATCTGCCTTGCAATTTTTCTCCAGGTGACATTTTCCAGATGTGCAGAAGCAGAGTTCAAACATGCTGAAATCTAACACATCAATTTCTCTCTTGCTGACATTTTCCAGAGTTGCAGAAGCAGAGTTCCAGGATTATGCTGAAATCAGCTTCTGCATTTTCTCTCTAGCTGACATTTTCCAGATGTGCAGAAGCAGAGTTCTAAGATTATGCTGAAATCTACAACATCAATTTCTCTCTAGCTTACATTTTCCAGATGTGCAGAAGCAGAGTTCCATGATTATGCTGAAATCTGCCTCTGCATTTTCCCTCTAGCTGACATTTTCCAGATGTGAGGAAGCAGAGTTCCAGGATTATGCTGAAATCAGCCTCTGCATTTTCTCTCTAGCTGACATTTTCCAGATGTGCAGAAGCAGAGTTCTAAGATTATGCTGAAATCTACAACATCAATTTCTCTCTAGCTGCCATTTTCCAGATGTGCAGAAGCAGAGTTCAAACATTATGCTGAAATCTACCACTTCAATTTCTCTCTAGCTGACATTTTCCAGAGTTGCAGAAGCAGAGTTCCAGGATTATGCTGAAATCTGCCTCTGCATTTTCTCTCTAGCTGACATTTTCCACATGTGCAGAAGCAGAGTTCAAAGATTATGCTGAAATCTACCACATCAATTTCTCTCTATCTGACATTTTCCAGATGTGCAGAAGCAGAGGTCCAGGATTGTGCTGAAAACCACAACATCAATTTCTCTCTAGCTGACTTTCCCAGATGTGCAGAAGCAGAGGTCCAGTATTATGCTGAAATCTGCCTTGCAATTTCTCTCTAGCTGACTTTTCCAGATGTGCAGGAGTGTTCCAGGGTTATGCTGAAATCTACATCAATTTCTCTCTAGCTGACATTTTCCAGATGTGTAGAAGCAGAGTTCCAGCTGTGTGCTGAAACCTGCCTTACAATTTCTCTCTAGCTGACTTTTCCAGATGTGCAGCAGCTGAGTTCAAAGATTATGGTGAAATCTACCACATCAATTTCACTCTAGCTGACATTTTCCAGATGTGCAGAAGCAGAGTTCCAGGATTATGCTGAAATATGCAACATCAATTTCTCTCTAACTGACATTTTCCAGATGTGTAGAACCAGAGATCCAGGATTATGCTGAAATCTGCCTTGCAATTTGTCTCCAAGTGAAATTTTCCAGATGTGGAGAAGCAGAGTTCAAAGATTATGCTGAAATCTACCACATCAATTTCTCTCTAGCTGACATTTTCCAGATGTGCAGAAGCAGACTTCCAGGATTATGCTGAAATCTGCCTCTGCATTTTCTCTCTAGCTGACATTTTCCACATGTGCAGAAGCAGAGTTCCAGGATTATTCTGAAATCTGCCTTGCAATTTTTCTCCAGGTGACATTTTCCAGATGTGCGGAAGCAGAGTTCAAACATGCTGAAATCTAACACATCAATTTCTCTTTTGCTGACATTTTCCAGATGTGCAGAAGCAGAGTTCTAAGATTATGCTGAAAACCACAACATCAATTTCTCTCTAGCTGACTTTCCCAGATGTGCAGAAGCAGAGGTCCAGTATTATGCTGAAATCTGCCTCTGCAGTTTCCCTCTAGCTGCCATTTTCCAGATGTGCAGAAGCAGAGTTCAAACATTATGCTGAAATCTACAACATCAATTTCTCTCTAGCTAACATTTTCCAGATGTGCAGAAGCAGAGTTCAAGGATTATGCTGAAATCTACCACTTCAATTTCTCTCTAGCTCACAATTGCCAGATGTGCAGAAGCAGAGTTCCAGGATTATGCTGAAATCTGCCTTGCAATTTTTCTCCAGGTGACATTTTCCAGATGTGCAGAAGCAGAGTTCAAACATGCTGAAATCTAACACATCAATTTCTCTCTTGCTGACATTTTCCAGAGTTGCAGAAGCAGAGTTCAAACATGCTGAAATCTACAACATCAATTTCTCTCTAGCTTACATTTTCCAGATGTGCAGAAGCAGAGTTCCATGATTATGCTGAAATCTGCCTCTGCATTTTCCCTCTAGCTGACATTTTCCAGATGTGAGGAAGCAGAGTTCCAGGATTATGCTGAAATCAGCCTCTGCATTTTCTCTCTAGCTGACATTTTCCAGATGTGCAGAAGCAGAGTTCCAGTATTATGCTGAAATCTACAACATCAATTTCTCTCTAGCTACCATTTTCCAGATGTGCAGAAGCAGAGTTCAAACATTATGCTGAAATCTACCACTTCAATTTCTCTCTAGCTGACATTTTCCAGAGTTGCAGAAGAAGAGTTCCAGGGTTATGCTGAAATCTGTCTCTGCGTTTTTCCTCTAGCTGACATTTTCCAGATGTGCAGAAGCAGAGTTCCAAGATTATGCTGAAATCTGCCTCTGCATTTTACCTCTAGCTGACATTTTCCAGATGTGCAGAAGCAGAGGTCCAGTATTATGCTGAAATCTGCCTCTGCAGTTTCCCTCTAGCTGCCATTTTCCAGATGTGCAGAAGCAGAGTTCAAACATTATGCTGAAATCTACAACATCAATTTCTCTCTAGCTAACATTTTCCAGATGTGCAGAAGCAGAGTTCAAGGATTATGCTGAAATCTACCACTTCAATTTCTCTCTAGCTCACATTTGCCAGATGTGCAGAAGCAGAGTTCCAGGATTATGCTGAAATCTGCCTTGCAATTTTTCTCCAGGTGACATTTTCCAGATGTGCAGAAGCAGAGTTCAATCATGCTGAAATCTAACACATCAATTTCTCTCTTGCTGACATTTTCCAGAGTTGCAGAAGCAGAGTTCCAGGATTATGCTGAAATCAGCTTCTGCATTTTCTCTCTAGCTGACATTTTCCAGATGTGCAGAAGCAGAGTTCTAAGATTATGCTGAAATCTACAACATCAATTTCTCTCTAGCTTACATTTTCCAGATGTGCAGAAGCAGAGTTCCATGATTATGCTGAAATCTGCCTCTGCATTTTCCCTCTAGCTGACATTTTCCAGATGTGAGGAAGCAGAGTTCCAGGATTATGCTGAAATCAGCCTCTGCATTTTCTCTCTAGCTGACATTTTCCAGATGTGCAGAAGCAGAGTTCTAAGATTATGCTGAAATCTACAACATCAATTTCTCTCTAGCTGCCATTTTCCAGATGTGCAGAAGCAGAGTTCAAACATTATGCTGAAATCTACCACTTCAATTTCTCTCTAGCTGACATTTTCCAGAGTTGCAGAAGAAGAGTTCCAGGGTTATGCTGAAATCTGCATCTGCGTTTTTCCTCTAGCTGACATTTTCCAGATGTGAAAAAGCAGAGTTCAAAGATTATGCTGAAATCTACAACTTCAATTTCTCTCTAGCTTACATTTTCCAGATGTGCAGAAGCAGAGTTCCAGGATTATGCTGAAATCTGCCTCTGCATTTTCTCTCTAGCTGACATTTTCCACATGTGCAGAAGCAGAGTTCAAAGATTATGCTGAAATCTACCACATCAATTTCTCTCTATCTGACATTTTCCAGATGTGCAGAAGCAGAGGTCCAGGATTGTGCTGAAAACCACAACATCAATTTCTCTCTAGCTGACTTTTCCAGATGTGCAGGAGTGTTCCAGGGTTATGCTGAAATCTACATCAATTTCTCTCTAGCTGACATTTTCCAGATGTGTAGAAGCAGAGTTCCAGCTGTGTGCTGAAACCTGCCTTACAATTTCTCTCTAGCTGACTTTTCCAGATGTGCAGCAGCTGAGTTCAAAGATTATGGTGAAATCTACCACATCAATTTCACTCTAGCTGACATTTTCCAGATGTGCAGAAGCAGAGTTCCAGGATTATGCTGAAATATGCAACATCAATTTCTCTCTAACTGACATTTTCCAGATGTGTAGAACCAGAGATCCAGGATTATGCTGAAATCTGCCTTGCAATTTGTCTCCAAGTGAAATTTTCCAGATGTGGAGAAGCAGAGTTCAAAGATTATGCTGAAATTTACCACATCAATTTCTCTCTAGCTGACATTTTCCAGATGTGCAGAAGCAGACTTCCAGGATTATGCTGAAATCTGCCTCTGCATTTTCTCTCTAGCTGACATTTTCCACATGTGCAGAAGCAGAGTTCCAGGATTATTCTGAAATCCGCCTTGCAATTTTTCTCCAGGTGACATTTTCCAGATGTGCGGAAGCAGAGTTCAAACATACTGAAATCTAACACATCAATTTCTCTCTTGCTGACATTTTCCAGATGTGCAGAAGCAGAGTTCTAAGATTATGCTGAAAACCACAACATCAATTTCTCTCTAGCTGACTTTCCCAGATGTGCAGAAGCAGAGGTCCAGTATTATGCTGAAATCTGCCTCTGCAGTTTCCCTCTAGCTGCCATTTTCCAGATGTGCAGAAGCAGAGTTCAAACATTATGCTGAAATCTACAACATCAATTTCTCTCTAGCTAACATTTTCCAGATGTGCAGAAGCAGAGTTCAAGGATTATGCTGAAATCTACCACTTCAATTTCTCTCTAGCTCACAATTGCCAGATGTGCAGAAGCAGAGTTCCAGGATTATGCTGAAATCTGCCTTGCAATTTTTCTCCAGGTGACATTTTCCAGATGTGCAGAAGCAAAGTTCAAACATGCTGAAATCTAACACATCAATTTCTCTCTTGCTGACATTTTCCAGAGTTGCAGAAGCAGAGTTCAAACATGCTGAAATCTACAACATCAATTTCTCTCTAGCTTACATTTTCCAGATGTGCAGAAGCAGAGTTCCATGATTATGCTGAAATCTGCCTCTGCATTTTCCCTCCAGCTGACATTTTCCAGATGTGAGGAAGCAGAGTTCCAGGATTATGCTGAAATCAGCCTCTGCATTTTCTCTCTAGCTGACATTTTCCAGATGTGCAGAAGCAGAGTTCTAAGATTATGCTGAAATCTACAACATCAATTTCTCTCTAGCTACCATTTTCCAGATGTGCAGAAGCAGAGTTCAAACATTATGCTGAAATCTACCACTTCAATTTCTCTCTAGCTGACATTTTCCAGAGTTGCAGAAGAAGAGTTCCAGGGTTATGCTGAAATCTGTCTCTGCGTTTTTCCTCTAGCTGACATTTTCCAGATGTGCAGAAGCAGAGTTCCAAGATTATGCTGAAATCTGCCTCTGCATTTTACCTCTAGCTGACATTTTCCAGATGTGCAGAAGCAGAGGTCCAGTATTATGCTGAAATCTGCCTCTGCAGTTTCCCTCTAGCTGCCATTTTCCAGATGTGCAGAAGCAGAGTTCAAACATTATGCTGAAATCTACAACATCAATTTCTCTCTAGCTAACATTTTCCAGATGTGCAGAAGCAGAGTTCAAGGATTATGCTGAAATCTACCACTTCAATTTCTCTCTAGCTCACATTTGCCAGATGTGCAGAAGCAGAGTTCCAGGATTATGCTGAAATCTGCCTTGCAATTTTTCTCCAGGTGACATTTTCCAGATGTGCAGAAGCAAAGTTCAAACATGCTGAAATCTAACACATCAATTTCTCTCTTGCTGACATTTTCCAGAGTTGCAGAAGCAGAGTTCAAACATGCTGAAATCTACAACATCAATTTCTCTCTAGCTTACATTTTCCAGATGTGCAGAAGCAGAGTTCCATGATTATGCTGAAATCTGCCTCTGCATTTTCCCTCTAGCTGACATTTTCCAGATGTGAGGAAGCAGAGTTCCAGGATTATGCTGAAATCAGCCTCTGCATTTTCTCTCTAGCTGACATTTTCCAGATGTGCAGAAGCAGAGTTCTAAGATTATGCTGAAATCTACAACATCAATTTCTCTCTAGCTACCATTTTCCAGATGTGCAGAAGCAGAGTTCAAACATTATGCTGAAATCTACCACTTCAATTTCTCTCTAGCTGACATTTTCCAGAGTTGCAGAAGAAGAGTTCCAGGGTTATGCTGAAATCTGTCTCTGCGTTTTTCCTCTAGCTGACATTTTCCAGATGTGCAGAAGCAGAGTTCCAAGATTATGCTGAAATCTGCCTCTGCATTTTACCTCTAGCTGACATTTTCCAGATGTGCAGAAGCAGAGTTCAAACATGCTGAAATCTACAACATCAATTTCTCTCTAGCTTACATTTTCCAGATGTGCAGAAGCAGAGTTCCATGATTATGCTGAAATCTGCCTCTGCATTTTCCCTCTAGCTGACATTTTCCAGATGTGCAGAAGCAGAGTTCAAACATGCTGAAATCTACAACATCAATTTCTCTCTAGCTTACATTTTCCAGATGTGCAGAAGCAGAGTTCCAGTATTATGCTGAAATCTGCCTCTGCAGTTTCCCTCTAGCTGCCATTTTCCAGATGTGCAGAAGCAGAGTTCAAACATTATGCTGAAATCTACAACATCAATTTCTCTCTAGCTAACATTTTCCAGATGTGCAGAAGCAGAGTTCAAGGATTATGCTGAAATCTACCACTTCAATTTCTCTCTAGCTCACATTTGCCAGATGTGCAGAAGCAGAGTTCCAGGATTATGCTGAAATCTGCCTTGCAATTTTTCTCCAGGTGACATTTTCCAGATGTGCAGAAGCAGAGTTCAATCATGCTGAAATCTAACACATCAATTTCTCTCTTGCTGACATTTTCCAGAGTTGCAGAAGCAGAGTTCCAGGATTATGCTGAAATCAGCTTCTGCATTTTCTCTCTAGCTGACATTTTCCAGATGTGCAGAAGCAGAGTTCTAAGATTATGCTGAAATCTACAACATCAATTTCTCTCTAGCTTACATTTTCCAGATGTGCAGAAGCAGAGTTCCATGATTATGCTGAAATCTGCCTCTGCATTTTCCCTCTAGCTGACATTTTCCAGATGTGAGGAAGCAGAGTTCCAGGATTATGCTGAAACCTGCCTTACAATTTCTCTCTAGCTGACATTTTCCAGATGTGCAGAAGCAGAGTTCTAAGATTATGCTGAAATCTACCACTTCAATTTCTCTCTAGCTGACATTTTCCAGAGTTGCAGAAGAAGAGTTCCAGGGTTATGCTGAAATCTGCATCTGCGTTTTTCCTCTAGCTGACATTTTCCAGATGTGAAAAAGCAGAGTTCAAAGATTATGCTGAAATCTACAACTTCAATTTCTCTCTAGCTTACATTTTCCAGATGTGCAGAAGCAGAGTTCAAAGATTATGCTGAAATCTGCCTCTGCATTTTCTCTCTAGCTGACATTTTCCACATGTGCAGAAGCAGAGTTCAAAGATTATGCTGAAATCTACCACATCAATTTCTCTCTATCTGACATTTTCCAGATGTGCAGAAGCAGAGGTCCAGGATTGTGCTGAAAACCACAACATCAATTTCTCTCTAGCTGACTTTCCCAGATGTGCAGAAGCAGAGGTCCAGTATTATGCTGAAATCTGCCTTGCAATTTCTCTCTAGCTGACTTTTCCAGATGTGCAGGAGTGTTCCAGGGTTTTGCTGAAATCTACATCAATTTCTCTCTAGCTGACATTTTCCAGATGTGTAGAAGCAGAGTTCCAGCTGTGTGCTGAAACCTGCCTTACAATTTCTCTCTAGCTGACTTTTCCAGATGTGCAGCAGCTGAGTTCAAAGATTATGGTGAAATCTACCACATCAATTTCACTCTAGCTGACATTTTCCAGATGTGCAGAAGCAGAGTTCCAGGATTATGCTGAAATATGCAACATCAATTTCTCTCTAACTGACATTTTCCAGATGTGTAGAACCAGAGATCCAGGATTATGCTGAAATCTGCCTTGCAATTTGTCTCCAAGTGAAATTTTCCAGATGTGGAGAAGCAGAGTTCAAAGATTATGCTGAAATTTACCACATCAATTTCTCTCTAGCTGACATTTTCCAGATGTGCAGAAGCAGACTTCCAGGATTATGCTGAAATCTGCCTCTGCATTTTCTCTCTAGCTGACATTTTCCAGATGTGCAGAAGCAGAGTTCCAGTATTATGCTGAAATATACAACATCAATTTCTCTCTAACTGACATTTTCCAGATGTGTAGAACCAGAGATCCAGGATTATGCTGAAATCTGCCTTGCAATTTGTCTCCAAGTGAAATTTTCCAGATGTGGAGAAGCAGAGTTCAAACATTATGCTGAAATCTACCACATCAATTTCTCTCTAGCTGACATTTTCCAGATGTGCAGAAGCAGACTTCCAGGATTATGCTGAAATCTGCCTCTGCATTTTCTCTCTAGGTGACATTTTCCAGATGTGCAGAAGCAGAGTTCCAAGATTATGCTGAAATCTGCCTTGCAATTTCTCTCTAGCTGACATTTGTCAGATGTGCAGAAGCAGAGTTCCAGGATTATTCTGAAATCTGCCTTGCAATTTTTCTCCAGGTGACATTTTCCAGATGTGCAGAAGCAGAGTTGATGCTGAAATCTAACACATCAATTTCTCTCTTGCTGACATTTTCCAGAGTTGCAGAAGCAGAGTTCCAGGATTATGCTGAAATCAGCCTCTGCATTTTCTCTCTAGCTGACATTTTCCAGATGTGCAGAAGCAGAGTTCTAAGATTATGCTGAAAACCACAACATCAATTTCTCTCTAGCTGACTTTCCCAGATGTGCAGAAGCAGAGGTCCAGTATTATGCTGAAATCTGCCTCTGCAGTTTCCCTCTAGCTGCCATTTTCCAGATGTGCAGAAGCAGAGTTCAAACATTATGCTGAAATCTACAACATCAATTTCTCTCTAGCTAACATTTTCCAGATGTGCAGAAGCAGAGTTCAAGGATTATGCTGAAATCTACCACTTCAATTTCTCTCTAGCTCACAATTGCCAGATGTGCAGAAGCAGAGTTCCAGGATTATGCTGAAATCTGCCTTGCAATTTTTCTCCAGGTGACATTTTCCAGATGTGCAGAAGCAGAGTTCAAACATGCTGAAATCTAACACATCAATTTCTCTCTTGCTGACATTTTCCAGAGTTGCAGAAGCAGAGTTCAAACATGCTGAAATCTACAACATCAATTTCTCTCTAGCTTACATTTTCCAGATGTGCAGAAGCAGAGTTCCATG
The DNA here is from genome assembly GCA_023053685.1 of Diadophis punctatus similis. NCBI lineage: Eukaryota > Metazoa > Chordata > Lepidosauria > Squamata > Dipsadidae > Diadophis > Diadophis punctatus. Next base: position 16,013,927 of record JALIGW010000019.1, on the reverse strand, counting down.
ATTATGCTGAAATCTGCCTCTGCATTTTCCCTCTAGCTGACATTTTCCAGATGTGAGGAAGCAGAGTTCCAGGATTATGCTGAAATCAGCCTCTGCATTTTCTCTCTAGCTGACATTTTCCAGATGTGCAGAAGCAGAGTTCTAAGATTATGCTGAAATCTACAACATCAATTTCTCTCTAGCTACCATTTTCCAGATGTGCAGAAGCAGAGTTCAAACATTATGCTGAAATCTACCACTTCAATTTCTCTCTAGCTGACATTTTCCAGAGTTGCAGAAGAAGAGTTCCAGGGTTATGCTGAAATCTGTCTCTGCGTTTTTCCTCTAGCTGACATTTTCCAGATGTGCAGAAGCAGAGTTCCAAGATTATGCTGAAATCTGCCTCTGCATTTTACCTCTAGCTGACATTTTCCAGATGTGCAGAAGCACAGGTCCAGTATTATGCTGAAATCTGCCTCTGCAGTTTCCCTCTAGCTGCCATTTTCCAGATGTGCAGAAGCAGAGTTCAAACATTATGCTGAAATCTACAACATCAATTTCTCTCTAGCTAACATTTTCCAGATGTGCAGAAGCAGAGTTCAAGGATTATGCTGAAATCTACCACTTCAATTTCTCTCTAGCTCACATTTGCCAGATGTGCAGAAGCAGAGTTCCAGGATTATGCTGAAATCTGCCTTGCAATTTTTCTCCAGGTGACATTTTCCAGATGTGCAGAAGCAGAGTTCAAACATGCTGAAATCTAACACATCAATTTCTCTCTTGCTAACATTTTCCAGAGTTGCAGAAGCAGAGTTCCAGGATTATGCTGAAATCAGCTTCTGCATTTTCTCTCTAGCTGACATTTTCCAGATGTGCAGAAACAGAGTTCTAAGATTATGCTGAAATCTACAACATCAATTTCTCTCTAGCTTACATTTTCCAGATGTGCAGAAGCAGAGTTCCATGATTATGCTGAAATCTGCCTCTGCATTTTCCCTCTAGCTGACATTTTCCAGATGTGAGGAAGCAGAGTTCCAGGATTATGCTGAAATCAGCCTCTGCATTTTCTCTCTAGCTGACATTTTCCAGATGTGCAGAAGCAGAGTTCTAAGATTATGCTGAAATCTACAACATCAATTTCTCTCTAGCTGCCATTTTCCAGATGTGCAGAAGCAGAGTTCAAACATTATGCTGAAATCTACCACTTCAATTTCTCTCTAGCTGACATTTTCCAGAGTTGCAGAAGAAGAGTTCCAGGGTTATGCTGAAATCTGCATCTGCGTTTTTCCTCTAGCTGACATTTTCCAGATGTGAAAAAGCAGAGTTCAAAGATTATGCTGAAATCTACAACTTCAATTTCTCTCTAGCTTACATTTTCCAGATGTGCAGAAGCAGAGTTCCAGGATTATGCTGAAATCTGCCTCTGCATTTTCTCTCTAGCTGACATTTTCCACATGTGCAGAAGCAGAGTTCAAAGATTATGCTGAAATCTACCACATCAATTTCTCTCTATCTGACATTTTCCAGATGTGCAGAAGCAGAGGTGCAGGATTGTGCTGAAAACCACAACATCAATTTCTCTCTAGCTGACTTTCCCAGATGTGCAGAAGCAGAGGTCCAGTATTATGCTGAAATCTGCCTTGCAATTTCTCTCTAGCTGACTTTTCCAGATGTGCAGGAGTGTTCCAGGGTTATGCTGAAATCTACATCAATTTCTCTCTAGCTGACATTTTCCAGATGTGTAGAAGCAGAGTTCCAGCTGTGTGCTGAAACCTGCCTTACAATTTCTCTCTAGCTGACTTTTCCAGATGTGCAGCAGCTGAGTTCAAAGATTATGGTGAAATCTACCACATCAATTTCACTCTAGCTGACATTTTCCAGATGTGCAGAAGCAGAGTTCCAGGATTATGCTGAAATATGCAACATCAATTTCTCTCTAACTGACATTTTCCAGATGTGTAGAACCAGAGATCCAGGATTATGCTGAAATCTGCCTTGCAATTTGTCTCCAAGTGAAATTTTCCAGATGTGGAGAAGCAGAGTTCAAAGATTATGCTGAAATCTACCACATCAATTTCTCTCTAGCTGACATTTTCCAGATGTGCAGAAGCAGACTTCCAGGATTATGCTGAAATCTGCCTCTGCATTTTCTCTCTAGCTGACATTTTCCACATGTGCAGAAGCAGAGTTCCAGGATTATTCTGAAATCTGCCTTGCAATTTTTCTCCAGGTGACATTTTCCAGATGTGCGGAAGCAGAGTTCAAACATGCTGAAATCTAACACATCAATTTCTCTCTTGCTGACATTTTCCAGAGTTGCAGAAGCAGAGTTCCAGGATTATGCTGAAATCAGCTTCTGCATTTTCTCTCTAGCTGACATTTTCCAGATGTGCAGAAGTAGAGTTCTAAGATTATGCTGAAATCTACAACATCAATTTCTCTCTAGCTTACATTTTCCAGATGTGCAGAAGCAGAGTTCCATGATTATGCTGAAATTTGCCTCTGCATTTTCCCTCTAGCTGACATTTTCCAGATGTGAGGAAGCAGAGTTCCAGGATTATGCTGAAATCAGCCTCTGCATTTTCTCTCTAGCTGACATTTTCCAGATGTGCAGAAGCAGAGTTCTAAGATTATGCTGAAATCTACAACATCAATTTCTCTCTAGCTGCCATTTTCCAGATGTGCAGAAGCAGAGTTCAAACATTATGCTGAAATCTACCACTTCAATTTCTCTCTAGCTGACATTTTCCAGAGTTGCAGAAGAAGAGTTCCAGGGTTATGCTGAAATCTGCCTCTGCGTTTTTCCTCTAGCTGACATTTTCCAGATGTGAAAAAGCAGAGTTCAAAGATTATGCTGAAATCTACAACTTCAATTTCTCTCTAGCTTACATTTTCCAGATGTGCAGAAGCAGAGTTCCAGGATTATGCTGAAATCTGCCTCTGCATTTTCTCTCTAGCTGACATTTTCCACATGTGCAGAAGCAGAGTTCAAAGATTATGCTGAAATCTACCACATCAATTTCTCTCTATCTGACATTTTCCAGATGTGCAGAAGCAGAGGTCCAGGATTGTGCTGAAAACCACAACATCAATTTCTCTCTAGCTGACTTTCCCAGATGTGCAGAAGCAGAGGTCCAGTATTATGCTGAAATCTGCCTTGCAATTTCTCTCTAGTTGACTTTTCCAGATGTGCAGGAGTGTTCCAGGGTTATGCTGAAATCTACATCAATTTCTCTCTAGCTGACATTTTCCAGATGTGTAGAAGTAGAGTTCTAAGATTATGCTGAAATCTACAACATCAATTTCTCTCTAGCTTACATTTTCCAGATGTGCAGAAGCAGAGTTCCATGATTATGCTGAAATCTGCCTCTGCATTTTCCCTCTAGCTGACATTTTCCAGATGTGAGGAAGCAGAGTTCCAGGATTATGCTGAAATCAGCCTCTGCATTTTCTCTCTAGCTGACATTTTCCAGATGTGCAGAAGCAGAGTTCTAAGATTATGCTGAAATCTACAACATCAATTTCTCTCTAGCTGCCATTTTCCAGATGTGCAGAAGCAGAGTTCAAACATTATGCTGAAATCTACCACTTCAATTTCTCTCTAGCTGACATTTTCCAGAGTTGCAGAAGAAGAGTTCCAGGGTTATGCTGAAATCTGCCTCTGCGTTTTTCCTCTAGCTGACATTTTCCAGATGTGAAAAATCAGAGTTCAAAGATTATGCTGAAATCTACAACTTCAATTTCTCTCTAGCTTACATTTTCCAGATGTGTAGAAGCAGAGTTCCAGGATTATGCTGAAATCTGCCTCTGCATTTTCTCTCTAGCTGACATTTTCCACATGTGCAGAAGCAGAGTTCAAAGATTATGCTGAAATCTACCACATCAATTTCTCTCTATCTGACATTTTCCAGATGTGCAGAAGCAGAGGTCCAGGATTGTGCTGAAAACCACAACATCAATTTCTCTCTAGCTGACTTTCCCAGATGTGCAGAAGCAGAGTTCCAGCTGTGTGCTGAAACCTGCCTTACAATTTCTCTCTAGCTGACTTTTCCAGATGTGCAGCAGCTGAGTTCAAAGATTATGGTGAAATCTACCACATCAATTTCACTCTAGCTGACATTTTCCAGATGTGCAGAAGCAGAGTTCCAGGATTATGCTGAAATATGCAACATCAATTTCTCTCTAACTGACATTTTCCAGATGTGTAGAACCAGAGATCCAGGATTATGCTGAAATCTGCCTTGCAATTTGTCTCCAAGTGAAATTTTCCAGATGTGGAGAAGCAGAGTTCAAAGATTATGCTGAAATCTACCACATCAATTTCTCTCTAGCTGACATTTTCCAGATGTGCAGAAGCAGACTTCCAGGATTATGCTGAAATCTGCCTCTGCATTTTCTCTCTAGCTGACATTTTCCACATGTGCAGAAGCAGAGTTCCAGGATTATGCTGAAATCTGCCTTGCAATTTTTCTCCAGGTGACATTTTCCAGATGTGCGGAAGCAGAGTTCAAACATGCTGAAATCTAACACATCAATTTCTCTCTTGCTGACATTTTCCAGAGTTGCAGAAGCAGAGTTCCAGGATTATGCTGAAATCAGCTTCTGCATTTTCTCTCTAGCTGACATTTTCCAGATTTGCAGAAGCAGAGTTCTAAGATTATGCTGAAATCTACAACATCAATTTCTCTCTAGCTTACATTTTCCAGATGTGCAGAAGCAGAGTTCCATGATTATGCTGACATCTGCCTCTGCATTTACCCTCTAGCTGACATTTTCCAGATGTGAGGAAGCAGAGTTCCAGGATTATGCTGAAATCAGCCTCTGCATTTTCTCTCTAGCTGACATTTTCCAGATGTGCAGAAGCAGAGTTCTAAGATTATGCTGAAATCTACAACATCAATTTCTCTCTAGCTGCCATTTTCCAGATGTGCAGAAGCAGAGTTCAAACATTATGCTGAAATCTACCACTTCAATTTCTCTCTAGCTGACATTTTCCAGAGTTGCAGAAGAAGAGTTCCAGGGTTATGCTGAAATCTGCCTCTGCGTTTTTCCTCTAGCTGACATTTTCCAGATGTGAAAAAGCAGACTTCAAAGATTATGCTGAAATCTACAACTTCAATTTCTCTCTAGCTTACATTTTCCAGATGTGCAGAAGCAGAGTTCCAGGATTATGCTGAAATCTGCCTCTGCATTTTCTCTCTAGCTGACATTTTCCACATGTGCAGAAGCAGAGTTCAAAGATTATGCTGAAATCTACCACATCAATTTCTCTCTATCTGACATTTTCCAGATGTGCAGAAGCAGAGGTCCAGGATTGTGCTGAAAACCACAACATCAATTTCTCTCTAGCTGACTTTCCCAGATGTGCAGAAGCAGAGGTCCAGTATTATGCTGAAATCTGCCTTGCAATTTCTCTCTAGTTGACTTTTCCAGATGTGCAGGAGTGTTCCAGGGTTATGCTGAAATCTACATCAATTTCTCTCTAGCTGACATTTTCCAGATGTGTAGAAGCAGAGTTCCAGCTGTGTGCTGAAACCTGCCTTACAATTTCTCTCTAGCTGACTTTTCCAGATGTGCAGCAGCTGAGTTCAAAGATTATGGTGAAATCTACCACATCAATTTCACTCTAGCTGACATTTTCCAGATGTGCAGAAGCAGAGTTCCAGGATTATGCTGATATATGCAACATCAATTTCTCTCTAACTGACATTTTCCAGATGTGTAGAACCAGAGATCCAGGATTATGCTGAAATCTGCCTTGCAATTTGTCTCCAAGTGAAATTTTCCAGATGTGAGGAAGCAGAGTTCCAGGATTATGCTGAAATCTACCACATCAATTTCTCTCTAGCTGACATTTTCCAGATGTGCAGAAGCAGACTTCCAGGATTATGCTGAAATCTGCCTTGCAATTTTTCTCCAGGTGACATTTTCCAGATGTGCGGAAGCAGAGTTCAAACATGCTGAAATCTAACACATCAATTTCTCTCTTGCTGACATTTTCCAGAGTTGCAGAAGCAGAGTTCCAGGATTATGCTGAAATCAGCTTCTGCATTTTCTCTCTAGCTGACATTTTCCAGATGTGCAGAAGCAGAGTTCTAAGATTATACTGAAATCTACAACTTCAATTTCTCTCTAGCTGACATTTTCCAGATGTGCAGAAGCAGAGTTCTAAGATTATGCTGAAATCTACAACATCAATTTCTCTCTAGCTTACATTTTCCAGATGTGCAGAAGCAGAGTTCCAGGATTATGCTGAAATCTGCCTCTGCATTTTCTCTCTAGCTGACATTTTCCACATGTGCAGAAGCAGAGTTCAAAGATTATGCTGAAATCTACCACATCAATTTCTCTCTATCTGACATTTTCCAGATGTGCAGAAGCAGAGGTGCAGGATTGTGCTGAAAACCACAACATCAATTTCTCTCTAGCTGACTTTCCCAGATGTGCAGAAGCAGAGGTCCAGTATTATGCTGAAATCTGCCTTGCAATTTCTCTCTAGCTGACTTTTCCAGATGTGCAGGAGTGTTCCAGGGTTATGCTGAAATCTACATCAATTTCTCTCTAGCTGACATTTTCCAGATGTGTAGAAGCAGAGTTCCAGCTGTGTGCTGAAACCTGCCTTACAATTTCTCTCTAGCTGACTTTTCCAGATGTGCAGCAGCTGAGTTCAAAGATTATGGTGAAATCTACCACATCAATTTCACTCTAGCTGACATTTTCCAGATGTGCAGAAGCAGAGTTCCAGGATTATGCTGAAATATGCAACATCAATTTCTCTCTAACTGACATTTTCCAGATGTGTAGAACCAGAGATCCAGGATTATGCTGAAATCTGCCTTGCAATTTGTCTCCAAGTGAAATTTTCCAGATGTGGAGAAGCAGAGTTCAAAGATTATGCTGAAATCTACCACATCAATTTCTCTCTAGCTGACATTTTCCAGATGTGCAGAAGCAGACTTCCAGGATTATGCTGAAATCTGCCTCTGCATTTTCTCTCTAGCTGACATTTTCCACATGTGCAGAAGCAGAGTTCCAGGATTATTCTGAAATCTGCCTTGCAATTTTTCTCCAGGTGACATTTTCCAGATGTGCGGAAGCAGAGTTCAAACATGCTGAAATCTAACACATCAATTTCTCTCTTGCTGACATTTTCCAGAGTTGCAGAAGCAGAGTTCCAGGATTATGCTGAAATCAGCTTCTGCATTTTCTCTCTAGCTGACATTTTCCAGATGTGCAGAAGTAGAGTTCTAAGATTATGCTGAAATCTACAACATCAATTTCTCTCTAGCTTACATTTTCCAGATGTGCAGAAGCAGAGTTCCATGATTATGCTGAAATTTGCCTCTGCATTTTCCCTCTAGCTGACATTTTCCAGATGTGAGGAAGCAGAGTTCCAGGATTATGCTGAAATCAGCCTCTGCATTTTCTCTCTAGCTGACATTTTCCAGATGTGCAGAAGCAGAGTTCTAAGATTATGCTGAAATCTACAACATCAATTTCTCTCTAGCTGCCATTTTCCAGATGTGCAGAAGCAGAGTTCAAACATTATGCTGAAATCTACCACTTCAATTTCTCTCTAGCTGACATTTTCCAGAGTTGCAGAAGAAGAGTTCCAGGGTTATGCTGAAATCTGCCTCTGCGTTTTTCCTCTAGCTGACATTTTCCAGATGTGAAAAAGCAGAGTTCAAAGATTATGCTGAAATCTACAACTTCAATTTCTCTCTAGCTTACATTTTCCAGATGTGCAGAAGCAGAGTTCCAGGATTATGCTGAAATCTGCCTCTGCATTTTCTCTCTAGCTGACATTTTCCACATGTGCAGAAGCAGAGTTCAAAGATTATGCTGAAATCTACCACATCAATTTCTCTCTATCTGACATTTTCCAGATGTGCAGAAGCAGAGGTCCAGGATTGTGCTGAAAACCACAACATCAATTTCTCTCTAGCTGACTTTCCCAGATGTGCAGAAGCAGAGGTCCAGTATTATGCTGAAATCTGCCTTGCAATTTCTCTCTAGTTGACTTTTCCAGATGTGCAGGAGTGTTCCAGGGTTATGCTGAAATCTACATCAATTTCTCTCTAGCTGACATTTTCCAGATGTGTAGAAGTAGAGTTCTAAGATTATGCTGAAATCTACAACATCAATTTCTCTCTAGCTTACATTTTCCAGATGTGCAGAAGCAGAGTTCCATGATTATGCTGAAATCTGCCTCTGCATTTTCCCTCTAGCTGACATTTTCCAGATGTGAGGAAGCAGAGTTCCAGGATTATGCTGAAATCAGCCTCTGCATTTTCTCTCTAGCTGACATTTTCCAGATGTGCAGAAGCAGAGTTCTAAGATTATGCTGAAATCTACAACATCAATTTCTCTCTAGCTGCCATTTTCCAGATGTGCAGAAGCAGAGTTCAAACATTATGCTGAAATCTACCACTTCAATTTCTCTCTAGCTGACATTTTCCAGAGTTGCAGAAGAAGAGTTCCAGGGTTATGCTGAAATCTGCCTCTGCGTTTTTCCTCTAGCTGACATTTTCCAGATGTGAAAAATCAGAGTTCAAAGATTATGCTGAAATCTACAACTTCAATTTCTCTCTAGCTTACATTTTCCAGATGTGTAGAAGCAGAGTTCCAGGATTATGCTGAAATCTGCCTCTGCATTTTCTCTCTAGCTGACATTTTCCACATGTGCAGAAGCAGAGTTCAAAGATTATGCTGAAATCTACCACATCAATTTCTCTCTATCTGACATTTTCCAGATGTGCAGAAGCAGAGGTCCAGGATTGTGCTGAAAACCACAACATCAATTTCTCTCTAGCTGACTTTCCCAGATGTGCAGAAGCAGAGTTCCAGCTGTGTGCTGAAACCTGCCTTACAATTTCTCTCTAGCTGACTTTTCCAGATGTGCAGCAGCTGAGTTCAAAGATTATGGTGAAATCTACCACATCAATTTCACTCTAGCTGACATTTTCCAGATGTGCAGAAGCAGAGTTCCAGGATTATGCTGAAATATGCAACATCAATTTCTCTCTAACTGACATTTTCCAGATGTGTAGAACCAGAGATCCAGGATTATGCTGAAATCTGCCTTGCAATTTGTCTCCAAGTGAAATTTTCCAGATGTGGAGAAGCAGAGTTCAAAGATTATGCTGAAATCTACCACATCAATTTCTCTCTAGCTGACATTTTCCAGATGTGCAGAAGCAGACTTCCAGGATTATGCTGAAATCTGCCTCTGCATTTTCTCTCTAGCTGACATTTTCCACATGTGCAGAAGCAGAGTTCCAGGATTATGCTGAAATCTGCCTTGCAATTTTTCTCCAGGTGACATTTTCCAGATGTGCGGAAGCAGAGTTCAAACATGCTGAAATCTAACACATCAATTTCTCTCTTGCTGACATTTTCCAGAGTTGCAGAAGCAGAGTTCCAGGATTATGCTGAAATCAGCTTCTGCATTTTCTCTCTAGCTGACATTTTCCAGATTTGCAGAAGCAGAGTTCTAAGATTATGCTGAAATCTACAACATCAATTTCTCTCTAGCTTACATTTTCCAGATGTGCAGAAGCAGAGTTCCATGATTATGCTGACATCTGCCTCTGCATTTACCCTCTAGCTGACATTTTCCAGATGTGAGGAAGCAGAGTTCCAGGATTATGCTGAAATCAGCCTCTGCATTTTCTCTCTAGCTGACATTTTCCAGATGTGCAGAAGCAGAGTTCTAAGATTATGCTGAAATCTACAACATCAATTTCTCTCTAGCTGCCATTTTCCAGATGTGCAGAAGCAGAGTTCAAACATTATGCTGAAATCTACCACTTCAATTTCTCTCTAGCTGACATTTTCCAGAGTTGCAGAAGAAGAGTTCCAGGGTTATGCTGAAATCTGCCTCTGCGTTTTTCCTCTAGCTGACATTTTCCAGATGTGAAAAAGCAGACTTCAAAGATTATGCTGAAATCTACAACTTCAATTTCTCTCTAGCTTACATTTTCCAGATGTGCAGAAGCAGAGTTCCAGGATTATGCTGAAATCTGCCTCTGCATTTTCTCTCTAGCTGACATTTTCCACATGTGCAGAAGCAGAGTTCAAAGATTATGCTGAAATCTACCACATCAATTTCTCTCTATCTGACATTTTCCAGATGTGCAGAAGCAGAGGTCCAGGATTGTGCTGAAAACCACAACATCAATTTCTCTCTAGCTGACTTTCCCAGATGTGCAGAAGCAGAGGTCCAGTATTATGCTGAAATCTGCCTTGCAATTTCTCTCTAGTTGACTTTTCCAGATGTGCAGGAGTGTTCCAGGGTTATGCTGAAATCTACATCAATTTCTCTCTAGCTGACATTTTCCAGATGTGTAGAAGCAGAGTTCCAGCTGTGTGCTGAAACCTGCCTTACAATTTCTCTCTAGCTGACTTTTCCAGATGTGCAGCAGCTGAGTTCAAAGATTATGGTGAAATCTACCACATCAATTTCACTCTAGCTGACATTTTCCAGATGTGCAGAAGCAGAGTTCCAGGATTATGCTGAAATATGCAACATCAATTTCTCTCTAACTGACATTTTCCAGATGTGTAGAACCAGAGATCCAGGATTATGCTGAAATCTGCCTTGCAATTTGTCTCCAAGTGAAATTTTCCAGATGTGAGGAAGCAGAGTTCCAGGATTATGCTGAAATCTACCACATCAATTTCTCTCTAGCTGACATTTTCCAGATGTGCAGAAGCAGACTTCCAGGATTATGCTGAAATCTGCCTTGCAATTTTTCTCCAGGTGACATTTTCCAGATGTGCGGAAGCAGAGTTCAAACATGCTGAAATCTAACACATCAATTTCTCTCTTGCTGACATTTTCCAGAGTTGCAGAAGCAGAGTTCCAGGATTATGCTGAAATCAGCTTCTGCATTTTCTCTCTAGCTGACATTTTCCAGATGTGCAGAAGCAGAGTTCTAAGATTATACTGAAATCTACAACTTCAATTTCTCTCTAGCTGACATTTTCCAGATGTGCAGAAGCAGAGTTCTAAGATTATGCTGAAATCTACAACATCAATTTCTCTCTAGCTTACATTTTCCAGATGTGCAGAAGCAGAGTTCCATGATTATGCTGAAATCTGCCTCTGCATTTTCCCTCTAGCTGAAATTTTCCAGATGTGCAGAAGCAGAGTTCTAAGATTATGCTGAAATCTACAACATCAATTTCTCTCTAGCTGACATTTTCCAGATGTGAGGAAGCAGAGTTCCAGGATTATGCTGAAATCAGCCTCTGCATTTTCTCTCTAGCTGACATTTTCCAGATGTGCAGAAGCAGAGTTCTAAGATTATGCTGAAATCTACATCATGAATTTCTCTCTAGCTGCCATTTTCCAGATGTGCAGAAGCAGAGTTCAAACATTATGCTGAAATCTAACACGTCAATTTCTCTCTTGCTGACATTTTCCAGAGTTGCAGAAGAAGAGTTCCAGGGTTATGCTGAAATCTGCCTCTGCGTTTTTCCTCTAGCTGACATTTTCCAGATGTGAAAAAGCAGAGTTCAAAGATTATGCTGAAATCTACAACTTCAATTTCTCTCTAGCTTACATTTTCCAGATGTGCAGAAGCAGAGTTCCAGGATTATGCTGAAATCTGCCTCTGCATTTTCTCTCTAGCTGACATTTCCACATGTGCAGAAGCAGAGTTCAAACATTATGCTGAAATCTACCACATCAATTTCTCTCTATCTGACATTTTCCAGATGTGCAGAAGCAGAGTTCCAGGATTGTGCTGAAAACCACAACATCAATTTCTCTCTAGCTGACTTTTCCAGATGTGCAGGAGTGTTCCAGGATTATGCTGAAATCTACATCAATTTCTCTCTAGCTGACATTTTCCAGATGTGCAGATGCAGATTTCCAGGTGTATGCTGAAACCTGCCTTACAATTTCTCTCTAGCTGACATTTTCCAGATGTGTAGAAGCAGAGTTCCAGCTGTGTGCTGAAACCTGCCTTACAATTTCTCTCTAGCTGACTTTTCCAGATGTGCAGAAGATGAGTTCAAAGATTATGGTGAAATCTGCCTTGCAAGTTTTCTCAAGCTGACATTTTCCATGTGTACAGAATCAGAGTTCCTGGTGTATGCTGAAATCTGCCTTGCAATTTCTCTCTTGCTGACATTTGCCAGATGTACAGAAGCAGAGTTCCAGGATTATGCTGAAATCTTTCTTACAATTTTTCTCCAGGTGAAATTTTCCAGATTTGGACAAGCAGAGTTCAAAGATTATGGTGAAATCTGCCACATCAATTTCTGTCTAGCTGACATTTGCCAGATGTGCAGAAGTAGAGTTCAAGGATTATGCTGAAATCTGCCTTGCAAGTTTTCTCAAGCTGACATTTTCCATGTGTACAGAATCAGAGTTCCTGGTGTATGCTGAAATCTGCCTTGCAATTTCTCTCTAGCTGACTTTTCCAGATGTGCAGAAGCAGAGTTCAAAGATTATGCTGAAATCTAACACATCAATTTCTCTCTTGCTGACATTTTCCAGATGTGAAAAAGCAGAGTTCAAAGATTATGCTGAAATCTACAACTTCAATTTCTCTCTTGCTGACATTTTCCAGATGTGCAGAAGCAGAGTTCCAGGATTATGCTGAAATCTGCCTCTGCATTTTCTCTCTAGCTTACATTTTCCAGATGTGCAGAAGCTGAGTTCAAAGATTATGGTGAAATCTACCACATCAATTTCTCTCTAGCTGACATTTTCCAGATGTGCAGAAGCTGAGTTCAAAGATTATGTTGAAATCTACACATCAATTTCTCTCTAGCTGACATTTGCCAGATGTGCAGAAGCAGAGTTCCAGGATTATGCTGAAATCAGCCTCTGCATTTTCTCTCTAGCTGACATTTTCCAGATGTGCAGAAGCAGAGTTCAAACATTATGCTGAAATCTACCACTTCAATTTCTCTCTAGCTCACATTTGCCAGATGTGCAGAAGCAGAGTTCTAGGATTATTCTGAAATCTGCCTTGCAATTTTTCTCCAGGTGACATTTTCCAGATGTGCAGAAGCAGAGTTCAAAGATTATGCTGAAATCTAACACGTCAATTTCTCTCTTGCTGACATTTTCCAGAGTTGCAGAAGAAGAGTTCCAGGGTTATGCTGAAATCTGCCTCTGCGTTTTTCCTCTAGCTGACATTTTCCAGATGTGAAAAAGCAGAGTTCAAAGATTATGCTGAAATCTACAACTTCAATTTCTCTCTAGCTTACATTTTCCAGATGTGCAGAAGCAGAGTTCCAGGATTATGCTGAAATCTGCCTCTGCATTTTCTCTCTAGCTGACATTTTCCACATGTGCAGAAGCAGAGTTCAAAGATTATGCTGAAATCTACCACATCAATTTCTCTCTATCTGACATTTTCCAGAAGTGCAGAAGCAGAGTTCCAGGATTGTGCTGAAAACCACAACATCAATTTCTCTCTAGCTGACTTTCACAGATGTGCAGAAGCAGAGGTCCAGTATTATGCTGAAATCTCCCTTGCAATTTCTCTCTAGCTGACTTTTCCAGATGTGCAGGAGTGTTCCAGGATTATGCTGAAATCTACATCAATTTCTCTCTAGCTGACATTTTCCAGATGTGCAGATGCAGATTTCCAGGTGTATGCTGAAACCTGCCTTACAATTTCTCTCTAGCTGACATTTTCCAGATGTGTAGAAGCAGAGTTCCAGCTGTGTGCTGAAATCTGCCTTGCAATTTCTCTCTAGCTGACTTTTCCAGATGTGCAGAAGCTGAGTTCAAAGATTATGGTGAAATCTGCCACATCAATTTCTGTCTAGCTGACATTTGCCAGATGTGCAGAAGTAGAGTTCAAGGATTATGCTGAAATCTGCCTTGCAAGTTTTCTCAAGCTGACATTTTCCATATGTACAGAATCAGAGTTCCTGGTGTATGCTGAAATCTGCCTTGCAATTTCTCTCTAGCTGACTTTTCCAGATGTGCAGAAGCAGAGTTCAAAGATTATGCTGAAATCTAACACATCAATTTCTCTCTTGCTGACATTTTCCAGATGTGCAGAAGCAGAGTTCCAGGATTATGCTGAAATCTGCCTCTGCATTTTCCCTCTAGCTTACATTTTCCAGATGTGCAGAAGCTGAGTTCAAAGATTATGGTGAAATCTACCACATTAATTTCTCTCTAGCTGACATTTTCCAGATGTGCAGAAGCTGAGTTCAAAGATTATGGTGAAATCTACCACATCAATTTCACTCTAGCTGACATTTTCCAGATGTGCAGAAGCAGAGTTCCAGGATTATGCTGAAATATGCAACATCAATTTCTCTCTAACTGACATTTTCCAGATGTGTAGAACCAGAGATCCAGGATTATGCTGAAATCTGCCTTGCAATTTGTCTCCAAGTGAAATTTTCCAGATGTGGAGAAGCAGAGTTCAAAGATTATGCTGAAATCTACCACATCAATTTCTCTCTAGCTGACATTTTCCAGATGTGCAGAAGCAGACTTCCAGGATTATGCTGAAATCTGCCTCTGCATTTTCTCTCTAGCTGACATTTTTCACATGTGCAGAAGCAGAGTTCAAACATGCTGAAATCTAACACATCAATTTCTCTCTTGCTGACATTTTCCAGAGTTGCAGAAGCAGAGTTCCAGGATTATGCTGAAATCAGCTTCTGCATTTTCTCTCTAGCTGACATTTTCCAGATGTGCAGAAGCAGAGTTCAAACATTATGCTGAAATCTACCACTTCAATTTCTCTCTAGCTCACATTTGCCAGATGTGCAGAAGCAGAGTTCTAGGATTATTCTGAAATCTGCCTTGCAATTTTTCTCCAGGTGACATTTTCCAGATGTGCAGAAGCAGAGTTCAAAGATTATGCTGAAATCTAACACGTCAATTTCTCTCTTGCTGACATTTTCCAGAGTTGCAGAAGAAGAGTTCCAGGGTTATGCTGAAATCTGCCTCTGCGTTTTTCCTCTAGCTGACATTTTCCAGATGTGAAAAAGCAGAGTTCAAAGATTATGCTGAAATCTACAACTTCAATTTCTCTCTAGCTTACATTTTCCAGATGTGCAGAAGCAGAGTTCCAGGATTATGCTGAAATCTGCCTCTGCATTTTCTCTCTAGCTGACATTTTCCACATGTGCAGAAGCAGAGTTCAAAGATTATGCTGAAATCTACCACATCAATTTCTCTCTATCTGACATTTTCCAGATGTGCAGAAGCAGAGTTCCAGGATTGTGCTGAAAACCACAATATCAATTTCTCTCTAGCTGACTTTCACAGATGTGCAGAAGCAGAGGTCCAGTATTATGCTGAAATCTGCCTTGCAATTTCTCTCTAGCTGACTTTTCCAGATGTGCAGGAGTGTTCCAGGATTATGCTGAAATCTACATCAATTTCTCTCTAGCTGACATTTTCCAGATGTGCAGATGCAGATTTCCAGGTGTATGCTGAAACCTGCCTTACAATTTCTCTCTAGCTGACATTTTCCAGATGTGTAGAAGCAGAGTTCCAGCTGTGTGCTGAAATCTGCCTTGCAATTTCTCTCTAGCTGACTTTTCCAGATGTGCAGAAGCTGAGTTCAAAGATTATGGTGAAATCTGCCACATCAATTTCTGTCTAGCTGACATTTGCCAGATGTGCAGAAGTAGAGTTCAAGGATTATGCTGAAATCTGCCTTGCAAGTTTTCTCAAGCTGACATTTTCCATATGTACAGAATCAGAGTTCCTGGTGTATGCTGAAATCTGCCTTGCAATTTCTCTCTAGCTGACTTTTCCAGATGTGCAGAAGCAGAGTTCAAAGATTATGCTGAAATCTAACACATCAATTTCTCTCTTGCTGACATTTTCCAGATGTGCAGAAGCAGAGTTCCAGGATTATGCTGAAATCTGCCTCTGCATTTTCCCTCTAGCTTACATTTTCCAGATGTGCAGAAGCTGAGTTCAAAGATTATGGTGAAATCTACCACATCAATTTCTCTCTAGCTGACATTTTCCAGATGTGCAGAAGCTGAGTTCAAAGATTATGGTGAAATCTACCACATCAATTTCACTCTAGCTGACATTTTCCAGATGTGCAGAAGCAGAGTTCCAGGATTATGCTGAAATATGCAACATCAATTTCTCTCTAACTGACATTTTCCAGATGTGTAGAACCAGAGATCCAGGATTATGCTGAAATCTGCCTTGCAATTTGTCTCCAAGTGAAATTTTCCAGATGTGGAGAAGCAGAGTTCAAAGATTATGCTGAAATCTACCACATCAATTTCTCTCTAGCTGACATTTTCCAGATGTGCAGAAGCAGACTTCCAGGATTATGCTGAAATCTGCCTCTGCATTTTCTCTCTAGCTGACATTTTTCACATGTGCAGAAGCAGAGTTCCAAGATTATGCTGAAATCTGCCTTGCAATTTCTCTCTAGCTGACATTTGCCAGATGTGCAGAAGCAGAGTTCCAGGATTATTCTGAAATCTGCCTTGCAATTTTTCTCCAGGTGACATTTTCCAGATGTGCAGAAGCAGAGTTCAAACATGCTGAAATCTAACACATCAATTTCTCTCTTGCTGACATTTTCCAGAGTTGCAGAAGCAGAGTTCCAGGATTATGCTGAAATCAGCTTCTGCATTTTCTCTCTAGCTGACATTTTCCAGATGTGCAGAAGCAGAGTTCTAAGATTATACTGAAATCTACAACATCAATTTCTCTCTAGCTTACATTTTCCAGATGTGCAGAAGCAGAGTTCCATGATTATGCTGAAAACCACAACATCAATTTCTCTCTAGCTGACTTTTCCAGATGTGCAGAAGCAGAGTTCCAGGATTATGCTGAAATATGCAACATCAATTTCTCTCTAACTGACATTTTCCAGATGTGTAGAACCAGAGATCCAGGATTATGCTGAAATCTGCCTTGCAATTTGTCTCCAAGTGAAATTTTCCAGATGTGGAGAAGCAGAGTTCAAAGATTATGCTGAAATCTACCACATCAATTTCTCTCTAGCTGACATTTTCCAGATGTGCAGAAGCAGACTTCCAGGATTATGCTGAAATCTGCCTTGCAATTTTTCTCCAGGTGACATTTTCCAGATGTGCGGAAGGAGAGTTCAAACATGCTGAAATCTAACACATCAATTTCTCTCTTGCTGACATTTTCCAGAGTTGCAGAAGCAGAGTTCCAGGATTATGCTGAAATCAGCTTCTGCATTTTCTCTCTAGCTGACATTTTCCAGATGTGCAGAAGCAGAGTACTAAGATTATACTGAAATCTACAACTTCAATTTCTCTCTAGCTGACATTTTCCAGATGTGCAGAAGCAGAGTTCTAAGATTATGCTGAAATCTACAACATCAATTTCTCTCTAGCTTACATTTTCCAGATGTGCAGAAGCAGAGTTCCATGATTATGCTGAAATCTGCCTCTGCATTTTCCCTCTAGCTGACATTTTCCAGATGTGCAGAAGCAGAGTTCTAAGATTATGCTGAAATCTACAACATCAATTTCTCTCTAGCTGACATTTTCCAGATGTGAGGAAGCAGAGTTCCAGGATTATGCTGAAATCAGCCTCTGCATTTTCTCTCTAACTGACATTTTCCAGATGTGCAGAAGCAGAGTTCTAAGATTATGCTGAAATCTACATCATCAATTTCTCTCTAGCTGCCATTTTCCAGATGTGCAGAAGCAGAGTTCAAACATTATGCTGAAATCTACCACTTCAATTTCTCTCTAGCTCACATTTGCCAGATGTGCAGAAGCAGAGTTCTAGGATTATTCTGAAATCTGCCTTGCAATTTTTCTCCAGATGACATTTTCCAGATGTGCAGAAGCAGAGTTCAAACATTATGCTGAAATCTAACACGTCAATTTCTCTCTTGCTGACATTTTCCAGAGTTGCAGAAGAAGAGTTCCAGGGTTATGCTGAAATCTGCCTCTGCGTTTTTCCTCTAGCTGACATTTTCCAGATGTGAAAAAGCAGAGTTCAAAGATTATGCTGAAATCTACAACTTCAATTTCTCTCTAGCTTACATTTTCCAGATGTGCAGAAGCAGAGTTCCAGGATTATGCTGAAATCTGCCTCTGCATTTTCTCTCTAGCTGACATTTTCCACATGTGCAGAAGCAGAGTTCAAAGATTATGCTGAAATCTACCACATCAATTTCTCTCTATCTGACATTTTCCAGATGTGCAGAAGCAGAGTTCCAGGATTGTGCTGAAAACCACAACATCAATTTCTCTCTAGCTGACTTTCACAGATGTGCAGAAGCAGAGGTCCAGTATTATGCTGAAATCTGCCTTGCAATTTCTCTCTAGCTGACTTTTCCAGATGTGCAGGAGTGTTCCAGGATTATGCTGAAATCTACATCAATTTCTCTCTAGCTGACATTTTCCAGATGTGCAGATGCAGATTTCCAGGTGTATGCTGAAACCTGCCTTACAATTTCTCTCTAGCTGACATTTTCCAGATGTGTAGAAGCAGAGTTCCAGCTGTGTGCTGAAACCTGCCTTACAATTTCTCTCTAGCTGACTTTTCCAGATGTGCAGAAGATGAGTTCAAAGATTATGGTGAAATCTGCCACATCAATTTCTGTCTAGCTGACATTTGCCAGATGTGCAGAAGTAGAGTTCAAGGATTATGCTGAAATCTGCCTTGCAAGTTTTCTCAAGCTGACATTTTCCATGTGTACAGAATCAGAGTTCCTGGTGTATGCTGAAATCTGCCTTGCAATTTCTCTCTAGCTGACTTTTCCAGATGTGCAGAAGCAGAGTTCAAAGATTATGCTGAAATCTAACACATCAATTTCTCTCTTGCTGACATTTTCCAGATGTGCAGAAGCAGAGTTCCAGGATTATGCTGAAATCTGCCTCTGCATTTTCCCTCTAGCTGACATTTTCCAGATGTGCAGAAGCAAAGTTCTAAGATTGTGCTGAAATCTACAACATCAATTTCTCTCTAGCTGCCATTTTCCAGATGTGCAGAAGCAGACTTGAAACATTATGCTGAAATCTACCACTTCAATTTCTCTCTAGCTGACATTTTCCAGAGTTGCAGAAGAAGAGTTCCAGTGTTATGCTGAAATCTGCCTCTGCCTTTTTCCTCTAGCTGATATTTTCCAGATGTGCAGAAGCAGAGTTCAAACATTATGCTGAAATCTACCACTTCAATTTCTCTCTAGCTCACATTTGCCAGATGTGCAGAAGCAGAGTTCTAGGATTATTCTGAAATCTGCCTTGCAATTTTTCTCCAGGTGACATTTTCCAGATGTGCAGAAGCAGAGTTCAAAGATTATGCTGAAATCTACAACTTCAATTTCTCTCTAGCTTACATTTTCCAGATGTGCAGAAGCAGAGTTCCAGGATTATGCTGAAATCTGCCTCTGCATTTTCTCTCTAGCTGACATTTTCCACATGTGCAGAAGCAGAGTTCAAAGATTATGCTGAAATCTACCACATCAATTTCTCTCTATCTGACATTTTCCAGATGTGCAGAAGCAGAGTTCCAGGATTGTGCTGAAAACCACAACATCAATTTCTCTCTAGCTGACAATTTCCAGATGTGCAGAAGCAGAGTTCCAGTATTATGCTGAAATATACAACATCAATTTCTCTCTAGCTGACTTTTCCAGATGTGCAGGAGTGTTCCAGGATTATGCTGAAATCTACATCAATTTCTCTCTAGCTGACATTTTCCAGATGTGCAGATGCAGATTTCCAGGTGTATGCTGAAACCTGCCTTACAATTTCTCTCTAGCTGACATTTTCCAGATGTGTAGAAGATGAGTTCAAAGATTATGGTGAAATCTGCCACATCAATTTCTGTCTAGCTGATATTTGCCAGATGTGCAGAAGTAGAGTTCAAGGATTATGCTGAAATCTGCCTTGCAAGTTTTCTCAAGCTGACATTTTCCATATGTACAGAATCAGAGTTCCTGGTGTATGCTGAAATCTGCCTTGCAATTTCTCTCTAGCTGACTTTTCCAGATGTGCAGAAGCAGAGTTCAAAGATTATGCTGAAATCTAACACATCAATTTCTCTCTTGCTGACATTTTCCAGATGTGCAGAAGCAGAGTTCCAGGATTATGCTGAAAGCTGCCTCTGCATTTTCCCTCTAGCTTACATTTTCCAGATGTGCAGAAGCTGAGTTCAAAGATTATGGTGAAATCTACCACATCAATTTTTCTCTAGCTGACATTTTCCAGATGTGCAGAAGCTGAGTTCAAAGATTATGGTGAAATCTACCACATCAATTTCACTCTAGCTGACATTTTCCAGATGTGCAGAAGCAGAGTTCCAGGATTATGCTGAAATATGCAACATCAATTTCTCTCTAACTGACATTTTCCAGATGTGTAGAACCAGAGATCCAGGATTATGCTGAAATCTGCCTTGCAATTTGTCTCCAAGTGAAATTTTCCAGATGTGGAGAAGCAGAGTTCAAAGATTATGCTGAAATCTACCACATCAATTTCTCTCTAGCTGACATTTTCCAGATGTGCAGAAGCAGACTTCCAGGATTATGCTGAAATCTGCCTTGCAATTTTTCTCCAGGTGACATTTTCCAGATGTGCGGAAGGAGAGTTCAAACATGCTGAAATCTAACACATCAATTTCTCTCTTGCTGACATTTTCCAGAGTTGCAGAAGCAGAGTTCCAGGATTATGCTGAAATCAGCTTCTGCATTTTCTCTCTAGCTGACATTTTCCAGATGTGCAGAAGCAGAGTACTAAGATTATACTGAAATCTACAACTTCAATTTCTCTCTAGCTGACATTTTCCAGATGTGCAGAAGCAGAGTTCTAAGATTATGCTGAAATCTACAACATCAATTTCTCTCTAGCTTACATTTTCCAGATGTGCAGAAGCAGAGTTCCATGATTATGCTGAAATCTGCCTCTGCATTTTCCCTCTAGCTGACATTTTCCAGATGTGCAGAAGCAGAGTTCTAAGATTATGCTGAAATCTACAACATCAATTTCTCTCTAGCTGACATTTTCCAGATGTGAGGAAGCAGAGTTCCAGGATTATGCTGAAATCAGCCTCTGCATTTTCTCTCTAACTGACATTTTCCAGATGTGCAGAAGCAGAGTTCTAAGATTATGCTGAAATCTACATCATCAATTTCTCTCTAGCTGCCATTTTCCAGATGTGCAGAAGCAGAGTTCAAACATTATGCTGAAATCTACCACTTCAATTTCTCTCTAGCTCACATTTGCCAGATGTGCAGAAGCAGAGTTCTAGGATTATTCTGAAATCTGCCTTGCAATTTTTCTCCAGGTGACATTTTCCAGATGTGCAGAAGCAGAGTTCAAACATTATGCTGAAATCTAACACGTCAATTTCTCTCTTGCTGACATTTTCCAGAGTTGCAGAAGAAGAGTTCCAGGGTTATGCTGAAATCTGCCTCTGCGTTTTTCCTCTAGCTGACATTTTCCAGATGTGAAAAAGCAGAGTTCAAAGATTATGCTGAAATCTACAACTTCAATTTCTCTCTAGCTTACATTTTCCAGATGTGCAGAAGCAGAGTTCCAGGATTATGCTGAAATCTGCCTCTGCATTTTCTCTCTAGCTGACATTTTCCACATGTGCAGAAGCAGAGTTCAAAGATTATGCTGAAATCTACCACATCAATTTCTCTCTATCTGACATTTTCCAGATGTGCAGAAGCAGAGTTCCAGGATTGTGCTGAAAACCACAACATCAATTTCTCTCTAGCTGACTTTCACAGATGTGCAGAAGCAGAGGTCCAGTATTATGCTGAAATCTGCCTTGCAATTTCTCTCTAGCTGACTTTTCCAGATGTGCAGGAGTGTTCCAGGATTATGCTGAAATCTACATCAATTTCTCTCTAGCTGACATTTTCCAGATGTGCAGATGCAGATTTCCAGGTGTATGCTGAAACCTGCCTTACAATTTCTCTCTAGCTGACATTTTCCAGATGTGTAGAAGCAGAGTTCCAGCTGTGTGCTGAAACCTGCCTTACAATTTCTCTCTAGCTGACTTTTCCAGATGTGCAGAAGATGAGTTCAAAGATTATGGTGAAATCTGCCACATCAATTTCTGTCTAGCTGACATTTGCCAGATGTGCAGAAGTAGAGTTCAAGGATTATGCTGAAATCTGCCTTGCAAGTTTTCTCAAGCTGACATTTTCCATGTGTACAGAATCAGAGTTCCTGGTGTATGCTGAAATCTGCCTTGCAATTTCTCTCTAGCTGACTTTTCCAGTTGTGCAGAAGCAGAGTTCAAAGATTATGCTGAAATCTAACACATCAATTTCTCTCTTGCTGACATTTTCCAGATGTGCAGAAGCAGAGTTCCAGGATTATGCTGAAATCTGCCTCTGCATTTTCCCTCTAGCTGACATTTTCCAGATGTGCAGAAGCAAAGTTCTAAGATTGTGCTGAAATCTACAACATCAATTTCTCTCTAGCTGCCATTTTCCAGATGTGCAGAAGCAGACTTGAAACATTATGCTGAAATCTACCACTTCAATTTCTCTCTAGCTGACATTTTCCAGAGTTGCAGAAGAAGAGTTCCAGTGTTATGCTGAAATCTGCCTCTGCGTTTTTCCTCTAGCTGATATTTTCCAGATGTGCAGAAGCAGAGTTCAAACATTATGCTGAAATCTACCACTTCAATTTCTCTCTAGCTCACATTTGCCAGATGTGCAGAAGCAGAGTTCTAGGATTATTCTGAAATCTGCCTTGCAATTTTTCTCCAGGTGACATTTTCCAGATGTGCAGAAGCAGAGTTCAAAGATTATGCTGAAATCTACAACTTCAATTTCTCTCTAGCTTACATTTTCCAGATGTGCAGAAGCAGAGTTCCAGGATTATGCTGAAATCTGCCTCTGCATTTTCTCTCTAGCTGACATTTTCCACATGTGCAGAAGCAGAGTTCAAAGATTATGCTGAAATCTACCACATCAATTTCTCTCTATCTGACATTTTCCAGATGTGCAGAAGCAGAGTTCCAGGATTGTGCTGAAAACCACAACATCAATTTCTCTCTAGCTGACAATTTCCAGATGTGCAGAAGCAGAGTTCCAGTATTATGCTGAAATATACAACATCAATTTCTCTCTAGCTGACTTTTCCAGATGTGCAGGAGTGTTCCAGGATTATGCTGAAATCTACATCAATTTCTCTCTAGCTGACATTTTCCAGATGTGCAGATGCAGATTTCCAGGTGTATGCTGAAACCTGCCTTACAATTTCTCTCTAGCTGACATTTTCCAGATGTGTAGAAGATGAGTTCAAAGATTATGGTGAAATCTGCCACATCAATTTCTGTCTAGCTGATATTTGCCAGATGTGCAGAAGTAGAGTTCAAGGATTATGCTGAAATCTGCCTTGCAAGTTTTCTCAAGCTGACATTTTCCATATGTACAGAATCAGAGTTCCTGGTGTATGCTGAAATCTGCCTTGCAATTTCTCTCTAGCTGACTTTTCCAGATGTGCAGAAGCAGAGTTCAAAGATTATGCTGAAATCTAACACATCAATTTCTCTCTTGCTGACATTTTCCAGATGTGCAGAAGCAGAGTTCCAGGATTATGCTGAAAGCTGCCTCTGCATTTTCCCTCTAGCTTACATTTTCCAGATGTGCAGAAGCTGAGTTCAAAGATTATGGTGAAATCTACCACATCAATTTCTCTCTAGCTGACATTTTCCAGATGTGCAGAAGCTGAGTTCAAAGATTATGGTGAAATCTACCACATCAATTTCACTCTAGCTGACATTTTCCAGATGTGCAGAAGCAGAGTTCCAGGATTATGCTGAAATATGCAACATCAATTTCTCTCTAACTGACATTTTCCAGATGTGTAGAACCAGAGATCCAGGATTATGCTGAAATCTGCCTTGCAATTTGTCTCCAAGTGAAATTTTCCAGATGTGGAGAAGCAGAGTTCAAAGATTATGCTGAAATCTACCACATCAATTTCTCTCTAGCTGACATTTTCCAGATGTGCAGAAGCAGACTTCCAGGATTATGCTGAAATCTGCCTCTGCATTTTCTCTCTAGCTGACATTTTCCACATGTGCAGAAGCAGAGTTCCAAGATTATGCTGAAATCTACCACTTCAATTTCTCTCTAGCTCACATTTGCCAGATGTGCAGAAGCAGAGTTCTAGGATTATTCTGAAATCTGCCTTGCAATTTTTCTCCAGGTGACATTTTCCAGATGTGCAGAAGCAGAGTTCAAACATTATGCTGAAATCTAACACGTCAATTTCTCTCTTGCTGACATTTTCCAGAGTTGCAGAAGAAGAGTTCCAGGATTATGCTGAAATCTGCCTCTGCATTTTCTCTCTAGCTGACATTTTCCACATGTGCAGAAGCAGAGTTCAAACATTATGCTGAAATCTACCACTTCAATTTCTCTCTATCTGACATTTTCCAGATGTGCAGAAGCAGAGTTCCAGGATTGTGCTGAAAACCACAACATCAATTTCTCTCTAGCTGACTTTCCCAGATGTGCAGAAGCAGAGGTCCAGTATTATGCTGAAATCTGCCTTGCAATTTCTCTCTAGCTGACTTTTCCAGATGTGCAGGAGTGTTCCAGGATTATGGTGAAATCTACATCAATTTCTCTCTAGCTGACATTTTCCAGAGGTGCAGATGCAGATTTCCAGGTGTATGCTGAAACCTGCCTTACAATTTCTCTCTAGCTGACATTTTCCAGATGTGTAGAAGCAGAGTTCCAGCTGTGTGCTGAAACCTGCCTTACAATTTCTCTCTAGCTGACTTTTCCAGATGTGCAGAAGATGAGTTCAAAGATTATGGTGAAATCTGCCACATCAATTTCTGTCTAGCTGACATTTGCCAGATGTGCAGAAGTAGAGTTCAAGGATTATGCTGAAATCTGCCTTGCAAGTTTTCTCAAGCTGACATTTTCCATGTGTACAGAATCAGAGTTCCTGGTGTATGCTGAAATCTGCCTTGCAATTTCTCTCTAGCTGACTTTTCCAGATGTGCAGAAGCAGAGTTCAAAGATTATGCTGAAATCTAACACATCAATTTCTCTCTTGCTGACATTTTCCAGATGTGCAGAAGCAGAGTTCCAGGATTATGCTGAAATCTGCCTCTGCATTTTCCCTCTAGCTTACATTTTCCAGATGTGCAGAAGCTGAGTTCAAAGATTATGGTGAAATTTACCACATCAATTTCTCTCTAGCTGACATTTTCCAGATGTGCAGAAGCTGAGTTCAAAGATTATGGTGAAATCTACACATCAATTTCTCTCTAGCTGACATTTTCCAGATGTGCAGAAGCAGAGTTCCAGGATTATGCTGAAATCAGCCTCTGCATTTTCTCTCTAGCTGACATTTTCCAGATGTGCAGAAGCAGAGTTCAAACATTATGCTGAAATCTACCACTTCAATTTCTCTCTAGCTCACATTTGCCAGATGTGCAGAAGCAGAGTTCTAGGATTATTCTGAAATCTGCCTTGCAATTTTTCTCCAGGTGACATTTTCCAGATGTGCAGAAGCAGAGTTCAAAGATTATGCTGAAATCTAACACGTCAATTTCTCTCTTGCTGACATTTTCCAGAGTTGCAGAAGAAGAGTTCCAGGGTTATGCTGAAATCTGCCTCTGCGCTTTTCCTCTAGCTGACATTTTCCAGATGTGCAGAAGCAGACTTCCAGGATTATGCTGAAATCTGCCTTGCAATTTTTCTCCAGGTGACATTTTCCAGATGTGCGGAAGCAGAGTTCAAACATGCTGAAATCTAACACATCAATTTCTCTCTTGCTGACATTTTCCAGAGTTGCAGAAGCAGAGTTCCAGGATTATGCTGAAATCAGCTTCTGCATTTTCTCTCTAGCTGACATTTTCCAGATGTGCAGAAGCAGAGTTCTAAGATTATACTGAAATCTACAACTTCAATTTCTCTCTAGCTGACATTTTCCAGATGTGCAGAAGCAGAGTTCTAAGATTATGCTGAAATCTACAACATCAATTTCTCTCTAGCTTACATTTTCCAGATGTGCAAAAGCAGAGTT
The DNA here is from genome assembly GCA_023053685.1 of Diadophis punctatus similis. Classification (NCBI taxonomy): domain Eukaryota; kingdom Metazoa; phylum Chordata; class Lepidosauria; order Squamata; family Dipsadidae; genus Diadophis; species Diadophis punctatus. The sequence goes on along the minus strand of JALIGW010000019.1, from coordinate 15,987,977 downwards.
CCATGATTATGCTGAAATCTGCCTCTGCATTTTCCCTCTAGCTGAAATTTTCCAGATGTGCAGAAGCAGAGTTCTAAGATTATGCTGAAATCTACAACATCAATTTCTCTCTAGCTGACATTTTCCAGATGTGAGGAAGCAGAGTTCCAGGATTATGCTGAAATCAGCCTCTGCATTTTCTCTCTAGCTGACATTTTCCAGATGTGCAGAAGCAGAGTTCTAAGATTATGCTGAAATCTACATCATGAATTTCTCTCTAGCTGCCATTTTCCAGATGTGCAGAAGCAGAGTTCAAACATTATGCTGAAATCTAACACGTCAATTTCTCTCTTGCTGACATTTTCCAGAGTTGCAGAAGAAGAGTTCCAGGGTTATGCTGAAATCTGCCTCTGCGTTTTTCCTCTAGCTGACATTTTCCAGATGTGAAAAAGCAGAGTTCAAAGATTATGCTGAAATCTACAACTTCAATTTCTCTCTAGCTTACATTTTCCAGATGTGCAGAAGCAGAGTTCCAGGATTATGCTGAAATCTGCCTCTGCATTTTCTCTCTAGCTGACATTTTCCACATGTGCAGAAGCAGAGTTCAAAGATTATGCTGAAATCTACCACATCAATTTCTCTCTATCTGACATTTTCCAGATGTGCAGAAGCAGAGTTCCAGGATTGTGCTGAAAACCACAACATCAATTTCTCTCTAGCTGACTTTCACAGATGTGCAGAAGCAGAGGTCCAGTATTATGCTGAAATCTGCCTTGCAATTTCTCTCTAGCTGACATTTTCCAGATGTGAAAAAGCAGAGTTCAAAGATTATGCTGAAATCTACAACTTCAATTTCTCTCTAGCTTACATTTTCCAGATGTGCAGAAGCAGAGTTCCATGATTATGGTGAAATATGCCTCTGCATTTTCCCTCTAGCTGACTTTTCCAGATGTGCAGAAGCAGAGTTCAAAGATTATGCTGAAATCTAACACATCAATTTCTCTCTTGCTGACATTTTCCAGATGTGCAGAAGCAGAGTTCCAGGATTATGCTGAAATCTGCCTCTGCATTTTCCCTCTAGCTTACATTTTCCAGATGTGCAGAAGCTGAGTTCAAAGATTATGGTGAAATCTACCACATCAATTTCTCTCTAGCTGACATTTTCCAGATGTGCAGAAGCTGAGTTCAAAGATTATGGTGAAATCTACCACATCAATTTCACTCTAGCTGACATTTTCCAGATGTGCAGAAGCAGAGTTCCAGGATTATGCTGAAATATGCAACATCAATTTCTCTCTAACTGACATTTTCCAGATGTGTAGAACCAGAGATCCAGGATTATGCTGAAATCTGCCTTGCAATTTGTCTCCAAGTGAAATTTTCCAGATGTGGAGAAGCAGAGTTCAAAGATTATGCTGAAATCTACCACATCAATTTCTCTCTAGCTGACATTTTCCAGATGTGCAGAAGCAGACTTCCAGGATTATGCTGAAATCTGCCTCTGCATTTTCTCTCTAGCTGACATTTTTCACATGTGCAGAAGCAGAGTTCCAAGATTATGCTGAAATCTGCCTTGCAATTTCTCTCTAGCTGACATTTGCCAGATGTGCAGAAGCAGAGTTCCAGGATTATTCTGAAATCTGCCTTGCAATTTTTCTCCAGGTGACATTTTCCAGATGTGCAGAAGCAGAGTTCAAACATGCTGAAATCTAACACATCAATTTCTCTCTTGCTGACATTTTCCAGAGTTGCAGAAGCAGAGTTCCAGGATTATGCTGAAATCAGCTTCTGCATTTTCTCTCTAGCTGACATTTTCCAGATGTGCAGAAGCAGAGTTCAAACATTATGCTGAAATCTACCACTTCAATTTCTCTCTAGCTCACATTTGCCAGATGTGCAGAAGCAGAGTTCTAGGATTATTCTGAAATCTGCCTTGCAATTTTTCTCCAGGTGACATTTTCCAGATGTGCAGAAGCAGAGTTCAAAGATTATGCTGAAATCTAACACGTCAATTTCTCTCTTGCTGACATTTTCCAGAGTTGCAGAAGAAGAGTTCCAGGGTTATGCTGAAATCTGCCTCTGCGTTTTTCCTCTAGCTGACATTTTCCAGATGTGAAAAAGCAGAGTTCAAAGATTATGCTGAAATCTACAACTTCAATTTCTCTCTAGCTTACATTTTCCAGATGTGCAGAAGCAGAGTTCCAGGATTATGCTGAAATCTGCCTCTGCATTTTCTCTCTAGCTGACATTTTCCACATGTGCAGAAGCAGAGTTCAAAGATTATGCTGAAATCTACCACATCAATTTCTCTCTATCTGACATTTTCCAGATGTGCAGAAGCAGAGTTCCAGGATTGTGCTGAAAACCACAACATCAATTTCTCTCTAGCTGACTTTCACAGATGTGCAGAAGCAGAGGTCCAGTATTATGCTGAAATCTGCCTTGCAATTTCTCTCTAGCTGACTTTTCCAGATGTGCAGGAGTGTTCCAGGATTATGCTGAAATCTACATCAATTTCTCTCTAGCTGACATTTTCCAGATGTGCAGATGCAGATTTCCAGGTGTATGCTGAAACCTGCCTTACAATTTCTCTCTAGCTGACATTTTCCAGATGTGTAGAAGCAGAGTTCCAGCTGTGTGCTGAAATCTGCCTTGCAATTTCTCTCTAGCTGACTTTTCCAGATGTGCAGAAGCTGAGTTCAAAGATTATGGTGAAATCTGCCACATCAATTTCTGTCTAGCTGACATTTGCCAGATGTGCAGAAGTAGAGTTCAAGGATTATGCTGAAATCTGCCTTGCAAGTTTTCTCAAGCTGACATTTTCCATATGTACAGAATCAGAGTTCCTGGTGTATGCTGAAATCTGCCTTGCAATTTCTCTCTAGCTGACTTTTCCAGATGTGCAGAAGCAGAGTTCAAAGATTATGCTGAAATCTAACACATCAATTTCTCTCTTGCTGACATTTTCCAGATGTGCAGAAGCAGAGTTCCAGGATTATGCTGAAATCTGCCTCTGCATTTTCCCTCTAGCTTACATTTTCCAGATGTGCAGAAGCTGAGTTCAAAGATTATGGTGAAATCTACCACATCAATTTCTCTCTAGCTGACATTTTCCAGATGTGCAGAAGCTGAGTTCAAAGATTATGGTGAAATCTACCACATCAATTTCACTCTAGCTGACATTTTCCAGATGTGCAGAAGCAGAGTTCCAGGATTATGCTGAAATATGCAACATCAATTTCTCTCTAACTGACATTTTCCAGATGTGTAGAACCAGAGATCCAGGATTATGCTGAAATCTGCCTTGCAATTTGTCTCCAAGTGAAATTTTCCAGATGTGGAGAAGCAGAGTTCAAAGATTATGCTGAAATCTACCACATCAATTTCTCTCTAGCTGACATTTTCCAGATGTGCAGAAGCAGACTTCCAGGATTATGCTGAAATCTGCCTCTGCATTTTCTCTCTAGCTGACATTTTTCACATGTGCAGAAGCAGAGTTCCAAGATTATGCTGAAATCTGCCTTGCAATTTCTCTCTAGCTGACATTTGCCAGATGTGCAGAAGCAGAGTTCCAGGATTATTCTGAAATCTGCCTTGCAATTTTTCTCCAGGTGACATTTTCCAGATGTGCAGAAGCAGAGTTCAAACATGCTGAAATCTAACACATCAATTTCTCTCTTGCTGACATTTTCCAGAGTTGCAGAAGCAGAGTTCCAGGATTATGCTGAAATCAGCTTCTGCATTTTCTCTCTAGCTGACATTTTCCAGATGTGCAGAAGCAGAGTTCAAACATTATGCTGAAATCTACCACTTCAATTTCTCTCTAGCTCACATTTGCCAGATGTGCAGAAGCAGAGTTCTAGGATTATTCTGAAATCTGCCTTGCAATTTTTCTCCAGGTGACATTTTCCAGATGTGCAGAAGCAGAGTTCAAAGATTATGCTGAAATCTAACACGTCAATTTCTCTCTTGCTGACATTTTCCAGAGTTGCAGAAGAAGAGTTCCAGGGTTATGCTGAAATCTGCCTCTGCGTTTTTCCTCTAGCTGACATTTTCCAGATGTGAAAAAGCAGAGTTCAAAGATTATGCTGAAATCTACAACTTCAATTTCTCTCTAGCTTACATTTTCCAGATGTGCAGAAGCAGAGTTCCAGGATTATGCTGAAATCTGCCTCTGCATTTTCTCTCTAGCTGACATTTTCCACATGTGCAGAAGCAGAGTTCAAAGATTATGCTGAAATCTACCACATCAATTTCTCTCTATCTGACATTTTCCAGATGTGCAGAAGCAGAGTTCCAGGATTGTGCTGAAAACCACAACATCAATTTCTCTCTAGCTGACTTTCACAGATGTGCAGAAGCAGAGGTCCAGTATTATGCTGAAATCTGCCTTGCAATTTCTCTCTAGCTGACTTTTCCAGATGTGCAGGAGTGTTCCAGGATTATGCTGAAATCTACATCAATTTCTCTCTAGCTGACATTTTCCAGATGTGCAGATGCAGATTTCCAGGTGTATGCTGAAACCTGCCTTACAATTTCTCTCTAGCTGACATTTTCCAGATGTGTAGAAGCAGAGTTCCAGCTGTGTGCTGAAATCTGCCTTGCAATTTCTCTCTAGCTGACTTTTCCAGATGTGCAGAAGCTGAGTTCAAAGATTATGGTGAAATCTGCCACATCAATTTCTGTCTAGCTGACATTTGCCAGATGTGCAGAAGTAGAGTTCAAGGATTATGCTGAAATCTGCCTTGCAAGTTTTCTCAAGCTGACATTTTCCATATGTACAGAATCAGAGTTCCTGGTGTATGCTGAAATCTGCCTTGCAATTTCTCTCTAGCTGACTTTTCCAGATGTGCAGAAGCAGAGTTCAAAGATTATGCTGAAATCTAACACATCAATTTCTCTCTTGCTGACATTTTCCAGATGTGCAGAAGCAGAGTTCCAGGATTATGCTGAAATCTGCCTCTGCATTTTCCCTCTAGCTTACATTTTCCAGATGTGCAGAAGCTGAGTTCAAAGATTATGGTGAAATCTACCACATCAATTTCTCTCTAGCTGACATTTTCCAGATGTGCAGAAGCTGAGTTCAAAGATTATGGTGAAATCTACCACATCAATTTCACTCTAGCTGACATTTTCCAGATGTGCAGAAGCAGAGTTCCAGGATTATGCTGAAATATGCAACATCAATTTCTCTCTAACTGACATTTTCCAGATGTGTAGAACCAGAGATCCAGGATTATGCTGAAATCTGCCTTGCAATTTGTCTCCAAGTGAAATTTTCCAGATCTGGAGAAGCAGAGTTCAAAGATTATGCTGAAATCTACCACATCAATTTCTCTCTAGCTGACATTTTCCAGATGTGCAGAAGCAGACTTCCAGGATTATGCTGAAATCTGCCTCTGCATTTTCTCTCTAGCTGACATTTTTCACATGTGCAGAAGCAGAGTTCCAAGATTATGCTGAAATCTGCCTTGCAATTTCTCTCTAGCTGACATTTGCCAGATGTGCAGAAGCAGAGTTCAAACATTATGCTGAAATCTAACACGTCAATTTCTCTCTTGCTGACATTTTCCAGAGTTGCAGAAGAAGAGTTCCAGGGTTATACTGAAATCTGCCTCTGCGTTTTTCCTCTAGCTGACATTTTCCAGATGTGAAAAAGCAGAGTTCAAAGATTATGCTGAAATCTACAACTTCAATTTCTCTCTAGCTTACATTTTCCAGATGTGCAGAAGCAGAGTTCCAAGATTATGCTGAAATCTGCCTTGCAATTTCTCTCTAGCTGACATTTGCCAGATGTGCAGAAGCAGAGTTCCAGGATTATTCTGAAATCTGCCTTGCAATTTTTCTCCAGGTGACATTTTCCAGATGTGCAGAAGCAGAGTTCAAACATGCTGAAATCTAACACATCAATTTCTCTCTTGCTGACATTTTCCAGAGTTGCAGAAGCAGAGTTCCAGGATTATGCTGAAATCAGCTTCTGCATTTTCTCTCTAGCTGACATTTTCCAGATGTGCAGAAGCAGAGTTCTAAGATTATACTGAAATCTACAACATCAATTTCTCTCTAGCTTACATTTTCCAGATGTGCAGAAGCAGAGTTCCATGATTATGCTGAAATCTGCCTCTGCATTTTCCCTCTAGCTGACATTTTCCAGATGTGCAGAAGCAGAGTTCTAAGATTATGCTGAAATCTACAACATCAATTTCTCTCTAGCTGACATTTTCCAGATGTGAGGAAGCAGAGTTCCAGGATTATGCTGAAATCAGCCTCTGCATTTTCTCTCTAGCTGACATTTTCCAGATGTGCAGAAGCAGAGTTCTAAGATTATGCTGAAATCTACAACATCAATTTCTCTCTAGCTGCCATTTTCCAGATGTGCAGAAGCAGAGTTCAAACATTATGCTGAAATCTACCACTTCAATTTCTCTCTAGCTCACATTTGCCAGATGTGCAGAAGCAGAGTTCTAGGATTATTCTGAAATCTGCCTTGCAATTTTTCTCCAGGTGACATTTTCCAGATGTGCAGAAGCAGAGTTCAAACATTATGCTGAAATCTAACACGTCAATTTCTCTCTTGCTGACATTTTCCAGAGTTGCAGAAGAAGAGTTCCAGGGTTATGCTGAAATCTGCCTCTGTGTTTTTCCTCTAGCTGACATTTTCCAGATGTGAAAAAGCAGAGTTCAAAGATTATGCTGAAATCTACAACTTCAATTTCTCTCTAGCTGACATTTTCCAGATGTGCAGAAGCAGAGTTCCAGGATTGTGCTGAAAACCACAACATCAATTTCTCTCTAGCTGACTTTCACAGATGTGCAGAAGCAGAGGTCCAGTATTATGCTGAAATCTACATCAATTTCTCTCTAGCTGACATTTTCCAGATGTGCAGATGCAGATTTCCAGGTGTATGCTGAAACCTGCCTTACAATTTCTCTCTAGCTGACATTTTCCAGATGTGTAGAAGCAGAGTTCCAGCTGTGTGCTGAAACCTGCCTTACAATTTCTGTCTAGCTGACTTTTCCAGATGTGCAGAAGATGAGTTCAAAGATTATGGTGAAATCTGCCACATCAATTTCTGTCTAGCTGACATTTGCCAGATGTGCAGAAGTAGAGTTCACGGATTATGCTGAAATCTGCCTTGCAAGTTTTCTCAAGCTGACATTTTCCATATGTACAGAATCAGAGTTCCTGGTGTATGCTGAAATCTGCCTTGCAATTTCTCTCTAGCTGACTTTTCCAGATGTGCAGAAGCTGAGTTCAAAGATTATGGTGAAATCTACCACATCAATTTCTCTCTAGCTGACATTTTCCAGATGTGCAGAAGCTGAGTTCAAAGATTATGGTGAAATCTACCACATCAATTTCACTCTAGCTGACATTTTCCAGATGTGCAGAAGCAGAGTTCCAGGATTATGCTGAAATATGCAACATCAATTTCTCTCTAACTGACATTTTCCAGATGTGTAGAACCAGAGATCAGGGATTATGCTGAAATCTGCCTTGCAATTTGTCTCCAAGTGAAATTTTCCAGATGTGGAGAAGCAGAGTTCAAAGATTATGCTGAAATCTACCACATCAATTTCTCTCTAGCTGACATTTTCCAGATGTGCAGAAGCAGACTTCCAGGATTATGCTGAAATCTGCCTCTGCATTTTCTCTCTAGCTGACATTTTCCACATGTGCAGAAGCAGAGTTCCAAGATTATGCTGAAATCTGCCTTGCAATTTCTCTCTAGCTGACATTTGCCAGATGTGCAGAAGCAGAGTTCCAGGATTATTCTGAAATCTGCTTTGCAATTTTTCTCCAGGTGACATTTTCCAGATGTGCAGAAGCAGAGTTCAAACATGCTGAAATCTAACACATCAATTTCTCTCTTGCTGACTTTTTCCAGAGTTGCAGAAGCAGAGTTCCAGGATTATGCTGAAATCAGCTTCTGCATTTTCTCTCTAGCTGACATTTTCCAGATGTGCAGAAGCAGAGTTCTAAGATTATACTGAAATCTACAACTTCAATTTCTCTCTAGCTTACATTTTCCAGATGTGCAGAAGCAGAGTTCCATGATTATGCTGAAATCTGCCTCTGCATTTTCCCTCTAGCTGACATTTTCCAGATGTGCAAAAGCAGAGTTCGAAGATTATGCTGAAATCTACCACATCAATTTCTCTCTAGCTGACAATTTCCAGATGTGCAGAAGCAGAGTTAAAGGATTATGCTGAAATATGCAACATCAATTTCTCTCTAACTGACATTTTCCAGATGTGTAGAACCAGAGATCCAGGATTATGCTGAAATCTGCCTTGCAATTTGTCTCCAAGTGAAATTTTCCAGATGTGGAGAAGCAGAGTTCAAAGATTATGCTGAAATCTACCACATCAATTTCTCTCTAGCTGACATTTTCCAGATGTGCAGAAGCAGACTTCCAGGATTATGCTGAAATCTGCCTCTGCATTTTCTCTCTAGCTGACATTTTCCACATGTGCAGAAGCAGAGTTCCAAGATTATGCTGAAATCTGCCTTGCAATTTCTCTCTAGCTGACATTTGCCAGATGTGCAGAAGCAGAGTTCCAGGATTATTCTGAAATCTGCTTTGCAATTTTTCTCCAGGTGACATTTTTCAGATGTGCAGAAGCAGAGTTCAAACATGCTGAAATCTAACACATCAATTTCTCTCTTGCTGACATTTTCCAGAGTTGCAGAAGCAGAGTTCCAGGATTATGCTGAAATCAGCTTCTGCATTTTCTCTCTAGCTGACATTTTCCAGATGTGCAGAAGCAGAGTTCTAAGATTATACTGAAATCTACAACTTCAATTTCTCTCTAGCTTACATTTTCCAGATGTGCAGAAGCAGAGTTCCATGATTATGCTGAAATCTGCCTCTGCATTTTCCCTCTAGCTGACATTTTCCAGATGTGCAGAAGCAGAGTTCTAAGATTATGCTGAAATCTACAACATCAATTTCTCTCTAGCTGACAATTTCTAGATGTGAGGAAGCAGAGTTCTAGGATTATGCTGAAATCAGCCTCTGCATTTTCTCTCTAGCTGACATTTTCCAGATGTGTAGAAGCAGAGTTCTAAGATTATGCTGAAATCTACAACATCAATTTCTCTCTAGCTGCCATTTTCCAGATGTGCAGAAGCAGAGTTCAAACATTATGCTGAAATCTAACACGTCAATTTCTCTCTTGCTGACATTTTCCAGAGTTGCAGAAGAAGAGTTCCAGGGTTATGCTGAAATCTGCCTCTGCGTTTTTCCTCTAGCTGACATTTTCCAGATGTGAAAAAGCAGAGTTCAAAGATTATGCTGAAATCTACAACTTCAATTTCTCTCTAGCTTACATTTTCCAGATGTGCAGAAGCAGAGTTCCAGGATTATGCTGAAATCTGCCTCTGCATTTTCTCTCTAGCTGACATTTTCCACATGTGCAGAAGCAGAGTTCAAAGATTATGCTGAAATCTACCACATCAATTTCTCTCTATCTGACATTTTCCAGATGTGCAGAAGCAGAGTTCCAGGATTGTGCTGAAAACCACAACATCAATTTCTCTCTAGCTGACTTTTCCAGATGTGCAGGAGTGTTCCAGGATTATGCTGAAATCTACATCAATTTCTCTCTAGCTGACATTTTCCAGATGTGCAGATGCAGATTTCCAGGTGTATGCTGAAACCTGCCTTACAATTTCTCTCTAGCTGACATTTTCCAGATGTGTAGAAGCAGAGTTCCAGCTGTGTGCTGAAACCTGCCTTACAATTTCTCTCTAGCTGACTTTTCCAGATGTGCAGAAGATGAGTTCAAAGATTATGGTGAAATCTGCCACATCAATTTCTGTCTAGCTGACATTTGCCAGATGTGCAGAAGCAGACTTCCAGGATTATGCTGAAATCTGCCTCTTCATTTTCTCTCTAGCTGACATTTTCCACATGTGCAGAAGCAGAGTTCCAGGATTATGCTGAAATCAGCCTCTGCATTTTCTCTCTAGCTGACATTTTCCAGATGTGCAGAAGCAGAGTTCTAAGATTATACTGAAATCTACAACATCAATTTCTCTCTAGCTTACATTTTCCAGATGTGCAGAAGCAGAGTTCCATGATTATGCTGAAATCTGCCTCTGCATTTTCCCTCTAGCTGACATTTTCCAGATGTGCAGAAGCAGAGTTCTAAGATTATGCTGAAATCTACAACATCAATTTCTCTCTAGCTGACATTTTCCAGATGTGAGGAAGCAGAGTTCCAGGATTATGCTGAAATCAGCCTCTGCATTTTCTCTCTAGCTGACATTTTCCAAATGTGCAGAAGCAGAGTTCTAAGATTATGCTGAAATCTACAACATCAATTTCTCTCTAGCTGCCATTTTCCAGATGTGCAGAAGCATAGTTCAAACATTATGCTGAAATCTACCACTTCAATTTCTCTCTAGCTCACATTTGCCAGATGTGCAGAAGCAGAGTTCTAGGATTATTCTGAAATCTGCCTTGCAATTTTTCTCCAGGTGACATTTTCCAGATGTGCAGAAGCAGAGTTCAAACATTATGCTGAAATCTAACACGTCAATTTCTCTCTTGCTGACATTTTCCAGAGTTGCAGAAGAAGAGTTCCAGGGTTATGCTGAAATCTGCCTCTGCGTTTTTCCTCTAGCTGACATTTTCCAGATGTGAAAAAGCAGAGTTCAAAGATTATGCTGAAATCTACAACTTCAATTTCTCTCTAGCTTACATTTTCCAGATGTGCAGAAGCAGAGTTCCAGGATTATGCTGAAATCTGCCTCTGCATTTTCTCTCTAGCTGACATTTTCCACATGTGCAGAAGCAGAGTTCAAACATTATGCTGAAATCTACCACATCAATTTCTCTCTATCTGACATTTTCCAGATGTGCAGAAGCAGAGTTCCAGGATTGTGCTGAAAACCACAACATCAATTTCTCTCTAGCTGACTTTCACAGATGTGCAGAAGCAGAGGTCCAGTATTATGCTGAAATCTGCCTTGCAATTTCTCTCTAGCTGACTTTTCCAGATGTGTAGTACCAGAGATCCAGGATTATGCTGAAATCTGCCTTGCAATTTGTCTCCAAGTGAAATTTTCCAGATGTGGAGAAGCAGAGTTCAAAGATTATGCTGAAATCTACCACATCAATTTCTCTCTAGCTGACATTTTCCAGATGTGCAGAAGCAGACTTCCAGGATTATGCTGAAATCTGCCTCTGCATTTTCTCTCTAGCTGACATTTTCCACATGTGCAGAAGCAGAGTTCCAAGATTATGCTGAAATCTGCCTTGCAATTTCTCTCTAGCTGACATTTGCCAGATGTGCAGAAGCAGAGTTCCACGATTATTCTGAAATCTGCTTTGCAATTTTTCTCCAGGTGACATTTTCCAGATGTGCAGAAGCAGAGTTCAAACATGCTGAAATCTAACACATCAATTTCTCTCTTGCTGACATTTTCCAGAGTTGCAGAAGCAGAGTTCCAGGATTATGCTGAAATCAGCTTCTGCATTTTCTCTCTAGCTGACATTTTCCAGATGTGCAAAAGCAGAGTTCTAAGATTATGCTGAAATCTACAACATCAATTTCTCTCTAGCTGACAATTTCTAGATGTGAGGAAGCAGAGTTCTAGGATTATGCTGAAATCAGCCTCTGCATTTTCTCTCTAGCTGACATTTTCCAGATGTGCAGAAGCAGAGTTCTAAGATTATGCTGAAATCTACAACATCAATTTCTCTCTAGCTGCCATTTTCCAGATGTGCAGAAGCAGAGTTCAAACATTATGCTGAAATCTAACACATCAATTTCTCTCTTGCTGACATTTTCCAGAGTTGCAGAAGCAGAGTTCCAGGATTATGCTGAAATCAGCTTCTGCATTTTCTCTCTAGCTGACATTTTCCAGATGTGCAGAAGCAGAGTTCTAAGATTATGCTGAAATCTACAACATCAACTTCTCTCTAGCTGACATTTTCCAGATGTGAGGAAGCAGAGTTCCAGGATTATGCTGAAATCAGCCTCTGCATTTTCTCTCTAGCTGACATTTTCCAGATGTGCAGAAGCAGAGTTCTAAGATTATGCTGAAATCTACAACATCAATTTCTCTCTAGCTGCCATTTTCCAGATGTGCAGAAGCAGAGTTCAAACATTATGCTGAAATCTACCACTTCAATTTCTCTCTAGCTCACATTTGCCAGATGTGCAGAAGCAGAGTTCTAGGATTATTCTGAAATCTGCCTTGCAATTTTTCTCCAGGTGACATTTTCCAGATGTGCAGAAGCAGAGTTCAAACATTATGCTGAAATCTAACACGTCAATTTCTCTCTTGCTGACATTTTCCAGAGTTGCAGAAGAAGAGTTCCAGGGTTATGCTGAAATCTGCCTCTGTGTTTTTCCTCTAGCTGCCATTTTCCAGATGTGAAAAAGCAGAGTTCAAAGATTATGCTGAAATCTACAACTTCAATTTCTCTCTAGCTTACATTTTCCAGATGTGCAGAAGCAGAGTTCCAGGATTGTGCTGAAAACCACAACATCAATTTCTCTCTAGCTGACTTTAACAGATGTGCAGAAGCAGAGGTCCAGTATTATGCTGAAATCTACATCAATTTCTCTCTAGCTGAAATTTTCCAGATGTGCAGATGCAGATTTCCAGGTGTATGCTGAAACCTGCCTTACAATTTCTCTCTAGCTGACATTTTCCAGATGTGTAGAAGCAGAGTTCCAGCTGTGTGCTGAAACCTGCCTTACAATTTCTGTCTAGCTGACTTTTCCAGATGTGCAGAAGATGAGTTCAAAGATTATGGTGAAATCTGCCACATCAATTTCTGTCTAGCTGACATTTGCCAGATGTGCAGAAGTAGAGTTCACGGATTATGCTGAAATCTGCCTTGCAAGTTTTCTCAAGCTGACATTTTCCATATGTACAGAATCAGAGTTCCTGGTGTATGCTGAAATCTGCCTTGCAATTTCTCTCTAGCTGACTTTTCCAGATGTGCAGAAGCTGAGTTCAAAGATTATGGTGAAATCTACCACATCAATTTCTCTCTAGCTGACATTTTCCAGATGTGCAGAAGCTGAGTTCAAAGATTATGGTGAAATCTACCACATCAATTTCACTCTAGCTGACATTTTCCAGATGTGCAGAAGCAGAGTTCCAGGATTATGCTGAAATATGCAACATCAATTTCTCTCTAACTGACATTTTCCAGATGTGTAGAACCAGAGATCAGGGATTATGCTGAAATCTGCCTTGCAATTTGTCTCCAAGTGAAATTTTCCAGATGTGGAGAAGCAGAGTTCAAAGATTATGCTGAAATCTACCACATCAATTTCTCTCTAGCTGACATTTTCCAGATGTGCAGAAGCAGACTTCCAGGATTATGCTGAAATCTGCCTCTGCATTTTCTCTCTAGCTGACATTTTCCACATGTGCAGAAGCAGAGTTCCAAGATTATGCTGAAATCTGCCTTGCAATTTCTCTCTAGCTGACATTTGCCAGATGTGCAGAAGCAGAGTTCCAGGATTATTCTGAAATCTGCTTTGCAATTTTTCTCCAGGTGACATTTTCCAGATGTGCAGAAGCAGAGTTCAAACATGCTGAAATCTAACACATCAATTTCTCTCTTGCTGACTTTTTCCAGAGTTGCAGAAGCAGAGTTCCAGGATTATGCTGAAATCAGCTTCTGCATTTTCTCTCTAGCTGACATTTTCCAGATGTGCAGAAGCAGAGTTCTAAGATTATACTGAAATCTACAACTTCAATATCTCTCTAGCTTACATTTTCCAGATGTGCAGAAGCAGAGTTCCATGATTATGCTGAAATCTGCCTCTGCATTTTCCCTCTAGCTGACATTTTCCAGATGTGCAAAAGCAGAGTTCGAAGATTATGCTGAAATCTACCACATCAATTTCTCTCTAGCTGACAATTTCCAGATGTGCAGAAGCAGAGTTAAAGGATTATGCTGAAATATGCAACATCAATTTCTCTCTAACTGACATTTTCCAGATGTGTAGAACCAGAGATCCAGGATTATGCTGAAATCTGCCTTGCAATTTGTCTCCAAGTGAAATTTTCCAGATGTGGAGAAGCAGAGTTCAAAGATTATGCTGAAATCTACCACATCAATTTCTCTCTAGCTGACATTTTCCAGATGTGCAGAAGCAGACTTCCAGGATTATGCTGAAATCTGCCTCTGCATTTTCTCTCTAGCTGACATTTTCCACATGTGCAGAAGCAGAGTTCCAAGATTATGCTGAAATCTGCCTTGCAATTTCTCTCTAGCTGACATTTGCCAGATGTGCAGAAGCAGAGTTCCAGGATTATTCTGAAATCTGCTTTGCAATTTTTCTCCAGGTGACATTTTTCAGATGTGCAGAAGCAGAGTTCAAACATGCTGAAATCTAACACATCAATTTCTCTCTTGCTGACATTTTCCAGAGTTGCAGAAGCAGAGTTCCAGGATTATGCTGAAATCAGCTTCTGCATTTTCTCTCTAGCTGACATTTTCCAGATGTGCAGAAGCAGAGTTCTAAGATTATACTGAAATCTACAACTTCAATTTCTCTCTAGCTTACATTTTCCAGATGTGCAGAAGCAGAGTTCCATGATTATGCTGAAATCTGCCTCTGCATTTTCCCTCTAGCTGACATTTTCCAGATGTGCAGAAGCAGAGTTCTAAGATTATGCTGAAATCTACAACATCAATTTCTCTCTAGCTGACAATTTCTAGATGTGAGGAAGCAGAGTTCTAGGATTATGCTGAAATCAGCCTCTGCATTTTCTCTCTAGCTGACATTTTCCAGATGTGTAGAAGCAGAGTTCTAAGATTATGCTGAAATCTACAACATCAATTTCTCTCTAGCTGCCATTTTCCAGATGTGCAGAAGCAGAGTTCAAACATTATGCTGAAATCTAACACGTCAATTTCTCTCTTGCTGACATTTTCCAGAGTTGCAGAAGAAGAGTTCCAGGGTTATGCTGAAATCTGCCTCTGCGTTTTTCCTCTAGCTGACATTTTCCAGATGTGAAAAAGCAGAGTTCAAAGATTATGCTGAAATCTACAACTTCAATTTCTCTCTAGCTTACATTTTCCAGATGTGCAGAAGCAGAGTTCCAGGATTATGCTGAAATCTGCCTCTGCATTTTCTCTCTAGCTGACATTTTCCACATGTGCAGAAGCAGAGTTCAAAGATTATGCTGAAATCTACCACATCAATTTCTCTCTATCTGACATTTTCCAGATGTGCAGAAGCAGAGTTCCAGGATTGTGCTGAAAACCACAACATCAATTTCTCTCTAGCTGACTTTTCCAGATGTGCAGGAGTGTTCCAGGATTATGCTGAAATCTACATCAATTTCTCTCTAGCTGACATTTTCCAGATGTGCAGATGCAGATTTCCAGGTGTATGCTGAAACCTGCCTTACAATTTCTCTCTAGCTGACATTTTCCAGATGTGTAGAAGCAGAGTTCCAGCTGTGTGCTGAAACCTGCCTTACAATTTCTCTCTAGCTGACTTTTCCAGATGTGCAGAAGATGAGTTCAAAGATTATGGTGAAATCTGCCACATCAATTTCTGTCTAGCTGACATTTGCCAGATGTGCAGAAGCAGACTTCCAGGATTATGCTGAAATCTGCCTCTTCATTTTCTCTCTAGCTGACATTTTCCACATGTGCAGAAGCAGAGTTCCAGGATTATGCTGAAATCAGCCTCTGCATTTTCTCTCTAGCTGACATTTTCCAGATGTGCAGAAGCAGAGTTCTAAGATTATACTGAAATCTACAACATCAATTTCTCTCTAGCTTACATTTTCCAGATGTGCAGAAGCAGAGTTCCATGATTATGCTGAAATCTGCCTCTGCATTTTCCCTCTAGCTGACATTTTCCAGATGTGCAGAAGCAGAGTTCTAAGATTATGCTGAAATCTACAACATCAATTTCTCTCTAGCTGACATTTTCCAGATGTGAGGAAGCAGAGTTCCAGGATTATGCTGAAATCAGCCTCTGCATTTTCTCTCTAGCTGACATTTTCCAAATGTGCAGAAGCAGAGTTCTAAGATTATGCTGAAATCTACAACATCAATTTCTCTCTAGCTGCCATTTTCCAGATGTGCAGAAGCAGAGTTCAAACATTATGCTGAAATCTACCACTTCAATTTCTCTCTAGCTCACATTTGCCAGATGTGCAGAAGCAGAGTTCTAGGATTATTCTGAAATCTGCCTTGCAATTTTTCTCCAGGTGACATTTTCCAGATGTGCAGAAGCAGAGTTCAAACATTATGCTGAAATCTAACACGTCAATTTCTCTCTTGCTGACATTTTCCAGAGTTGCAGAAGAAGAGTTCCAGGGTTATGCTGAAATCTGCCTCTGCGTTTTTCCTCTAGCTGACATTTTCCAGATGTGAAAAAGCAGAGTTCAAAGATTATGCTGAAATCTACAACTTCAATTTCTCTCTAGCTTACATTTTCCAGATGTGCAGAAGCAGAGTTCCAGGATTATGCTGAAATCTGCCTCTGCATTTTCTCTCTAGCTGACATTTTCCACATGTGCAGAAGCAGAGTTCAAAGATTATGCTGAAATCTACCACATCAATTTCTCTCTATCTGACATTTTCCAGATGTGCAGAAGCAGAGTTCCAGGATTGTGCTGAAAACCACAACATCAATTTCTCTCTAGCTGACTTTTCCAGATGTGCAGGAGTGTTCCAGGATTATGCTGAAATCTACATCAATTTCTCTCTAGCTGACATTTTCCAGATGTGCAGATGCAGATTTCCAGGTGTATGCTGAAACCTGCCTTACAATTTCTCTCTAGCTGACATTTTCCAGATGTGTAGAAGCAGAGTTCCAGCTGTGTGCTGAAACCTGCCTTACAATTTCTCTCTAGCTGACTTTTCCAGATGTGCAGAAGATGAGTTCAAAGATTATGGTGAAATCTGCCACATCAATTTCTGTCTAGCTGACATTTGCCAGATGTGCAGAAGCAGACTTCCAGGATTATGCTGAAATCTGCCTCTTCATTTTCTCTCTAGCTGACATTTTCCACATGTGCAGAAGCAGAGTTCCAGGATTATGCTGAAATCAGCCTCTGCATTTTCTCTCTAGCTGACATTTTCCAGATGTGCAGAAGCAGAGTTCTAAGATTATACTGAAATCTACAACATCAATTTCTCTCTAGCTTACATTTTCCAGATGTGCAGAAGCAGAGTTCCATGATTATGCTGAAATCTGCCTCTGCATTTTCCCTCTAGCTGACATTTTCCAGATGTGCAGAAGCAGAGTTCTAAGATTATGCTGAAATCTACAACATCAATTTCTCTCTAGCTGACATTTTCCAGATGTGAGGAAGCAGAGTTCCAGGATTATGCTGAAATCAGCCTCTGCATTTTCTCTCTAGCTGACATTTTCCAAATGTGCAGAAGCAGAGTTCTAAGATTATGCTGAAATCTACAACATCAATTTCTCTCTAGCTGCCATTTTCCAGATGTGCAGAAGCAGAGTTCAAACATTATGCTGAAATCTACCACTTCAATTTCTCTCTAGCTCACATTTGCCAGATGTGCAGAAGCAGAGTTCTAGGATTATTCTGAAATCTGCCTTGCAATTTTTCTCCAGGTGACATTTTCCAGATGTGCAGAAGCAGAGTTCAAACATTATGCTGAAATCTAACACGTCAATTTCTCTCTTGCTGACATTTTCCAGAGTTGCAGAAGAAGAGTTCCAGGGTTATGCTGAAATCTGCCTCTGCGTTTTTCCTCTAGCTGACATTTTCCAGATGTGAAAAAGCAGAGTTCAAAGATTATGCTGAAATCTACAACTTCAATTTCTCTCTAGCTTACATTTTCCAGATGTGCAGAAGCAGAGTTCCAGGATTGTGCTGAAATCTGCCTCTGCATTTTCTCTCTAGCTGACATTTTCCACATGTGCAGAAGCAGAGTTCAAAGATTATGCTGAAATCTACCACATCAATTTCTCTCTATCTGACATTTTCCAGATGTGCAGAAGCAGAGTTCCAGGATTGTGCTGAAAACCACAACATCAATTTCTCTCTAGCTGACTTTCACAGATGTGCAGAAGCAGAGGTCCAGTATTATGCTGAAATCTGCCTTGCAATTTCTCTCTAGCTGACTTTTCCAGATGTGTAGTACCAGAGATCCAGGATTATGCTGAAATCTGCCTTGCAATTTGTCTCCAAGTGAAATTTTCCAGATGTGGAGAAGCAGAGTTCAAAGATTATGCTGAAATCTACCACATCAATTTCTCTCTAGCTGACATTTTCCAGATGTGCAGAAGCAGACTTCCAGGATTATGCTGAAATCTGCCTCTGCATTTTCTCTCTAGCTGACATTTTCCACATGTGCAGAAGCAGAGTTCCAAGATTATGCTGAAATCTGCCTTGCAATTTCTCTCTAGCTGACATTTGCCAGATGTGCAGAAGCAGAGTTCCACGATTATTCTGAAATCTGCTTTGCAATTTTTCTCCAGGTGACATTTTCCAGATGTGCAGAAGCAGAGTTCAAACATGCTGAAATCTAACACATCAATTTCTCTCTTGCTGACATTTTCCAGAGTTGCAGAAGCAGAGTTCCAGGATTATGCTGAAATCAGCTTCTGCATTTTCTCTCTAGCTGACATTTTCCAGATGTGCAAAAGCAGAGTTCTAAGATTATGCTGAAATCTACAACATCAATTTCTCTCTAGCTGACAATTTCTAGATGTGAGGAAGCAGAGTTCTAGGATTATGCTGAAATCAGCCTCTGCATTTTCTCTCTAGCTGACATTTTCCAGATGTGCAGAAGCAGAGTTCTAAGATTATGCTGAAATCTACAACATCAATTTCTCTCTAGCTGCCATTTTCCAGATGTGCAGAAGCAGAGTTCAAACATTATGCTGAAATCTAACACGTCAATTTCTCTCTTGCTGACATTTTCCAGAGTTGCAGAAGAAGAGTTCCAGGGTTATGCTGAAATCTGCCTCTGCATTTTTCCTCTAGCTGACATTTTCCAGATGTGAAAAAGCAGAGTTCAAAGATTATGCTGAAATCTACAACTTCAATTTCTCTCTAGCTTACATTTTCCAGATGTGCAGAAGCAGAGTTCCAGGATTATGCTGAAATCTGCCTCTGCATTTTCTCTCTAGCTGACATTTTCCACATGTGCAGAAGCAGAGTTCAAAGATTATGCTGAAATCTACCACATCAATTTCTCTCTATCTGACATTTTCCAGATGTGCAGAAGCAGAGTTCCAGGATTGTGCTGAAAACCACAACATCAATTTCTCTCTAGCTGACTTTTCCAGATGTGCAGGAGTGTTCCAGGATTATGCTTAAATCTACATCAATTTCTCTCTAGCTGACATTTTCCAGATGTGTAGAAGCAGAGTTCCAGCTGTGTGCTGAAATCTGCCTTACAATTTCTCTCTAGCTGACTTTTCCAGATGTGCAGAAGTAGAGTTCAAGGATTATGCTGAAATCTGCCTTGCAAGTTTTCTCAAGCTGACATTTTCCATATGTACAGAATCAGAGTTCCTGGTGTATGCTGAAATCTGCCTTGCAATTTCTCTCTAGCTGACTTTTCCAGATGTGCAGAAGCAGAGTTCAAAGATTATGCTGAAATCTAACACATCAATTTCTCTCTTGCTGACATTTTCCAGATGTGCAGAAGCAGAGTTCCAGGATTATGCTGAAATCTGCCTCTGCATTTTCCCTCTAGCTTACATTTTCCAGATGTGCAGAAGCTGAGTTCAAAGATTATGGTGAAATCTACCACATCAATTTCTCTCTAGCTGACATTTTCCAGATGTGCAGAAGCTGAGTTCAAAGATTATGGTGAAATCTACCACATCAATTTCACTCTAGCTGACATTTTCCAGATGTGCAGAAGCAGAGTTCCAGGATTATGCTGAAATATGCAACATCAATTTCTCTCTAACTGACATTTTCCAGATGTGTAGAACCAGAGTTCCAGGATTATGCTGAAATCTGCCTTGCAATTTGTCTCCAAGTGAAATTTTCCAGATGTGGAGAAGCAGAGTTCAAAGATTATGCTGAAATCTGCCTCTTCATTTTCTCTCTAGCTGACATTTTCCAGATGTGCAGAAGCAGAGTTCCAAGATTATGCTGAAATCTGCCTTGCAATTTCTCTCTAGCTGACATTTGCCAGATGTGCAGAAGCAGAGTTCCAGGATTATTCTGAAATCTGCCTTGCAATTTTTCTCCAGGTGACATTTTCCAGATGTGCAGAAGCAGAGTTCAAACATGCTGAAATCTAACACATCAATTTCTCTCTTGCTGACATTTTCCAGAGTTGCAGAAGCAGAGTTCCAGGATTATGCTGAAATCAGCTTCTGCATTTTCTCTCTAGCTGACATTTTCCAGATGTGCAGAAGCAGAGTTCTAAGATTATACTGAAATCTACAACATCAATTTCTCTCTAGCTTACATTTTCCAGATGTGCATAAGCAGAGTTCCATGATTATGCTGAAATCTGCCTCTGCATTTTCCCTCTAGCTGACATTTTCCAGATGTGCAGAAGCAGAGTTCTAAGATTATGCTGAAATCTACAACATCAATTTCTCTCTAGCTGACATTTTCCAGATGTGAGGAAGCAGAGTTCCAGGATTATGCTGAAATCAGCCTCTGCATTTTCTCTCTAGCTGACATTTTCCAGATGTGCAGAAGCAGAGTTCTAAGATAATGCTGAAATCTACAACATCAATTTCTCTCTAGCTTCCATTTTCCAGATGTGCAGAAGCAGAGTTCAAACATTATGCTGAAATCTAACACGTCAATTTCTCTCTTGCTGACATTTTCCAGAGTTGCAGAAGAAGAGTTCCAGGGTTATACTGAAATCTGCCTCTGCGTTTTTCCTCTAGCTGACATTTTCCAGATGTGAAAAAGCAGAGTTCAAAGATTATGCTGAAATCTACAACTTCAATTTCTCTCTAGCTTACATTTTCCAGATGTGCAGAAGCAGAGTTCCAAGATTATGCTGAAATCTGCCTTGCAATTTCTCTCTAGCTGACATTTGCCAGATGTGCAGAAGCAGAGTTCAAACATGCTGAAATCTAACACATCAATTTCTCTCTTGCTGACATTTTCCAGAGTTGCAGAAGCAGAGTTCCAGGATTATGCTGAAATCTGCCTCTGCATTTTCCCTCTAGCTGACATTTTCCAGATGTGCAGAAGCAGAGTTCTAAGATTATGCTGAAATCTACAACATCAATTTCTCTCTAGCTGACATTTTCCAGATGTGAGGAAGCAGAGTTCCAGGATTATGCTGAAATCAGCCTCTGCATTTTCTCTCTAGCTGACATTTTCCAGATGTGCAGAAGCAGAGTTCTAAGATTATGCTGAAATCTACAACATCAATTTCTCTCTAGCTGACATTTGCCAGATGTGCAGAAGTAGAGTTCACGGATTATGCTGAAATCTGCCTTGCAAGTTTTCTCAAGCTGACATTTTCCATATGTACAGAATCAGAGTTCCTGGTGTATGCTGAAATCTGCCTTGCAATTTCTCTCTAGCTGACTTTTCCAGATGTGCAGAAGCTGAGTTCAAAGATTATGGTGAAATCTACCACATCAATTTCTCTCTAGCTGACATTTTCCAGATGTGCAGAAGCTGAGTTCAAAGATTATGGTGAAATCTACCACATCAATTTCACTCTAGCTGACATTTTCCAGATGTGCAGAAGCAGAGTTCCAGGATTATGCTGAAATATGCAACATCAATTTCTCTCTAACTGACATTTGCCAGATGTGCAGAAGCAGAGTTCCAGGATTATTCTGAAATCTGCTTTGCAATTTTTCTCCAGGTGACATTTTCCAGATGTGCAGAAGCAGAGTTCAAACATGCTGAAATCTAACACATCAATTTCTCTCTTGCTGACTTTTTCCAGAGTTGCAGAAGCAGAGTTCCAGGATTATGCTGAAATCAGCTTCTGCATTTTCTCTCTAGCTGACATTTTCCAGATGTGCAGAAGCAGAGTTCTAAGATTATACTGAAATCTACAACTTCAATTTCTCTCTAGCTTACATTTTCCAGATGTGCAGAAGCAGAGTTCCATGATTATGCTGAAATCTGCCTCTGCATTTTCCCTCTAGCTGACATTTTCCAGATGTGCAAAAGCAGAGTTCTAAGATTATGCTGAAATCTACCACATCAATTTCTCTCTAGCTGACAATTTCCAGATGTGCAGAAGCAGAGTTAAAGGATTATGCTGAAATATGCAACATCAATTTCTATCTAACTGACATTTTCCAGATGTGTAGAACCAGAGATCCAGGATTATGCTGAAATCTGCCTTGCAATTTGTCTCCAAGTGAAATTTTCCAGATGTGGAGAAGCAGAGTTCAAAGATTATGCTGAAATCTACCACATCAATTTCTCTCTAGCTGACATTTTCCAGATGTGCAGAAGCAGACTTCCAGGATTATGCTGAAATCTGCCTCTGCATTTTCTCTCTAGCTGACATTTTCCACATGTGCAGAAGCAGAGTTCCAAGATTATGCTGAAATCTGCCTTGCAATTTCTCTCTAGCTGACATTTGCCAGATGTGCAGAAGCAGAGTTCCAGGATTATTCTGAAATCTGCTTTGCAATTTTTCTCCAGGTGACATTTTTCAGATGTGCAGAAGCAGAGTTCAAACATGCTGAAATCTAACACATCAATTTCTCTCTTGCTGACATTTTCCAGAGTTGCAGAAGCAGAGTTCCAGGATTATGCTGAAATCAGCTTCTGCATTTTCTCTCTAGCTGACATTTTCCAGATGTGCAGAAGCAGAGTTCTAAGATTATACTGAAATCTACAACTTCAATTTCTCTCTAGCTTACATTTTCCAGATGTGCAGAAGCAGAGTTCCATGATTATGCTGAAATCTGCCTCTGCATTTTCCCTCTAGCTGACATTTTCCAGATGTGCAGAAGCAGAGTTCTAAGATTATGCTGAAATCTACAACATCAATTTCTCTCTACCTGACAATTTCTAGATGTGAGGAAGCAGAGTTCTAGGATTATGCTGAAATCAGCCTCTGCATTTTCTCTCTAGCTGACATTTTCCAGATGTGTAGAAGCAGAGTTCTAAGATTATGCTGAAATCTACAACATCAATTTCTCTCTAGCTGCCATTTTCCAGATGTGCAGAAGCAGAGTTCAAACATTATGCTGAAATCTAACACGTCAATTTCTCTCTTGCTGACATTTTCCAGAGTTGCAGAAGAAGAGTTCCAGGGTTATGCTGAAATCTGCCTCTGCGTTTTTCCTCTAGCTGACATTTTCCAGATGTGAAAAAGCAGAGTTCAAAGATTATGCTGAAATCTACAACTTCAATTTCTCTCTAGCTTACATTTTCCAGATGTGCAGAAGCAGAGTTCCAGGATTATGCTGAAATCTGCCTCTGCATTTTCTCTCTAGCTGACATTTTCCACATGTGCAGAAGCAGAGTTCAAAGATTATGCTGAAATCTACCACATCAATTTCTCTCTATCTGACATTTTCCAGATGTGCAGAAGCAGAGTTCCAGGATTGTGCTGAAAACCACAACATCAATTTCTCTCTAGCTGACTTTTCCAGATGTGCAGGAGTGTTCCAGGATTATGCTGAAATCTACATCAATTTCTCTCTAGCTGACATTTTCCAGATGTGCAGATGCAGATTTCCAGGTGTATGCTGAAACCTGCCTTACAATTTCTCTCTAGCTGACATTTTCCAGATGTGTAGAAGCAGAGTTCCAGCTGTGTGCTGAAACCTGCCTTACAATTTCTCTCTAGCTGACTTTTCCAGATGTGCAGAAGATGAGTTCAAAGATTATGGTGAAATCTGCCACATCAATTTCTGTCTAGCTGACATTTGCCAGATGTGCAGAAGCAGACTTCCAGGATTATGCTGAAATCTGCCTCTTCATTTTCTCTCTAGCTGACATTTTCCACATGTGCAGAAGCAGAGTTCTAAGATTATGCTGAAATCTACAACATCAATTTCTCTCTAGCTGACATTTTCCAGATGTGAGGAAGCAGAGTTCCAGGATTATGCTGAAATCAGCCTCTGCATTTTCTCTCTAGCTGACATTTTCCAGATGTGCAGAAGCAGAGTTCTAAGATTATACTGAAATCTACAACATCAATTTCTCTCTAGCTTACATTTTCCAGATGTGCAGAAGCAGAGTTCCATGATTATGCTGAAATCTGCCTCTGCATTTTCCCTCTAGCTGACATTTTCCAGATGTGCAGAAGCAGAGTTCTAAGATTATGCTGAAATCTACAACATCAATTTCTCTCTAGCTGACATTTTCCAGATGTGAGGAAGCAGAGTTCCAGGATTATGCTGAAATCAGCCTCTGCATTTTCTCTCTAGCTGACATTTAACAGATGTGCAGAAGCAGAGTTCTAAGATTATGCTGAAATCTACAACATCAATTTCTCTCTAGCTGCCATTTTCCAGATGTGCAGAAGCAGAGTTCAAACATTATGCTGAAATCTACCACTTCAATTTCTCTCTAGCTCACATTTGCCAGATGTGCAGAAGCAGAGTTCTAGGATTATTCTGAAATCTGCCTTGCAATTTTTCTCCAGGTGACATTTTCCAGATGTGCAGAAGCAGAGTTCAAACATTATGCTGAAATCTAACACGTCAATTTCTCTCTTGCTGACATTTTCCAGAGTTGCAGAAGAAGAGTTCCAGGGTTATGCTGAAATCTGCCTCTGCGTTTTTCCTCTAGCTGACATTTTCCAGATGTGAAAAAGCAGAGTTCAAAGATTATGCTGAAATCTACAACTTCAATTTCTCTCTAGCTTACATTTTCCAGATGTGCAGAAGCAGAGTTCCAGGATTATGCTGAAATCTGCCTCTGCATTTTCTCTCTAGCTGACATTTTCCACATGTGCAGAAGCAGAGTTCAAAGATTATGCTGAAATCTACCACATCAATTTCTCTATATCTGACATTTTCCAGATGTGCAGAAGCAGAGATCCAGCATTGTGCTGAAAACCACAACATCAATTTCTCTCTAGCTGACTTTCACAGATGTGCAGAAGCAGAGGTCCAGTATTATGCTGAAATCTGCCTTGCAATTTCTCTCTAGCTGACTTTTCCAGATGTGCAGGAGTGTTACAGGATTATGCTGAAATCTACATCAATTTCTCTCTAGCTGAAATTTTCCAGATGTGCAGATGCAGATTTCCAGGTGTATGCTGAAACCTGCCTTACAATTTCTCTCTAGCTGACATTTTCCAGATGTGTAGAAGCAGAGTTCCACCTGTGTGCTGAAACCTGCCTTACAATTTCTCTCTAGCTGACTTTTCCAGATGTGCAGGAGTGTTCCAGGATTATGCTGAAATCTACATCAATTTCTCTCTAGCTGACATTTTCCAGATGTGCAGATGCAGATTTCCAGGTGTATGCTGAAACCTGCCTTACAATTTCTCTCTAGCTGACATTTTCCAGATGTGTAGAAGCAGAGTTCCAGCTGTGTGCTGAAACCTGCCTTACAATTTCTCTCTAGCTGACTTTTCCAGATGTGCAGAAGATGAGTTCAAAGATTATGGTGAAATCTGCCACATCAATTTCTGTCTAGCTGACATTTGCCAGATGTGCAGAAGCAGACTTCCAGGATTATGCTGAAATCTGCCTCTTCATTTTCTCTCTAGCTGACATTTTCCACATGTGCAGAAGCAGAGTTCTAAGATTATGCTGAAATCTACAACATCAATTTCTCTCTAGCTGACATTTTCCAGATGTGAGGAAGCAGAGTTCCAGGATTATGCTGAAATCAGCCTCTGCATTTTCTCTCTAGCTGACATTTTCCAGATGTGCAGAAGCAGAGTTCTAAGATTATACTGAAATCTACAACATCAATTTCTCTCTAGCTGCCATTTTCCAGATGTGCAGAAGCAGAGTTCCATGATTATGCTGAAATCTGCCTCTGCATTTTCCCTCTAGCTGACATTTTCCAGATGTGCAGAAGCAGAGTTCTAAGATTATGCTGAAATCTACAACATCAATTTCTCTCTAGCTGACATTTTCCAGATGTGAGGAAGCAGAGTTCCAGGATTATGCTGAAATCAGCCTCTGCATTTTCTCTCTAGCTGACATTTAACAGATGTGCAGAAGCAGAGTTCTAAGATTATGCTGAAATCTACAACATCAATTTCTCTCTAGCTGCCATTTTCCAGATGTGCAGAAGCAGAGTTCAAACATTATGCTGAAATCTACCACTTCAATTTCTCTCTAGCTCACATTTGCCAGATGTGCAGAAGCAGAGTTCTAGGATTATTCTGAAATCTGCCTTGCAATTTTTCTCCAGGTGACATTTTCCAGATGTGCAGAAGCAGAGTTCAAACATTATGCTGAAATCTAACACGTCAATTTCTCTCTTGCTGACATTTTCCAGAGTTGCAGAAGAAGAGTTCCAGGGTTATGCTGAAATCTGCCTCTGCGTTTTTCCTCTAGCTGACATTTTCCAGATGTGAAAAAGCAGAGTTCAAAGATTATGCTGAAATCTACAACTTCAATTTCTCTCTAGCTTACATTTTCCAGATGTGCAGAAGCAGAGTTCCAGGATTATGCTGAAATCTGCCTCTGCATTTTCTCTCTAGCTGACATTTTCCACATGTGCAGAAGCAGAGTTCAAAGATTATGCTGAAATCTACCACATCAATTTCTCTCTATCTGACATTTTCCAGATGTGCAGAAGCAGAGTTCCAGGATTGTGCTGAAAACCACAACATCAATTTCTCTCTAGCTGACTTTCACAGATGTGCAGAAGCAGAGGTCCAGTATTATGCTGAAATCTGCCTTGCAATTTCTCTCTAGCTGACTTTTCCAGATGTGCAGGAGTGTTCCAGGATTATGCTGAAATCTACATCAATTTCTCTCTAGCTGAAATTTTCCAGATGTGCAGATGCAGATTTCCAGGTGTATGCTGAAACCTGCCTTACAATTTCTCTCTAGCTGACATTTTCCAGATGTGTAGAAGCAGAGTTCCAGCTGTGTGCTGAAACCTGCCTTACAATTTCTCTCTAGCTGACTTTTCCAGATGTGCAGAGGATGAGTTCAAAGATTATGGTGAAATCTGCCACATCAATTTCTGTCTAGCTGACATTTGCCAGATGTGCAGAAGTAGAGTTCAAGGATTATGCTGAAATCTGCCTTGCAAGTTTTCTCAAGCTGACATTTTCCATATGTACAGAATCAGAGTTCCTGGTGTATGCTGAAATCTGCCTTGCAATTTCTCTCTAGCTGACTTTTCCAGATGTGCAGAAGCTGAGTTCAAAGATTATGGTGAAATCTACCACATCAATTTCTCTCTAGCTGACATTTTCCAGATGTGCAGAAGCTGAGTTCAAAGATTATGGTGAAATCTACCACATCAATTTCACTCTAGCTGACATTTTCCAGATGTGCAGAAGCTGAGTTCCAGGATTATGCTGAAATATGCAACATCAATTTCTCTCTAACTGACATTTTCCAGATGTGTAGAACCAGAGATCCTGGATTATGCTGAAATCTGCCTTGCAATTTGTCTCCAAGTGAAATTTTCCAGATGTGGAGAAGCAGAGTTCAAAGATTATGCTGAAATCTACCACATCAATTTCTCTCTAGCTGACATTTTCCAGATGTGCAGAAGCAGACTTCCAGGATTATGCTGAAATCTGCCTCTGCATTTTCTCTCTAGCTGACATTTTCCACATGTGCAGAAGCAGAGTTCCAAGATTATGCTGAAATCTGCCTTGCAATTTCTCTCTAGCTGACATTTGCCAGATGTGCAGAAGCAGAGTTCCAGGATTATTCTGAAATCTGCTTTGCAATTTTTCTCCAGGTGACATTTTCCAGATGTGCAGAAGCAGAGTTCAAACATGCTGAAATCTAACACATCAATTTCTCTCTTGCTGACATTTTCCAGATGTGCAGAAGCAGACTTCCAGGATTATGCTGAAATCAGCTTCTGCATTTTCTCTCTAGCTGACGTTTTCCAGATGTGGAGAAGCAGAGTTCAAAGATTATGCTGAAATCTACCACATCAATTTCTCTCTAGCTGACATTTTCCAGATGTGCAGAAGCAGACTTCCAGGATTATGCTGAAATCAGCTTCTGCATTTTCTCTCTAGCTGACGTTTTCCAGATGTGCAGAAGCAGAGTTCTAAGATTATACTGAAATCTACAACTTCAATTTCTCTCTAGCTTACATTTTCCAGATGTGCAGAAGCAGAGTTCCATGATTATGCTGAAATCTGCCTCTGCATTTTCCCTCTAGCTGACATTTTCCAGATGTGCAGAAGCAGAGTTCTAAGATTATGCTGAAATCTACAACATCAATTTCTCTCTAGCTGACAATTTCTAGATGTGAGGAAGCAGAGTTCCAGGATTATGCTGAAATCAGCCTCTGCATTTTCTCTCTAGCTGACATTTTCCAGATGTGCAGAAGCAGAGTTCTAAGATTATGCTGAAATCTACAACATCAATTTCTCTCTAGCTGCCATTTACCAGATGTGCAGAAGCAGAGTTCAAACATTATGCTGAAATCTAACACGTCAATTTCTCTCTTGCTGACATTTTCCAGAGTTGCAGAAGAAGAGTTCCAGGGTTATGCTGAAATCTGCCTCTGCGTTTTTCCTCTAGCTGACATTTTCCAGATGTGCAGAAGCAAAGTTCAAACATTATGCTGAAATCTAACACGTCAATTTCTCTCTTGCTGACATTTTCCAGAGTTGCAGAAGAAGAGTTCAAGGGTTATACTGAAATCTGCCTCTGCGTTTTTCCTCTAGCTGACATTTTCCAGATGTGAAAAAGCAGAGTTCAAAGATTATGCTGAAATCTACAACTTCAATTTCTCTCTAGCTTACATTTTCCAGATGTGCAGAAGCAGAGTTCCAAGATTATGCTGAAATCTGCCTTGCAATTTCTCTCTAGCTGACATTTGCCAGATGTGCAGAAGCAGAGTTCCAGGATTATTCTGAAATCTGCCTTGCAATTTTTCTCCAGGTGACATTATCCAGATGTGCAGAAGCAGAGTTCAAACATGCTGAAATCTAACACATCAATTTCTCTCTTGCTGACATTTTCCAGAGTTGCAGAAGCAGAGTTCCAGGATTATGCTGAAATCAGCTTCTGCATTTTCTCTCTAGCTGACATTTTCCAGATGTGCAGAAGCAGAGTTCTAAGATTATACTGAAATCTACAACATCAATTTCTCTCTAGCTTACATTTTCCAGATGTGCAGAAGCAGAGTTCCATGATTATGCTGAAATCTGCCTCTGCATTTTCTCTCTAGCTGACATTTTCCAGATGTGCAGAAGCAGAGTTCTAAGATTATGCTGAAATCTACAACATCAATTTCTCTCTAGCTGACATTTTCCAGATGTGAGGAATCAGAGTTCCAGGATTATGCTGAAATCAGCCTCTGCATTTTCTCTCTAGCTGACATTTTCCAGATGTGCAGAAGCAGAGTTCTAAGATTATGCTGAAATCTACAACATCAATTTCTCTCTAGCTGCCATTTTCCAGATGTGCAGAAGCAGAGTTCAAACATTATGCTGAAATCTACCACTTCAATTTCTCTCTAGCTCACATTTGCCAGATGTGCAGAAGCAGAGTTCTAGGATTATTCTGAAATCTGCCTTGCAATTTTTCTCCAGGTGACATTTTCCAGATGTGCAGAAGCAGAGTTCAAACATTATGCTGAAATCTAACACGTCAATTTCTCTCTTGCTGACATTTTCCAGAGTTGCAGAAGAAGAGTTCCAGGGTTATGCTGAAATCTGCCTCTGTGTTTTTCCTCTAGCTGACATTTTCCAGATGTGAAAAAGCAGAGTTCAAAGATTATGCTGAAATCTACAACTTCAATTTCTCTCTAGCTTACATTTTCCAGATGTGCAGAAGCAGAGTTCCAGGATTGTGCTGAAAACCACAACATCAATTTCTCTCTAGCTGACTTTCACAGATGTGCAGAAGCAGAGGTCCAGTATTATGCTGAAATCTGCCTTGCAATTTCTCTCTAGCTGACTTTTCCAGATGTGCAGGAGTGTTCCAGGATTATGCTGAAATCTACATCAATTTCTCTCTAGCTGAAATTTTCCAGATGTGCAGATGCAGATTTCCAGGTGTATGCTGAAACCTGCCTTACAATTTCTCTCTAGCTGACAATTTCCAGATGTGTAGAAGCAGAGTTCCAGCTGTGTACTGAAACCTGCCTTACAATTTCTGTCTAGCTGACTTTTCCAGATGTGCAGAAGATGAGTTCAAAGATTATGGTGAAATCTGCCACATCAATTTCTGTCTAGCTGACATTTGCCAGATGTGCAGAAGTAGAGTTCACGGATTATGCTGAAATCTGCCTTGCAAGTTTTCTCAAGCTGACATTTTCCATATGTACAGAATCAGAGTTCCTGGTGTATGCTGAAATCTGCCTTGCAATTTCTCTCTAGCTGACTTTTCCAGATGTGCAGAAGCTGAGTTCAAAGATTATGGTGAAATCTACCACATCAATTTCTCTCTAGCTGACATTTTCCAGATGTGCAGAAGCTGAGTTCAAAGATTATGGTGAAATCTACCACATCAATTTCACTCTAGCTGACATTTTCCAGATGTGCAGAAGCAGAGTTCCAGGATTATGCTGAAATATGCAACATCAATTTCTCTCTAACTGACATTTTCCAGATGTGTAGAACCAGAGATCCAGGATTATGCTGAAATCTGCCTTGCAATTTGTCTCCAAGTGAAATTTTCCAGATGTGGAGAAGCAGAGTTCAAAGATTATGCTGAAATCTACCACATCAATTTCTCTCTAGCTGACATTTTCCAGATGTGCAGAAGCAGACTTCCAGGATTATGCTGAAATCTGCCTCTGCATTTTCTCTCTAGCTGACATTTTCCACATGTGCAGAAGCAGAGTTCCAAGATTATGCTGAAATCTGCCTTGCAATTTCTCTCTAGCTGACATTTGCCAGATGTGCAGAAGCAGAGTTCCAGGATTATTCTGAAATCTGCTTTGCAATTTTTCTCCAGGTGACATTTTCCAGATGTGCAGAAGCAGAGTTCAAACATGCTGAAATCTAACACATCAATTTCTCTCTTGCTGACTTTTTCCAGAGTTGCAGAAGCAGAGTTCCAGGATTATGCTGAAATCAGCTTCTGCATTTTCTCTCTAGCTGACATTTTCCAGATGTGCAGAAGCAGAGTTCTAAGATTATACTGAAATCTACAACTTCAATTTCTCTCTAGCTTACATTTTCCAGATGTGCAGAAGCAGAGTTCCATGATTATGCTGAAATCTGCCTCTGCATTTTCCCTCTAGCTGACATTTTCCAGATGTGCAAAAGCAGAGTTCTAAGATTATGCTGAAATCTACCACATCAATTTCTCTCTAGCTGACAATTTCCAGATGTGCAGAAGCAGAGTTAAAGGATTATGCTGAAATATGCAACATCAATTTCTATCTAACTGACATTTTCCAGATGTGTAGAACCAGAGATCCAGGATTATGCTGAAATCTGCCTTGCAATTTGTCTCCAAGTGAAATTTTCCAGATGTGGAGAAGCAGAGTTCAAAGATTATGCTGAAATCTACCACATCAATTTCTCTCTAGCTGACATTTTCCAGATGTGCAGAAGCAGACTTCCAGGATTATGCTGAAATCTGCCTCTGCATTTTCTCTCTAGCTGACATTTTCCACATGTGCAGAAGCAGAGTTCCAAGATTATGCTAAAATCTGCCTTGCAATTTCTCTCTAGCTGACATTTGCCAGATGTGCAGAAGCAGAGTTCCAGGATTATTCTGAAATCTGCTTTGCAATTTTTCTCCAGGTGACATTTTTCAGATGTGCAGAAGCAGAGTTCAAACATGCTGAAATCTAACACATCAATTTCTCTCTTGCTGACATTTTCCAGAGTTGCAGAAGCAGAGTTCCAGGATTATGCTGAAATCAGCTTCTGCATTTTCTCTCTAGCTGACGTTTTCCAGATGTGCAGAAGCAGAGTTCTAAGATTATACTGAAATCTACAACTTCAATTTCTCTCTAGCTTACATTTTCCAGATGTGCAGAAGCAGAGTTCCATGATTATGCTGAAATCTGCCTCTGCATTTTCCCTCTAGCTGACATTTTCCAGATGTGCAGAAGCAGAGTTCTAAGATTATGCTGAAATCTACAACATCAATTTCTCTCTAGCTGACAATTTCTAGATGTGAGGAAGCAGAGTTCCAGGATTATGCTGAAATCAGCCTCTGCATTTTCTCTCTAGCTGACATTTTCCAGATGTGCAGAAGCAGAGTTCTAAGATTATGCTGAAATCTACAACATCAATTTCTCTCTAGCTGCCATTTTCCAGATGTGCAGAAGCAGAGTTCAAACATTATGCTGAAATCTAACACGTCAATTTCTCTCTTGCTGACATTTTCCAGAGTTGCAGAAGAAGAGTTCCAGGGTTATGCTGAAATCTGCCTCTGCGTTTTTCCTCTAGCTGACATTTTCCAGATGTGCAGAAGCAGAGTTCAAACATTATGCTGAAATCTAACACGTCAATTTCTCTCTTGCTGACATTTTCCAGAGTTGCAGAAGAAGAGTTCCAGGGTTATACTGAAATCTGCCTCTGCGTTTTTCCTCTAGCTGACATTTTCCAGATGTGAAAAAGCAGAGTTCAAAGATTATGCTGAAATCTACAACTTCAATTTCTCTCTAGCTTACATTTTCCAGATGTGCAGAAGCAGAGTTCCAAGATTATGCTGAAATCTGCCTTGCATTTTCCCTCTAGCTGACATTTTCCAGATGTGCAGAAGCAGAGTTCTAAGATTATGCTGAAATCTACAACATCAATTTCTCTCTAGCTGACAATTTCTAGATGTGAGGAAGCAGAGTTCCAGGATTATGCTGAAATCAGCCTCTGCATTTTCTCTCTAGCTGACATTTTCCAGATGTGCAGAAGCAGAGTTCTAAGATTATGCTGAAATCTACAACATCAATTTCTCTCTAGCTGCCATTTTCCAGATGTGCAGAAGCAGAGTTCAAACATTATGCTGAAATCTAACACGTCAATTTCTCTCTTGCTGACATTTTCCAGAGTTGCAGAAGAAGAGTTCCAGGGTTATGCTGAAATCTGCCTCTGCGTTTTTCCTCTAGCTGACATTTTCCAGATGTGCAGAAGCAGAGTTCAAACATTATGCTGAAATCTAACACGTCAATTTCTCTCTTGCTGACATTTTCCAGAGTTGCAGAAGAAGAGTTCCAGGGTTATACTGAAATCTGCCTCTGCGTTTTTCCTCTAGCTGACATTTTCCAGATGTGAAAAAGCAGAGTTCAAAGATTATGCTGAAATCTACAACTTCAATTTCTCTCTAGCTTACATTTTCCAGATGTGCAGAAGCAGAGTTCCAAGATTATGCTGAAATCTGCCTTGCAATTTTTCTCCAGGTGACATTTTCCAGATGTGCAGAAGCAGAGTTCAAACATGCTGAAATCTAACACATCAATTTCTCTCTTGCTGACATTTTCCAGAGTTGCAGAAGCAGAGTTCCAGGATTATGCTGAAATCAGCTTCTGCATTTTCTCTCTAGCTGACATTTTCCAGATGTGCAGAAGCAGAGTTCTAAGATTATACTGAAATCTACAACATCAATTTCTCTCTAGCTTACATTTTCCAGATGTGCAGAAGCAGAGTTCCATGATTATGCTGAAATCTGCCTCTGCATTTTCCCTCTAGCTGACATTTTCCAGATGTGAGGAAGCAGAGTTCCAGGATTATGCTGAAATCAGCCTCTGCATTTTCTCTCTAGCTTACATTTTCCAGATGTGCAGAAGCAGAGTTCTAAGATTATGCTGAAATCTACAACATCAATTTCTCTCTAGCTGCCATTTTCCAGATGTGCAGAAGCAGAGTTCAAACATTATGCTGAAATCTACCACTTCAATTTCTCTCTAGCTCACATTTGCCAGATGTGCAGAAGCAGAGTTCTAGGATTATTCTGAAATCTGCCTTGCAATTTTTCTCCAGGTGACATTTTCCAGATGTGCAGAAGCAGAGTTCAAACATTATGCTGAAATCTAACACGTCAATTTCTCTCTTGCTGACATTTTCCAGAGTTGCAGAAGAAGAGTTCCAGGGTTATGCTGAAATCTGCCTCTGTGTTTTTCCTCTAGCTGACATTTTCCAGATGTGAAAAAGCAGAGTTCAAAGATTATGCTGAAATCTACAACTTCAATTTCTCTCTAGCTTACATTTTCCAGATGTGCAGAAGCAGAGTTCCAGGATTGTGCTGAAAACCACAACATCAATTTCTCTCTAGCTGACTTTCACAGATGTGCAGAAGCAGAGGTCCAGTATTATGCTGAAATCTGCCTTGCAATTTCTCTCTAGCTGACTTTTCCAGATGTGCAGGAGTGTTCCAGGATTATGATGAAATCTACATCAATTTCTCTCTAGCTGAAATTTTCCAGATGTGCAGATGCAGATTTCCAGGTGTATGCTGAAACCTGCCTTACAATTTCTCTCTAGCTGACAATTTCCAGATGTGTAGAAGCAGAGTTCCAGCTGTGTACTGAAACCTGCCTTACAATTTCTGTCTAGCTGACTTTTCCAGATGTGCAGAAGATGAGTTCAAAGATTATGGTGAAATCTGCCACATCAATTTCTGTCTAGCTGACATTTGCCAGATGTGCAGAAGTAGAGTTCACGGATTATGCTGAAATCTGCCTTGCAAGTTTTCTCAAGCTGACATTTTCCATATGTACAGAATCAGAGTTCCTGGTGTATGCTGAAATCTGCCTTGCAATTTCTCTCTAGCTGACTTTTCCAGATGTGCAGAAGCTGAGTTCAAAGATTATGGTGAAATCTACCACATCAATTTCTCTCTAGCTGACATTTTCCAGATGTGCAGAAGCTGAGTTCAAAGATTATGGTGAAATCTACCACATCAATTTCACTCTAGCTGACATTTTCCAGATGTGCAGAAGCAGAGTTCCAGGAGTATGCTGAAATATGCAACATCAATTTCTCTCTAACTGACATTTTCCAGATGTGTAGAACCAGAGATCCAGGATTATGCTGAAATCTGCCTTGCAATTTGTCTCCAAGTGAAATTTTCCAGATGTGGAGAAGCAGAGTTCAAAGATTATGCTGAAATCTACCACATCAATTTCTCTCTAGCTGACATTTTCCAGATGTGCAGAAGCAGACTTCCAGGATTATGCTGAAATCTGCCTCTGCATTTTCTCTCTAGCTGACATTTTCCACATGTGCAGAAGCAGAGTTCCAAGATTATGCTGAAATCTGCCTTGCAGTTTCTCTCTAGCTGACATTTGCCAGATGTGCAGAAGCAGAGTTCCAGGATTATTCTGAAATCTGCTTTGCAATTTTTCTCCAGGTGACATTTTCCAGATGTGCAGAAGCAGAGTTCAAACATGCTGAAATCTAACACATCAATTTCTCTCTTGCTGACTTTTTCCAGAGTTGCAGAAGCAGACTTCCAGGATTATGCTGAAATCAGCTTCTGCATTTTCTCTCTAGCTGACATTTTCCAGATGTGCAGAAGCAGAGTTCTAAGATTATACTGAAATCTACAACTTCAATTTCTCTCTAGCTTACATTTTCCAGATGTGCAGAACCAGAGTTCCATGATTATGCTGAAATCTGCCTCTGCATTTTCCCTCTAGCTGACATTTTCCAGATGTGCAAAAGCAGAGTTCGAAGATTATGCTGAAATCTACCACATCAATTTCTCTCTAGCTGACAATTTCCAGATGTGCAGAAGCAGAGTTAAAGGATTATGCTGAAATATGCAACATCAATTTCTCTCTAACTGACATTTTCCAGATGTGTAGAACCAGAGATCCAGGATTATGCTGAAATCTGCCTTGCAATTTGTCTCCAAGTGAAATTTTCCAGATGTGGAGAAGCAGAGTTCAAAGATTATGCTGAAATCTACCACATCAATTTCTCTCTAGCTGACATTTTCCAGATGTGGAGAAGCAGAGTTCAAAGATTATGCTGAAATCTACCACATCAATTTCTCTCTAGCTGACATTTTCCAGATGTGCAGAAGCAGAGTTCCATGATTATGCTGAAATCTGCCTCTGCATTTTCCCTCTAGCTGACATTTTCCAGATGTGCAAAAGCAGAGTTCGAAGATTATGCTGAAATCTACCACATCAATTTCTCTCTAGCTGACAATTTCCAGATGTGCAGAAGCAGAGTTAAAGGATTATGCTGAAATATGCAACATCAATTTCTCTCTAACTGACATTTTCCAGATGTGTAGAACCAGAGATCCAGGATTATGCTGAAATCTGCCTTGCAATTTGTCTCCAAGTGAAATTTTCCAGATGTGTAGAACCAGAGATCCAGGATTATGCTGAAATCTGCCTTGCAATTTGTCTCCAAGTGAAATTTTCCAGATGTGGAGAAGCAGAGTTCAAAGATTATGCTGAAATCTACCACATCAATTTCTCTCTAGCTGACATTTTCCAGATGTGCAGAAGCAGAGTTCAAACATTATGCTGAAATCTACCACTTCAATTTCTCTCTAGCTCACATTTGCCAGATGTGCAGAAGCAGAGTTCTAGGATTATTCTGAAATCTGCCTTGCAATTTTTCTCCAGGTGACATTTTCCAGATGTGCAGAAGCAGAGTTCAAACATTATGCTGAAATCTAACACGTCAATTTCTCTCTTGCTGACATTTTCCAGAGTTGCAGAAGAAGAGTTCCAGGGTTATGCTGAAATCTGCCTCTGTGTTTTTCCTCTAGCTGACATTTTCCAGATGTGAAAAAGCAGAGTTCAAAGATTATGCTGAAATCTACAACTTCAATTTCTCTCTAGCTTACATTTTCCAGATGTGCAGAAGCAGAGTTCCAGGATTGTGCTGAAAACCACAACATCAATTTCTCTCTAGCTGACTTTCACAGATGTGCAGAAGCAGAGGTCCAGTATTATGCTGAAATCTGCCTTGCAATTTCTCTCTAGCTGACTTTTCCAGATGTGCAGGAGTGTTCCAGGATTATGATGAAATCTACATCAATTTCTCTCTAGCTGAAATTTTCCAGATGTGCAGATGCAGATTTCCAGGTGTATGCTGAAACCTGCCTTACAATTTCTCTCTAGCTGACAATTTCCAGATGTGTAGAAGCAGAGTTCCAGCTGTGTACTGAAACCTGCCTTAAAATTTCTGTCTAGCTGACTTTTCCAGATGTGCAGAAGATGAGTTCAAAGATTATGGTGAAATCTGCCACATCAATTTCTGTCTAGCTGACATTTGCCAGATGTGCAGAAGTAGAGTTCACGGATTATGCTGAAATCTGCCTTGCAAGTTTTCTCAAGCTGACATTTTCCATATGTACAGAATCAGAGTTCCTGGTGTATGCTGAAATCTGCCTTGCAATTTCTCTCTAGCTGACTTTTCCAGATGTGCAGAAGCTGAGTTCAAAGATTATGGTGAAATCTACCACATCAATTTCTCTCTAGCTGACATTTTCCAGATGTGCAGAAGCTGAGTTCAAAGATTATGGTGAAATCTACCACATCAATTTCACTCTAGCTGACATTTTCCAGATGTGCAGAAGCAGAGTTCCAGGATTATGCTGAAATATGCAACATCAATTTCTCTCTAACTGACATTTTCCAGATGTGTAGAACCAGAGATCCAGGATTATGCTGAAATCTGCCTTGCAATTTGTCTCCAAGTGAAATTTTCCAGATGTGGAGAAGCAGAGTTCAAAGATTATGCTGAAATCTACCACATCAATTTCTCTCTAGCTGACATTTTCCAGATGTGCAGAAGCAGACTTCCAGGATTATGCTGAAATCTGCCTCTGCATTTTCTCTCTAGCTGACATTTTCCACATGTGCAGAAGCAGAGTTCCAAGATTATGCTGAAATCTGCCTTGCAGTTTCTCTCTAGCTGACATTTGCCAGATGTGCAGAAGCAGAGTTCCAGGATTATTCTGAAATCTGCTTTGCAATTTTTCTCCAGGTGACATTTTCCAGATGTGCAGAAGCAGAGTTCAAACATGCTGAAATCTAACACATCAATTTCTCTCTTGCTGACTTTTTCCAGAGTTGCAGAAGCAGACTTCCAGGATTATGCTGAAATCAGCTTCTGCATTTTCTCTCTAGCTGACATTTTCCAGATGTGCAGAAGCAGAGTTCTAAGATTATACTGAAATCTACAACTTCAATTTCTCTCTAGCTTACATTTTCCAGATGTGCAGAAGCAGAGTTCCATGATTATGCTGAAATCTGCCTCTGCATTTTCCCTCTAGCTGACATTTTCCAGATGTGCAAAAGCAGAGTTCGAAGATTATGCTGAAATCTACCACATCAATTTCTCTCTAGCTGACAATTTCCAGATGTGCAGAAGCAGAGTTAAAGGATTATGCTGAAATATGCAACATCAATTTCTCTCTAACTGACATTTTCCAGATGTGTAGAACCAGAGATCCAGGATTATGCTGAAATCTGCCTTGCAATTTGTCTCCAAGTGAAATTTTCCAGATGTGGAGAAGCAGAGTTCAAAGATTATGCTGAAATCTACCACATCAATTTCTCTCTAGCTGACATTTTCCAGATGTGCAGAAGCAGACTTCCAGGATTATGCTGAAATCTGCCTCTGCATTTTCTCTCTAGCTGACATTTTCCACATGTGCAGAAGCAGAGTTCCAAGATTATGCTGAAATCTGCCTTGCAATTTCTCTCTAGCTGACATTTGCCAGATGTGCAGAAGCAGAGTTCCAGGATTATTCTGAAATCTGCTTTGCAATTTTTCTCCAGGTGACATTTTTCAGATGTGCAGAAGCAGAGTTCAAACATGCTGAAATCTAACACATCAATTTCTCTCTTGCTGACATTTTCCAGAGTTGCAGAAGCAGAGTTCCAGGATTATGCTGAAATCAGCTTCTGCATTTTCTCTCTAGCTGACATTTTCCAGATGTGCAGAAGCAGAGTTCTAAGATTATACTGAAATCTACAACTTCAATTTCTCTCTAGCTTACATTTTCCAGATGTGCAGAAGCAGAGTTCCATGATTATGCTGAAATCTGCCTCTGTGTTTTTCCTCTAGCTGACATTTTCCAGATGTGAAAAAGCAGAGTTCAAAGATTATGCTGAAATCTACAACTTCAATTTCTCTCTAGCTTACATTTTCCAGATGTGCAGAAGCAGAGTTCCAGGATTGTGCTGAAAACCACAACATCAATTTCTCTCTAGCTGACTTTCACAGATGTGCAGAAGCAGAGGTCCAGTATTATGCTGAAATCTGCCTTGCAATTTCTCTCTAGCTGACTTTTCCAGATGTGCAGGAGTGTTCCAGGATTATGATGAAATCTACATCAATTTCTCTCTAGCTGAAATTTTCCAGATGTGCAGATGCAGATTTCCAGGTGTATGCTGAAACCTGCCTTACAATTTCTCTCTAGCTGACAATTTCCAGATGTGTAGAAGCAGAGTTCCAGCTGTGTACTGAAACCTGCCTTACAATTTCTGTCTAGCTGACTTTTCCAGATGTGCAGAAGATGAGTTCAAAGATTATGGTGAAATCTGCCACATCAATTTCTGTCTAGCTGACATTTGCCAGATGTGCAGAAGTAGAGTTCACGGATTATGCTGAAATCTGCCTTGCAAGTTTTCTCAAGCTGACATTTTCCATATGTACAGAATCAGAGTTCCTGGTGTATGCTGAAATCTGCCTTGCAATTTCTCTCTAGCTGACTTTTCCAGATGTGCAGAAGCTGAGTTCAAAGATTATGGTGAAATCTACCACATCAATTTCTCTCTAGCTGACATTTTCCAGATGTGCAGAAGCTGAGTTCAAAGATTATGGTGAAATCTACCACATCAATTTCACTCTAGCTGACATTTTCCAGATGTGCAGAAGCAGAGTTCCAGGATTATGCTGAAATATGCAACATCAATTTCTCTCTAACTGACATTTTCCAGATGTGTAGAACCAGAGATCCAGGATTATGCTGAAATCTGCCTTGCAATTTGTCTCCAAGTGAAATTTTCCAGATGTGGAGAAGCAGAGTTCAAAGATTATGCTGAAATCTACCACATCAATTTCTCTCTAGCTGACATTTTCCAGATGTGCAGAAGCAGACTTCCAGGATTATGCTGAAATCTGCCTCTGCATTTTCTCTCTAGCTGACATTTTCCACATGTGCAGAAGCAGAGTTCCAAGATTATGCTGAAATCTGCCTTGCAGTTTCTCTCTAGCTGACATTTGCCAGATGTGCAGAAGCAGAGTTCCAGGATTATTCTGAAATCTGCTTTGCAATTTTTCTCCAGGTGACATTTTCCAGATGTGCAGAAGCAGAGTTCAAACATGCTGAAATCTAACACATCAATTTCTCTCTTGCTGACTTTTTCCAGAGTTGCAGAAGCAGACTTCCAGGATTATGCTGAAATCAGCTTCTGCATTTTCTCTCTAGCTGACATTTTCCAGATGTGCAGAAGCAGAGTTCTAAGATTATACTGAAATCTACAACTTCAATTTCTCTCTAGCTTACATTTTCCAGATGTGCAGAAGCAGAGTTCCATGATTATGCTGAAATCTGCCTCTGCATTTTCCCTCTAGCTGACATTTTCCAGATGTGCAAAAGCAGAGTTCGAAGATTATGCTGAAATCTACCACATCAATTTCTCTCTAGCTGACAATTTCCAGATGTGCAGAAGCAGAGTTAAAGGATTATGCTGAAATATGCAACATCAATTTCTCTCTAACTGACATTTTCCAGATGTGTAGAACCAGAGATCCAGGATTATGCTGAAATCTGCCTTGCAATTTGTCTCCAAGTGAAATTTTCCAGATGTGGAGAAGCAGAGTTCAAAGATTATGCTGAAATCTACCACATCAATTTCTCTCTAGCTGACATTTTCCAGATGTGCAGAAGCAGACTTCCAGGATTATGCTGAAATCTGCCTCTGCATTTTCTCTCTAGCTGACATTTTCCACATGTGCAGAAGCAGAGTTCCAAGATTATGCTGAAATCTGCCTTGCAATTTCTCTCTAGCTGACATTTGCCAGATGTGCAGAAGCAGAGTTCCAGGATTATTCTGAAATCTGCTTTGCAATTTTTCTCCAGGTGACATTTTTCAGATGTGCAGAAGCAGAGTTCAAACATGCTGAAATCTAACACATCAATTTCTCTCTTGCTGACATTTTCCAGAGTTGCAGAAGCAGAGTTCCAGGATTATGCTGAAATCAGCTTCTGCATTTTCTCTCTAGCTGACATTTTCCAGATGTGCAGAAGCAGAGTTCTAAGATTATACTGAAATCTACAACTTCAATTTCTCTCTAGCTTACATTTTCCAGATGTGCAGAAGCAGAGTTCCATGATTATGCTGAAATCTGCCTCTGCATTTTCCCTCTAGCTGACATTTTCCAAATGTGCAGAAGCAGAGTTCTAAGATTATGCTGAAATCTACAACATCAATTTCTCTCTAGCTGACAATTTCTAGATGTGAGGAAGCAGAGTTCTAGGATTATGCTGAAATCAGCCTCTGCATTTTCTCTCTAGCTGACATTTTCCAGATGTGTAGAAGCAGAGTTCTAAGATTATGCTGAAATCTACAACATCAATTTCTCTCTAGCTGCCATTTTCCAGATGTGCAGAAGCAGAGTTCAAACATTATGCTGAAATCTAACACGTCAATTTCTCTCTTGCTGACATTTTCCAGAGTTGCAGAAGAAGAGTTCCAGGGTTATGCTGAAATCTGCCTCTGCGTTTTTCCTCTAGCTGACATTTTCCAGATGTGAAAAAGCAGAGTTCAAAGATTATGCTGAAATCTACAACTTCAATTTCTCTCTAGCTTACATTTTCCAGATGTGCAGAAGCAGAGTTCCAGGATTATGCTGAAATCTGCCTCTGCATTTTCTCTCTAGCTGACATTTTCCACATGTGCAGAAGCAGAGTTCAAAGATTATGCTGAAATCTACCACATCAATTTCTCTCTATCTGACATTTTCCAGATGTGCAGAAGCAGAGTTCCAGGATTGTGCTGAAAACCACAACATCAATTTCTCTCTAGCTGACTTTTCCAGATGTGCAGGAGTGTTCCAGGATTATGCTGAAATCTACATCAA
Source organism: Diadophis punctatus similis (assembly GCA_023053685.1). NCBI lineage: Eukaryota > Metazoa > Chordata > Lepidosauria > Squamata > Dipsadidae > Diadophis > Diadophis punctatus. The sequence continues at coordinate 15,945,972 of JALIGW010000019.1, read as the reverse complement.
TTTCTCTCTAGCTGACATTTTCCAGATGTGCAGATGCAGATTTCCAGGTGTATGCTGAAACCTGCCTTACAATTTCTCTCTAGCTGACATTTTCCAGATGTGTAGAAGCAGAGTTCCAGCTGTGTGCTGAAACCTGCCTTACAATTTCTCTCTAGCTGACTTTTCCAGATGTGCAGAAGATGAGTTCAAAGATTATGGTGAAATCTGCCACATCAATTTCTGTCTAGCTGACATTTGCCAGATGTGCAGAAGCAGACTTCCAGGATTATGCTGAAATCTGCCTCTTCATTTTCTCTCTAGCTGACATTTTCCACATGTGCAGAAGCAGAGTTCTAAGATTATGCTGAAATCTACAACATCAATTTCTCTCTAGCTGACATTTTCCAGATGTGAGGAAGCAGAGTTCCAGGATTATGCTGAAATCAGCCTCTGCATTTTCTCTCTAGCTGACATTTTCCAGATGTGCAGAAGCAGAGTTCTAAGATTATACTGAAATCTACAACATCAATTTCTCTCTAGCTTACATTTTCCAGATGTGCAGAAGCAGAGTTCCATGATTATGCTGAAATCTGCCTCTGCATTTTCCCTCTAGCTGACATTTTCCAGATGTGCAGAAGCAGAGTTCTAAGATTATGCTGAAATCTACAACATCAATTTCTCTCTAGCTGACATTTTCCAGATGTGAGGAAGCAGAGTTCCAGGATTATGCTGAAATCAGCCTCTGCATTTTCTCTCTAGCTGACATTTAACAGATGTGCAGAAGCAGAGTTCTAAGATTATGCTGAAATCTACAACATCAATTTCTCTCTAGCTGCCATTTTCCAGATGTGCAGAAGCAGAGTTCAAACATTATGCTGAAATCTACCACTTCAATTTCTCTCTAGCTCACATTTGCCAGATGTGCAGAAGCAGAGTTCTAGGATTATTCTGAAATCTGCCTTGCAATTTTTCTCCAGGTGACATTTTCCAGATGTGCAGAAGCAGAGTTCAAACATTATGCTGAAATCTAACACGTCAATTTCTCTCTTGCTGACATTTTCCAGAGTTGCAGAAGAAGAGTTCCAGGGTTATGCTGAAATCTGCCTCTGCGTTTTTCCTCTAGCTGACATTTTCCAGATGTGAAAAAGCAGAGTTCAAAGATTATGCTGAAATCTACAACTTCAATTTCTCTCTAGCTTACATTTTCCAGATGTGCAGAAGCAGAGTTCCAGGATTATGCTGAAATCTGCCTCTGCATTTTCTCTCTAGCTGACATTTTCCACATGTGCAGAAGCAGAGTTCAAAGATTATGCTGAAATCTACCACATCAATTTCTCTCTATCTGACATTTTCCAGATGTGCAGAAGCAGAGTTCCAGGATTGTGCTGAAAACCACAACATCAATTTCTCTCTAGCTGACTTTCACAGATGTGCAGAAGCAGAGGTCCAGTATTATGCTGAAATCTGCCTTGCAATTTCTCTCTAGCTGACTTTTCCAGATGTGCAGGAGTGTTCCAGGATTATGCTGAAATCTACATCAATTTCTCTCTAGCTGACATTTGCCAGATGTGCAGAAGTAGAGTTCAAGGATTATGCTGAAATCTGCCTTGCAAGTTTTCTCAAGCTGACATTTTCCATATGTACAGAAGCAGAGTTCCAGGATTATTCTGAAATCTGCTTTGCAATTTTTCTCCAGGTGACATTTTTCAGATGTGCAGAAGCAGAGTTCAAACATGCTGAAATCTAACACATCAATTTCTCTCTAGCTGACATTTTCCAGATGTGCAGAAGCAGACTTCCAGGATTATGCTGAAATCTGCCTCTGCATTTTCTCTCTAGCTGACATTTTCCACATGTGCAGAAGCAGAGTTCCAAGATTATGCTGAAATCTGCCTTGCAATTTCTCTCTAGCTGACATTTGCCAGATGTGCAGAAGCAGAGTTCCAGGATTATTCTGAAATCTGCTTTGCAATTTTTCTCCAGGTGACATTTTTCAGATGTGCAGAAGCAGAGTTCAAACATGCTGAAATCTAACACATCAATTTCTCTCTTGCTGACATTTTCCAGAGTTGCAGAAGCAGAGTTCCAGGATTATGCTGAAATCAGCTTCTGCATTTTCTCTCTAGCTGACATTTTCCAGATGTGCAGAAGCAGAGTTCTAAGATTATACTGAAATCTACAACTTCAATTTCTCTCTAGCTTACATTTTCCAGATGTGCAGAAGCAGAGTTCCATGATTATGCTGAAATCTGCCTCTGCATTTTCCCTCTAGCTGACATTTTCCAGATGTGCAGAAGCAGAGTTCTAAGATTATGCTGAAATCTACAACATCAATTTCTCTCTAGCTGACAATTTCTAGATGTGAGGAAGCAGAGTTCTAGGATTATGCTGAAATCAGCCTCTGCATTTTCTCTCTAGCTGACATTTTCCAGATGTGTAGAAGCAGAGTTCTAAGATTATGCTGAAATCTACAACATCAATTTCTCTCTAGCTGCCATTTTCCAGATGTGCAGAAGCAGAGTTCAAACATTATGCTGAAATCTAACACGTCAATTTCTCTCTTGCTGACATTTTCCAGAGTTGCAGAAGAAGAGTTCCAGGGTTATGCTGAAATCTGCCTCTGCGTTTTTCCTCTAGCTGACATTTTCCAGATGTGAAAAAGCAGAGTTCAAAGATTATGCTGAAATCTACAACTTCAATTTCTCTCTAGCTTACATTTTCCAGATGTGCAGAAGCAGAGTTCCAGGATTATGCTGAAATCTGCCTCTGCATTTTCTCTCTAGCTGACATTTTCCACATGTGCAGAAGCAGAGTTCAAAGATTATGCTGAAATCTACCACATCAATTTCTCTCTATCTGACATTTTCCAGATGTGCAGAAGCAGAGTTCCAGGATTGTGCTGAAAACCACAACATCAATTTCTCTCTAGCTGACTTTTCCAGATGTGCAGGAGTGTTCCAGGATTATGCTGAAATCTACATCAATTTCTCTCTAGCTGACATTTTCCAGATGTGCAGATGCAGATTTCCAGGTGTATGCTGAAACCTGCCTTACAATTTCTCTCTAGCTGACATTTTCCAGATGTGTAGAAGCAGAGTTCCAGCTGTGTGCTGAAACCTGCCTTACAATTTCTCTCTAGCTGACTTTTCCAGATGTGCAGAAGATGAGTTCAAAGATTATGGTGAAATCTGCCACATCAATTTCTGTCTAGCTGACATTTGCCAGATGTGCAGAAGCAGACTTCCAGGATTATGCTGAAATCTGCCTCTTCATTTTCTCTCTAGCTGACATTTTCCACATGTGCAGAAGCAGAGTTCTAAGATTATGCTGAAATCTACAACATCAATTTCTCTCTAGCTGACATTTTCCAGATGTGAGGAAGCAGAGTTCCAGGATTATGCTGAAATCAGCCTCTGCATTTTCTCTCTAGCTGACATTTTCCAGATGTGCAGAAGCAGAGTTCTAAGATTATACTGAAATCTACAACATCAATTTCTCTCTAGCTTACATTTTCCAGATGTGCAGAAGCAGAGTTCCATGATTATGCTGAAATCTGCCTCTGCATTTTCCCTCTAGCTGACATTTTCCAGATGTGCAGAAGCAGAGTTCTAAGATTATGCTGAAATCTACAACATCAATTTCTCTCTAGCTGACATTTTCCAGATGTGAGGAAGCAGAGTTCCAGGATTATGCTGAAATCAGCCTCTGCATTTTCTCTCTAGCTGACATTTAACAGATGTGCAGAAGCAGAGTTCTAAGATTATGCTGAAATCTACAACATCAATTTCTCTCTAGCTGCCATTTTCCAGATGTGCAGAAGCAGAGTTCAAACATTATGCTGAAATCTACCACTTCAATTTCTCTCTAGCTCACATTTGCCAGATGTGCAGAAGCAGAGTTCTAGGATTATTCTGAAATCTGCCTTGCAATTTTTCTCCAGGTGACATTTTCCAGATGTGCAGAAGCAGAGTTCAAACATTATGCTGAAATCTAACACGTCAATTTCTCTCTTGCTGACATTTTCTAGAGTTGCAGAAGAAGAGTTCCAGGGTTATGCTGAAATCTGCCTCTGCGTTTTTCCTCTAGCTGACATTTTCCAGATGTGAAAAAGCAGAGTTCAAAGATTATGCTGAAATCTACAACTTCAATTTCTCTCTAGCTTACATTTTCCAGATGTGCAGAAGCAGAGTTCCAGGATTATGCTGAAATCTGCCTCTGCATTTTCTCTCTAGCTGACATTTTCCACATGTGCAGAAGCAGAGTTCAAAGATTATGCTGAAATCTACCACATCAATTTCTCTCTATCTGACATTTTCCAGATGTGCAGAAGCAGAGTTCCAGGATTGTGCTGAAAACCACAACATCAATTTCTCTCTAGCTGACTTTCACAGATGTGCAGAAGCAGAGGTCCAGTATTATGCTGAAATCTGCCTTGCAATTTCTCTCTAGCTGACTTTTCCAGATGTGCAGGAGTGTTCCAGGATTATGCTGAAATCTACATCAATTTCTCTCTAGCTGACATTTGCCAGATGTGCAGAAGTAGAGTTCAAGGATTATGCTGAAATCTGCCTTGCAAGTTTTCTCAAGCTGACATTTTCCATATGTACAGAATCAGAGTTCCTGGTGTATGCTGAAATCTGCCTTGCAATTTCTCTCTAGCTGACTTTTCCAGATGTGCAGAAGCTGAGTTCAAAGATTATGGTGAAATCTACCACATCAATTTCTCTCTAGCTGACATTTTCCAGATGTGCAGAAGCTGAGTTCAAAGATTATGGTGAAATCTACCACATCAATTTCACTCTAGCTGACATTTTCCAGATGTGCAGAAGCTGAGTTCCAGGATTATGCTGAAATATGCAACATCAATTTCTCTCTAACTGACATTTTCCAGATGTGTAGAACCAGAGATCCTGGATTATGCTGAAATCTGCCTTGCAATTTGTCTCCAAGTGAAATTTTCCAGATGTGGAGAAGCAGAGTTCAAAGATTATGCTGAAATCTACCACATCAATTTCTCTCTAGCTGACATTTTCCAGATGTGCAGAAGCAGACTTCCAGGATTATGCTGAAATCTGCCTCTGCATTTTCTCTCTAGCTGACATTTTCCACATGTGCAGAAGCAGAGTTCCAAGATTATGCTGAAATCTGCCTTGCAATTTCTCTCTAGCTGACATTTGCCAGATGTGCAGAAGCAGAGTTCCAGGATTATTCTGAAATCTGCTTTGCAATTTTTCTCCAGGTGACATTTTCCAGATGTGCAGAAGCAGAGTTCAAACATGCTGAAATCTAACACATCAATTTCTCTCTTGCTGACATTTTCCAGAGTTGCAGAAGCAGAGTTCCAGGATTATGCTGAAATCAGCTTCTGCATTTTCTCTCTAGCTGACGTTTTCCAGATGTGCAGAAGCAGAGTTCCAAGATTATGCTGAAATCTGCCTTGCAATTTCTCTCTAGCTTACATTTTCCAGATGTGCAGAAGCAGAGTTCCAGGATTATTCTGAAATCTGCCTTGCAATTTTTCTCCAGGTGACATTTTCCAGATGTGCAGAAGCAGAGTTCAAACATGCTGAAATCTACCACATCAATTTCTCTCTAGCTGACATTTTCCAGATGTGCAGAAGCTGAGTTCAAAGATTATGGTGAAATCTACACATCAATTTCTCTCTAGCTGACATTTTCCAGATGTGCGGAAGCAGAGTTCTAAGATTATGCTGAAATCTACAACATCAATTTTTCTCTAGCTGACATTTTCCAGATGTGCGGAAGCAGAGTTCCATGATTATGCTGAAATCTGCCTCTGCATTTTCCCTCTAGCTGACATTTTCCAGATGTGAGGAAGCAGAGTTCCAGGATTATGCTGAAATCAGCCTCTGCATTTTCTCTCCAGGTGACATTTTCCAGATGTGTAGAAGCAGAGTTCAAACATTATGCTGAAATCTAACACATCAATTTCTCTCTAGCTGACATTTTCCAGAGTTGCAGAAGCAGAGTTCCAGGGTTATGCTGAAATCAGCCTCTGCATTTTCTCTCTAGCTGACATTTTCCAGATGTGCAGAAGCAGAGTTCAAAGATTATGCTGAAATCTACCACATCAATTTCTCTCTATCTGACATTTTCCAGATGTGCAGAAGCAGAGTTCCAGGATTGTGCTGAAAACCACAACATCAATTTCTCTCTAGCTGACTTTCCCAGATGTGCAGAAGCAGAGTTCCAGGATTATGCTGAAATATGCAACATCAATTTCTCTCTAACTGACATTTTCCAGATGTGTAGAACCAGAGATCCAGGATTATGCTGAAATCTGCCTTGCAATTTGTCTCCAAGTGAAATTTTCCAGATGTGGAGAAGCAGAGTTCAAAGATTATGCTGAAATCTACCACATCAATTTCTCTCTAGCTGACATTTTCCAGATGTGCAGAAGCAGACTTCCAGGATTATGCTGAAATCTGCCTTGCAATTTCTCTCTAGCTGACATTTGCCAGATGTGCAGAAGCAGAGTTCCAGGATTATTCCGAAATCTGCCTTGCAATTTTTCTCCAGGTGACATTTTCCAGATGTGCAGAAGCAGAGTTCAAACATGCTGAAATCTAACACGTCAATTTCTCTCTTGCTGACTTTTTCCAGAGTTGCAGAAGCAGAGTTCCAGGATTATGCTGAAATCAGCTTCTGCATTTTCTCTCTAGCTGACATTTTCCAGATGTGCAGAAGCAGAGTTCTAAGATTATACTGAAATCTACAACTTCAATTTCTCTCTAGCTTACATTTTCCAGATGTGCAGAAGCAGAGTTCCATGATTATGCTGAAATCTGCCTCTGCATTTTCCCTCTAGCTGACATTTTCCAGATGTGCAGAAGCAGAGTTCTAAGATTATGCTGAAATCTACCACATCAATTTCTCTCTAGCTGACAATTTCCAGATGTGCAGAAGCAGAGTTCCAGGATTATGCTGAAATATGCAACATCAATTTCTCTCTAACTGACATTTTCCAGATGTGTAGAACCAGAGATCCAGGATTATGCTGAAATCTGCCTTGCAATTTGTCTCCAAGTGAAATTTTCCAGATGTGGAGAAGCAGAGTTCAAAGATTATGCTGAAATCTACCACATCAATTTCTCTCTAGCTGACATTTTCCAGATGTGCAGAAGCAGACTTCCAGGATTATGCTGAAATATGCAACATCAATTTCTCTCTAACTGACATTTTCCAGATGTGTAGAACCAGAGATCCAGGATTATGCTGAAATCTGCCTTGCAATTTGTCTCCAAGTGAAATTTTCCAGATGTGGAGAAGCAGAGTTCAAAGATTATGCTGAAATCTACCACATCAATTTCTCTCTAGCTGACATTTTCCAGATGTGCAGAAGCTGAGTTCAAAGATTATGGTGAAATCTACACATCAATTTCTCTCTAGCTGACATTTTCCAGATGTGCGGAAGCAGAGTTCTAAGATTATGCTGAAATCTACAACATCAATTTTTCTCTAGCTGACATTTTCCAGATGTGCGGAAGCAGAGTTCCATGATTATGCTGAAATCTGCCTCTGCATTTTCCCTCTAGCTGACATTTTCCAGATGTGAGGAAGCAGAGTTCCAGGATTATGCTGAAATCAGCCTCTGCATTTTCTCTCCAGGTGACATTTTCCAGATGTGTAGAAGCAGAGTTCAAACATTATGCTGAAATCTAACACATCAATTTCTCTCTAGCTGACATTTTCCAGAGTTGCAGAAGCAGAGTTCCAGGGTTATGCTGAAATCTACCACATCAATTTCTCTCTATCTGACATTTTCCAGATGTGCAGAAGCAGAGTTCCAGGATTGTGCTGAAAACCACAACATCAATTTCTCTCTAGCTGACTTTCCCAGATGTGCAGAAGCAGAGTTCCAGGATTATGCTGAAATATGCAACATCAATTTCTCTCTAACTGACATTTTCCAGATGTGTAGAACCAGAGATCCAGGATTATGCTGAAATCTGCCTTGCAATTTGTCTCCAAGTGAAATTTTCCAGATGTGGAGAAGCAGAGTTCAAAGATTATGCTGAAATCTACCACATCAATTTCTCTCTAGCTGACATTTTCCAGATGTGCAGAAGCAGACTTCCAGGATTATGCTGAAATCTGCCTTGCAATTTCTCTCTAGCTGACATTTGCCAGATGTGCAGAAGCAGAGTTCCAGGATTATTCCGAAATCTGCCTTGCAATTTTTCTCCAGGTGACATTTTCCAGATGTGCAGAAGCAGAGTTCAAACATGCTGAAATCTAACACGTCAATTTCTCTCTAGCTGACATTTTCCAGATGTGCAGAAGCAGACTTCCAGGATTATGCTGAAATCTGCCTCTGCATTTTCTCTCTAGCTGACATTTTCCACATGTGCAGAAGCAGAGTTCCAAGATTATGCTAAAATCTGCCTTGCAATTTCTCTCTAGCTGACATTTGCCAGATGTGCAGAAGCAGAGTTCCAGGATTATTCTGAAATCTGCTTTGCAATTTTTCTCCAGGTGACATTTTTCAGATGTGCAGAAGCAGAGTTCAAACATGCTGAAATCTAACACATCAATTTCTCTCTTGCTGACATTTTCCAGAGTTGCAGAAGCAGAGTTCCAGGATTATGCTGAAATCAGCTTCTGCATTTTCTCTCTAGCTGACGTTTTCCAGATGTGCAGAAGCAGAGTTCTAAGATTATACTGAAATCTACAACTTCAATTTCTCTCTAGCTTACATTTTCCAGATGTGCAGAAGCAGAGTTCCATGATTATGCTGAAATCTGCCTCTGCATTTTCCCTCTAGCTGACATTTTCCAGATGTGCAGAAGCAGAGTTCTAAGATTATGCTGAAATCTACAACATCAATTTCTCTCTAGCTGACAATTTCTAGATGTGAGGAAGCAGAGTTCCAGGATTATGCTGAAATCAGCCTCTGCATTTTCTCTCTAGCTGACATTTTCCAGATGTGCAGAAGCAGAGTTCTAAGATTATGCTGAAATCTACAACATCAATTTCTCTCTAGCTGCCATTTTCCAGATGTGCAGAAGCAGAGTTCAAACATTATGCTGAAATCTAACACGTCAATTTCTCTCTTGCTGACATTTTCCAGAGTTGCAGAAGAAGAGTTCCAGGGTTATGCTGAAATCTGCCTCTGCGTTTTTCCTCTAGCTGACATTTTCCAGATGTGCAGAAGCAGAGTTCAAACATTATGCTGAAATCTAACACGTCAATTTCTCTCTTGCTGACATTTTCCAGAGTTGCAGAAGAAGAGTTCCAGGGTTATACTGAAATCTGCCTCTGCGTTTTTCCTCTAGCTGACATTTTCCAGATGTGAAAAAGCAGAGTTCAAAGATTATGCTGAAATCTACAACTTCAATTTCTCTCTAGCTTACATTTTCCAGATGTGCAGAAGCAGAGTTCCAAGATTATGCTGAAATCTGCCTTGCATTTTCCCTCTAGCTGACATTTTCCAGATGTGCAGAAGCAGAGTTCTAAGATTATGCTGAAATCTACAACATCAATTTCTCTCTAGCTGACAATTTCTAGATGTGAGGAAGCAGAGTTCCAGGATTATGCTGAAATCAGCCTCTGCATTTTCTCTCTAGCTGACATTTTCCAGATGTGCAGAAGCAGAGTTCTAAGATTATGCTGAAATCTACAACATCAATTTCTCTCTAGCTGCCATTTTCCAGATGTGCAGAAGCAGAGTTCAAACATTATGCTGAAATCTAACACGTCAATTTCTCTCTTGCTGACATTTTCCAGAGTTGCAGAAGAAGAGTTCCAGGGTTATGCTGAAATCTGCCTCTGCGATTTTCCTCTAGCTGACATTTTCCAGATGTGCAGAAGCAGAGTTCAAACATTATGCTGAAATCTAACACGTCAATTTCTCTCTTGCTGACATTTTCCAGAGTTGCAGAAGAAGAGTTCCAGGGTTATACTGAAATCTGCCTCTGCGTTTTTCCTCTAGCTGACATTTTCCAGATGTGAAAAAGCAGAGTTCAAAGATTATGCTGAAATCTACAACTTCAATTTCTCTCTAGCTTACATTTTCCAGATGTGCAGAAGCAGAGTTCCAAGATTATGCTGAAATCTGCCTTGCAATTTTTCTCCAGGTGACATTTTCCAGATGTGCAGAAGCAGAGTTCAAACATGCTGAAATCTAACACATCAATTTCTCTCTTGCTGACATTTTCCAGAGTTGCAGAAGCAGAGTTCCAGGATTATGCTGAAATCAGCTTCTGCATTTTCTCTCTAGCTGACATTTTCCAGATGTGCAGAAGCAGAGTTCTAAGATTATACTGAAATCTACAACATCAATTTCTCTCTAGCTTACATTTTCCAGATGTGCAGAAGCAGAGTTCCATGATTATGCTGAAATCTGCCTCTGCATTTTCCCTCTAGCTGACATTTTCCAGATGTGAGGAAGCAGAGTTCCAGGATTATGCTGAAATCAGCCTCTGCATTTTCTCTCTAGCTTACATTTTCCAGATGTGCAGAAGCAGAGTTCTAAGATTATGCTGAAATCTACAACATCAATTTCTCTCTAGCTGCCATTTTCCAGATGTGCAGAAGCAGAGTTCAAACATTATGCTGAAATCTACCACTTCAATTTCTCTCTAGCTCACATTTGCCAGATGTGCAGAAGCAGAGTTCTAGGATTATTCTGAAATCTGCCTTGCAATTTTTCTCCAGGTGACATTTTCCAGATGTGCAGAAGCAGAGTTCAAACATTATGCTGAAATCTAACACGTCAATTTCTCTCTTGCTGACATTTTCCAGAGTTGCAGAAGAAGAGTTCCAGGGTTATGCTGAAATCTGCCTCTGTGTTTTTCCTCTAGCTGACATTTTCCAGATGTGAAAAAGCAGAGTTCAAAGATTATGCTGAAATCTACAACTTCAATTTCTCTCTAGCTTACATTTTCCAGATGTGCAGAAGCAGAGTTCCAGGATTGTGCTGAAAACCACAACATCAATTTCTCTCTAGCTGACTTTCACAGATGTGCAGAAGCAGAGGTCCAGTATTATGCTGAAATCTGCCTTGCAATTTCTCTCTAGCTGACTTTTCCAGATGTGCAGGAGTGTTCCAGGATTATGATGAAATCTACATCAATTTCTCTCTAGCTGAAATTTTCCAGATGTGCAGATGCAGATTTCCAGGTGTATGCTGAAACCTGCCTTACAATTTCTCTCTAGCTGACAATTTCCAGATGTGTAGAAGCAGAGTTCCAGCTGTGTACTGAAACCTGCCTTACAATTTCTGTCTAGCTGACTTTTCCAGATGTGCAGAAGATGAGTTCAAAGATTATGGTGAAATCTGCCACATCAATTTCTGTCTAGCTGACATTTGCCAGATGTGCAGAAGTAGAGTTCACGGATTATGCTGAAATCTGCCTTGCAAGTTTTCTCAAGCTGACATTTTCCATATGTACAGAATCAGAGTTCCTGGTGTATGCTGAAATCTGCCTTGCAATTTCTCTCTAGCTGACTTTTCCAGATGTGCAGAAGCTGAGTTCAAAGATTATGGTGAAATCTACCACATCAATTTCTCTCTAGCTGACATTTTCCAGATGTGCAGAAGCTGAGTTCAAAGATTATGGTGAAATCTACCACATCAATTTCACTCTAGCTGACATTTTCCAGATGTGCAGAAGCAGAGTTCCAGGATTATGCTGAAATATGCAACATCAATTTCTCTCTAACTGACATTTTCCAGATGTGTAGAACCAGAGATCCAGGATTATGCTGAAATCTGCCTTGCAATTTGTCTCCAAGTGAAATTTTCCAGATGTGGAGAAGCAGAGTTCAAAGATTATGCTGAAATCTACCACATCAATTTCTCTCTAGCTGACATTTTCCAGATGTGCAGAAGCAGACTTCCAGGATTATGCTGAAATCTGCCTCTGCATTTTCTCTCTAGCTGACATTTTCCACATGTGCAGAAGCAGAGTTCCAAGATTATGCTGAAATCAGCTTCTGCATTTTCTCTCTAGCTGACATTTTCCAGATGTGCAGAAGCAGAGTTCTAAGATTATACTGAAATCTACAACTTCAATTTCTCTCTAGCTTACATTTTCCAGATGTGCAGAAGCAGAGTTCCATGATTATGCTGAAATCTGCCTCTGCATTTTCCCTCTAGCTGACATTTTCCAGATGTGCAAAAGCAGAGTTCGAAGATTATGCTGAAATCTACCACATCAATTTCTCTCTAGCTGACAATTTCCAGATGTGCAGAAGCAGAGTTAAAGGATTATGCTGAAATATGCAACATCAATTTCTCTCTAACTGACATTTTCCAGATGTGTAGAACCAGAGATCCAGGATTATGCTGAAATCTGCCTTGCAATTTGTCTCCAAGTGAAATTTTCCAGATGTGGAGAAGCAGAGTTCAAAGATTATGCTGAAATCTACCACATCAATTTCTCTCTAGCTGACATTTTCCAGATGTGGAGAAGCAGAGTTCAAAGATTATGCTGAAATCTACCACATCAATTTCTCTCTAGCTGACATTTTCCAGATGTGCAGAAGCAGAGTTCCATGATTATGCTGAAATCTGCCTCTGCATTTTCCCTCTAGCTGACATTTTCCAGATGTGCAAAAGCAGAGTTCGAAGATTATGCTGAAATCTACCACATCAATTTCTCTCTAGCTGACAATTTCCAGATGTGCAGAAGCAGAGTTAAAGGATTATGCTGAAATATGCAACATCAATTTCTCTCTAACTGACATTTTCCAGATGTGTAGAACCAGAGATCCAGGATTATGCTGAAATCTGCCTTGCAATTTGTCTCCAAGTGAAATTTTCCAGATGTGTAGAACCAGAGATCCAGGATTATGCTGAAATCTGCCTTGCAATTTGTCTCCAAGTGAAATTTTCCAGATGTGGAGAAGCAGAGTTCAAAGATTATGCTGAAATCTACCACATCAATTTCTCTCTAGCTGACATTTTCCAGATGTGCAGAAGCAGAGTTCAAACATTATGCTGAAATCTACCACTTCAATTTCTCTCTAGCTCACATTTGCCAGATGTGCAGAAGCAGAGTTCTAGGATTATTCTGAAATCTGCCTTGCAATTTTTCTCCAGGTGACATTTTCCAGATGTGCAGAAGCAGAGTTCAAACATTATGCTGAAATCTAACACGTCAATTTCTCTCTTGCTGACATTTTCCAGAGTTGCAGAAGAAGAGTTCCAGGGTTATGCTGAAATCTGCCTCTGTGTTTTTCCTCTAGCTGACATTTTCCAGATGTGAAAAAGCAGAGTTCAAAGATTATGCTGAAATCTACAACTTCAATTTCTCTCTAGCTTACATTTTCCAGATGTGCAGAAGCAGAGTTCCAGGATTGTGCTGAAAACCACAACATCAATTTCTCTCTAGCTGACTTTCACAGATGTGCAGAAGCAGAGGTCCAGTATTATGCTGAAATCTGCCTTGCAATTTCTCTCTAGCTGACTTTTCCAGATGTGCAGGAGTGTTCCAGGATTATGATGAAATCTACATCAATTTCTCTCTAGCTGAAATTTTCCAGATGTGCAGATGCAGATTTCCAGGTGTATGCTGAAACCTGCCTTACAATTTCTCTCTAGCTGACAATTTCCAGATGTGTAGAAGCAGAGTCCCAGCTGTGTACTGAAACCTGCCTTACAATTTCTGTCTAGCTGACTTTTCCAGATGTGCAGAAGATGAGTTCAAAGATTATGGTGAAATCTGCCACATCAATTTCTGTCTAGCTGACATTTGCCAGATGTGCAGAAGTAGAGTTCACGGATTATGCTGAAATCTGCCTTGCAAGTTTTCTCAAGCTGACATTTTCCATATGTACAGAATCAGAGTTCCTGGTGTATGCTGAAATCTGCCTTGCAATTTCTCTCTAGCTGACTTTTCCAGATGTGCAGAAGCTGAGTTCAAAGATTATGGTGAAATCTACCACATCAATTTCTCTCTAGCTGACATTTTCCAGATGTGCAGAAGCTGAGTTCAAAGATTATGGTGAAATCTACCACATCAATTTCACTCTAGCTGACATTTTCCAGATGTGCAGAAGCAGAGTTCCAGGATTATGCTGAAATATGCAACATCAATTTCTCTCTAACTGACATTTTCCAGATGTGTAGAACCAGAGATCCAGGATTATGCTGAAATCTGCCTTGCAATTTGTCTCCAAGTGAAATTTTCCAGATGTGGAGAAGCAGAGTTCAAAGATTATGCTGAAATCTACCACATCAATTTCTCTCTAGCTGACATTTTCCAGATGTGCAGAAGCAGACTTCCAGGATTATGCTGAAATCTGCCTCTGCATTTTCTCTCTAGCTGACATTTTCCACATGTGCAGAAGCAGAGTTCCAAGATTATGCTGAAATCTGCCTTGCAGTTTCTCTCTAGCTGACATTTCCAGATGTGCAGAAGCAGAGTTCCAGGATTATTCTGAAATCTGCTTTGCAATTTTTCTCCAGGTGACATTTTCCAGATGTGCAGAAGCAGAGTTCAAACATGCTGAAATCTAACACATCAATTTCTCTCTTGCTGACTTTTTCCAGAGTTGCAGAAGCAGACTTCCAGGATTATGCTGAAATCAGCTTCTGCATTTTCTCTCTAGCTGACATTTTCCAGATGTGCAGAAGCAGAGTTCTAAGATTATACTGAAATCTACAACTTCAATTTCTCTCTAGCTTACATTTTCCAGATGTGCAGAAGCAGAGTTCCATGATTATGCTGAAATCTGCCTCTGCATTTTCCCTCTAGCTGACATTTTCCAGATGTGCAAAAGCAGAGTTCGAAGATTATGCTGAAATCTACCACATCAATTTCTCTCTAGCTGACAATTTCCAGATGTGCAGAAGCAGAGTTAAAGGATTATGCTGAAATATGCAACATCAATTTCTCTCTAACTGACATTTTCCAGATGTGTAGAACCAGAGATCCAGGATTATGCTGAAATCTGCCTTGCAATTTGTCTCCAAGTGAAATTTTCCAGATGTGGAGAAGCAGAGTTCAAAGATTATGCTGAAATCTACCACATCAATTTCTCTCTAGCTGACATTTTCCAGATGTGCAGAAGCAGACTTCCAGGATTATGCTGAAATCTGCCTCTGCATTTTCTCTCTAGCTGACATTTTCCACATGTGCAGAAGCAGAGTTCCAAGATTATGCTGAAATCTGCCTTGCAATTTCTCTCTAGCTGACATTTGCCAGATGTGCAAAAGCAGAGTTCGAAGATTATGCTGAAATCTACCACATCAATTTCTCTCTAGCTGACAATTTCCAGATGTGCAGAAGCAGAGTTCAAAGATTATGCTGAAATCTACAACATCAATTTCTCTCTAGCTGACAATTTCTAGATGTGAGGAAGCAGAGTTCTAGGATTATGCTGAAATCAGCCTCTGCATTTTCTCTCTAGCTGACATTTTCCAGATGTGTAGAAGCAGAGTTCTAAGATTATGCTGAAATCTACAACATCAATTTCTCTCTAGCTGCCATTTTCCAGATGTGCAGAAGCAGAGTTCAAACATTATGCTGAAATCTAACACGTCAATTTCTCTCTTGCTGACATTTTCCAGAGTTGCAGAAGAAGAGTTCCAGGGTTATGCTGAAATCTGCCTCTGCGTTTTTCCTCTAGCTGACATTTTCCAGATGTGAAAAAGCAGAGTTCAAAGATTATGCTGAAATCTACAACTTCAATTTCTCTCTAGCTTACATTTTCCAGATGTGCAGAAGCAGAGTTCCAGGATTATGCTGAAATCTGCCTCTGCATTTTCTCTCTAGCTGACATTTTCCACATGTGCAGAAGCAGAGTTCAAAGATTATGCTGAAATCTACCACATCAATTTCTCTCTATCTGACATTTTCCAGATGTGCAGAAGCAGAGTTCCAGGATTGTGCTGAAAACCACAACATCAATTTCTCTCTAGCTGACTTTTCCAGATGTGCAGGAGTGTTCCAGGATTATGCTGAAATCTACATCAATTTCTCTCTAGCTGACATTTTCCAGATGTGCAGATGCAGATTTCCAGGTGTATGCTGAAACCTGCCTTACAATTTCTCTCTAGCTGACATTTTCCAGATGTGTAGAAGCAGAGTTCCAGCTGTGTGCTGAAACCTGCCTTACAATTTCTCTCTAGCTGACTTTTCCAGATGTGCAGAAGATGAGTTCAAAGATTATGGTGAAATCTGCCACATCAATTTCTGTCTAGCTGACATTTGCCAGATGTGCAGAAGCAGACTTCCAGGATTATGCTGAAATCTGCCTCTTCATTTTCTCTCTAGCTGACATTTTCCACATGTGCAGAAGCAGAGTTCTAAGATTATGCTGAAATCTACAACATCAATTTCTCTCTAGCTGACATTTTCCAGATGTGAGGAAGCAGAGTTCCAGGATTATGCTGAAATCAGCCTCTGCATTTTCTCTCTAGCTGACATTTTCCAGATGTGCAGAAGCAGAGTTCTAAGATTATACTGAAATCTACAACATCAATTTCTCTCTAGCTTACATTTTCCAGATGTGCAGAAGCAGAGTTCCATGATTATGCTGAAATCTGCCTCTGCATTTTCCCTCTAGCTGACATTTTCCAGATGTGCAGAAGCAGAGTTCTAAGATTATGCTGAAATCTACAACATCAATTTCTCTCTAGCTGACATTTTCCAGATGTGAGGAAGCAGAGTTCCAGGATTATGCTGAAATCAGCCTCTGCATTTTCTCTCTAGCTGACATTTAACAGATGTGCAGAAGCAGAGTTCTAAGATTATGCTGAAATCTACAACATCAATTTCTCTCTAGCTGCCATTTTCCAGATGTGCAGAAGCAGAGTTCAAACATTATGCTGAAATCTACCACTTCAATTTCTCTCTAGCTCACATTTGCCAGATGTGCAGAAGCAGAGTTCTAGGATTATTCTGAAATCTGCCTTGCAATTTTTCTCCAGGTGACATTTTCCAGATGTGCAGAAGCAGAGTTCAAACATTATGCTGAAATCTAACACGTCAATTTCTCTCTTGCTGACATTTTCTAGAGTTGCAGAAGAAGAGTTCCAGGGTTATGCTGAAATCTGCCTCTGCGTTTTTCCTCTAGCTGACATTTTCCAGATGTGAAAAAGCAGAGTTCAAAGATTATGCTGAAATCTACAACTTCAATTTCTCTCTAGCTTACATTTTCCAGATGTGCAGAAGCAGAGTTCCAGGATTATGCTGAAATCTGCCTCTGCATTTTCTCTCTAGCTGACATTTTCCACATGTGCAGAAGCAGAGTTCAAAGATTATGCTGAAATCTACCACATCAATTTCTCTCTATCTGACATTTTCCAGATGTGCAGAAGCAGAGTTCCAGGATTGTGCTGAAAACCACAACATCAATTTCTCTCTAGCTGACTTTCACAGATGTGCAGAAGCAGAGGTCCAGTATTATGCTGAAATCTGCCTTGCAATTTCTCTCTAGCTGACTTTTCCAGATGTGCAGGAGTGTTCCAGGATTATGCTGAAATCTACATCAATTTCTCTCTAGCTGAAATTTTCCAGATGTGCAGATGCAGATTTCCAGGTGTATGCTGAAACCTGCCTTACAATTTCTCTCTAGCTGACATTTTCCAGATGTGTAGAAGCAGAGTTCCACCTGTGTGCTGAAACCTGCCTTACAATTTCTCTCTAGCTGACATTTGCCAGATGTGCAGAAGTAGAGTTCAAGGATTATGCTGAAATCTGCCTTGCAAGTTTTCTCAAGCTGACATTTTCCATATGTACAGAATCAGAGTTCCTGGTGTATGCTGAAATCTGCCTTGCAATTTCTCTCTAGCTGACTTTTCCAGATGTGCAGAAGCTGAGTTCAAAGATTATGGTGAAATCTACCACATCAATTTCTCTCTAGCTGACATTTTCCAGATGTGCAGAAGCTGAGTTCAAAGATTATGGTGAAATCTACCACATCAATTTCACTCTAGCTGACATTTTCCAGATGTGCAGAAGCTGAGTTCCAGGATTATGCTGAAATATGCAACATCAATTTCTCTCTAACTGACATTTTCCAGATGTGTAGAACCAGAGATCCTGGATTATGCTGAAATCTGCCTTGCAATTTGTCTCCAAGTGAAATTTTCCAGATGTGGAGAAGCAGAGTTCAAAGATTATGCTGAAATCTACCACATCAATTTCTCTCTAGCTGACATTTTCCAGATGTGCAGCAGCAGACTTCCAGGATTATGCTGAAATCTGCCTCTGCATTTTCTCTCTAGCTGACATTTTCCACATGTGCAGAAGCAGAGTTCCAAGATTATGCTGAAATCTGCCTTGCAATTTCTCTCTAGCTGACATTTGCCAGATGTGCAGAAGCAGAGTTCCAGGATTATTCTGAAATCTGCTTTGCAATTTTTCTCCAGGTGACATTTTCCAGATGTGCAGAAGCAGAGTTCAAACATGCTGAAATCTAACACATCAATTTCTCTCTTGCTGACATTTTCCAGAGTTGCAGAAGCAGAGTTCCAGGATTATGCTGAAATCAGCTTCTGCATTTTCTCTCTAGCTGACGTTTTCCAGATGTGCAGAAGCAGAGTTCCAAGATTATGCTGAAATCTGCCTTGCAATTTCTCTCTAGCTTACATTTTCCAGATGTGCAGAAGCAGAGTTCCAGGATTATTCTGAAATCTGCCTTGCAATTTTTCTCCAGGTGACATTTTCCAGATGTGCAGAAGCAGAGTTCAAACATGCTGAAATCTACCACATCAATTTCTCTCTAGCTGACATTTTCCAGATGTGCAGAAGCTGAGTTCAAAGATTATGGTGAAATCTACACATCAATTTCTCTCTAGCTGACATTTTCCAGATGTGCGGAAGCAGAGTTCTAAGATTATGCTGAAATCTACAACATCAATTTTTCTCTAGCTGACATTTTCCAGATGTGCGGAAGCAGAGTTCCATGATTATGCTGAAATCTGCCTCTGCATTTTCCCTCTAGCTGACATTTTCCAGATGTGAGGAAGCAGAGTTCCAGGATTATGCTGAAATCAGCCTCTGCATTTTCTCTCCAGGTGACATTTTCCAGATGTGTAGAAGCAGAGTTCAAACATTATGCTGAAATCTAACACATCAATTTCTCTCTAGCTGACATTTTCCAGAGTTGCAGAAGCAGAGTTCCAGGGTTATGCTGAAATCAGCCTCTGCATTTTCTCTCTAGCTGACATTTTCCAGATGTGCAGAAGCAGAGTTCAAAGATTATGCTGAAATCTACCACATCAATTTCTCTCTATATGACATTTTCCAGATGTGCAGAAGCAGAGTTCCAGGATTGTGCTGAAAACCACAACATCAATTTCTCTCTAGCTGACTTTCCCAGATGTGCAGAAGCAGAGTTCCAGGATTATGCTGAAATATGCAACATCAATTTCTCTCTAACTGACATTTTCCAGATGTGTAGAACCAGAGATCCAGGATTATGCTGAAATCTGCCTTGCAATTTGTCTCCAAGTGAAATTTTCCAGATGTGGAGAAGCAGAGTTCAAAGATTATGCTGAAATCTACCACATCAATTTCTCTCTAGCTGACATTTTCCAGATGTGCAGAAGCAGACTTCCAGGATTATGCTGAAATCTGCCTTGCAATTTCTCTCTAGCTGACATTTGCCAGATGTGCAGAAGCAGAGTTCCAGGATTATTCCGAAATCTGCCTTGCAATTTTTCTCCAGGTGACATTTTCCAGATGTGCAGAAGCAGAGTTCAAACATGCTGAAATCTAACACGTCAATTTCTCTCTTGCTGACTTTTTCCAGAGTTGCAGAAGCAGAGTTCCAGGATTATGCTGAAATCAGCTTCTGCATTTTCTCTCTAGCTGACATTTTCCAGATGTGCAGAAGCAGAGTTCTAAGATTATACTGAAATCTACAACTTCAATTTCTCTCTAGCTTACATTTTCCAGATGTGCAGAAGCAGAGTTCCATGATTATGCTGAAATCTGCCTCTGCATTTTCCCTCTAGCTGACATTTTCCAGATGTGCAGAAGCAGAGTTCTAAGATTATGCTGAAATCTACCACATCAATTTCTCTCTAGCTGACAATTTCCAGATGTGCAGAAGCAGAGTTCCAGGATTATGCTGAAATATGCAACATCAATTTCTCTCTAACTGACATTTTCCAGATGTGTAGAACCAGAGATCCTGGATTATGCTGAAATCTGCCTTGCAATTTGTCTCCAAGTGAAATTTTCCAGATGTGGAGAAGCAGAGTTCAAAGATTATGCTGAAATCTACCACATCAATTTCTCTCTAGCTGACATTTTCCAGATGTGCAGCAGCAGACTTCCAGGATTATGCTGAAATCTGCCTCTGCATTTTCTCTCTAGCTGACATTTTCCACATGTGCAGAAGCAGAGTTCCAAGATTATGCTGAAATCTGCCTTGCAATTTCTCTCTAGCTGACATTTGCCAGATGTGCAGAAGCAGAGTTCCAGGATTATTCTGAAATCTGCTTTGCAATTTTTCTCCAGGTGACATTTTCCAGATGTGCAGAAGCAGAGTTCAAACATGCTGAAATCTAACACATCAATTTCTCTCTTGCTGACATTTTCCAGAGTTGCAGAAGCAGAGTTCCAGGATTATGCTGAAATCAGCTTCTGCATTTTCTCTCTAGCTGACGTTTTCCAGATGTGCAGAAGCAGAGTTCCAAGATTATGCTGAAATCTGCCTTGCAATTTCTCTCTAGCTTACATTTTCCAGATGTGCAGAAGCAGAGTTCCAGGATTATTCTGAAATCTGCCTTGCAATTTTTCTCCAGGTGACATTTTCCAGATGTGCAGAAGCAGAGTTCAAACATGCTGAAATCTACCACATCAATTTCTCTCTAGCTGACATTTTCCAGATGTGCAGAAGCTGAGTTCAAAGATTATGGTGAAATCTACACATCAATTTCTCTCTAGCTGACATTTTCCAGATGTGCGGAAGCAGAGTTCTAAGATTATGCTGAAATCTACAACATCAATTTTTCTCTAGCTGACATTTTCCAGATGTGCGGAAGCAGAGTTCCATGATTATGCTGAAATCTGCCTCTGCATTTTCCCTCTAGCTGACATTTTCCAGATGTGAGGAAGCAGAGTTCCAGGATTATGCTGAAATCAGCCTCTGCATTTTCTCTCCAGGTGACATTTTCCAGATGTGTAGAAGCAGAGTTCAAACATTATGCTGAAATCTAACACATCAATTTCTCTCTAGCTGACATTTTCCAGAGTTGCAGAAGCAGAGTTCCAGGGTTATGCTGAAATCAGCCTCTGCATTTTCTCTCTAGCTGACATTTTCCAGATGTGCAGAAGCAGAGTTCAAAGATTATGCTGAAATCTACCACATCAATTTCTCTCTATATGACATTTTCCAGATGTGCAGAAGCAGAGTTCCAGGATTGTGCTGAAAACCACAACATCAATTTCTCTCTAGCTGACTTTCCCAGATGTGCAGAAGCAGAGTTCCAGGATTATGCTGAAATATGCAACATCAATTTCTCTCTAACTGACATTTTCCAGATGTGTAGAACCAGAGATCCAGGATTATGCTGAAATCTGCCTTGCAATTTGTCTCCAAGTGAAATTTTCCAGATGTGGAGAAGCAGAGTTCAAAGATTATGCTGAAATCTACCACATCAATTTCTCTCTAGCTGACATTTTCCAGATGTGCAGAAGCAGACTTCCAGGATTATGCTGAAATCTGCCTTGCAATTTCTCTCTAGCTGACATTTGCCAGATGTGCAGAAGCAGAGTTCCAGGATTATTCCGAAATCTGCCTTGCAATTTTTCTCCAGGTGACATTTTCCAGATGTGCAGAAGCAGAGTTCAAACATGCTGAAATCTAACACGTCAATTTCTCTCTTGCTGACTTTTTCCAGAGTTGCAGAAGCAGAGTTCCAGGATTATGCTGAAATCAGCTTCTGCATTTTCTCTCTAGCTGACATTTTCCAGATGTGCAGAAGCAGAGTTCTAAGATTATACTGAAATCTACAACTTCAATTTCTCTCTAGCTTACATTTTCCAGATGTGCAGAAGCAGAGTTCCATGATTATGCTGAAATCTGCCTCTGCATTTTCCCTCTAGCTGACATTTTCCAGATGTGCAGAAGCAGAGTTCTAAGATTATGCTGAAATCTACCACATCAATTTCTCTCTAGCTGACAATTTCCAGATGTGCAGAAGCAGAGTTCCAGGATTATGCTGAAATATGCAACATCAATTTCTCTCTAACTGACATTTTCCAGATGTGTAGAACCAGAGATCCAGGATTATGCTGAAATCTGCCTTGCAATTTGTCTCCAAGTGAAATTTTCCAGATGTGGAGAAGCAGAGTTCAAAGATTATGCTGAAATCTACCACATCAATTTCTCTCTAGCTGACATTTTCCAGATGTGCAGAAGCAGACTTCCAGGATTATGCTGAAATATGCAACATCAATTTCTCTCTAACTGACATTTTCCAGATGTGTAGAACCAGAGATCCAGGATTATGCTGAAATCTGCCTTGCAATTTGTCTCCAAGTGAAATTTTCCAGATGTGGAGAAGCAGAGTTCAAAGATTATGCTGAAATCTACCACATCAATTTCTCTCTAGCTGACATTTTCCAGATGTGCAGAAGCTGAGTTCAAAGATTATGGTGAAATCTACACATCAATTTCTCTCTAGCTGACATTTTCCAGATGTGCGGAAGCAGAGTTCTAAGATTATGCTGAAATCTACAACATCAATTTTTCTCTAGCTGACATTTTCCAGATGTGCGGAAGCAGAGTTCCATGATTATGCTGAAATCTGCCTCTGCATTTTCCCTCTAGCTGACATTTTCCAGATGTGAGGAAGCAGAGTTCCAGGATTATGCTGAAATCAGCCTCTGCATTTTCTCTCCAGGTGACATTTTCCAGATGTGTAGAAGCAGAATTCAAACATTATGCTGAAATCTAACACATCAATTTCTCTCTAGCTGACATTTTCCAGAGTTGCAGAAGCAGAGTTCCAGGGTTATGCTGAAATCTACCACATCAATTTCTCTCTATCTGACATTTTCCAGATGTGCAGAAGCAGAGTTCCAGGATTGTGCTGAAAACCACAACATCAATTTCTCTCTAGCTGACTTTCCCAGATGTGCAGAAGCAGAGTTCCAGGATTATGCTGAAATATGCAACATCAATTTCTCTCTAACTGACATTTTCCAGATGTGTAGAACCAGAGATCCAGGATTATGCTGAAATCTGCCTTGCAATTTGTCTCCAAGTGAAATTTTCCAGATGTGGAGAAGCAGAGTTCAAAGATTATGCTGAAATCTACCACATCAATTTCTCTCTAGCTGACATTTTCCAGATGTGCAGAAGCAGACTTCCAGGATTATGCTGAAATCTGCCTTGCAATTTCTCTCTAGCTGACATTTGCCAGATGTGCAGAAGCAGAGTTCCAGGATTATTCCGAAATCTGCCTTGCAATTTTTCTCCAGGTGACATTTTCCAGATGTGCAGAAGCAGAGTTCAAACATGCTGAAATCTAACACGTCAATTTCTCTCTTGCTGACTTTTTCCAGAGTTGCAGAAGCAGAGTTCCAGGATTATGCTGAAATCAGCTTCTGCATTTTCTCTCTAGCTGACATTTTCCAGATGTGCAGAAGCAGAGTTCTAAGATTATACTGAAATCTACAACTTCAATTTCTCTCTAGCTTACATTTTCCAGATGTGCAGAAGCAGAGTTCCATGATTATGCTGAAATCTGCCTCTGCATTTTCCCTCTAGCTGACATTTTCCAGATGTGCAGAAGCAGAGTTCTAAGATTATGCTGAAATCTACCACATCAATTTCTCTCTAGCTGACAATTTCCAGATGTGCAGAAGCAGAGTTCCAGGATTATGCTGAAATATGCAACATCAATTTCTCTCTAACTGACATTTTCCAGATGTGTAGAACCAGAGATCCAGGATTATGCTGAAATCTGCCTTGCAATTTGTCTCCAAGTGAAATTTTCCAGATGTGGAGAAGCAGAGTTCAAAGATTATGCTGAAATCTACCACATCAATTTCTCTCTAGCTGACATTTTCCAGATGTGCAGAAGCAGACTTCCAGGATTATGCTGAAATCTGCCTCTGCATTTTCTCTCTAGCTGACATTTTCCACATGTGCAGAAGCAGAGTTCCAAGATTATGCTGAAATCTGCCTTGCAATTTCTCTCTAGCTGACATTTGCCAGATGTGCAGAAGCAGAGTTCGGGGATTATTCTGAAATCTGCTTTGCAATTTTTCTCCAGGTGACATTTTCCAGATGTGCAGAAGCAGAGTTCAAAGATTATGCTGAAATCTACCACATCAATTTCTCTCTATCTGACATTTTCCAGATGTGCAGAAGCAGAGTTCCAGGATTGTGCTGAAAACCACAACATCAATTTCTCTCTAGCTGACTTTTCCAGATGTGCAGGAGTGTTCCAGGATTATGCTGAAATCTACATCAATTTCTCTCTAGCTGACATTTTCCAGATGTGCAGATGCAGATTTCCAGGTGTATGCTGAAACCTGCCTTACAATTTCTCTCTAGCTGACATTTTCCAGATGTGTAGAAGCAGAGTTCCAGCTGTGTGCTGAAATCTGCCTTACAATTTCTCTCTAGCTGACTTTTCCAGATGTGCAGAAGATGAGTTCAAAGATTATGGTGAAATCTGCCACATCAATTTCTGTCTAGCTGACATTTGCCAGATGTGCAGAAGTAGAGTTCAAGGATTATTCTGAAATCTGCCTTGCAAGTTTTCTCAAGCTGACATTTTCCATATGTACAGAATCAGAGTTCCTGGTGTATGCTGAAATCTGCCTTGCAATTTCTCTCTAGCTGACTTTTCCAGATGTGCAGAAGCAGAGTTCAAAGATTATGCTGAAATCTAACACATCAATTTCTCTCTTGCTGACATTTTCCAGATGTGCAGAAGCAGAGTTCCAGGGTTATGCTGAAATCTGCCTCTGCATTTTCCCTCTAGCTTACATTTTCCAGATGTGCAGAAGCTGAGTTCAAAGATTATGGTGAAATCTACCACATCAATTTCTCTCTAGCTGACATTTTCCAGATGTGCAGAAGCTGAGTTCAAAGATTATGGTGAAATCTACCACATCAATTTCACTCTAGCTGACATTTTCCAGATGTGCAGAAGCAGAGTTCCAGGATTATGCTGAAATATGCAACATCAATTTCTCTCTAACTGACATTTTCCAGATGTGTAGAACCAGAGTTCCAGGATTATGCTGAAATCTGCCTTGCAATTTGTCTCCAAGTGAAATTTTCCAGATGTGGAGAAGCAGAGTTTAAAGATTATGCTGAAATCTGCCTCTTCATTTTCTCTCTAGCTGACATTTTCCAGATGTGCAGAAGCAGAGTTCCAAGATTATGCTGAAATCTGCCTTGCAATTTCTCTCTAGCTGACATTTGCCAGATGTGCAGAAGCAGAGTTCCAGGATTATTCTGAAATCTGCCTTGCAATTTTTCTCCAGGTGACATTTTCCAGATGTGCAGAAGCAGAGTTCAAACATGCTGAAATCTAACACATCAATTTCTCTCTTGCTGACATTTTCCAGAGTTGCAGAAGCAGAGTTCCAGGATTATGCTGAAATCAGCTTCTGCATTTTCTCTCTAGCTGACATTTTCCAGATGTGCAGAAGCAGAGTTCTAAGATTATACTGAAATCTACAACATCAATTTCTCTCTAGCTTACATTTTCCAGATGTGCATAAGCAGAGTTCCATGATTATGCTGAAATCTGCCTCTGCATTTTCCCTCTAGCTGACATTTTCCAGATGTGCAGAAGCAGAGTTCTAAGATTATGCTGAAATCTACAACATCAATTTCTCTCTAGCTGACATTTTCCAGATGTGAGGAAGCAGAGTTCCAGGATTATGCTGAAATCAGCCTCTGCATTTTCTCTCTAGCTGACATTTTCCAGATGTGCAGAAGCAGAGTTCTAAGATTATGCTGAAATCTACAACATCAATTTCTCTCTAGCTGCCATTTTCCAGATGTGCAGAAGCAGAGTTCAAACATTATGCTGAAATCTACCACTTCAATTTCTCTCTAGCTCACATTTGCCAGATGTGCAGAAGCAGAGTTCTAGGATTATTCTGAAATCTGCCTTGCAATTTTTCTCCAGGTGACATTTTCCAGATGTGCAGAAGCAGAGTTCAAATATTATGCTGAAATCTAACACGTCAATTTCTCTCTTGCTGACATTTTCCAGAGTTGCAGAAGAAGAGTTCCAGGGTTATACTGAAATCTGCCTCTGCGTTTTTCCTCTAGCTGACATTTTCCAGATGTGAAAAAGCAGAGTTCAAAGATTATGCTGAAATCTACAACTTCAATTTCTCTCTAGCTTACATTTTCCAGATGTGCAGAAGCAGAGTTCCAAGATTATGCTGAAATCTGCCTTGCAATTTCTCTCTAGCTGACATTTGCCAGATGTGCAGAAGCAGAGTTCCAGGATTATTCTGAAATCTGCCTTGCAATTTTTCTCCAGGTGACATTTTCCAGATGTGCAGAAGCAGAGTTCAAACATGCTGAAATCTAACACATCAATTTCTCTCTTGCTGACATTTTCCAGAGTTGCAGAAGCAGAGTTCCAGGATTATGCTGAAATCAGCTTCTGCATTTTCTCTCTAGCTGACATTTTCCAGATGTGCAGAAGCAGAGTTCTAAGATTATGCTGAAATCTACAACATCAATTTCTCTCTAGCTGCCATTTTCCAGATGTGCAGAAGCAGAGTTCAAACATTATGCTGAAATCTAACACGTCAATTTCTCTCTTGCTGACATTTTCCAGAGTTGCAGAAGAAGAGTTCCAGGGTTATGCTGAAATCTGCCTCTGCGTTTTTCCTCTAGCTGACATTTTCCAGATGTGAAAAAGCAGAGTTCAAAGATTATGCTGAAATCTACAACTTCAATTTCTCTCTAGCTTACATTTTCCAGATGTGCAGAAGCAGAGTTCCAGGATTATGCTGAAATCTGCCTCTGCATTTTCTCTCTAGCTGACATTTTCCACATGTGCAGAAGCAGAGTTCAAAGATTATGCTGAAATCTACCACATCAATTTCTCTCTATCTGACATTTTCCAGATGTGCAGAAGCAGAGTTCCAGGATTGTGCTGAAAACCACAACATCAATTTCTCTCTAGCTGACTTTTCCAGATGTGCAGGAGTGTTCCAGGATTATGCTGAAATCTACATCAATTTCTCTCTAGCTGACATTTTCCAGATGTGCAGATGCAGATTTCCAGGTGTTTGCTGAAACCTGCCTTACAGTTTCTCTCTAGCTGACATTTTCCAGATGTGTAGAAGCAGAGTTCCAGCTGTGTGCTGAAATCTGCCTTACAATTTCTCTCTAGCTGACTTTTCCAGATGTGCAGAAGATGAGTTCAAAGATTATGGTGAAATCTGCCACATCAATTTCTGTCTAGCTGACATTTGCCAGATGTGCAGAAGTAGAGTTCAAGGATTATGCTGAAATCTGCCTTGCAAGTTTTCTCAAGCTGACATTTTCCATATGTACAGAATCAGAGTTCCTGGTGTATGCTGAAATCTGCCTTGCAATTTCTCTCTTGCTGACTTTTCCAGATGTGCAGAAGCAGAGTTCCAGGATTATGCTGAAATCTGCCTCTGCATTTTCCCTCTAGCTTACATTTTCCAGATGTGCAGAAGCTGAGTTCAAAGATTATGGTGAAATCTACCACATCAATTTCTCTCTAGCTGACATTTTCCAGATGTGCAGAAGCTGAGTTCAAAGATTATGGTGAAATCTACACATCAATTTCTCTCTAGCTGACATTTTCCAGATGTGCGGAAGCAGAGTTCTAAGATTATGCTGAAATCTACAACATCAATTTTTCTCTAGCTGACATTTTCCAGATGTGCGGAAGCAGAGTTCCATGATTATGCTGAAATCTGCCTCTGCATTTTCCCTCTAGCTGACATTTTCCAGATGTGAGGAAGCAGAGTTCCAGGATTATGCTGAAATCAGCCTCTGCATTTTCTCTCCAGGTGACATTTTCCAGATGTGTAGAAGCAGAGTTCAAACATTATGCTGAAATCTAACACATCAATTTCTCTCTAGCTGACATTTTCCAGAGTTGCAGAAGCAGAGTTCCAGGGTTATGCTGAAATCAGCCTCTGCATTTTCTCTCTAGCTGACATTTTCCAGATGTGCAGAAGCAGAGTTCAAAGATTATGCTGAAATCTACCACATCAATTTCTCTCTATCTGACATTTTCCAGATGTGCAGAAGCAGAGTTCCAGGATTGTGCTGAAAACCACAACATCAATTTCTCTCTAGCTGACTTTCCCAGATGTGCAGAAGCAGAGGTCCAGTATTATGCTGAAATCTGCCTCTGCAGTTTCCCTCTAGCTGCCATTTTCCAGATGTGCAGAAGCAGAGTTCCAGTATTATGCTGAAATATACGTCAATTTCTCTCTAACTGACATTTTCCAGTTGTGTAGAACCAGAGATCCAGGATTATGCTGAAATCTGCCTTGCAATTTGTCTCCAAGTGAAATTTTCCAGATGTGGAGAAGCAGAGTTCCAGGATTATGCTGAAATCTGCCTCTGCATTTTCCCTCTAGCTGACATTTTCCAGATGTGCAGAAGCAGAGTTCCAGGATTATGCTGAAATCTGCCTCTGCATTTTCCCTCTAGCTGACATTTTCCAGATGTGGAGAAGCAGAGTTCTAAGATTATGCTGAAATCTACAACATCAATTTCTCTCTAGCTGCCATTTTCCAGATGTGCAGAAGCAGAGTTCAAAGATTATGCTGAAATCTACAACTTCAATTTCTCTCTAGCTTACATTTTCCAGATGTGCAGAAGCAGAGTTCCAGGATTATGCTGAAATCTGCCTCTGCATTTTCTCTCTAGCTGACATTTTCCACATGTGCAGAAGCAGAGTTCAAAGATTATGCTGAAATCTACCACATCAATTTCTCTCTATCTGACATTTTCCAGATGTGCAGAAGCAGAGTTCCAGGATTGTGCTGAAAACCACAACATCAATTTCTCTCTAGCTGACTTTTCCAGATGTGCAGGAGTGTTCCAGGATTATGCTGAAATCTACATCAATTTCTCTCTAGCTGACATTTTCCAGATGTGCAGATGCAGATTTCCAGGTGTATGCTGAAACCTGCCTTACAATTTCTCTCTAGCTGACATTTTCCAGATGTGTAGAAGCAGAGTTCCAGCTGTGTGCTGAAATCTGCCTTACAATTTCTCTCTAGCTGACTTTTCCAGATGTGCAGAAGATGAGTTCAAAGATTATGGTGAAATCTGCCACATCAATTTCTGTCTAGCTGACATTTGCCAGATGTGCAGAAGTAGAGTTCAAGGATTATTCTGAAATCTGCCTTGCAAGTTTTCTCAAGCTGACATTTTCCATATGTACAGAATCAGAGTTCCTGGTGTATGCTGAAATCTGCCTTGCAATTTCTCTCTAGCTGACTTTTCCAGATGTGCAGAAGCAGAGTTCAAAGATTATGCTGAAATCTAACACATCAATTTCTCTCTTGCTGACATTTTCCAGATGTGCAGAAGCAGAGTTCCAGGGTTATGCTGAAATCTGCCTCTGCATTTTCCCTCTAGCTTACATTTTCCAGATGTGCAGAAGCTGAGTTCAAAGATTATGGTGAAATCTACCACATCAATTTCTCTCTAGCTGACATTTTCCAGATGTGCAGAAGCTGAGTTCAAAGATTATGGTGAAATCTACCACATCAATTTCACTCTAGCTGACATTTTCCAGATGTGCAGAAGCAGAGTTCCAGGATTATGCTGAAATATGCAACATCAATTTCTCTCTAACTGACATTTTCCAGATGTGTAGAACCAGAGTTCCAGGATTATGCTGAAATCTGCCTTGCAATTTGTCTCCAAGTGAAATTTTCCAGATGTGGAGAAGCAGAGTTTAAAGATTATGCTGAAATCTGCCTCTTCATTTTCTCTCTAGCTGACATTTTCCAGATGTGCAGAAGCAGAGTTCCAAGATTATGCTGAAATCTGCCTTGCAATTTCTCTCTAGCTGACATTTGCCAGATGTGCAGAAGCAGAGTTCCAGGATTATTCTGAAATCTGCCTTGCAATTTTTCTCCAGGTGACATTTTCCAGATGTGCAGAAGCAGAGTTCAAACATGCTGAAATCTAACACATCAATTTCTCTCTTGCTGACATTTTCCAGAGTTGCAGAAGCAGAGTTCCAGGATTATGCTGAAATCAGCTTCTGCATTTTCTCTCTAGCTGACATTTTCCAGATGTGCAGAAGCAGAGTTCTAAGATTATACTGAAATCTACAACATCAATTTCTCTCTAGCTTACATTTTCCAGATGTGCATAAGCAGAGTTCCATGATTATGCTGAAATCTACAACATCAATTTCTCTCTAGCTGACATTTTCCAGATGTGAGGAAGCAGAGTTCCAGGATTATGCTGAAATCAGCCTCTGCATTTTCTCTCTAGCTGACATTTTCCAGATGTGCAGAAGCAGAGTTCTAAGATTATGCTGAAATCTACAACATCAATTTCTCTCTAGCTGCCATTTTCCAGATGTGCAGAAGCAGAGTTCAAACATTATGCTGAAATCTACCACTTCAATTTCTCTCTAGCTCACATTTGCCAGATGTGCAGAAGCAGAGTTCTAGGATTATTCTGAAATCTGCCTTGCAATTTTTCTCCAGGTGACATTTTCCAGATGTGCAGAAGCAGAGTTCAAATATTATGCTGAAATCTAACACGTCAATTTCTCTCTTGCTGACATTTTCCAGAGTTGCAAAAGAAGAGTTCCAGGGTTATACTGAAATCTGCCTCTGCGTTTTTCCTCTAGCTGACATTTTCCAGATGTGAAAAAGCAGAGTTCAAAGATTATGCTGAAATCTACAACTTCAATTTCTCTCTAGCTTACATTTTCCAGATGTGCAGAAGCAGAGTTCCAAGATTATGCTGAAATCTGCCTTGCAATTTCTCTCTAGCTGACATTTGCCAGATGTGCAGAAGCAGAGTTCCAGGATTATTCTGAAATCTGCCTTGCAATTTTTCTCCAGGTGACATTTTCCAGATGTGCAGAAGCAGAGTTCAAACATGCTGAAATCTAACACATCAATTTCTCTCTTGCTGACATTTTCCAGAGTTGCAGAAGCAGAGTTCCAGGATTATGCTGAAATCAGCTTCTGCATTTTCTCTCTAGCTGACATTTTCCAGATGTGCAGAAGCAGAGTTCTAAGATTATGCTGAAATCTACAACATCAATTTCTCTCTAGCTGCCATTTTCCAGATGTGCAGAAGCAGAGTTCAAACATTATGCTGAAATCTAACACGTCAATTTCTCTCTTGCTGACATTTTCCAGAGTTGCAGAAGAAGAGTTCCAGGGTTATGCTGAAATCTGCCTCTGCGTTTTTCCTCTAGCTGACATTTTCCAGATGTGAAAAAGCAGAGTTCAAAGATTATGCTGAAATCTACAACTTCAATTTCTCTCTAGCTTACATTTTCCAGATGTGCAGAAGCAGAGTTCCAGGATTATGCTGAAATCTGCCTCTGCATTTTCTCTCTAGCTGACATTTTCCACATGTGCAGAAGCAGAGTTCAAAGATTATGCTGAAATCTACCACATCAATTTCTCTCTATCTGACATTTTCCAGATGTGCAGAAGCAGAGTTCCAGGATTGTGCTGAAAACCACAACATCAATTTCTCTCTAGCTGACTTTTCCAGATGTGCAGGAGTGTTCCAGGATTATGCTGAAATCTACATCAATTTCTCTCTAGCTGACATTTTCCAGATGTGCAGATGCAGATTTCCAGGTGTTTGCTGAAACCTGCCTTACAGTTTCTCTCTAGCTGACATTTTCCAGATGTGTAGAAGCAGAGTTCCAGCTGTGTGCTGAAATCTGCCTTACAATTTCTCTCTAGCTGACTTTTCCAGATGTGCAGAAGATGAGTTCAAAGATTATGGTGAAATCTGCCACATCAATTTCTGTCTAGCTGACATTTGCCAGATGTGCAGAAGTAGAGTTCAAGGATTATGCTGAAATCTGCCTTGCAAGTTTTCTCAAGCTGACATTTTCCATATGTACAGAATCAGAGTTCCTGGTGTATGCTGAAATCTGCCTTGCAATTTCTCTCTTGCTGACTTTTCCAGATGTGCAGAAGCAGAGTTCCAGGATTATGCTGAAATCTGCCTCTGCATTTTCCCTCTAGCTTACATTTTCCAGATGTGCAGAAGCTGAGTTCAAAGATTATGGTGAAATCTACCACATCAATTTCTCTCTAGCTGACATTTTCCAGATGTGCAGAAGCTGAGTTCAAAGATTATGGTGAAATCTACACATCAATTTCTCTCTAGCTGACATTTTCCAGATGTGCGGAAGCAGAGTTCTAAGATTATGCTGAAATCTACAACATCAATTTTTCTCTAGCTGACATTTTCCAGATGTGCGGAAGCAGAGTTCCATGATTATGCTGAAATCTGCCTCTGCATTTTCCCTCTAGCTGACATTTTCCAGATGTGAGGAAGCAGAGTTCCAGGATTATGCTGAAATCAGCCTCTGCATTTTCTCTCCAGGTGACATTTTCCAGATGTGTAGAAGCAGAGTTCAAACATTATGCTGAAATCTAACACATCAATTTCTCTCTAGCTGACATTTTCCAGAGTTGCAGAAGCAGAGTTCCAGGGTTATGCTGAAATCAGCCTCTGCATTTTCTCTCTAGCTGACATTTTCCAGATGTGCAGAAGCAGAGTTCAAAGATTATGCTGAAATCTACCACATCAATTTCTCTCTATCTGACATTTTCCAGATGTGCAGAAGCAGAGTTCCAGGATTGTGCTGAAAACCACAACATCAATTTCTCTCTAGCTGACTTTCCCAGATGTGCAGAAGCAGAGGTCCAGTATTATGCTGAAATCTGCCTCTGCAGTTTCCCTCTAGCTGCCATTTTCCAGATGTGCAGAAGCAGAGTTCCAGTATTATGCTGAAATATACGTCAATTTCTCTCTAACTGACATTTTCCAGTTGTGTAGAACCAGAGATCCAGGATTATGCTGAAATCTGCCTTGCAATTTGTCTCCAAGTGAAATTTTCCAGATGTGGAGAAGCAGAGTTCCAGGATTATGCTGAAATCTGCCTCTGCATTTTCCCTCTAGCTGACATTTTCCAGATGTGCAGAAGCAGAGTTCCAGGATTATGCTGAAATCTGCCTCTGCATTTTCCCTCTAGCTGACATTTTCCAGATGTGCAGAAGCTGAGTTCAAAGATTATGGTGAAATCTACCACATCAATTTCTCTCTAGCTGACATTTTCCAGATGTGCAGAAGCTGAGTTCAAAGATTATGGTGAAATCTACCACATCAATTTCACTCTAGCTGACATTTTCCAGATGTGCAGAAGCAGAGTTCCAGGATTATGCTGAAATATGCAACATCAATTTCTCTCTAACTGACATTTTCCAGATGTGTAGAACCAGAGATCCAGGATTATGCTGAAATCTGCCTTGCAATTTGTCTCCAAGTGAAATTTTCCAGATGTGGAGAAGCAGAGTTCAAAGATTATGCTGAAATCTACCACATCAATTTCTCTCTAGCTGACATTTTCCAGATGTGCAGAAGCAGACTTCCAGGATTGTGCTGAAATCTGCCTCTGCATTTTCTCTCTAGCTGACATTTTCCACATGTGCAGAAGCAGAGTTCCAAGATTATGCTGAAATCTGCCTTGCAATTTCTCTCTAGCTGACATTTGCCAGATGTGCAGAAGCAGAGTTCCTGGATTATTCTGAAATCTGCTTTGCAATTTTTCTCCAGGTGACATTTTCCAGATGTGCAGAAGCAGAGTTCAAACATGCTGAAATCTAACACATCAATTTCTCTCTTGCTGACTTTTTCCAGAGTTGCAGAAGCAGAGTTCCAGGATTATGCTGAAATCAGCTTCTGCATTTTCTCTCTAGCTGACATTTTCCAGATGTGCAGAAGCAGAGTTCTAAGATTATACTGAAATCTACAACTTCAATTTCTCTCTAGCTTACATTTTCCAGATGTGCAGAAGCAGAGTTCCATGATTATGCTGAAATCTGCCTCTGCATTTTCCCTCTAGCTGACATTTTCCAGATGTGCAGAAGCAGAGTTCTAAGATTATGCTGAAATCTACCACATCAATTTCTCTCTAGCTGACAATTTCCAGATGTGCAGAAGCAGAGTTCCAGGATTATGCTGAAATATGCAACATCAATTTCTCTCTAACTGACATTTTCCAGATGTGTAGAACCAGAGATCCAGGATTATGCTGAAATCTGCCTTGCAATTTGTCTCCAAGTGAAATTTTCCAGATGTGGAGAAGCAGAGTTCAAAGATTATGCTGAAATCTACCACATCAATTTCTCTCTAGCTGACATTTTCCAGATGTGCAGAAGCAGACTTCCAGGATTATGCTGAAATCTGCCTTGCAATTTCTCTCTAGCTGACATTTGCCAGATGTGCAGAAGCAGAGTTCCAGGATTATTCCGAAATCTGCCTTGCAATTTTTCTCCAGGTGACATTTTCCAGATGTGCAGAAGCAGAGTTCAAACATGCTGAAATCTAACACATCAATTTCTCTCTTGCTGACTTTTTCCAGAGTTGCAGAAGCAGAGTTCCAGGATTATGCTGAAATCAGCTTCTGCATTTTCTCTCTAGCTGACATTTTCCAGATGTGCAGAAGCAGAGTTCTAAGATTATACTGAAATCTACAACTTCAATTTCTCTCTAGCTGACATTTTCCAGATGTGCAGAAGCAGAGTTCCATGATTATGCTGAAATCTGCCTCTGCATTTTCCCTCTAGCTGACATTTTCCAGATGTGCAGAAGCAGAGTTCTAAGATTATGCTGAAATCTACCACATCAATTTCTCTCTAGCTGACAATTTCCAGATGTGCAGAAGCAGAGTTCCAGGATTATGCTGAAATATGCAACATCAATTTCTCTTTAACTGACATTTTCCAGATGTGTAGAACCAGAGATCCAGGATTATGCTGAAATCTGCCTTGCAATTTGTCTCCAAGTGAAATTTTCCAGATGTGGAGAAGCAGAGTTCAAAGATTATGCTGAAATCTACCACATCAATTTCTCTCTAGCTGACATTTTCCAGATGTGCAGAAGCAGACTTCCAGGATTATGCTGAAATCTGCCTCTGCATTTTCTCTCTAGCTGACATTTTCCACATGTGCAGAAGCAGAGTTCCAAGATTATGCTGAAATCTGCCTTGCAATTTCTCTCTAGCTGACATTTGCCAGATGTGCAGAAGCAGAGTTCGGGGATTATTCTGAAATCTGCTTTGCAATTTTTCTCCAGGTGACATTTTCCAGATGTGCAGAAGCAGAGTTCTAAGATTATGCTGAAATCTACAACATCAATTTCTCTCTAGCTGCCATTTTCCAGATGTGCAGAAGCAGAGTTCAAAGATTATGCTGAAATCTACAACTTCAATTTCTCTCTAGCTTACATTTTCCAGATGTGCAGAAGCAGAGTTCCAGGATTATGCTGAAATCTGCCTCTGCATTTTCTCTCTAGCTGACATTTTCCACATGTGCAGAAGCAGAGTTCAAAGATTATGCTGAAATCTACCACATCAATTTCTCTCTATCTGACATTTTCCAGATGTGCAGAAGCAGAGTTCCAGGATTGTGCTGAAAACCACAACATCAATTTCTCTCTAGCTGACTTTTCCAGATGTGCAGGAGTGTTCCAGGATTATGCTGAAATCTACATCAATTTCTCTCTAGCTGACATTTTCCAGATGTGTAGAAGCAGAGTTCCAGCTGTGTGCTGAAATCTGCCTTACAATTTCTCTCTAGCTGACTTTTCCAGATGTGCAGAAGATGAGTTCAAAGATTATGGTGAAATCTGCCACATCAATTTCTGTCTAGCTGACATTTGCCAGATGTGCAGAAGTAGAGTTCAAGGATTATTCTGAAATCTGCCTTGCAAGTTTTCTCAAGCTGACATTTTCCATATGTACAGAATCAGAGTTCCTGGTGTATGCTGAAATCTGCCTTGCAATTTCTCTCTAGCTGACTTTTCCAGATGTGCAGAAGCAGAGT
This sequence comes from Diadophis punctatus similis, assembly GCA_023053685.1. Classification (NCBI taxonomy): domain Eukaryota; kingdom Metazoa; phylum Chordata; class Lepidosauria; order Squamata; family Dipsadidae; genus Diadophis; species Diadophis punctatus. The sequence continues at coordinate 15,909,970 of JALIGW010000019.1, read as the reverse complement.
TCAAAGATTATGCTGAAATCTAACACATCAATTTCTCTCTTGCTGACATTTTCCAGATGTGCAGAAGCAGAGTTCCAGGGTTATGCTGAAATCTGCCTCTGCATTTTCCCTCTAGCTTACATTTTCCAGATGTGCAGAAGCTGAGTTCAAAGATTATGGTGAAATCTACCACATCAATTTCTCTCTAGCTGACATTTTCCAGATGTGCAGAAGCTGAGTTCAAAGATTATGGTGAAATCTACCACATCAATTTCACTCTAGCTGACATTTTCCAGATGTGCAGAAGCAGAGTTCCAGGATTATGCTGAAATATGCAACATCAATTTCTCTCTAACTGACATTTTCCAGATGTGTAGAACCAGAGTTCCAGGATTATGCTGAAATCTGCCTTGCAATTTGTCTCCAAGTGAAATTTTCCAGATGTGGAGAAGCAGAGTTTAAAGATTATGCTGAAATCTGCCTCTTCATTTTCTCTCTAGCTGACATTTTCCAGATGTGCAGAAGCAGAGTTCCAAGATTATGCTGAAATCTGCCTTGCAATTTCTCTCTAGCTGACATTTGCCAGATGTGCAGAAGCAGAGTTCCAGGATTATTCTGAAATCTGCCTTGCAATTTTTCTCCAGGTGACATTTTCCAGATGTGCAGAAGCAGAGTTCAAACATGCTGAAATCTAACACATCAATTTCTCTCTTGCTGACATTTTCCAGAGTTGCAGAAGCAGAGTTCCAGGATTATGCTGAAATCAGCTTCTGCATTTTCTCTCTAGCTGACATTTTCCAGATGTGCAGAAGCAGAGTTCTAAGATTATACTGAAATCTACAACATCAATTTCTCTCTAGCTTACATTTTCCAGATGTGCATAAGCAGAGTTCCATGATTATGCTGAAATCTGCCTCTGCATTTTCCCTCTAGCTGACATTTTCCAGATGTGCAGAAGCAGAGTTCTAAGATTATGCTGAAATCTACAACATCAATTTCTCTCTAGCTGACATTTTCCAGATGTGAGGAAGCAGAGTTCCAGGATTATGCTGAAATCAGCCTCTGCATTTTCTCTCTAGCTGACATTTTCCAGATGTGCAGAAGCAGAGTTCTAAGATTATGCTGAAATCTACAACATCAATTTCTCTCTAGCTGCCATTTTCCAGATGTGCAGAAGCAGAGTTCAAACATTATGCTGAAATCTACCACTTCAATTTCTCTCTAGCTCACATTTGCCAGATGTGCAGAAGCAGAGTTCTAGGATTATTCTGAAATCTGCCTTGCAATTTTTCTCCAGGTGACATTTTCCAGATGTGCAGAAGCAGAGTTCAAATATTATGCTGAAATCTAACACGTCAATTTCTCTCTTGCTGACATTTTCCAGAGTTGCAGAAGAAGAGTTCCAGGGTTATACTGAAATCTGCCTCTGCGTTTTTCCTCTAGCTGACATTTTCCAGATGTGAAAAAGCAGAGTTCAAAGATTATGCTGAAATCTACAACTTCAATTTCTCTCTAGCTTACATTTTCCAGATGTGCAGAAGCAGAGTTCCAAGATTATGCTGAAATCTGCCTTGCAATTTCTCTCTAGCTGACATTTGCCAGATGTGCAGAAGCAGAGTTCCAGGATTATTCTGAAATCTGCCTTGCAATTTTTCTCCAGGTGACATTTTCCAGATGTGCAGAAGCAGAGTTCAAACATGCTGAAATCTAACACATCAATTTCTCTCTTGCTGACATTTTCCAGAGTTGCAGAAGCAGAGTTCCAGGATTATGCTGAAATCAGCTTCTGCATTTTCTCTCTAGCTGACAATTTCCAGATGTGCAGAAGCAGAGTTCCAGGATTATGCTGAAATATGCAACATCAATTTCTCTCTAACTGACATTTTCCAGATGTGTAGAACCAGAGATCCAGGATTATGCTGAAATCTGCCTTGCAATTTGTCTCCAAGTGAAATTTTCCAGATGTGGAGAAGCAGAGTTCAAAGATTATGCTGAAATCTACCACATCAATTTCTCTCTAGCTGACATTTTCCAGATGTGCAGAAGCAGACTTCCAGGATTATGCTGAAATCTGCCTCTGCATTTTCTCTCTAGCTGACATTTTCCACATGTGCAGAAGCAGAGTTCCAAGATTATGCTGAAATCTGCCTTGCAATTTCTCTCTAGCTGACATTTGCCAGATGTGCAGAAGCAGAGTTCGGGGATTATTCTGAAATCTGCTTTGCAATTTTTCTCCAGGTGACATTTTCCAGATGTGCAGAAGCAGAGTTCTAAGATTATGCTGAAATCTACAACATCAATTTCTCTCTAGCTGCCATTTTCCAGATGTGCAGAAGCAGAGTTCAAAGATTATGCTGAAATCTACAACTTCAATTTCTCTCTAGCTTACATTTTCCAGATGTGCAGAAGCAGAGTTCCAGGATTATGCTGAAATCTGCCTCTGCATTTTCTCTCTAGCTGACATTTTCCACATGTGCAGAAGCAGAGTTCAAAGATTATGCTGAAATCTACCACATCAATTTCTCTCTATCTGACATTTTCCAGATGTGCAGAAGCAGAGTTCCAGGATTGTGCTGAAAACCACAACATCAATTTCTCTCTAGCTGACTTTTCCAGATGTGCAGGAGTGTTCCAGGATTATGCTGAAATCTACATCAATTTCTCTCTAGCTGACATTTTCCAGATGTGCAGATGCAGATTTCCAGGTGTATGCTGAAACCTGCCTTACAATTTCTCTCTAGCTGACATTTTCCAGATGTGTAGAAGCAGAGTTCCAGCTGTGTGCTGAAATCTGCCTTACAATTTCTCTCTAGCTGACTTTTCCAGATGTGCAGAAGATGAGTTCAAAGATTATGGTGAAATCTGCCACATCAATTTCTGTCTAGCTGACATTTGCCAGATGTGCAGAAGTAGAGTTCAAGGATTATTCTGAAATCTGCCTTGCAAGTTTTCTCAAGCTGACATTTTCCATATGTACAGAATCAGAGTTCCTGGTGTATGCTGAAATCTGCCTTGCAATTTCTCTCTAGCTGACTTTTCCAGATGTGCAGAAGCAGAGTTCAAAGATTATGCTGAAATCTAACACATCAATTTCTCTCTTGCTGACATTTTCCAGATGTGCAGAAGCAGAGTTCCAGGATTATGCTGAAATCTGCCTCTGCATTTTCCCTCAAGCTTACATTTTCCAGATGTGCAGAAGCTGAGTTCAAAGATTATGGTGAAATCTACCACATCAATTTCTCTCTAGCTGACATTTTCCAGATGTGCAGAAGCTGAGTTCAAAGATTATGGTGAAATCTACCACATCAATTTCACTCTAGCTGACATTTTCCAGATGTGCAGAAGCAGAGTTCCAGGATTATGCTGAAATATGCAACATCAATTTCTCTCTAACTGACATTTTCCAGATGTGTAGAACCAGAGTTCCAGGATTATGCTGAAATCTGCCTTGCAATTTGTCTCCAAGTGAAATTTTCCAGATGTGGAGAAGCAGAGTTCAAAGATTATGCTGAAATCTGCCTCTTCATTTTCTCTCTAGCTGACATTTTCCAGATGTGCAGAAGCAGAGTTCCAAGATTATGCTGAAATCTGCCTTGCAATTTCTCTCTAGCGGACATTTGCCAGATGTGCAGAAGCAGAGTTCCAGGATTATTCTGAAATCTGCCTTGCAATTTTTCTCCAGGTGACATTTTCCAGATGTGCAGAAGCAGAGTTCAAACATGCTGAAATCTAACACATCAATTTCTCTCTTGCTGACATTTTCCAGAGTTGCAGAAGCAGAGTTCCAGGATTATGCTGAAATCAGCTTCTGCATTTTCTCTCTAGCTGACATTTTCCAGATGTGCAGAAGCAGAGTTCTAAGATTATACTGAAATCTACAACATCAATTTCTCTCTAGCTTACATTTTCCAGATGTGCATAAGCAGAGTTCCATGATTATGCTGAAATCTGCCTCTGCATTTTCCCTCTAGCTGACATTTTCCAGATGTGCAGAAGCAGAGTTCTAAGATTATGCTGAAATCTACCACATCAATTTCTCTCTAGCTGACATTTTCCAGATGTGCAGAAGCAGAGTTCCAGGATTGTGCTGAAAACCACAACATCAATTTCTCTCTAGCTGACTTTTCCAGATGTGCAGGAGTGTTCCAGGATTATGCTGAAATCTACATCAATTTCTCTCTAGCTGACATTTTCCAGATGTGCAGATGCAGATTTCCAGGTGTATGCTGAAACCTGCCTTACAATTTCTCTCTAGCTGACATTTTCCAGATGTGTAGAAGCAGAGTTCCAGCTGTGTGCTGAAATCTGCCTTACAATTTCTCTCTAGCTGACTTTTCCAGATGTGCAGAAGATGAGTTCAAAGATTATGGTGAAATCTGCCACATCAATTTCTGTCTAGCTGACATTTGCCAGATGTGCAGAAGTAGAGTTCAAGGATTATTCTGAAATCTGCCTTGCAAGTTTTCTCAAGCTGACATTTTCCATATGTACAGAATCAGAGTTCCTGGTGTATGCTGAAATCTGCCTTGCAATTTCTCTCTAGCTGACTTTTCCAGATGTGCAGAAGCAGAGTTCAAAGATTATGCTGAAATCTAACACATCAATTTCTCTCTTGCTGACATTTTCCAGATGTGCAGAAGCAGAGTTCCAGGATTATGCTGAAATCTGCCTCTGCATTTTCCCTCAAGCTTACATTTTCCAGATGTGCAGAAGCTGAGTTCAAAGATTATGGTGAAATCTACCACATCAATTTCTCTCTAGCTGACATTTTCCAGATGTGCAGAAGCTGAGTTCAAAGATTATGGTGAAATCTACCACATCAATTTCACTCTAGCTGACATTTTCCAGATGTGCAGAAGCAGAGTTCCAGGATTATGCTGAAATATGCAACATCAATTTCTCTCTAACTGACATTTTCCAGATGTGTAGAACCAGAGTTCCAGGATTATGCTGAAATCTGCCTTGCAATTTGTCTCCAAGTGAAATTTTCCAGATGTGGAGAAGCAGAGTTCAAAGATTATGCTGAAATCTGCCTCTTCATTTTCTCTCTAGCTGACATTTTCCAGATGTGCAGAAGCAGAGTTCCAAGATTATGCTGAAATCTGCCTTGCAATTTCTCTCTAGCGGACATTTGCCAGATGTGCAGAAGCAGAGTTCCAGGATTATTCTGAAATCTGCCTTGCAATTTTTCTCCAGGTGACATTTTCCAGATGTGCAGAAGCAGAGTTCAAACATGCTGAAATCTAACACATCAATTTCTCTCTTGCTGACATTTTCCAGAGTTGCAGAAGCAGAGTTCCAGGATTATGCTGAAATCAGCTTCTGCATTTTCTCTCTAGCTGACATTTTCCAGATGTGCAGAAGCAGAGTTCTAAGATTATACTGAAATCTACAACATCAATTTCTCTCTAGCTTACATTTTCCAGATGTGCATAAGCAGAGTTCCATGATTATGCTGAAATCTGCCTCTGCATTTTCCCTCTAGCTGACATTTTCCAGATGTGCAGAAGCAGAGTTCTAAGATTATGCTGAAATCTACAACATCAATTTCTCTCTAGCTGACATTTTCCAGATGTGAGGAAGCAGAGTTCCAGGATTATGCTGAAATCAGCCTCTGCATTTTCTCTCTAGCTGACATTTTCCAGATGTGCAGAAGCAGAGTTCTAAGATTATGCTGAAATCTACAACATCAATTTCTCTCTAGCTGCCATTTTCCAGATGTGCAGAAGCAGAGTTCAAACATTATGCTGAAATCTACCACTTCAATTTCTCTCTAGCTCACATTTGCCAGATGTGCAGAAGCAGAGTTCTAGGATTATTCTGAAATCTGCCTTGCAATTTTTCTCCAGGTGACATTTTCCAGATGTGCAGAAGCAGAGTTCAAATATTATGCTGAAATCTAACACGTCAATTTCTCTCTTGCTGACATTTTCCAGAGTTGCAGAAGAAGAGTTCCAGGGTTATACTGAAATCTGCCTCTGCGTTTTTCCTCTAGCTGACATTTTCCAGATGTGAATAAGCAGAGTTCAAAGATTATGCTGAAATCTACAACTTCAATTTCTCTCTAGCTTACATTTTCCAGATGTGCAGAAGCAGAGTTCCAAGATTATGCTGAAATCTGCCTTGCAATTTCTCTCTAGCTGACATTTGCCAGATGTGCAGAAGCAGAGTTCCAGGATTATTCTGAAATCTGCCTTGCAATTTTTCTCCAGGTGACATTTTCCAGATGTGCAGAAGCAGAGTTCAAACATGCTGAAATCTAACACATCAATTTCTCTCTTGCTGACATTTTCCAGAGTTGCAGAAGCAGAGTTCCAGGATTATGCTGAAATCAGCTTCTGCATTTTCTCTCTAGCTGACAATTTCCAGATGTGCAGAAGCAGAGTTCCAGGATTATGCTGAAATATGCAACATCAATTTCTCTCTAACTGACATTTTCCAGATGTGTAGAACCAGAGATCCAGGATTATGCTGAAATCTGCCTTGCAATTTGTCTCCAAGTGAAATTTTCCAGATGTGGAGAAGCAGAGTTCAAAGATTATGCTGAAATCTACCACATCAATTTCTCTCTAGCTGACATTTTCCAGATGTGCAGAAGCAGACTTCCAGGATTATGCTGAAATCTGCCTCTGCATTTTCTCTCTAGCTGACATTTTCCACATGTGCAGAAGCAGAGTTCCAAGATTATGCTGAAATCTGCCTTGCAATTTCTCTCTAGCTGACATTTGCCAGATGTGCAGAAGCAGAGTTCGGGGATTATTCTGAAATCTGCTTTGCAATTTTTCTCCAGGTGACATTTTCCAGATGTGCAGAAGCAGAGTTCTAAGATTATGCTGAAATCTACAACATCAATTTCTCTCTAGCTGCCATTTTCCAGATGTGCAGAAGCAGAGTTCAAAGATTATGCTGAAATCTACAACTTCAATTTCTCTCTAGCTTACATTTTCCAGATGTGCAGAAGCAGAGTTCCAGGATTATGCTGAAATCTGCCTCTGCATTTTCTCTCTAGCTGACATTTTCCACATGTGCAGAAGCAGAGTTCAAAGATTATGCTGAAATCTACCACATCAATTTCTCTCTATCTGACATTTTCCAGATGTGCAGAAGCAGAGTTCCAGGATTGTGCTGAAAACCACAACATCAATTTCTCTCTAGCTGACTTTTCCAGATGTGCAGGAGTGTTCCAGGATTATGCTGAAATCTACATCAATTTCTCTCTAGCTGACATTTTCCAGATGTGCAGATGCAGATTTCCAGGTGTATGCTGAAACCTGCCTTACAATTTCTCTCTAGCTGACATTTTCCAGATGTGTAGAAGCAGAGTTCCAGCTGTGTGCTGAAATCTGCCTTACAATTTCTCTCTAGCTGACTTTTCCAGATGTGCAGAAGATGAGTTCAAAGATTATGGTGAAATCTGCCACATCAATTTCTGTCTAGCTGACATTTGCCAGATGTGCAGAAGTAGAGTTCAAGGATTATTCTGAAATCTGCCTTGCAAGTTTTCTCAAGCTGACATTTTCCATATGTACAGAATCAGAGTTCCTGGTGTATGCTGAAATCTGCCTTGCAATTTCTCTCTAGCTGACTTTTCCAGATGTGCAGAAGCAGAGTTCAAAGATTATGCTGAAATCTAACACATCAATTTCTCTCTTGCTGACATTTTCCAGATGTGCAGAAGCAGAGTTCCAGGATTATGCTGAAATCTGCCTCTGCATTTTCCCTCTAGCTTACATTTTCCAGATGTGCAGAAGCTGAGTTCAAAGATTATGGTGAAATCTACCACATCAATTTCTCTCTAGCTGACATTTTCCAGATGTGCAGAAGCTGAGTTCAAAGATTATGGTGAAATCTACCACATCAATTTCACTCTAGCTGACATTTTCCAGATGTGCAGAAGCAGAGTTCCAGGATTATGCTGAAATATGCAACATCAATTTCTCTCTAACTGACATTTTCCAGATGTGTAGAACCAGAGTTCCAGGATTATGCTGAAATCTGCCTTGCAATTTGTCTCCAAGTGAAATTTTCCAGATGTGGAGAAGCAGAGTTCAAAGATTATGCTGAAATCTGCCTCTTCATTTTCTCTCTAGCTGACATTTTCCAGATGTGCAGAAGCAGAGTTCCAAGATTATGCTGAAATCTGCCTTGCAATTTCTCTCTAGCTGACATTTGCCAGATGTGCAGAAGCAGAGTTCCAGGATTATTCTGAAATCTGCCTTGCAATTTTTCTCCAGGTGACATTTTCCAGATGTGCAGAAGCAGAGTTCAAACATGCTGAAATCTAACACATCAATTTCTCTCTTGCTGACATTTTCCAGAGTTGCAGAAGAAGAGTTCCAGGGTTATGCTGAAATCTGCCTCTGCGTTTTTCCTCTAGCTGACATTTTCCAGATGTGAAAAAGCAGAGTTCAAAGATTATGCTGAAATCTACAACTTCAATTTCTCTCTAGCTTACATTTTCCAGATGTGCAGAAGCAGAGTTCCAGGATTATGCTGAAATCAGCCTCTGCATTTTCTCTCTAGCTGACATTTTCCAGATGTGCAGAAGCAGAGTTCTAAGATTATGCTGAAATCTACAACATCAATTTCTCTCTAGCTTACATTTTCCAGATGTGCATAAGCAGAGTTCCATGATTATGCTGAAATCTGCCTCTGCATTTTCCCTCTAGCTGACATTTTCCAGATGTGCAGAAGCAGAGTTCTAAGATTATGCTGAAATCTACAACATCAATTTCTCTCTAGCTGACATTTTCCAGATGTGAGGAAGCAGAGTTCCAGGATTATGCTGAAATCAGCCTCTGCATTTTCTCTCTAGCTGACATTTTCCAGATGTGCAGAAGCAGAGTTCTAAGATTATGCTGAAATCTACAACATCAATTTCTCTCTAGCTGCCATTTTCCAGATGTGCAGAAGCAGAGTTCAAACATTATGCTGAAATCTACCACTTCAATTTCTCTCTAGCTCACATTTGCCAAATGTGCAGAAGCAGAGTTCTAGGATTATTCTGAAATCTGCCTTGCAATTTTTCTCCAGGTGACATTTTCCAGATGTGCAGAAGCAGAGTTCAAACATTATGCTGAAATCTAACACGTCAATTTCTCTCTTGCTGACATTTTCCAGAGTTGCAGAAGAAGAGTTCCAGGGTTATACTGAAATCTGCCTCTGCGTTTTTCCTCTAGCTGACATTTTCCAGATGTGAAAAAGCAGAGTTCAAAGATTATGCTGAAATCTACAACTTCAATTTCTCTCTAGCTTACATTTTCCAGATGTGCAGAAGCAGAGTTCCAAGATTATGCTGAAATCTGCCTTGCAATTTCTCTCTAGCTGACATTTGCCAGATGTGCAGAAGCAGAGTTCCAGGATTATTCTGAAATCTGCCTTGCAATTTTTCTCCAGGTGACATTTTCCAGATGTGCAGAAGCAGAGTTCAAACATGCTGAAATCTAACACATCAATTTCTCTCTTGCTGACATTTTCCAGAGTTGCAGAAGCAGAGTTCCAGGATTATGCTGAAATCAGCTTCTGCATTTTCTCTCTAGCTGACATTTTCCAGATGTGCAGAAGCAGAGTTCTAAGATTATACTGAAATCTACAACATCAATTTCTCTCTAGCTTACATTTTCCAGATGTGCAGAAGCAGAGTTCCATGATTATGCTGAAATCTGCCTCTGCATTTTCCCTCTAGCTGACATTTTCCAGATGTGCAGAAGCAGAGTTCTAAGATTATGCTGAAATCTACAACATCAATTTCTCTCTAGCTGACATTTTCCAGATGTGAGGAAGCAGAGTTCCAGGATTATGCTGAAATCAGCCTCTGCATTTTCTCTCTAGCTGACATTTTCCAGATGTGCAGAAGCAGAGTTCTAAGATTATGCTGAAATCTACAACATCAATTTCTCTCTAGCTGCCATTTTCCAGATGTGCAGAAGCAGAGTTCAAACATTATGCTGAAATCTACCACTTCAATTTCTCTCTAGCTCACATTTGCCAGATGTGCAGAAGCAGAGTTCTAGGATTATTATGAAATCTGCCTTGCAATTTTTCTCCAGGTGACATTTTCCAGATGTGCAGAAGCAGAGTTCAAACATTATGCTGAAATCTAACACGTCAATTTCTCTCTTGCTGACATTTTCCAGAGTTGCAGAAGAAGAGTTCCAGGGTTATGCTGAAATCTGCCTCTGTGTTTTTCCTCTAGCTGACATTTTCCACATGTGCAGAAGCAGAGTTCCAAGATTATGCTGAAATCTGCCTTGCAATTTCTCTCTAGCTGACATTTGCCAGATGTGCATAAGCAGAGTTCCTGGATTATTCTGAAATCTGCTTTGCAATTTTTCTCCAGGTGACATTTTCCAGATGTGCAGAAGCAGAGTTCAAACATGCTGAAATCTAACACATCAATTTCTCTCTTGCTGACTTTTTCCAGAGTTGCAGAAGCAGAGTTCCAGGATTATGCTGAAATCAGCTTCTGCATTTTCTCTCTAGCTGACATTTTCCAGATGTGCAGAAGCAGAGTTCTAAGATTATACTGAAATCTACAACTTCAATTTCTCTCTAGCTTACATTTTCCAGATGTGCAGAAGCAGAGTTCCATGATTATGCTGAAATCTGCCTCTGCATTTTCCCTCTAGCTGACATTTTCCAGATGTGCAGAAGCAGAGTTCTAAGATTATGCTGAAATCTACCACATCAATTTCTCTCTAGCTGACAATTTCCAGATGTGCAGAAGCAGAGTTCAAGGATTATGCTGAAATATGCAACATCAATTTCTCTCTAACTGACATTTTCCAGATGTGTAGAACCAGAGATCCAGGATTATGCTGAAATCTGCCTTGCAATTTGTCTCCAAGTGAAATTTTCCAGATGTGGAGAAGCAGAGTTCAAAGATTATGCTGAAATCTACCACATCAATTTCTCTCTAGCTGACATTTTCCAGATGTGCAGAAGCAGAGTTCCAGGATTATGCTGAAATCAGCCTCTGCATTTTCTCTCTAGCTGACATTTTCCAGATGTGCAGAAGCAGAGTTCTAAGATTATGCTGAAATCTACAACATCAATTTCTCTCTAGCTTACATTTTCCAGATGTGCATAAGCAGAGTTCCATGATTATGCTGAAATCTGCCTCTGCATTTTCCCTCTAGCTGACATTTTCCAGATGTGCAGAAGCAGAGTTCTAAGATTATGCTGAAATCTACAACATCAATTTCTCTCTAGCTGACATTTTCCAGATGTGAGGAAGCAGAGTTCCAGGATTATGCTGAAATCAGCCTCTGCATTTTCTCTCTAGCTGACATTTTCCAGATGTGCAGAAGCAGAGTTCTAAGATTATGCTGAAATCTACAACATCAATTTCTCTCTAGCTGCCATTTTCCAGATGTGCAGAAGCAGAGTTCAAACATTATGCTGAAATCTACCACTTCAATTTCTCTCTAGCTCACATTTGCCAAATGTGCAGAAGCAGAGTTCTAGGATTATTCTGAAATCTGCCTTGCAATTTTTCTCCAGGTGACATTTTCCAGATGTGCAGAAGCAGAGTTCAAACATTATGCTGAAATCTAACACGTCAATTTCTCTCTTGCTGACATTTTCCAGAGTTGCAGAAGAAGAGTTCCAGGGTTATACTGAAATCTGCCTCTGCGTTTTTCCTCTAGCTGACATTTTCCAGATGTGAAAAAGCAGAGTTCAAAGATTATGCTGAAATCTACAACTTCAATTTCTCTCTAGCTTACATTTTCCAGATGTGCAGAAGCAGAGTTCCAAGATTATGCTGAAATCTGCCTTGCAATTTCTCTCTAGCTGACATTTGCCAGATGTGCAGAAGCAGAGTTCCAGGATTATTCTGAAATCTGCCTTGCAATTTTTCTCCAGGTGACATTTTCCAGATGTGCAGAAGCAGAGTTCAAACATGCTGAAATCTAACACATCAATTTCTCTCTTGCTGACATTTTCCAGAGTTGCAGAAGCAGAGTTCCAGGATTATGCTGAAATCAGCTTCTGCATTTTCTCTCTAGCTGACATTTTCCAGATGTGCAGAAGCAGAGTTCTAAGATTATACTGAAATCTACAACATCAATTTCTCTCTAGCTTACATTTTCCAGATGTGCAGAAGCAGAGTTCCATGATTATGCTGAAATCTGCCTCTGCATTTTCCCTCTAGCTGACATTTTCCAGATGTGCAGAAGCAGAGTTCTAAGATTATGCTGAAATCTACAACATCAATTTCTCTCTAGCTGACATTTTCCAGATGTGAGGAAGCAGAGTTCCAGGATTATGCTGAAATCAGCCTCTGCATTTTCTCTCTAGCTGACATTTTCCAGATGTGCAGAAGCAGAGTTCTAAGATTATGCTGAAATCTACAACATCAATTTCTCTCTAGCTGCCATTTTCCAGATGTGCAGAAGCAGAGTTCAAACATTATGCTGAAATCTACCACTTCAATTTCTCTCTAGCTCACATTTGCCAGATGTGCAGAAGCAGAGTTCTAGGATTATTATGAAATCTGCCTTGCAATTTTTCTCCAGGTGACATTTTCCAGATGTGCAGAAGCAGAGTTCAAACATTATGCTGAAATCTAACACGTCAATTTCTCTCTTGCTGACATTTTCCAGAGTTGCAGAAGAAGAGTTCCAGGGTTATGCTGAAATCTGCCTCTGTGTTTTTCCTCTAGCTGACATTTTCCACATGTGCAGAAGCAGAGTTCCAAGATTATGCTGAAATCTGCCTTGCAATTTCTCTCTAGCTGACATTTGCCAGATGTGCATAAGCAGAGTTCCTGGATTATTCTGAAATCTGCTTTGCAATTTTTCTCCAGGTGACATTTTCCAGATGTGCAGAAGCAGAGTTCAAACATGCTGAAATCTAACACATCAATTTCTCTCTTGCTGACTTTTTCCAGAGTTGCAGAAGCAGAGTTCCAGGATTATGCTGAAATCAGCTTCTGCATTTTCTCTCTAGCTGACATTTTCCAGATGTGCAGAAGCAGAGTTCTAAGATTATACTGAAATCTACAACTTCAATTTCTCTCTAGCTTACATTTTCCAGATGTGCAGAAGCAGAGTTCCATGATTATGCTGAAATCTGCCTCTGCATTTTCCCTCTAGCTGACATTTTCCAGATGTGCAGAAGCAGAGTTCTAAGATTATGCTGAAATCTACCACATCAATTTCTCTCTAGCTGACAATTTCCAGATGTGCAGAAGCAGAGTTCAAGGATTATGCTGAAATATGCAACATCAATTTCTCTCTAACTGACATTTTCCAGATGTGTAGAACCAGAGATCCAGGATTATGCTGAAATCTGCCTTGCAATTTGTCTCCAAGTGAAATTTTCCAGATGTGGAGAAGCAGAGTTCAAAGATTATGCTGAAATCTACCACATCAATTTCTCTCTAGCTGACATTTTCCAGATGTGCAGAAGCAGACTTCCAGGATTATGCTGAAATCTGCCTCTGCATTTTCTCTCTAGCTGACATTTTCCACATGTGCAGAGGCAGAGTTCCAAGATTATGCTGAAATCTGCCTTGCAATTTCTCTCTAGCTGACATTTGCCAGATGTGCAGAAGCAGAGTTCGGGGATTATTCTGAAATCTGCTTTGCAATTTTTCTCCAGGTGACATTTTCCAGATGTGCAGAAGCAGAGTTCTAAGATTATGCTGAAATCTACAACATCAATTTCTCTCTAGCTGCCATTTTCCAGATGTGCAGAAGCAGAGTTCAAAGATTATGCTGAAATCTACAACTTCAATTTCTCTCTAGCTTACATTTTCCAGATGTGCAGAAGCAGAGTTCCAGGATTATGCTGAAATCTGCCTCTGCATTTTCTCTCTAGCTGACATTTTCCACATGTGCAGAAGCAGAGTTCAAAGATTATGCTGAAATCTACCACATCAATTTCTCTCTATCTGACATTTTCCAGATGTGCAGAAGCAGAGTTCCAGGATTGTGCTGAAAACCACAACATCAATTTCTCTCTAGCTGACTTTTCCAGATGTGCAGGAGTGTTCCAGGATTATGCTGAAATCTACATCAATTTCTCTCTAGCTGACATTTTCCAGATGTGCAGATGCAGATTTCCAGGTGTATGCTGAAACCTGCCTTACAATTTCTCTCTAGCTGACATTTTCCAGATGTGTAGAAGCAGAGTTCCAGCTGTGTGCTGAAATCTGCCTTACAATTTCTCTCTAGCTGACTTTTCCAGATGTGCAGAAGATGAGTTCAAAGATTATGGTGAAATCTGCCACATCAATTTCTGTCTAGCTGACATTTGCCAGATGTGCAGAAGTAGAGTTCAAGGATTATGCTGAAATCTGCCTTGCAAGTTTTCTCAAGCTGACATTTTCCATATGTACAGAATCAGAGTTCCTGGTGTATGCTGAAATCTGCCTTGCAATTTCTCTCTAGCTGACTTTTCCAGATGTGCAGAAGCAGAGTTCAAAGATTATGCTGAAATCTAACACATCAATTTCTCTCTTGCTGACATTTTCCAGATGTGCAGAAGCAGAGTTCCAGGATTATGCTGAAATCTGCCTCTGCATTTTCCCTCTAGCTTACATTTTCCAGATGTGCAGAAGCTGAGTTCAAAGATTATGGTGAAATCTACCACATCAATTTCTCTCTAGCTGACATTTTCCAGATGTGCAGAAGCTGAGTTCAAAGATTATGGTGAAATCTACCACATCAATTTCACTCTAGCTGACATTTTCCAGATGTGCAGAAGCAGAGTTCCAGGATTATGCTGAAATATGCAACATCAATTTCTCTCTAACTGACATTTTCCAGATGTGTAGAACCAGAGTTCCAGGATTATGCTGAAATCTGCCTTGCAATTTGTCTCCAAGTGAAATTTTCCAGATGTGGAGAAGCAGAGTTCAAAGATTATGCTGAAATCTGCCTCTTCATTTTCTCTCTAGCTGACATTTTCCAGATGTGCAGAAGCAGAGTTCCAAGATTATGCTGAAATCTGCCTTGCAATTTCTCTCTAGCTGACATTTGCCAGATGTGCAGAAGCAGAGTTCCAGGATTATTCTGAAATCTGCCTTGCAATTTTTCTCCAGGTGACATTTTCCAGATGTGCAGAAGCAGAGTTCAAACATGCTGAAATCTAACACATCAATTTCTCTCTTGCTGACATTTTCCAGAGTTGCAGAAGCAGAGTTCCAGGATTATGCTGAAATCAGCTTCTGCATTTTCTCTCTAGCTGACATTTTCCAGATGTGCAGAAGCAGAGTTCTAAGATTATACTGAAATCTACAACATCAATTTCTCTCTAGCTTACATTTTCCAGATGTGCATAAGCAGAGTTCCATGATTATGCTGAAATCTGCCTCTGCATTTTCCCTCTAGCTGACATTTTCCAGATGTGCAGAAGCAGAGTTCTAAGATTATGCTGAAATCTACAACATCAATTTCTCTCTAGCTGACATTTTCCAGATGTGAGGAAGCAGAGTTCCAGGATTATGCTGAAATCAGCCTCTGCATTTTCTCTCTAGCTGACATTTTCCAGATGTGCAGAAGCAGAGTTCTAAGATTATGCTGAAATCTACAACATCAATTTCTCTCTAGCTGCCATTTTCCAGATGTGCAGAAGCAGAGTTCAAACATTATGCTGAAATCTACCACTTCAATTTCTCTCTAGCTCACATTTGCCAGATGTGCAGAAGCAGAGTTCTAGGATTATTCTGAAATCTGCCTTGCAATTTTTCTCCAGGTGACATTTTCCAGATGTGCAGAAGCAGAGTTCAAACATTATACTGAAATCTAACACGTCAATTTCTCTCTTGCTGACATTTTCCAGAGTTGCAGAAGAAGAGTTCCAGGGTTATACTGAAATCTGCCTCTGCGTTTTTCCTCTAGCTGACATTTTCCAGATGTGAAAAAGCAGAGTTCAAAGATTATGCTGAAATCTACAACTTCAATTTCTCTCTAGCTTACATTTTCCAGATGTGCAGAAGCAGAGTTCCAGGATTGTGCTGAAAACCACAACATCAATTTCTCTCTAGCTGACTTTCACAGATGTGCAGAAGCAGAGGTCCAGTATTATGCTGAAATCTGCCTTGCAATTTCTCTCTAGCTGACTTTTCCAGATGTGCAGGAGTGTTCCAGGATTATGCTGAAATCTACATCAATTTCTCTCTAGCTGAAATTTTCCAGATGTGCAGATGCAGATTTCCAGGTGTATGCTGAAACCTGCCTTACAATTTCTCTCTAGCTGACATTTTCCAGATGTGTAGAAGCAGAGTTCCAGCTGTGTGCTGAAACCTGCCTTACAATTTCTGTCTAGCTGACTTTTCCAGATGTGCAGAAGATGAGTTCAAAGATTATGGTGAAATCTGCCACATCAATTTCTGTCTAGCTGACATTTGCCAGATGTGCAGAAGTAGAGTTCACGGATTATGCTGAAATCTGCCTTGCAAGTTTTCTCAAGCTGACATTTTCCATATGTACAGAATCAGAGTTCCTGGTGTATGCTGAAATCTGCCTTGCATTTTCTCTCTAGCTGACTTTTCCAGATGTGCAGAAGCTGAGTTCAAAGATTATGGTGAAATCTACCACATCAATTTCTCTCTAGCTGACATTTTCCAGATGTGCAGAAGCTGAGTTCAAAGATTATGGTGAAATCTACCACATCAATTTCACTCTAGCTGACATTTTCCAGATGTGCAGAAGCAGAGTTCCAGGATTATGCTGAAATATGCAACATCAATTTCTCTCTAACTGACATTTTCCAGATGTGTAGAACCAGAGATCCAGGATTATGCTGAAATCTGCCTTGCAATTTGTCTCCAAGTGAAATTTTCCAGATGTGGAGAAGCAGAGTTCAAAGATTATGCTGAAATCTACCACATCAATTTCTCTCTAGCTGACATTTTCCAGATGTGCAGAAGCAGACTTCCAGGATTATGCTGAAATCTGCCTCTGCATTTTCTCTCTAGCTGACATTTTCCACATGTGCAGAAGCAGAGTTCCAAGATTATGCTGAAATCTGCCTTGCAATTTCTCTCTAGCTGACATTTGCCAGATGTGCAGAAGCAGAGTTCCAGGATTATTCTGAAATCTGCTTTGCAATTTTTCTCCAGGTGACATTTTCCAGATGTGCAGAAGCAGAGTTCAAACATGCTGAAATCTAACACATCAATTTCTCTCTTGCTGACTTTTTCCAGAGTTGCAGAAGCAGAGTTCCAGGATTATGCTGAAATCAGCTTCTGCATTTTCTCTCTAGCTGACATTTTCCAGATGTGCAGAAGCAGAGTTCTAAGATTATACTGAAATCTACAACTTCAATTTCTCTCTAGCTTACATTTTCCAGATGTGCAGAAGCAGAGTTCCATGATTATGCTGAAATCTGCCTCTGCATTTTCCCTCTAGCTGACATTTTCCAGATGTGCAAAAGCAGAGTTCGAAGATTATGCTGAAATCTACCACATCAATTTCTCTCTAGCTGACAATTTCCAGATGTGCAGAAGCAGAGTTAAAGGATTATGCTGAAATATGCAACATCAATTTCTCTCTAACTGACATTTTCCAGATGTGTAGAACCAGAGATCCAGGATTATGCTGAAATCTGCCTTGCAATTTGTCTCCAAGTGAAATTTTCCAGATGTGGAGAAGCAGAGTTCAAAGATTATGCTGAAATCTACCACATCAATTTCTCTCTAGCTGACATTTTCCAGATGTGCAGAAGCAGACTTCCAGGATTATGCTAAAATCTGCCTCTGCATTTTCTCTCTAGCTGACATTTTCCACATGTGCAGAAGCAGAGTTCCAAGATTATGCTGAAATCTGCCTTGCAATTTCTCTCTAGCTGACATTTGCCAGATGTGCAGAAGCAGAGTTCCAGGATTATTCTGAAATCTGCTTTGGAATTTTTCTCCAGGTGACATTTTTCAGATGTGCAGAAGCAGAGTTCAAACATGCTGAAATCTAACACATCAATTTCTCTCTTGCTGACATTTTCCAGAGTTGCAGAAGCAGAGTTCCAGGATTATGCTGAAATCAGCTTCTGCATTTTCTCTCTAGCTGACATTTTCCAGATGTGCAGAAGCAGAGTTCTAAGATTATACTGAAATCTACAACTTCAATTTCTCTCTAGCTTACATTTTCCAGATGTGCAGAAGCAGAGTTCCATGATTATGCTGAAATCTGCCTCTGCATTTTCCCTCTAGCTGACATTTTCCAGATGTGCAGAAGCAGAGTTCTAAGATTATGCTGAAATCTACAACATCAATTTCTCTCTAGCTGACAATTTCTAGATGTGAGGAAGCAGAGTTCTAGGATTATGCTGAAATCAGCCTCTGCATTTTCTCTCTAGCTGACATTTTCCAGATGTGTAGAAGCAGAGTTCTAAGATTATGCTGAAATCTACAACATCAATTTCTCTCTAGCTGCCATTTTCCAGATGTGCAGAAGCAGAGTTCAAACATTATGCTGAAATCTAACACGTCAATTTCTCTCTTGCTGACATTTTCCAGAGTTGCAGAAGAAGAGATCCAGGGTTATGCTGAAATCTGCCTCTGCGTTTTTCCTCTAGCTGACATTTTACAGATGTGAAAAAGCAGAGTTCAAAGATTATGCTGAAATCTACAACTTCAATTTCTCTCTAGCTTACATTTTCCAGATGTGCAGAAGCAGAGTTCCAGGATTATGCTGAAATCTGCCTCTGCATTTTCTCTCTAGCTGACATTTTCCACATGTGCAGAAGCAGAGTTCAAAGATTATGCTGAAATCTACCACATCAATTTCTCTCTATCTGACATTTTCCAGATGTGCAGAAGCAGAGTTCCAGGATTGTGCTGAAAACCACAACATCAATTTCTCTCTAGCTGACTTTTCCAGATGTGCAGGAGTGTTCCAGGATTATGCTGAAATCTACATCAATTTCTCTCTAGCTGACATTTTCCAGATGTGCAGATGCAGATTTCCAGGTGTATGCTGAAACCTGCCTTACAATTTCTCTCTAGCTGACATTTTCCAGATGTGTAGAAGCAGAGTTCCAGCTGTGTGCTGAAACCTGCCTTACAATTTCTCTCTAGCTGACTTTTCCAGATGTGCAGAAGATGAGTTCAAAGATTATGGTGAAATCTGCCACATCAATTTCTGTCTAGCTGACATTTGCCAGATGTGCAGAAGCAGACTTCCAGGATTATGCTGAAATCTGCCTCTTCATTTTCTCTCTAGCTGACATTTTCCACATGTGCAGAAGCAGAGTTCTAAGATTATGCTGAAATCTACAACATCAATTTCTCTCTAGCTGACATTTTCCAGATGTGAGGAAGCAGAGTTCCAGGATTATGCTGAAATCAGCCTCTGCATTTTCTCTCTAGCTGACATTTTCCAGATGTGCAGAAGCAGAGTTCTAAGATTATACTGAAATCTACAACATCAATTTCTCTCTAGCTTACATTTTCCAGATGTGCAGAAGCAGAGTTCCATGATTATGCTGAAATCTGCCTCTGCATTTTCCCTCTAGCTGACATTTTCCAGATGTGCAGAAGTAGAGTTCTAAGATTATGCTGAAATCTACAACATCAATTTCTCTCTAGCTGACATTTTCCAGATGTGAGGAAGCAGAGTTCCAGGATTATGCTGAAATCAGCCTCTGCATTTTCTCTCTAGCTGACATTTTCCAGATGTGCAGAAGCAGAGTTCTAAGATTATGCTGAAATCTACAACATCAATTTCTCTCTAGCTGCCATTTTCCAGATGTGCAGAAGCAGAGTTCAAACATTATGCTGAAATCTACCACTTCAATTTCTCTCTAGCTCACATTTGCCAGATGTGCAGAAGCAGAGTTCTAGGATTATTCTGAAATCTGCCTTGCAATTTTTCTCCAGGTGACATTTTCCAGATGTGCAGAAGCAGAGTTCAAACATTATGCTGAAATCTAACACATCAATTTCTCTCTAGCTGACATTTTCCAGAGTTGCAGAAGCAGAGTTCCAGGATTATGCTGAAATCAGCTTCTGCATTTTCTCTCTAGCTGACATTTTCCAGATGTGCAAAAGCAGAGTTCTAAGATTATGCTGAAATCTACAACATCAATTTCTCTCTAGCTGACAATTTCTAGATGTGAGGAAGCAGAGTTCTAGGATTATGCTGAAATCAGCCTCTGCATTTTCTCTCTAGCTGACATTTTCCAGATGTGCAGAAGCAGAGTTCTAAGATTATGCTGAAATCTACAACATCAATTTCTCTCTAGCTGCCATTTTCCAGATGTGCAGAAGCAGAGTTCAAACATTATGCTGAAATCTAACACGTCAATTTCTCTCTTGCTGACATTTTCCAGAGTTGCAGAAGAAGAGTTCCAGGGTTATGCTGAAATCTGCCTCTGCGTTTTTCCTCTAGCTGACATTTTCCAGATGTGAAAAAGCAGAGTTCAAAGATTATGCTGAAATCTACAACTTCAATTTCTCTCTAGCTTACATTTTCCAGATGTGCAGAAGCAGAGTTCCAGGATTATGCTGAAATCTGCCTCTGCATTTTCTCTCTAGCTGACATTTTCCACATGTGCAGAAGCAGAGTTCAAAGATTATGCTGAAATCTACCACATCAATTTCTCTCTATCTGACATTTTCCAGATGTGCAGAAGCAGAGTTCCAGGATTGTGCTGAAAACCACAACATCAATTTCTCTCTAGCTGACTTTCACAGATGTGCAGAAGCAGAGGTCCAGTATTATGCTGAAATCTGCCTTGCAATTTCTCTCTAGCTGACTTTTCCAGATGTGTAGTACCAGAGATCCAGGATTATGCTGAAATCTGCCTTGCAATTTGTCTCCAAGTGAAATTTTCCAGATGTGGAGAAGCAGAGTTCAAACATTATGCTGAAATCAACCACATCAATTTCTCTCTAGCTGACATTTTCCAGATGTGCAGAAGCAGACTTCCAGGATTATGCTGAAATCTGCCTCTGCATTTTCTCTCTAGCTGACATTTTCCACATGTGCAGAAGCAGAGTTCCAAGATTATGCTGAAATC
Organism: Diadophis punctatus similis; assembly: GCA_023053685.1. NCBI lineage: Eukaryota > Metazoa > Chordata > Lepidosauria > Squamata > Dipsadidae > Diadophis > Diadophis punctatus. The sequence continues at coordinate 15,889,024 of JALIGW010000019.1, read as the reverse complement.
TGCCTTGCAATTTCTCTCTAGCTGACATTTGCCAGATGTGCAGAAGCAGAGTTCCACGATTATTCTGAAATCTGCTTTGCAATTTTTCTCCAGGTGACATTTTCCAGATGTGCAGAAGCAGAGTTCAAACATGCTGAAATCTAACACATCAATTTCTCTCTTGCTGACATTTTCCAGAGTTGCAGAAGCAGAGTTCCAGGATTATGCTGAAATCAGCTTCTGCATTTTCTCTCTAGCTGACATTTTCCAGATGTGCAAAAGCAGAGTTCTAAGATTATGCTGAAATCTACAACATCAATTTCTCTCTAGCTGACAATTTCTAGATGTGAGGAAGCAGAGTTCTAGGATTATGCTGAAATCAGCCTCTGCATTTTCTCTCTAGCTGACATTTTCCAGATGTGCAGAAGCAGAGTTCTAAGATTATGCTGAAATCTACAACATCAATTTCTCTCTAGCTGCCATTTTCCAGATGTGCAGAAGCAGAGTTCAAACATTATGCTGAAATCTAACACGTCAATTTCTCTCTTGCTGACATTTTCCAGAGTTGCAGAAGAAGAGTTCCAGGGTTATGCTGAAATCTGCCTCTGCGTTTTTCCTCTAGCTGACATTTTCCAGATGTGAAAAAGCAGAGTTCAAAGATTATGCTGAAATCTACAACTTCAATTTCTCTCTAGCTTAAATTTTCCAGATGTGCAGAAGCAGAGTTCCAGGATTATGCTGAAATCTGCCTCTGCATTTTCTCTCTAGCTGACATTTTCCACATGTGCAGAAGCAGAGTTCAAAGATTATGCTGAAATCTACCACATCAATTTCTCTCTATCTGACATTTTCCAGATGTGCAGAAGCAGAGTTCCAGGATTGTGCTGAAAACCACAACATCAATTTCTCTCTAGCTGACTTTTCCAGATGTGCAGGAGTGTTCCAGGATTATGCTGAAATCTACATCAATTTCTCTCTAGCTGACATTTTCCAGATGTGTAGAAGCAGAGTTCCAGCTGTGTGCTGAAATCTGCCTTACAATTACTCTCTAGCTGACTTTTCCAGATGTGCAGAAGATGAGTTCAAAGATTATGGTGAAATCTGCCACATCAATTTCTGTCTAGCTGACATTTGCCAGATGTGCAGAAGTAGAGTTCAAGGATTATGCTGAAATCTGCCTTGCAAGTTTTCTCAAGCTGACATTTTCCATATGTACAGAATCAGAGTTCCTGGTGTATGCTGAAATCTGCCTTGCAATTTCTCTCTAGCTGACTTTTCCAGATGTGCAGAAGCAGAGTTCAAAGATTATGCTGAAATCTAACACATCAATTTCTCTCTTGCTGACATTTTCCAGATGTGCAGAAGCAGAGTTCCAGGATTATGCTGAAATCTGCCTCTGCATTTTCCCTCTAGCTTACATTTTCCAGATGTGCAGAAGCTGAGTTCAAAGATTATGGTGAAATCTACCACATCAATTTCTCTCTAGCTGACATTTTCCAGATGTGCAGAAGCTGAGTTCAAAGATTATGGTGAAATCTACCACATCAATTTCACTCTAGCTGACATTTTCCAGATGTGCAGAAGCAGAGTTCCAGGATTATGCTGAAATATGCAACATCAATTTCTCTCTAACTGACATTTTCCAGATGTGTAGAACCAGAGTTCCAGGATTATGCTGAAATCTGCCTTGCAATTTGTCTCCAAGTGAAATTTTCCAGATGTGGAGAAGCAGAGTTCAAAGATTATGCTGAAATCTGCCTCTTCATTTTCTCTCTAGCTGACATTTTCCAGATGTGCAGAAGCAGAGTTCCAAGATTATGCTGAAATCTGCCTTGCAATTTCTCTCTAGCTGACATTTGCCAGATGTGCAGAAGCAGAGTTCCAGGATTATTCTGAAATCTGCCTTGCAATTTTTCTCCAGGTGACATTTTCCAGATGTGCAGAAGCAGAGTTCAAACATGCTGAAATCTAACACATCAATTTCTCTCTTGCTGACATTTTCCAGAGTTGCAGAAGCAGAGTTCCAGGATTATGCTGAAATCAGCTTCTGCATTTTCTCTCTAGCTGACATTTTCCAGATGTGCAGAAGCAGAGTTCTAAGATTATACTGAAATCTACAACATCAATTTCTCTCTAGCTTACATTTTCCAGATGTGCATAAGCAGAGTTCCATGATTATGCTGAAATCTGCCTCTGCATTTTCCCTCTAGCTGACATTTTCCAGATGTGCAGAAGCAGAGTTCTAAGATTATGCTGAAATCTACAACATCAATTTCTCTCTAGCTGACATTTTCCAGATGTGAGGAAGCAGAGTTCCAGGATTATGCTGAAATCAGCCTCTGCATTTTCTCTCTAGCTGACATTTTCCAGATGTGCAGAAGCAGAGTTCTAAGATTATTCTGAAATCTACAACATCAATTTCTCTCTAGCTGCCATTTTCCAGATGTGCAGAAGCAGAGTTCAAACATTATGCTGAAATCTACCACTTCAATTTCTCTCTAGCTCACATTTGCCAGATGTGCAGAAGCAGAGTTCTAGGATTATTCTGAAATCTGCCTTGCAATTTTTCTCCAGGTGACATTTTCCAGATGTGCAGAAGCAGAGTTCAAACATTATGCTGAAATCTAACACGTCAATTTCTCTCTTGCTGACATTTTCCAGAGTTGCAGAAGAAGAGTTCCAGGGTTATGCTGAAATCTGCCTCTGCGTTTTTCCTCTAGCTGACATTTTCCAGATGTGAAAAAGCAGAGTTCAAAGATTATGCTGAAATCTACAACTTCAATTTCTCTCTAGCTTACATTTTCCAGATGTGCAGAAGCAGAGTTCCAGGATTATGCTGAAATCTGCCTCTGCATTTTCTCTCTAGCTGACATTTTCCACATGTGCAGAAGCAGAGTTCAAAGATTATGCTGAAATCTACCACATCAATTTCTCTCTATCTGACATTTTCCAGATGTGCAGAAGCAGAGTTCCAGGATTGTGCTGAAAACCACAACATCAATTTCTCTCTAGCTGACTTTCACAGATGTGCAGAAGCAGAGGTCCAGTATTATGCTGAAATCTGCCTTGCAATTTCTCTCTAGCTGACTTTTCCAGATGTGTAGTACCAGAGATCCAGGATTATGCTGAAATCTGCCTTGCAATTTGTCTCCAAGTGAAATTTTCCAGATGTGGAGAAGCAGAGTTCAAAGATTATGCTGAAATCTACCACATCAATTTCTCTCTAGCTGACATTTTCCAGATGTGCAGAAGCAGACTTCCAGGATTATGCTGAAATCTGCCTCTGCATTTTCTCTCTAGCTGACATTTTCCACATGTGCAGAAGCAGAGTTCCAAGATTATGCTGAAATCTGCCTTGCAATTTCTCTCTAGCTGACATTTGCCAGATGTGCAGAAGCAGAGTTCCACGATTATTCTGAAATCTGCTTTGCAATTTTTCTCCAGGTGACATTTTCCAGATGTGCAGAAGCAGAGTTCAAACATGCTGAAATCTAACACATCAATTTCTCTCTTGCTGACATTTTCCAGAGTTGCAGAAGCAGAGTTCCAGGATTATGCTGAAATCAGCTTCTGCATTTTCTCTCTAGCTGACATTTTCCAGATGTGCAAAAGCAGAGTTCTAAGATTATGCTGAAATCTACAACATCAATTTCTCTCTAGCTGACAATTTCTAGATGTGAGGAAGCAGAGTTCTAGGATTATGCTGAAATCAGCCTCTGCATTTTCTCTCTAGCTGACATTTTCCAGATGTGCAGAAGCAGAGTTCTAAGATTATGCTGAAATCTACAACATCAATTTCTCTCTAGCTGCCATTTTCCAGATGTGCAGAAGCAGAGTTCAAACATTATGCTGAAATCTAACACGTCAATTTCTCTCTTGCTGACATTTTCCAGAGTTGCAGAAGAAGAGTTCCAGGGTTATGCTGAAATCTGCCTCTGCGTTTTTCCTCTAGCTGACATTTTCCAGATGTGAAAAAGCAGAGTTCAAAGATTATGCTGAAATCTACAACTTCAATTTCTCTCTAGCTTACATTTTCCAGATGTGCAGAAGCAGAGTTCCAGGATTATGCTGAAATCTGCCTCTGCATTTTCTCTCTAGCTGACATTTTCCACATGTGCAGAAGCAGAGTTCAAAGATTATGCTGAAATCTACCACATCAATTTCTCTCTATCTGACATTTTCCAGATGTGCAGAAGCAGAGTTCCAGGATTGTGCTGAAAACCACAACATCAATTTCTCTCTAGCTGACTTTCACAGATGTGCAGAAGCAGAGGTCCAGTATTATGCTGAAATCTGCCTTGCAATTTCTCTCTAGCTGACTTTTCCAGATGTGTAGTACCAGAGATCCAGGATTATGCTGAAATCTGCCTTGCAATTTGTCTCCAAGTGAAATTTTCCAGATGTGGAGAAGCAGAGTTCAAAGATTATGCTGAAATCTACCACATCAATTTCTCTCTAGCTGACATTTTCCAGATGTGCAGAAGCAGACTTCCAGGATTATGCTGAAATCTGCCTCTGCATTTTCTCTCTAGCTGACATTTTCCACATGTGCAGAAGCAGAGTTCCAAGATTATGCTGAAATCTGCCTTGCAATTTCTCTCTAGCTGACATTTGCCAGATGTGCAGAAGCAGAGTTCCACGATTATTCTGAAATCTGCTTTGCAATTTTTCTCCAGGTGACATTTTCCAGATGTGCAGAAGCAGAGTTCAAACATGCTGAAATCTAACACATCAATTTCTCTCTTGCTGACATTTTCCAGAGTTGCAGAAGCAGAGTTCCAGGATTATGCTGAAATCAGCTTCTGCATTTTCTCTCTAGCTGACATTTTCCAGATGTGCAAAAGCAGAGTTCTAAGATTATGCTGAAATCTACAACATCAATTTCTCTCTAGCTGACAATTTCTAGATGTGAGGAAGCAGAGTTCTAGGATTATGCTGAAATCAGCCTCTGCATTTTCTCTCTAGCTGACATTTTCCAGATGTGCAGAAGCAGAGTTCTAAGATTATGCTGAAATCTACAACATCAATTTCTCTCTAGCTGCCATTTTCCAGATGTGCAGAAGCAGAGTTCAAACATTATGCTGAAATCTAACACGTCAATTTCTCTCTTGCTGACATTTTCCAGAGTTGCAGAAGAAGAGTTCCAGGGTTATGCTGAAATCTGCCTCTGCGTTTTTCCTCTAGCTGACATTTTCCAGATGTGAAAAAGCAGAGTTCAAAGATTATGCTGAAATCTACAACTTCAATTTCTCTCTAGCTTACATTTTCCAGATGTGCAGAAGCAGAGTTCCAGGATTATGCTGAAATCTGCCTCTGCATTTTCTCTCTAGCTGACATTTTCCACATGTGCAGAAGCAGAGTTCAAAGATTATGCTGAAATCTACCACATCAATTTCTCTCTATCTGACATTTTCCAGATGTGCAGAAGCAGAGTTCCAGGATTGTGCTGAAAACCACAACATCAATTTCTCTCTAGCTGACTTTTCCAGATGTGCAGGAGTGTTCCAGGATTATGCTGAAATCTACATCAATTTCTCTCTAGCTGACATTTTCCAGATGTGTAGAAGCAGAGTTCCAGCTGTGTGCTGAAATCTGCCTTACAATTACTCTCTAGCTGACTTTTCCAGATGTGCAGAAGATGAGTTCAAAGATTATGGTGAAATCTGCCACATCAATTTCTGTCTAGCTGACATTTGCCAGATGTGCAGAAGTAGAGTTCAAGGATTATGCTGAAATCTGCCTTGCAAGTTTTCTCAAGCTGACATTTTCCATATGTACAGAATCAGAGTTCCTGGTGTATGCTGAAATCTGCCTTGCAATTTCTCTCTAGCTGACTTTTCCAGATGTGCAGAAGCAGAGTTCAAAGATTATGCTGAAATCTAACACATCAATTTCTCTCTTGCTGACATTTTCCAGATGTGCAGAAGCAGAGTTCCAGGATTATGCTGAAATCTGCCTCTGCATTTTCCCTCTAGCTTACATTTTCCAGATGTGCAGAAGCTGAGTTCAAAGATTATGGTGAAATCTACCACATCAATTTCTCTCTAGCTGACATTTTCCAGATGTGCAGAAGCTGAGTTCAAAGATTATGGTGAAATCTACCACATCAATTTCACTCTAGCTGACATTTTCCAGATGTGCAGAAGCAGAGTTCCAGGATTATGCTGAAATCTGCCTCTTCATTTTCTCTCTAGCTGACATTTTCCAGATGTGCAGAAGCAGAGTTCCAAGATTATGCTGAAATCTGCCTTGCAATTTCTCTCTAGCTGACATTTGCCAGATGTGCAGAAGCAGAGTTCCAGGATTATTCTGAAATCTGCCTTGCAATTTTTCTCCAGGTGACATTTTCCAGATGTGCAGAAGCAGAGTTCAAACATGCTGAAATCTAACACATCAATTTCTCTCTTGCTGACATTTTCCAGAGTTGCAGAAGCAGAGTTCCAGGATTATGCTGAAATCAGCTTCTGCATTTTCTCTCTAGCTGACATTTTCCAGATGTGCAGAAGCAGAGTTCTAAGATTATACTGAAATCTACAACATCAATTTCTCTCTAGCTTACATTTTCCAGATGTGCATAAGCAGAGTTCCATGATTATGCTGAAATCTGCCTCTGCATTTTCCCTCTAGCTGACATTTTCCAGATGTGCAGAAGCAGAGTTCTAAGATTATGCTGAAATCTACAACATCAATTTCTCTCTAGCTGACATTTTCCAGATGTGAGGAAGCAGAGTTCCAGGATTATGCTGAAATCAGCCTCTGCATTTTCTCTCTAGCTGACATTTTCCAGATGTGCAGAAGCAGAGTTCTAAGATTATTCTGAAATCTACAACATCAATTTCTCTCTAGCTGCCATTTTCCAGATGTGCAGAAGCAGAGTTCAAACATTATGCTGAAATCTACCACTTCAATTTCTCTCTAGCTCACATTTGCCAGATGTGCAGAAGCAGAGTTCTAGGATTATTCTGAAATCTGCCTTGCAATTTTTCTCCAGGTGACATTTTCCAGATGTGCAGAAGCAGAGTTCAAACATTATGCTGAAATCTAACACGTCAATTTCTCTCTTGCTGACATTTTCCAGAGTTGCAGAAGAAGAGTTCCAGGGTTATACTGAAATCTGCCTCTGCGTTTTTCCTCTAGCTGACATTTTCCAGATGTGAAAAAGCAGAGTTCAAAGATTATGCTGAAATCTACAACTTCAATTTCTCTCTAGCTTACATTTTCCAGATGTGCAGAAGCAGAGTTCCAAGATTATGCTGAAATCTGCCTTGCAATTTCTCTCTAGCTGACATTTGCCAGATGTGCAGAAGCAGAGTTCCAGGATTATTCTGAAATCTGCCTTGCAATTTTTCTCCAGGTGACATTTTCCAGATGTGCAGAAGCAGAGTTCAAACATGCTGAAATCTAACACATCAATTTCTCTCTTGCTGACATTTTCCAGAGTTGCAGAAGCAGAGTTCCAGGATTATGCTGAAATCAGCTTCTGCATTTTCTCTCTAGCTGACATTTTCCAGATGTGCAGAAGCAAAGTTCTAAGATTATACTGAAATCTACAACATCAATTTCTCTCTAGCTTACATTTTCCAGATGTGCAGAAGCAGAGTTCCATGATTATGCTGAAATCTGCCTCTGCATTTTCCCTCTAGCTGACATTTTCCAGATGTGCAGAAGCAGAGTTCTAGGATTATGCTGAAATCTACAACATCAATTTCTCTCTAGCTGACATTTTCCAGATGTGAGGAAGCAGAGTTCCAGGATTATGCTGAAATCAGCCTCTGCATTTTCTCTCTAGCTGACATTTTCCAGATGTGCAGAAGCAGAGTTCTAAGATTATGCTGAAATCTACAACATCAATTTCTCTCTAGCTGACATTTTCCAGATGTGCATAAGCAGAGTTCAAACATTATGCTGAAATCTACCACTTCAATTTCTCTCTAGCTCACATTTGCCAGATGTGCAGAAGCAGAGTTCTAGGATTATTCTGAAATCTGCCTTGCAATTTTTCTCCAGGTGACATTTTCCAGATGTGCAGAAGCAGAGTTCAAACATTATGCTGAAATCTAACACGTCAATTTCTCTCTTGCTGACATTTTCCAGAGTTGCAGAAGAAGAGTTCCAGGGTTATGCTGAAATCTGCCTCTGTATTTTTCCTCTAGCTGACATTTTCCAGATGTGAAAAAGCAGAGTTCAAAGATTATGCTGAAATCTACAACTTCAATTTCTCTCTAGCTTACATTTTCCAGATGTGCAGAAGCAGAGTTCCAGGATTGTGCTGAAAACCACAACATCAATTTCTCTCTAGCTAACTTTCACAGATGTGCAGAAGCAGAGGTCCAGTATTATGCTGAAATCTGCCTTGCAATTTCTCTCTAGCTGACTTTTCCAGATGTGCAGGAGTGTTCCAGGATTATGCTGAAATCTACATCAATTTCTCTCTAGCTGAAATTTTCCAGATGTGCAGATGCAGATTTCCAGGTGTATGCTGAAACCTGCCTTACAATTTCTCTCTAGCTGACATTTTCCAGATGTGTAGAAGCAGAGTTCCAGCTGTGTGCTGAAACCTGCCTTACAATTTCTGTCTAGCTGACTTTTCCAGATGTGCAGAAGATGAGTTCAAAGATTATGGTGAAATCTGCCACATCAATTTCTGTCTAGCTGACATTTGCCAGATGTGCAGAAGTAGAGTTCACGGATTATGCTGAAATCTGCCTTGCAAGTTTTCTCAAGCTGACATTTTCCATATGTACAGAATCAGAGTTCCGGGTGTATGCTGAAATCTGCCTTGCAATTTCTCTCTAGCTGACTTTTCCAGATGTGCAGAAGCTGAGTTCAAAGATTATGGTGAAATCTACCACATCAATTTCTCTCTAGCTGACATTTTCCAGATGTGCAGAAGCTGAGTTCAAAGATTATGGTGAAATCTACCACATCAATTTCACTCTAGCTGACATTTTCCAGATGTGCAGAAGCAGAGTTCCAGGATTATGCTGAAATATGCAACATCAATTTCTCTCTAACTGACATTTTCCAGATGTGTAGAACCAGAGATCCAGGATTATGCTGAAATCTGCCTTGCAATTTGTCTCCAAGTGAAATTTTCCAGATGTGGAGAAGCAGAGTTCAAAGATTATGCTGAAATCTACCACATCAATTTCTCTCTAGCTGACATTTTCCAGATGTGCAGAAGCAGACTTCCAGGATTATGCTGAAATCTGCCTCTGCATTTTCTCTCTAGCTGACATTTTCCACATGTGCAGAAGCAGAGTTCCAAGATTATGCTGAAATCTGCCTCTGCATTTTCCCTCTAGCTTACATTTTCCAGATGTGCAGAAGCTGAGTTCAAAGATTATGGTGAAATCTACCACATCAATTTCTCTCTAGCTGACATTTGCCAGATGTGCAGAAGCAGAGTTCCAGGATTATTCTGAAATCTGCTTTGCAATTTTTCTCCAGGTGACATTTTCCAGATGTGCAGAAACAGAGTTCAAACATGCTGAAATCTAACACATCAATTTCTCTCTTGCTGACTTTTTCCAGAGTTGCAGAAGCAGAGTTCCAGGATTATGCTGAAATCAGCTTCTGCATTTTCTCTCTAGCTGACATTTTCCAGATGTGCAGAAGCAGAGTTCTAAGATTATACTGAAATCTACAACTTCAATTTCTCTCTAGCTTACATTTTCCAGATGTGCAGAAGCAGAGTTCCATGATTATGCTGAAATCTGCCTCTGCATTTTCCCTCTAGCTGACATTTTCCAGATGTGCAAAAGCAGAGTTCTAAGATTATGCTGAAATCTACCACATCAATTTCTCTCTAGCTGACAATTTCCAGATGTGCAGAAGCAGAGTTAAAGGATTATGCTGAAATATGCAACATCAATTTCTATCTAACTGACATTTTCCAGATGTGTAGAACCAGAGATCCAGGATTATGCGGAAATCTGCCTTGCAATTTGTCTCCAAGTGAAATTTTCCAGATGTGGAGAAGCAGAGTTCAAAGATTATGCTGAAATCTACCACATCAATTTCTCTCTAGCTGACATTTTCCAGATGTGCAGAAGCAGACTTCCAGGATTATGCTGAAATCTGCCTCTGCATTTTCTCTCTAGCTGACATTTTCCACATGTGCAGAAGCAGAGTTCCAAGATTATGCTGAAATCTGCCTTGCAATTTCTCTCTAGCTGACATTTGCCAGATGTGCAGAAGCAGAGTTCCAGTATTATTCTGAAATCTGCTTTGCAATTTTTCTCCAGGTGACATTTTTCAGATGTGCAGAAGCAGAGTTCAAACATGCTGAAATCTAACACATCAATTTCTCTCTTGCTGACATTTTCCAGAGTTGCAGAAGCAGAGTTCCAGGATTATGCTGAAATCAGCTTCTGCATTTTCTCTCTAGCTGACATTTTCCAGATGTGCAGAAGCAGAGTTCTAAGATTATACTGAAATCTACAACTTCAATTTCTCTCTAGCTTACATTTTCCAGATGTGCAGAAGCAGAGTTCCATGATTATGCTGAAATCTGCCTCTGCATTTTCCCTCTAGCTGACATTTTCCAGATGTGCAGAAGCAGAGTTCTAAGATTATACTGAAATCTACAACATCAATTTCTCTCTAGCTTACATTTTCCAGATGTGCATAAGCAGAGTTCCATGATTATGCTGAAATCTGCCTCTGCATTTTCCCTCTAGCTGACATTTTCCAGATGTGCAGAAGCAGAGTTCTAAGATTATGCTGAAATCTACAACATCAATTTCTCTCTAGCTGACATTTTCCAGATGTGAGGAAGCAGAGTTCCAGGATTATGCTGAAATCAGCCTCTGCATTTTCTCTCTAGCTGACATTTTCCAGATGTGCAGAAGCAGAGTTCTAAGATTATTCTGAAATCTACAACATCAATTTCTCTCTAGCTGCCATTTTCCAGATGTGCAGAAGCAGAGTTCAAACATTATGCTGAAATCTACCACTTCAATTTCTCTCTAGCTCACATTTGCCAGATGTGCAGAAGCAGAGTTCTAGGATTATTCTGAAATCTGCCTTGCAATTTTTCTCCAGGTGACATTTTCCAGATGTGCAGAAGCAGAGTTCAAACATTATGCTGAAATCTAACACGTCAATTTCTCTCTTGCTGACATTTTCCAGAGTTGCAGAAGAAGAGTTCCAGGGTTATACTGAAATCTGCCTCTGCGTTTTTCCTCTAGCTGACATTTTCCAGATGTGAAAAAGCAGAGTTCAAAGATTATGCTGAAATCTACAACTTCAATTTCTCTCTAGCTTACATTTTCCAGATGTGCAGAAGCAGAGTTCCAAGATTATGCTGAAATCTGCCTTGCAATTTCTCTCTAGCTGACATTTGCCAGATGTGCAGAAGCAGAGTTCCAGGATTATTCTGAAATCTGCCTTGCAATTTTTCTCCAGGTGACATTTTCCAGATGTGCAGAAGCAGAGTTCAAACATGCTGAAATCTAACACATCAATTTCTCTCTTGCTGACATTTTCCAGAGTTGCAGAAGCAGAGTTCCAGGATTATGCTGAAATCAGCTTCTGCATTTTCTCTCTAGCTGACATTTTCCAGATGTGCAGAAGCAAAGTTCTAAGATTATACTGAAATCTACAACATCAATTTCTCTCTAGCTTACATTTTCCAGATGTGCAGAAGCAGAGTTCCATGATTATGCTGAAATCTGCCTCTGCATTTTCCCTCTAGCTGACATTTTCCAGATGTGCAGAAGCAGAGTTCTAAGATTATGCTGAAATCTACAACATCAATTTCTCTCTAGCTGACATTTTCCAGATGTGAGGAAGCAGAGTTCCAGGATTATGCTGAAATCAGCCTCTGCATTTTCTCTCTAGCTGACATTTTCCAGATGTGCAGAAGCAGAGTTCTAAGATTATGCTGAAATCTACAACATCAATTTCTCTCTAGCTGCCATTTTCCAGATGTGCAGAAGCAGAGTTCAAACATTATGCTGAAATCTACCACTTCAATTTCTCTCTAGCTCACATTTGCCAGATGTGCAGAAGCAGAGTTCTAGGATTATTCTGAAATCTGCCTTGCAATTTTTCTCCAGGTGACATTTTCCAGATGTGCAGAAGCAGAGTTCAAACATTATGCTGAAATCTAACACGTCAATTTCTCTCTTGCTGACATTTTCCAGAGTTGCAGAAGAAGAGTTCCAGGGTTATGCTGAAATCTGCCTCTGCGTTTTTCCTCTAGCTGACATTTTCCAGATGTGAAAAAGCAGAGTTCAAAGATTATGCTGAAATCTACAACTTCAATTTCTCTCTAGCTTACATTTTCCAGATGTGCAGAAGCAGAGTTCCAGGATTATGCTGAAATCTGCCTCTGCATTTTCTCTCTAGCTGACATTTTCCACATGTGCAGAAGCAGAGTTCAAAGATTATGCTGAAATCTACCACATCAATTTCTCTCTATCTGACATTTTCCAGATGTGCAGAAGCAGAGTTCCAGGATTGTGCTGAAAACCACAACATCAATTTCTCTCTAGCTGACTTTCACAGATGTGCAGAAGCAGAGGTCCAGTATTATGCTGAAATCTGCCTTGCAATTTCTCTCTAGCTGACTTTTCCAGATGTGTAGTACCAGAGATCCAGGATTATGCTGAAATCTGCCTTGCAATTTGTCTCCAAGTGAAATTTTCCAGATGTGGAGAAGCAGAGTTCAAAGATTATGCTGAAATCTACCACATCAATTTCTCTCTAGCTGACATTTTCCAGATGTGCAGAAGCAGACTTCCAGGATTATGCTGAAATCTGCCTCTGCATTTTCTCTCTAGCTGACATTTTCCACATGTGCAGAAGCAGAGTTCCAAGATTATGCTGAAATCTGCCTTGCAATTTCTCTCTAGCTGACATTTGCCAGATGTGCAGAAGCAGAGTTCCACGATTATTCTGAAATCTGCTTTGCAATTTTTCTCCAGGTGACATTTTCCAGATGTGCAGAAGCAGAGTTCAAACATGCTGAAATCTAACACATCAATTTCTCTCTTGCTGACATTTTCCAGAGTTGCAGAAGCAGAGTTCCAGGATTATGCTGAAATCAGCTTCTGCATTTTCTCTCTAGCTGACATTTTCCAGATGTGCAAAAGCAGAGTTCAAAGATTATGCTGAAATCTACAACTTCAATTTCTCTCTAGCTTACATTTTCCAGATGTGCAGAAGCAGAGTTCCAGGATTATGCTGAAATCTGCCTCTGCATTTTCTCTCTAGCTGACATTTTCCACATGTGCAGAAGCAGAGTTCAAAGATTATGCTGAAATCTACCACATCAATTTCTCTCTATCTGACATTTTCCAGATGTGCAGAAGCAGAGTTCCAGGATTGTGCTGAAAACCACAACATCAATTTCTCTCTAGCTGACTTTCACAGATGTGCAGAAGCAGAGTTCTAAGATTATACTGAAATCTACAACATCAATTTCTCTCTAGCTTACATTTTCCAGATGTGCAGAAGCAGAGTTCCATGATTATGCTGAAATCTGCCTCTGCATTTTCCCTCTAGCTGACATTTTCCAGATGTGCAGAAGCAGAGTTCTAAGATTATGCTGAAATCTACAACATCAATTTCTCTCTAGCTGACATTTTCCAGATGTGAGGAAGCAGAGTTCCAGGATTATGCTGAAATCAGCCTCTGCATTTTCTCTCTAGCTGACATTTTCCAGATGTGCAGAAGCAGAGTTCTAAGATTATGCTGAAATCTACAACATCAATTTCTCTCTAGCTGCCATTTTCCAGATGTGCAGAAGCAGAGTTCAAACATTATGCTGAAATCTACCACTTCAATTTCTCTCTAGCTCACATTTGCCAGATGTGCAGAAGCAGAGTTCTAGGATTATTCTGAAATCTGCCTTGCAATTTTTCTCCAGGTGACATTTTCCAGATGTGCAGAAGCAGAGTTCAAACATTATGCTGAAATCTAACACGTCAATTTCTCTCTTGCTGACATTTTCCAGAGTTGCAGAAGAAGAGTTCCAGGGTTATGCTGAAATCTGCCTCTGCGTTTTTCCTCTAGCTGACATTTTCCAGATGTGAAAAAGCAGAGTTCAAAGATTATGCTGAAATCTACAACTTCAATTTCTCTCTAGCTTACATTTTCCAGATGTGCAGAAGCAGAGTTCCAGGATTATGCTGAAATCTGCCTCTGCATTTTCTCTCTAGCTGACATTTTCCACATGTGCAGAAGCAGAGTTCAAAGATTATGCTGAAATCTACCACATCAATTTCTCTCTATCTGACATTTTCCAGATGTGCAGAAGCAGAGTTCCAGGATTGTGCAGAAAACCACAACATCAATTTCTCTCTAGCTGACTTTCACAGATGTGCAGAAGCAGAGGTCCAGTATTATGCTGAAATCTGCCTTGCAATTTCTCTCTAGCTGACTTTTCCAGATGTGTAGTACCAGAGATCCAGGATTATGCTGAAATCTGCCTTGCAATTTGTCTCCAAGTGAAATTTTCCAGATGTGGAGAAGCAGAGTTCAAAGATTATGCTGAAATCTACCACATCAATTTCTCTCTAGCTGACATTTTCCAGATGTGCAGAAGCAGACTTCCAGGATTATGCTGAAATCTGCCTCTGCATTTTCTCTCTAGCTGACATTTTCCACATGTGCAGAAGCAGAGTTCCAAGATTATGCTGAAATCTGCCTTGCAATTTCTCTCTAGCTGACATTTGCCAGATGTGCAGAAGCAGAGTTCCACGATTATTCTGAAATCTGCTTTGCAATTTTTCTCCAGGTGACATTTTCCAGATGTGCAGAAGCAGAGTTCAAACATGCTGAAATCTAACACATCAATTTCTCTCTTGCTGACATTTTCCAGAGTTGCAGAAGCAGAGTTCCAGGATTATGCTGAAATCAGCTTCTGCATTTTCTCTCTAGCTGACATTTTCCAGATGTGCAAAAGCAGAGTTCTAAGATTATGCTGAAATCTACAACATCAATTTCTCTCTAGCTGACAATTTCTAGATGTGAGGAAGCAGAGTTCTAGGATTATGCTGAAATCAGCCTCTGCATTTTCTCTCTAGCTGACATTTTCCAGATGTGCAGAAGCAGAGTTCTAAGATTATGCTGAAATCTACAACATCAATTTCTCTCTAGCTGCCATTTTCCAGATGTGCAGAAGCAGAGTTCAAACATTATGCTGAAATCTAACACGTCAATTTCTCTCTTGCTGACATTTTCCAGAGTTGCAGAAGAAGAGTTCCAGGGTTATGCTGAAATCTGCCTCTGCGTTTTTCCTCTAGCTGACATTTTCCAGATGTGAAAAAGCAGAGTTCAAAGATTATGCTGAAATCTACAACTTCAATTTCTCTCTAGCTTACATTTTCCAGATGTGCAGAAGCAGAGTTCCAGGATTATGCTGAAATCTGCCTCTGCATTTTCTCTCTAGCTGACATTTTCCACATGTGCAGAAGCAGAGTTCAAAGATTATGCTGAAATCTACCACATCAATTTCTCTCTATCTGACATTTTCCAGATGTGCAGAAGCAGAGTTCCAGGATTGTGCTGAAAACCACAACATCAATTTCTCTCTAGCTGACTTTCACAGATGTGCAGAAGCAGAGGTCCAGTATTATGCTGAAATCTGCCTTGCAATTTCTCTCTAGCTGACTTTTCCAGATGTGTAGTACCAGAGATCCAGGATTATGCTGAAATCTGCCTTGCAATTTGTCTCCAAGTGAAATTTTCCAGATGTGGAGAAGCAGAGTTCAAAGATTATGCTGAAATCTACCACATCAATTTCTCTCTAGCTGACATTTTCCAGATGTGCAGAAGCAGACTTCCAGGATTATGCTGAAATCTGCCTCTGCATTTTCTCTCTAGCTGACATTTTCCACATGTGCAGAAGCAGAGTTCCAAGATGATGCTGAAATCTGCCTTGCAATTTCTCTCTAGCTGACATTTGCCAGATGTGCAGAAGCAGAGTTCCACGATTATTCTGAAATCTGCTTTGCAATTTTTCTCCAGGTGACATTTTCCAGATGTGCAGAAGCAGAGTTCAAACATGCTGAAATCTAACACATCAATTTCTCTCTTGCTGACATTTTCCAGAGTTGCAGAAGCAGAGTTCCAGGATTATGCTGAAATCAGCTTCTGCATTTTCTCTCTAGCTGACATTTTCCAGATGTGCAAAAGCAGAGTTCTAAGATTATGCTGAAATCTACAACATCAATTTCTCTCTAGCTGACAATTTCTAGATGTGAGGAAGCAGAGTTCTAGGATTATGCTGAAATCAGCCTCTGCATTTTCTCTCTAGCTGACATTTTCCAGATGTGCAGAAGCAGAGTTCTAAGATTATGCTGAAATCTACAACATCAATTTCTCTCTAGCTGCCATTTTCCAGATGTGCAGAAGCAGAGTTCAAACATTATGCTGAAATCTAACACGTCAATTTCTCTCTTGCTGACATTTTCCAGAGTTGCAGAAGAAGAGTTCCAGGGTTATGCTGAAATCTGCCTCTGCGTTTTTCCTCTAGCTGACATTTTCCAGATGTGAAAAAGCAGAGTTCAAAGATTATGCTGAAATCTACAACTTCAATTTCTCTCTAGCTTACATTTTCCAGATGTGCAGAAGCAGAGTTCCAGGATTATGCTGAAATCTGCCTCTGCATTTTCTCTCTAGCTGACATTTTCCACATGTGCAGAAGCAGAGTTCAAAGATTATGCTGAAATCTACCACATCAATTTCTCTCTATCTGACATTTTCCAGATGTGCAGAAGCAGAGTTCCAGGATTGTGCTGAAAACCACAACATCAATTTCTCTCTAGCTGACTTTTCCAGATGTGCAGGAGTGTTCCAGGATTATGCTGAAATCTACATCAATTTCTCTCTAGCTGACATTTTCCAGATGTGTAGAAGCAGAGTTCCAGCTGTGTGCTGAAATCTGCCTTACAATTACTCTCTAGCTGACTTTTCCAGATGTGCAGAAGATGAGTTCAAAGATTATGGTGAAATCTGCCACATCAATTTCTGTCTAGCTGACATTTGCCAGATGTGCAGAAGTAGAGTTCAAGGATTATGCTGAAATCTGCCTTGCAAGTTTTCTCAAGCTGACATTTTCCATATGTACAGAATCAGAGTTCCTGGTGTATGCTGAAATCTGCCTTGCAATTTCTCTCTAGCTGACTTTTCCAGATGTGCAGAAGCAGAGTTCAAAGATTATGCTGAAATCTAACACATCAATTTCTCTCTTGCTGACATTTTCCAGATGTGCAGAAGCAGAGTTCCAGGATTATGCTGAAATCTGCCTCTGCATTTTCCCTCTAGCTTACATTTTCCAGATGTGCAGAAGCTGAGTTCAAAGATTATGGTGAAATCTACCACATCAATTTCTCTCTAGCTGACATTTTCCAGATGTGCAGAAGCTGAGTTCAAAGATTATGGTGAAATCTACCACATCAATTTCACTCTAGCTGACATTTTCCAGATGTGCAGAAGCAGAGTTCCAGGATTATGCTGAAATATGCAACATCAATTTCTCTCTAACTGACATTTTCCAGATGTGTAGAACCAGAGTTCCAGGATTATGCTGAAATCTGCCTTGCAATTTGTCTCCAAGTGAAATTTTCCAGATGTGGAGAAGCAGAGTTCAAAGATTATGCTGAAATCTGCCTCTTCATTTTCTCTCTAGCTGACATTTTCCAGATGTGCAGAAGCAGAGTTCCAAGATTATGCTGAAATCTGCCTTGCAATTTCTCTCTAGCTGACATTTGCCAGATGTGCAGAAGCAGAGTTCCAGGATTATTCTGAAATCTGCCTTGCAATTTTTCTCCAGGTGACATTTTCCAGATGTGCAGAAGCAGAGTTCAAACATGCTGAAATCTAACACATCAATTTCTCTCTTGCTGACATTTTCCAGAGTTGCAGAAGCAGAGTTCCAGGATTATGCTGAAATCAGCTTCTGCATTTTCTCTCTAGCTGACATTTTCCAGATGTGCAGAAGCAGAGTTCTAAGATTATACTGAAATCTACAACATCAATATCTCTCTAGCTTACATTTTCCAGATGTGCATAAGCAGAGTTCCATGATTATGCTGAAATCTGCCTCTGCATTTTCCCTCTAGCTGACATTTTCCAGATGTGCAGAAGCAGAGTTCTAAGATTATGCTGAAATCTACAACATCAATTTCTCTCTAGCTGACATTTTCCAGATGTGAGGAAGCAGAGTTCCAGGATTATGCTGAAATCAGCCTCTGCATTTTCTCTCTAGCTGACATTTTCCAGATGTGCAGAAGCAGAGTTCTAAGATTATTCTGAAATCTACAACATCAATTTCTCTCTAGCTGCCATTTTCCAGATGTGCAGAAGCAGAGTTCAAACATTATGCTGAAATCTACCACTTCAATTTCTCTCTAGCTCACATTTGCCAGATGTGCAGAAGCAGAGTTCTAGGATTATTCTGAAATCTGCCTTGCAATTTTTCTCCAGGTGACATTTTCCAGATGTGCAGAAGCAGAGTTCAAACATTATGCTGAAATCTAACACGTCAATTTCTCTCTTGCTGACATTTTCCAGAGTTGCAGAAGAAGAGTTCCAGGGTTATACTGAAATCTGCCTCTGCGTTTTTCCTCTAGCTGACATTTTCCAGATGTGAAAAACAGAGTTCAAAGATTATGCTGAAATCTACAACTTCAATTTCTCTCTAGCTTACATTTTCCAGATGTGCAGAAGCAGAGTTCCAAGATTATGCTGAAATCTGCCTTGCAATTTCTCTCTAGCTGACATTTGCCAGATGTGCAGAAGCAGAGTTCCAGGATTATTCTGAAATCTGCCTTGCAATTTTTCTCCAGGTGACATTTTCCAGATGTGCAGAAGCAGAGTTCAAACATGCTGAAATCTAACACATCAATTTCTCTCTTGCTGACATTTTCCAGAGTTGCAGAAGCAGAGTTCCAGGATTATGCTGAAATCAGCTTCTGCATTTTCTCTCTAGCTGACATTTTCCAGATGTGCAGAAGCAAAGTTCTAAGATTATACTGAAATCTACAACATCAATTTCTCTCTAGCTTACATTTTCCAGATGTGCAGAAGCAGAGTTCCATGATTATGCTGAAATCTGCCTCTGCATTTTCCCTCTAGCTGACATTTTCCAGATGTGCAGAAGCAGAGTTCTAAGATTATGCTGAAATCTACAACATCAATTTCTCTCTAGCTGACATTTTCCAGATGTGAGGAAGCAGAGTTCCAGGATTATGCTGAAATCAGCCTCTGCATTTTCTCTCTAGCTGACATTTTCCAGATGTGCAGAAGCAGAGTTCTAAGATTATGCTGAAATCTACAACATCAATTTCTCTCTAGCTGCCATTTTCCAGATGTGCAGAAGCAGAGTTCAAACATTATGCTGAAATCTACCACTTCAATTTCTCTCTAGCTCACATTTGCCAGATGTGCAGAAGCAGAGTTCTAGGATTATTCTGAAATCTGCCTTGCAATTTTTCTCCAGGTGACATTTTCCAGATGTGCAGAAGCAGAGTTCAAACATTATGCTGAAATCTAACACGTCAATTTCTCTCTTGCTGACATTTTCCAGAGTTGCAGAAGAAGAGTTCCAGGGTTATGCTGAAATCTGCCTCTGTATTTTTCCTCTAGCTGACATTTTCCAGATGTGAAAAAGCAGAGTTCAAAGATTATGCTGAAATCTACAACTTCAATTTCTCTCTAGCTTACATTTTCCTGATGTGCAGAAGCAGAGTTCCAGGATTGTGCTGAAAACCACAACATCAATTTCTCTCTAGCTAACTTTCACAGATGTGCAGAAGCAGAGGTCCAGTATTATGCTGAAATCTGCCTTGCAATTTCTCTCTAGCTGACTTTTCCAGATGTGCAGGAGTGTTCCAGGATTATGCTGAAATCTACATCAATTTCTCTCTAGCTGAAATTTTCCAGATGTGCAGATGCAGATTTCCAGGTGTATGCTGAAACCTGCCTTACAATTTCTCTCTAGCTGACATTTTCCAGATGTGTAGAAGCAGAGTTCCAGCTGTGTGCTGAAACCTGCCTTACAATTTCTGTCTAGCTGACTTTTCCAGATGTGCAGAAGATGAGTTCAAAGATTATGGTGAAATCTGCCACATCAATTTCTGTCTAGCTGACATTTGCCAGATGTGCAGAAGTAGAGTTCACGGATTATGCTGAAATCTGCCTTGCAAGTTTTCTCAAGCTGACATTTTCCATATGTACAGAATCAGAGTTCCTGGTGTATGCTGAAATCTGCCTTGCAATTTCTCTCTAGCTGACTTTTCCAGATGTGCAGAAGCTGAGTTCAAAGATTATGGTGAAATCTACCACATCAATTTCTCTCTAGCTGACATTTTCCAGATGTGCAGAAGCTGAGTTCAAAGATTATGGTGAAATCTACCACATCAATTTCACTCTAGCTGACATTTTCCAGATGTGCAGAAGCAGAGTTCCAGGATTATGCTGAAATATGCAACATCAATTTCTCTCTAACTGACATTTTCCAGATGTGTAGAACCAGAGATCCAGGATTATGCTGAAATCTGCCTTGCAATTTGTCTCCAAGTGAAATTTTCCAGATGTGGAGAAGCAGAGTTCAAAGATTATGCTGAAATCTACCACATCAATTTCTCTCTAGCTGACATTTTCCAGATGTGCAGAAGCAGACTTCCAGGATTATGCTGAAATCTGCCTCTGCATTTTCTCTCTAGCTGACATTTTCCACATGTGCAGAAGCAGAGTTCCAAGATTATGCTGAAATCTGCCTCTGCATTTTCCCTCTAGCTTACATTTTCCAGATGTGCAGAAGCTGAGTTCAAAGATTATGGTGAAATCTACCACATCAATTTCTCTCTAGCTGACATTTGCCAGATGTGCAGAAGCAGAGTTCCAGGATTATTCTGAAATCTGCTTTGCAATTTTTCTCCAGGTGACATTTTCCAGATGTGCAGAAACAGAGTTCAAACATGCTGAAATCTAACACATCAATTTCTCTCTTGCTGACTTTTTCCAGAGTTGCAGAAGCAGAGTTCCAGGATTATGCTGAAATCAGCTTCTGCATTTTCTCTCTAGCTGACATTTTCCAGATGTGCAGAAGCAGAGTTCTAAGATTATACTGAAATCTACAACTTCAATTTCTCTCTAGCTTACATTTTCCAGATGTGCAGAAGCAGAGTTCCATGATTATGCTGAAATCTGCCTCTGCATTTTCCCTCTAGCTGACATTTTCCAGATGTGCAAAAGCAGAGTTCTAAGATTATGCTGAAATCTACCACATCAATTTCTCTCTAGCTGACAATTTCCAGATGTGCAGAAGCAGAGTTAAAGGATTATGCTGAAATATGCAACATCAATTTCTCTCTAGCTGACATTTTCCAGATGTGCAGAAGCAGACTTCCAGGATTATGCTGAAATCTGCCTCTGCATTTTCTCTCTAGCTGACATTTTCCACATGTGCAGAAGCAGAGTTCCAAGATTATGCTGAAATCTGCCTTGCAATTTCTCTCTAGCTGACATTTGCCAGATGTGCAGAAGCAGAGTTCCACGATTATTCTGAAATCTGCTTTGCAATTTTTCTCCAGGTGACATTTTTCAGATGTGCAGAAGCAGAGTTCAAACATGCTGAAATCTAACACATCAATTTCTCTCTTGCTGACATTTTCCAGAGTTGCAGAAGCAGAGTTCCAGGATTATGCTGAAATCAGCTTCTGCATTTTCTCTCTAGCTGACATTTTCCAGATGTGCAGAAGCAGAGTTCTAAGATTATACTGAAATCTACAACTTCAATTTCTCTCTAGCTTACATTTTCCAGATGTGCAGAAGCAGAGTTCCATGATTATGCTGAAATCTGCCTCTGCATTTTCCCTCTAGCTGACATTTTCCAGATGTGCAGAAGCAGAGTTCTAAGATTATGCTGAAATCTACAACATCAATTTCTCTCTAGCTGACATTTTCCAGATGTGCAGAAGCAGAGTTCCAGGATTGTGCTGAAAACCACAACATCAATTTCTCTCTAGCTGACTTTTCCAGATGTGCAGGAGTGTTCCAGGATTATGCTGAAATCTACATCAATTTCTCTCTAGCTGACATTTTCCAGATGTGCAGATGCAGATTTCCAGGTGTATGCTGAAACCTGCCTTACAATTTCTCTCTAGCTGACATTTTCCAGATGTGTAGAAGCAGAGTTCCAGCTGTGTGCTGAAACCTGCCTTACAATTTCTCTCTAGCTGACTTTTCCAGATGTGCAGAAGATGAGTTCAAAGATTATGGTGAAATCTGCCACATCAATTTCTGTCTAGCTGACATTTGCCAGATGTGCAGAAGCAGACTTCCAGGATTATGCTGAAATCTGCCTCTTCATTTTCTCTCTAGCTGACATTTTCCACATGTGCAGAAGCAGAGTTCTAAGATTATGCTGAAATCTACAACATCAATTTCTCTCTAGCTGACATTTTCCAGATGTGAGGAAGCAGAGTTCCAGGATTATGCTGAAATCAGCCTCTGCATTTTCTCTCTAGCTGACATTTTCCAGATGTGCAGAAGCAGAGTTCTAAGATTATACTGAAATCTACAACATCAATTTCTCTCTAGCTTACATTTTCCAGATGTGCAGAAGCAGAGTTCCATGATTATGCTGAAATCTGCCTCTGCATTTTCCCTCTAGCTGACATTTTCCAGATGTGCAGAAGCAGAGTTCTAAGATTATGCTGAAATCTACAACATCAATTTCTCTCTAGCTGACATTTTCCAGATGTGAGGAAGCAGAGTTCCAGGATTATGCTGAAATCAGCCTCTGCATTTTCTCTCTAGCTGACATTTTCCAGATGTGCAGAAGCAGAGTTCTAAGATTATGCTGAAATCTACAACATCAATTTCTCTCTAGCTGCCATTTTCCAGATGTGCAGAAGCAGAGTTCAAACATTATGCTGAAATCTAACACGTCAATTTCTCTCTTGCTGACATTTTCCAGAGTTGCAGAAGAAGAGTTCCAGGGTTATGCTGAAATCTGCCTCTGCGTTTTTCCTCTAGCTGACATTTTCCAGATGTGAAAAAGCAGAGTTCAAAGATTATGCTGAAATCTACAACTTCAATTTCTCTCTAGCTTACATTTTCCAGATGTGCAGAAGCAGACTTCCAGGATTATGCTGAAATCTGCCTCTGCATTTTCTCTCTAGCTGACATTTTCCACATGTGCAGAAGCAGAGTTCAAAGATTATGCTGAAATCTACCACATCAATTTCTCTCTATCTGACATTTTCCAGATGTGCAGAAGCAGAGTTCCAGGATTGTGCTGAAAACCACAACATCAATTTCTCTCTAGCTGACTTTTCCAGATGTGCAGGAGTGTTCCAGGATTATGCTGAAATCTACATCAATTTCTCTCTAGCTGACATTTTCCAGATGTGCAGATGCAGATTTCCAGGTGTATGCTGAAACCTGCCTTACAATTTCTCTCTAGCTGACATTTTCCAGATGTGTAGAAGCAGAGTTCCAGCTGTGTGCTGAAACCTGCCTTACAATTTCTCTCTAGCTGACTTTTCCAGATGTGCAGAAGATGAGTTCAAAGATTATGGTGAAATCTGCCACATCAATTTCTGTCTAGCTGACATTTGCCAGATGTGCAGAAGCAGACTTCCAGGATTATGCTGAAATCTGCCTCTTCATTTTCTCTCTAGCTGACATTTTCCACATGTGCAGAAGCAGAGTTCTAAGATTATGCTGAAATCTACAACATCAATTTCTCTCTAGCTGACATTTTCCAGATGTGAGGAAGCAGAGTTCCAGGATTATGCTGAAATCAGCCTCTGCATTTTCTCTCTAGCTGACATTTTCCAGATGTGCAGAAGCAGAGTTCTAAGATTATACTGAAATCTACAACATCAATTTCTCTCTAGCTTACATTTTCCAGATGTGCAGAAGCAGAGTTCCATGATTATGCTGAAATCTGCCTCTGCATTTTCCCTCTAGCTGACATTTTCCAGATGTGCAGAAGCAGAGTTCTAAGATTATGCTGAAATCTACAACATCAATTTCTCTCTAGCTGACATTTTCCAGATGTGAGGAAGCAGAGTTCCAGGATTATGCTGAAATCAGCCTCTGCATTTTCTCTCTAGCTGACATTTAACAGATGTGCAGAAGCAGAGTTCTAAGATTATGCTGAAATCTACAACATCAATTTCTCTCTAGCTGCCATTTTCCAGATGTGCAGAAGCAGAGTTCAAACATTATGCTGAAATCTACCACTTCAATTTCTCTCTAGCTCACATTTGCCAGATGTGCAGAAGCAGAGTTCTAGGATTATTCTGAAATCTGCCTTGCAATTTTTCTCCAGGTGACATTTTCCAGATGTGCAGAAGCAGAGTTCAAACATTATGCTGAAATCTAACACGTCAATTTCTCTCTTGCTGACATTTTCCAGAGTTGCAGAAGAAGAGTTCCAGGGTTATGCTGAAATCTGCCTCTGCGTTTTTCCTCTAGCTGACATTTTCCAGATGTGAAAAAGCAGAGTTCAAAGATTATGCTGAAATCTACAACTTCAATTTCTCTCTAGCTTACATTTTCCAGATGTGCAGAAGCAGAGTTCCAGGATTATGCTGAAATCTGCCTCTGCATTTTCTCTCTAGCTGACATTTTCCACATGTGCAGAAGCAGAGTTCAAAGATTATGCTGAAATCTGCCACATCAATTTCTGTCTAGCTGACATTTGCCAGATGTGCAGAAGCAGACTTCCAGGATTATGCTGAAATCTGCCTCTTCATTTTCTCTCTAGCTGACATTTTCCACATGTGCAGAAGCAGAGTTCTAAGATTATGCTGAAATCTACAACATCAATTTCTCTCTAGCTGACATTTTCCAGATGTGAGGAAGCAGAGTTCCAGGATTATGCTGAAATCAGCCTCTGCATTTTCTCTCTAGCTGACATTTTCCAGATGTGCAGAAGCAGAGTTCTAAGATTATACTGAAATCTACAACATCAATTTCTCTCTAGCTTACATTTTCCAGATGTGCAGAAGCAGAGTTCCATGATTATGCTGAAATCTGCCTCTGCATTTTCCCTCTAGCTGACATTTTCCAGATGTGCAGAAGCAGAGTTCTAAGATTATGCTGAAATCTACAACATCAATTTCTCTCTAGCTGACATTTTCCAGATGTGAGGAAGCAGAGTTCCAGGATTATGCTGAAATCAGCCTCTGCATTTTCTCTCTAGCTGACATTTAACAGATGTGCAGAAGCAGAGTTCTAAGATTATGCTGAAATCTACAACATCAATTTCTCTCTAGCTGCCATTTTCCAGATGTGCAGGAGTGTTCCAGGATTATGCTGAAATCTACATCAATTTCTCTCTAGCTGACATTTTCCAGATGTGCAGATGCAGATTTCCAGGTGTATGCTGAAACCTGCCTTACAATTTCTCTCTAGCTGACATTTTCCAGATGTGTAGAAGCAGAGTTCCAGCTGTGTGCTGAAACCTGCCTTACAATTTCTCTCTAGCTGACTTTTCCAGATGTGCAGAAGATGAGTTCAAAGATTATGGTGAAATCTGCCACATCAATTTCTGTCTAGCTGACATTTGCCAGATGTGCAGAAGCAGACTTCCAGGATTATGCTGAAATCTGCCTCTTCATTTTCTCTCTAGCTGACATTTTCCACATGTGCAGAAGCAGAGTTCTAAGATTATGCTGAAATCTACAACATCAATTTCTCTCTAGCTGACATTTTCCAGATGTGAGGAAGCAGAGTTCCAGGATTATGCTGAAATCAGCCTCTGCATTTTCTCTCTAGCTGACATTTTCCAGATGTGCAGAAGCAGAGTTCTAAGATTATACTGAAATCTACAACATCAATTTCTCTCTAGCTTACATTTTCCAGATGTGCAGAAGCAGAGTTCCATGATTATGCTGAAATCTGCCTCTGCATTTTCCCTCTAGCTGACATTTTCCAGATGTGCAGAAGCAGAGTTCTAAGATTATGCTGAAATCTACAACATCAATTTCTCTCTAGCTGACATTTTCCAGATGTGAGGAAGCAGAGTTCCAGGATTATGCTGAAATCAGCCTCTGCATTTTCTCTCTAGCTGACATTTAACAGATGTGCAGAAGCAGAGTTCTAAGATTATGCTGAAATCTACAACATCAATTTCTCTCTAGCTGCCATTTTCCAGATGTGCAGAAGCAGAGTTCAAACATTATGCTGAAATCTACCACTTCAATTTCTCTCTAGCTCACATTTGCCAGATGTGCAGAAGCAGAGTTCTAGGATTATTCTGAAATCTGCCTTGCAATTTTTCTCCAGGTGACATTTTCCAGATGTGCAGAAGCAGAGTTCAAACATTATGCTGAAATCTAACACGTCAATTTCTCTCTTGCTGACATTTTCCAGAGTTGCAGAAGAAGAGTTCCAGGGTTATGCTGAAATCTGCCTCTGCGTTTTTCCTCTAGCTGACATTTTCCAGATGTGAAAAAGCAGAGTTCAAAGATTATGCTGAAATCTACAACTTCAATTTCTCTCTAGCTTACATTTTCCAGATGTGCAGAAGCAGAGTTCCAGGATTATGCTGAAATCTGCCTCTGCATTTTCTCTCTAGCTGACATTTTCCACATGTGCAGAAGCAGAGTTCAAAGATTATGCTGAAATCTACCACATCAATTTCTCTCTATCTGACATTTTCCAGATGTGCAGAAGCAGAGTTCCAGGATTGTGCTGAAAACCACAACATCAATTTCTCTCTAGCTGACTTTCACAGATGTGCAGAAGCAGAGGTCCAGTATTATGCTGAAATCTGCCTTGCAATTTCTCTCTAGCTGACTTTTCCAGATGTGCAGGAGTGTTCCAGGATTATGCTGAAATCTACATCAATTTCTCTCTAGCTGAAATTTTCCAGATGTGCAGATGCAGATTTCCAGGTGTATGCTGAAACCTGCCTTACAATTTCTCTCTAGCTGACATTTTCCAGATGTGTAGAAGCAGAGTTCCACCTGTGTGCTGAAACCTGCCTTACAATTTCTGTCTAGCTGACTTTTCCAGATGTGCAGAGGATGAGTTCAAAGATTATGGTGAAATCTGCCACATCAATTTCTGTCTAGCTGACATTTGCCAGATGTGCAGAAGTAGAGTTCAAGGATTATGCTGAAATCTGCCTTGCAAGTTTTCTCAAGCTGACATTTTCCATATGTACAGAATCAGAGTTCCTGGTGTATGCTGAAATCTGCCTTGCAATTTCTCTCTAGCTGACTTTTCCAGATGTGCAGAAGCTGAGTTCAAAGATTATGGTGAAATCTACCACATCAATTTCACTCTAGCTGACATTTTCCAGATGTGAAAAAGCAGAGTTCAAAGATTATGCTGAAATCTACAACTTCAATTTCTCTCTAGCTGACATTTTCCAGATGTGCAGAAGCAGACTTCCAGGATTATGCTGAAATCTGCCTCTGCATTTTCTCTCTAGCTGACATTTTCCACATGTGCAGAAGCAGAGTTCCAAGATTATGCTGAAATCTGCCTTGCAATTTCTCTCTAGCTGACATTTGCCAGATGTGCAGAAGCAGAGTTCCAGGATTATTCTGAAATCTGCCTTGCAATTTTTCTCCAGGTGACATTTTCCAGATGTGCAGAAGCAGAGTTCAAACATGCTGAAATCTAACACATCAATTTCTCTCTTGCTGACATTTTCCAGATGTGCAGAAGCAGAGTTCCATGATTATGCTGAAATCTGCCTCTGCATTTTCCCTCTAGCTGACATTTTCCAGATGTGCAGAAGCAGAGTTCTAAGATTATGCTGAAATCTACAACATCAATTTCTCTCTAGCTGACATTTTCCAGATGTGCAGAAGCAGACTTCCAGGATTATGCTGAAATCTGCCTCTGCATTTTCTCTCTAGCTGACATTTTCCACATGTGCAGAAGCAGAGTTCCAAGATTATGCTGAAATCTGCCTTGCAATTTCTCTCTAGCTGACATTTGCCAGATGTGCAGAAGCAGAGTTCCAGGATTATTCTGAAATCTGCCTTGCAATTTTTCTCCAGGTGACATTTTCCAGATGTGCAGAAGCAGAGTTCAAACATGCTGAAATCTAACACATCAATTTCTCTCTTGCTGACATTTTCCAGATGTGCAGAAGCAGAGTTCCATGATTATGCTGAAATCTGCCTCTGCATTTTCCCTCTAGCTGACATTTTCCAGATGTGCAGAAGCAGAGTTCTAAGATTATGCTGAAATCTACAACATCAATTTCTCTCTAGCTGACAATTTCTAGATGTGAGGAAGCAGAGTTCCAGGATTATGCTGAAATCAGCCTCTGCATTTTCTCTCTAGCTGACATTTTCCAGATGTGCAGAAGCAGAGTTCTAAGATTATGCTGAAATCTACAACATCAATTTCTCTCTAGCTGCCATTTTCCAGATGTGCAGAAGCAGAGTTCAAACATTATGCTGAAATCTAACACGTCAATTTCTCTCTTGCTGACATTTTCCAGAGTTGCAGAAGAAGAGTTCCAGGGTTATGCTGAAATCTGCCTCTGCGTTTTTCCTCTAGCTGACATTTTCCAGATGTGCAGAAGCAGAGTTCAAACATTATGCTGAAATCTAACACGTCAATTTCTCTCTTGCTGACATTTTCCAGAGTTGCAGAAGAAGAGTTCCAGGGTTATACTGAAATCTGCCTCTGCGTTTTTCCTCTAGCTGACATTTTCCAGATGTGAAAAAGCAGAGTTCAAAGATTATGCTGAAATCTACAACTTCAATTTCTCTCTAGCTTACATTTTCCAGATGTGCAGAAGCAGAGTTCCAAGATTATGCTGAAATCTGCCTTGCAATTTCTCTCTAGCTGACATTTGCCAGATGTGCAGAAGCAGAGTTCCAGAATTATTCTGAAATCTGCCTTGCAATTTTTCTCCAGGTGACATTTTCCAGATGTGCAGAAGCAGAGTTCAAACATGCTGAAATCTAACACATCAATTTCTCTCTTGC
This sequence comes from Diadophis punctatus similis, assembly GCA_023053685.1. Taxonomy (NCBI): domain Eukaryota; kingdom Metazoa; phylum Chordata; class Lepidosauria; order Squamata; family Dipsadidae; genus Diadophis; species Diadophis punctatus. Next base: position 15,860,114 of record JALIGW010000019.1, on the reverse strand, counting down.
TGACATTTTCCAGAGTTGCAGAAGCAGAGTTCCAGGATTATGCTGAAATCAGCTTCTGCATTTTCTCTCTAGCTGACATTTTCCAGATGTGCAGAAGCAGAGTTCTAAGATTATACTGAAATCTACAACATCAATTTCTCTCTAGCTTACATTTTCCAGATGTGCAGAAGCAGAGTTCCATGATTATGCTGAAATCTGCCTCTGCATTTTCCCTCTAGCTGACATTTTCCAGATGTGCAGAAGCAGAGTTCTAAGATTATGCTGAAATCTACAACATCAATTTCTCTCTAGCTGACATTTTCCAGATGTGAGGAAGCAGAGTTCCAGGATTATGCTGAAATCAGCCTCTGCATTTTCTCTCTAGCTGACATTTTCCAGATGTGCAGAAGCAGAGTTCTAAGATTATGCTGAAATCTACAACATCAATTTCTCTCTAGCTGCCATTTTCCAGATGTGCAGAAGCAGAGTTCAAACATTATGCTGAAATCTACCACTTCAATTTCTCTCTAGCTCACATTTGCCAGATGTGCAGAAGCAGAGTTCTAGGATTATTCTGAAATCTGCCTTGCAATTTTTCTCCAGGTGACATTTTCCAGATGTGCAGAAGCAGAGTTCAAACATTATGCTGAAATCTAACACGTCAATTTCTCTCTTGCTGACATTTTCCAGAGTTGCAGAAGAAGAGTTCCAGGGTTATGCTGAAATCTGCCTCTGTGTTTTTCCTCTAGCTGACATTTTCCAGATGTGAAAAAGCAGAGTTCAAAGATTATGCTGAAATCTACAACTTCAATTTCTCTCTAGCTTACATTTTCCAGATGTGCAGAAGCAGAGTTCCAGGATTGTGCTGAAAACCACAACATCAATTTCTCTCTAGCTGACTTTCACAGATGTGCAGAAGCAGAGGTCCAGTATTATGCTGAAATCTGCCTTGCAATTTCTCTCTAGCTGACTTTTCCAGATGTGCAGGAGTATTCCAGGATTATGCTGAAATCTACATCAATTTCTCTCTAGCTGAAATTTTCCAGATGTGCAGATGCAGATTTCCAGGTGTATGCTGAAACCTGCCTTACAATTTCTCTCTAGCTGACAATTTCCAGATGTGTAGAAGCAGAGTTCCAGCTGTGTGCTGAAACCTGCCTTACAATTTCTGTCTAGCTGACTTTTCCAGATGTGCAGAAGATGAGTTCAAAGATTATGGTGAAATCTGCCACATCAATTTCTGTCTAGCTGACATTTGCCAGATGTGCAGAAGTAGAGTTCACGGATTATGCTGAAATCTGCCTTGCAAGTTTTCTCAAGCTGACATTTTCCATATGTACAGAATCAGAGTTCCTGGTGTATGCTGAAATCTGCCTTGCAATTTCTCTCTAGCTGACTTTTCCAGATGTGCAGAAGCTGAGTTCAAAGATTATGGTGAAATCTACCACATCAATTTCTCTCTAGCTGACATTTTCCAGATGTGCAGAAGCTGAGTTCAAAGATTATGGTGAAATCTACCACATCAATTTCACTCTAGCTGACATTTTCCAGATGTGCAGAAGCAGAGTTCCAGGATTATGCTGAAATATGCAACATCAATTTCTCTCTAACTGACATTTTCCAGATGTGTAGAACCAGAGATCCTGGATTATGCTGAAATCTGCCTTGCAATTTGTCTCCAAGTGAAATTTTCCAGATGTGGAGAAGCAGAGTTCAAAGATTATGCTGAAATCTACCACATCAATTTCTCTCTAGCTGACATTTTCCAGATGTGCAGAAGCAGACTTCCAGGAATATGCTGAAATCTGCCTCTGCATTTTCTCTCTAGCTGACATTTTCCACATGTGCAGAAGCAGAGTTCCAAGATTATGCTGAAATCTGCCTTGCAATTTCTCTCTAGCTGACATTTGCCAGATGTGCAGAAGCAGAGTTCCAGGATTATTCTGAAATCTGCTTTGCAATTTTTCTCCAGGTGACATTTTCCAGATGTGCAGAAGCAGAGTTCAAACATGCTGAAATCTAACACATCAATTTCTCTCTTGCTGACTTTTTCCAGAGTTGCAGAAGCAGTGTTCCAGGATTATGCTGAAATCAGCTTCTGCATTTTCTCTCTAGCTGACATTTTCCAGATGTGCAGAAGCAGAGTTCTAAGATTATACTGAAATCTACAACTTCAATTTCTCTCTAGCTTACATTTTCCAGATGTGCAGAAGCAGAGTTCCATGATTATGCTGAAATCTGCCTCTGCATTTTCCCTCTAGCTGACATTTTCCAGATGTGCAAAAGCAGAATTCTAAGATTATGCTGAAATCTACCACATCAATTTCTCTCTAGCTGACAATTTCCAGATGTGCAGAAGCAGAGTTAAAGGATTATGCTGAAATATGCAACATCAATTTCTATCTAACTGACATTTTCCAGATGTGTAGAACCAGAGATCCAGGATTATGCTGAAATCTGCCTTGCAATTTGTCTCCAAGTGAAATTTTCCAGATGTGGAGAAGCAGAGTTCAAAGATTATGCTGAAATCTACCACATCAATTTCTCTCTAGCTGACATTTTCCAGATGTGCAGAAGCAGACTTCCAGGATTATGCTGAAATCTGCCTCTGCATTTTCTCTCTAGCTGACATTTTCCACATGTGCAGAAGCAGAGTTCCAAGATTATGCTGAAATCTGCCTTGCAATTTCTCTCTAGCTGACATTTGCCAGATGTGCAGAAGCAGAGTTCCAGGATTATTCTGAAATCTGCTTTGCAATTTTTCTCCAGGTGACATTTTTCAGATGTGCAGAAGCAGAGTTCAAACATGCTGAAATCTAACACATCAATTTCTCTCTTGCTGACATTTTCCAGAGTTGCAGAAGCAGAGTTCCAGGATTATGCTGAAATCAGCTTCTGCATTTTCTCTCTAGCTGACATTTTCCAGATGTGCAGAAGCAGAGTTCTAAGATTATACTGAAATCTACAACTTCAATTTCTCTCTAGCTTACATTTTCCAGATGTGCAGAAGCAGAGTTCCATGATTATGCTGAAATCTGCCTCTGCATTTTCCCTCTAGCTGACATTTTCCAGATGTGCAGAAGCAGAGTTCTAAGATTATGCTGAAATCTACAACATCAATTTCTCTCTAGCTGACAATTTCTAGATGTGAGGAAGCAGAGTTCTAGGATTATGCTGAAATCAGCCTCTGCATTTTCTCTCTAGCTGACATTTTCCAGATGTGTAGAAGCAGAGTTCTAAGATTATGCTGAAATCTACAACATCAATTTCTCTCTAGCTGCCATTTTCCAGATGTGCAGAAGCAGAGTTCAAACATTATGCTGAAATCTAACACGTCAATTTCTCTCTTGCTGACATTTTCCAGAGTTGCAGAAGAAGAGTTCCAGGGTTATGCTGAAATCTGCCTCTGCGTTTTTCCTCTAGCTGACATTTTCCAGATGTGAAAAAGCAGAGTTCAAAGATTATGCTGAAATCTACAACTTCAATTTCTCTCTATCTGACATTTTCCAGATGTGCAGAAGCAGAGTTCCAGGATTGTGCTGAAAACCACAACATCAATTTCTCTCTAGCTGACTTTTCCAGATGTGCAGGAGTGTTCCAGGATTATGCTGAAATCTACATCAATTTCTCTCTAGCTGACATTTTCCAGATGTGCAGATGCAGATTTCCAGGTGTATGCTGAAACCTGCCTTACAATTTCTCTCTAGCTGACATTTTCCAGATGTGTAGAAGCAGAGTTCCAGGATTATGCTGAAACCTGCCTTACAATTTCTCTCTAGCTGACTTTTCCAGATGTGCAGAAGATGAGTTCAAAGATTATGGTGAAATCTGCCACATCAATTTCTGTCTAGCTGACATTTGCCAGATGTGCAGAAGCAGACTTCCAGGATTATGCTGAAATCTGCCTCTTCATTTTCTCTCTAGCTGACATTTTCCACATGTGCAGAAGCAGAGTTCTAAGATTATGCTGAAATCTACAACATCAATTTCTCTCTAGCTGACATTTTCCAGATGTGAGGAAGCAGACTTCCAGGATTATGCTGAAATCAGCCTCTGCATTTTCTCTCTAGCTGACATTTTCCAGATGTGCAGAAGCAGAGTTCTAAGATTATACTGAAATCTACAACATCAATTTCTCTCTAGCTTACATTTTCCAGATGTGCAGAAGCAGAGTTCCATGATTATGCTGAAATCTGCCTCTGCATTTTCCCTCTAGCTGACATTTTCCAGATGTGCAGAAGCAGAGTTCTAAGATTATGCTGAAATCTACAACATCAATTTCTCTCTAGCTGACATTTTCCAGATGTGAGGAAGCAGAGTTCCAGGATTATGCTGAAATCAGCCTCTGCATTTTCTCTCTAGCTGACATTTAACAGATGTGCAGAAGCAGAGTTCTAAGATTATGCTGAAATCTACAACATCAATTTCTCTCTAGCTGCCATTTTCCAGATGTGCAGAAGCAGAGTTCAAACATTATGCTGAAATCTACCACTTCAATTTCTCTCTAGCTCACATTTGCCAGATGTGCAGAAGCAGAGTTCTAGGATTATTCTGAAATCTGCCTTGCAATTTTTCTCCAGGTGACATTTTCCAGATGTGCAGAAGCAGAGTTCAAACATTATGCTGAAATCTAACACGTCAATTTCTCTCTTGCTGACATTTTCCAGAGTTGCAGAAGAAGAGTTCCAGGGTTATGCTGAAATCTGCCTCTGCGTTTTTCCTCTAGCTGACATTTTCCAGATGTGAAAAAGCAGAGTTCAAAGATTATGCTGAAATCTACAACTTCAATTTCTCTCTAGCTTACATTTTCCAGATGTGCAGAAGCAGAGTTCCAGGATTATGCTGAAATCTGCCTCTGCATTTTCTCTCTAGCTGACATTTTCCACATGTGCAGAAGCAGAGTTCAAAGATTATGCTGAAATCTACCACATCAATTTCTCTCTATCTGACATTTTCCAGATGTGCAGAAGCAGAGTTCCAGGATTGTGCTGAAAACCACAACATCAATTTCTCTCTAGCTGACTTTCACAGATGTGCAGAAGCAGAGGTCCAGTATTATGCTGAAATCTGCCTTGCAATTTCTCTCTAGCTGACTTTTCCAGATGTGCAGGAGTGTTCCAGGATTATGCTGAAATCTACATCAATTTCTCTCTAGCTGAAATTTTCCAGATGTGCAGATGCAGATTTCCAGGTGTATGCTGAAACCTGCCTTACAATTTCTCTCTAGCTGACATTTTCCAGATGTGTAGAAGCAGAGTTCCACCTGTGTGCTGAAACCTGCCTTACAATTTCTGTCTAGCTGACTTTTCCAGATGTGCAGAGGATGAGTTCAAAGATTATGGTGAAATCTGCCACATCAATTTCTGTCTAGCTGACATTTGCCAGATGTGCAGAAGTAGAGTTCAAGGATTATGCTGAAATCTGCCTTGCAAGTTTTCTCAAGCTGACATTTTCCATATGTACAGAATCAGAGTTCCTGGTGTATGCTGAAATCTGCCTTGCAATTTCTCTCTAGCTGACTTTTCCAGATGTGCAGAAGCTGAGTTCAAAGATTATGGTGAAATCTACCACATCAATTTCTCTCTAGCTGACATTTTCCAGATGTGCAGAAGCTGAGTTCAAAGATTATGGTGAAATCTACCACATCAATTTCACTCTAGCTGACATTTTCCAGATGTGCAGAAGCTGAGTTCCAGGATTATGCTGAAATATGCAACATCAATTTCTCTCTAACTGACATTTTCCAGATGTGTAGAACCAGAGATCCTGGATTATGCTGAAATCTGCCTTGCAATTTGTCTCCAAGTGAAATTTTCCAGATGTGGAGAAGCAGAGTTCAAAGATTATGCTGAAATCTACCACATCAATTTCTCTCTAGCTGACATTTTCCAGATGTGCAGAAGCAGACTTCCAGGATTATGCTGAAATCTGCCTCTGCATTTTCTCTCTAGCTGACATTTTCCACATGTGCAGAAGCAGAGTTCCAAGATTATGCTGAAATCTGCCTTGCAATTTCTCTCTAGCTGACATTTGCCAGATGTGCAGAAGCAGAGTTCCAGGATTATTCTGAAATCTGCTTTGCAATTTTTCTCCAGGTGACATTTTCCAGATGTGCAGAAGCAGAGTTCAAACATGCTGAAATCTAACACATCAATTTCTCTCTTGCTGACTTTTTCCAGAGTTGCAGAAGCAGAGTTCCATGATTATGCTGAAATCTGCCTCTGCATTTTCCCTCTAGCTGACATTTTCCAGATGTGCAGAAGCAGAGTTCTAAGATTATGCTGAAATCTACAACATCAATTTCTCTCTAGCTGACAATTTCTAGATGTGAGGAAGCAGAGTTCCAGGATTATGCTGAAATCAGCCTCTGCATTTTCTCTCTAGCTGACATTTTCCAGATGTGCAGAAGCAGAGTTCTAAGATTATGCTGAAATCTACAACATCAATTTCTCTCTAGCTGCCATTTTCCAGATGTGCAGAAGCAGAGTTCAAACATTATGCTGAAATCTAACACGTCAATTTCTCTCTTGCTGACATTTTCCAGAGTTGCAGAAGAAGAGTTCCAGGGTTATGCTGAAATCTGCCTCTGCGTTTTTCCTCTAGCTGACATTTTCCAGATGTGAAAAAGCAGAGTTCAAAGATTATGCTGAAATCTACAACTTCAATTTCTCTCTAGCTTACATTTTCCAGATGTGCAGAAGCAGAGTTCCAGGATTATGCTGAAATCTGCCTCTGCATTTTCTCTCTAGCTGACATTTTCCACATGTGCAGAAGCAGAGTTCAAAGATTATGCTGAAATCTACCACATCAATTTCTCTCTATCTGACATTTTCCAGATGTGCAGAAGCAGAGTTCCAGGATTGTGCTGAAAACCACAACATCAATTTCTCTCTAGCTGACTTTTCCAGATGTGCAGGAGTGTTCCAGGATTATGCTGAAATCTACATCAATTTCTCTCTAGCTGACATTTTCCAGATGTGCAGATGCAGATTTCCAGGTGTTTGCTGAAACCTGCCTTACAGTTTCTCTCTAGCTGACATTTTCCAGATGTGTAGAAGCAGAGTTCCAGCTGTGTGCTGAAATCTGCCTTACAATTTCTCTCTAGCTGACTTTTCCAGATGTGCAGAAGATGAGTTCAAAGATTATGGTGAAATCTGCCACATCAATTTCTGTCTAGCTGACATTTGCCAGATGTGCAGAAGTAGAGTTCAAGGATTATGCTGAAATCTGCCTTGCAAGTTTTCTCAAGCTGACATTTTCCATATGTACAGAATCAGAGTTCCTGGTGTATGCTGAAATCTGCCTTGCAATTTCTCTCTTGCTGACTTTTCCAGATGTGCAGAAGCAGAGTTCCAGGATTATGCTGAAATCTGCCTCTGCATTTTCCCTCTAGCTTACATTTTCCAGATGTGCAGAAGCTGAGTTCAAAGATTATGGTGAAATCTACCACATCAATTTCTCTCTAGCTGACATTTTCCAGATGTGCAGAAGCTGAGTTCAAAGATTATGGTGAAATCTACACATCAATTTCTCTCTAGCTGACATTTTCCAGATGTGCGGAAGCAGAGTTCTAAGATTATGCTGAAATCTACAACATCAATTTTTCTCTAGCTGACATTTTCCAGATGTGCGGAAGCAGAGTTCCATGATTATGCTGAAATCTGCCTCTGCATTTTCCCTCTAGCTTACATTTTCCAGATGTGAGGAAGCAGAGTTCCAGGATTATGCTGAAATCAGCCTCTGCATTTTCTCTCCAGGTGACATTTTCCAGATGTGTAGAAGCAGAGTTCAAACATTATGCTGAAATCTAACACATCAATTTCTCTCTTGCTGACATTTTCCAGAGTTGCAGAAGCAGAGTTCCAGGGTTATGCTGAAATCAGCCTCTGCATTTTCTCTCTAGCTGACATTTTCCAGATGTGCAGAAGCAGAGTTCAAAGATTATGCTGAAATCTACCACATCAATTTCTCTCTATCTGACATTTTCCAGATGTGCAGAAGCAGAGTTCCAGGATTGTGCTGAAAACCACAACATCAATTTCTCTCTAGCTGACTTTCCCAGATGTGCAGAAGCAGAGGTCCAGTATTATGCTGAAATCTGCCTCTGCAGTTTCCCTCTAGCTGCCATTTTCCAGATGTGCAGAAGCAGAGTTCCAGTATTATGCTGAAATATACGTCAATTTCTCTCTAACTGACATTTTCCAGTTGTGTAGAACCAGAGATCCAGGATTATGCTGAAATCTGCCTTGCAATTTGTCTCCAAGTGAAATTTTCCAGATGTGGAGAAGCAGAGTTCCAGGATTATGCTGAAATCTGCCTCTGCATTTTCCCTCTAGCTTCATTTTCCAGATGTGCAGAAGCAGAGTTCCAGGATTATGCTGAAATCTGCCTCTGCATTTTCCCTCTAGCTGACATTTTCCAGATGTGCAGAAGCTGAGTTCAAAGATTATGGTGAAATCTACCACATCAATTTCTCTCTAGCTGACATTTTCCAGATGTGCAGAAGCTGAGTTCAAAGATTATGGTGAAATCTACCACATCAATTTCACTCTAGCTGACATTTTCCAGATGTGCAGAAGCAGAGTTCCAGGATTATGCTGAAATATGCAACATCAATTTCTCTCTAACTGACATTTTCCAGATGTGTAGAACCAGAGATCCAGGATTATGCTGAAATCTGCCTTGCAATTTGTCTCCAAGTGAAATTTTCCAGATGTGGAGAAGCAGAGTTCAAAGATTATGCTGAAATCTACCACATCAATTTCTCTCTAGCTGACATTTTCCAGATGTGCAGAAGCAGACTTCCAGGATTGTGCTGAAATCTGCCTCTGCATTTTCTCTCTAGCTGACATTTTCCACATGTGCAGAAGCAGAGTTCCAAGATTATGCTGAAATCTGCCTTGCAATTTTTCTCTAGCTGACATTTGCCAGATGTGCAGAAGCAGAGTTCCTGGATTATTCTGAAATCTGCTTTGCAATTTTTCTCCAGGTGACATTTTCCAGATGTGCAGAAGCAGAGTTCAAACATGCTGAAATCTAACACATCAATTTCTCTCTTGCTGACTTTTTCCAGAGTTGCAGAAGCAGAGTTCCAGGATTATGCTGAAATCAGCTTCTGCATTTTCTCTCTAGCTGACATTTTCCAGATGTGCAGAAGCAGAGTTCTAAGATTATACTGAAATCTACAACTTCAATTTCTCTCTAGCTTACATTTTCCAGATGTGCAGAAGCAGAGTTCCATGATTATGCTGAAATCTGCCTCTGCATTTTCCCTCTAGCTGACATTTTCCAGATGTGCAGAAGCAGAGTTCTAAGATTATGCTGAAATCTACCACATCAATTTCTCTCTAGCTGACAATTTCCAGATGTGCAGAAGCAGACTTCCAGGATTATGCTGAAATCTGCCTCTGCATTTTCTCTCTAGCTGACATTTTCCACATGTGCAGAAGCAGAGTTCCAAGATTATGCTGAAATCTGCCTTGCAATTTCTCTCTAGCTGACATTTGCCAGATGTGCAGAAGCAGAGTTCGGGGATTATTCTGAAATCTGCTTTGCAATTTTTCTCCAGGTGACATTTTCCAGATGTGCAGAAGCAGAGTTCTAAGATTATGCTGAAATCTACAACATCAATTTCTCTCTAGCTGCCATTTTCCAGATGTGCAGAAGCAGAGTTCAAAGATTATGCTGAAATCTACAACTTCAATTTCTCTCTAGCTTACATTTTCCAGATGTGCAGAAGCAGAGTTCCAGGATTATGCTGAAATCTGCCTCTGCATTTTCTCTCTAGCTGACATTTTCCACATGTGCAGAAGCAGAGTTCAAAGATTATGCTGAAATCTACCACATCAATTTCTCTCTATCTGACATTTTCCAGATGTGCAGAAGCAGAGTTCCAGGATTGTGCTGAAAACCACAACATCAATTTCTCTCTAGCTGACTTTTCCAGATGTGCAGGAGTGTTCCAGGATTATGCTGAAATCTACATCAATTTCTCTCTAGCTGACATTTTCCAGATGTGTAGAAGCAGAGTTCCAGCTGTGTGCTGAAATCTGCCTTACAATTTCTCTCTAGCTGACTTTTCCAGATGTGCAGAAGATGAGTTCAAAGATTATGGTGAAATCTGCCACATCAATTTCTGTCTAGCTGACATTTGCCAGATGTGCAGAAGTAGAGTTCAAGGATTATGCTGAAATCTGCCTTGCAAGTTTTCTCAAGCTGACATTTTCCATATGTACAGAATCAGAGTTCCTGGTGTATGCTGAAATCTGCCTTGCAATTTCTCTCTAGCTGACTTTTCCAGATGTGCAGAAGCAGAGTTCAAAGATTATGCTGAAATCTAACACATCAATTTCTCTCTTCCTGACATTTTCCAGATGTGCAGAAGCAGAGTTCCAGGATTATGCTGAAATCTGCCTCTGCATTTTCCCTCTAGCTTACATTTTCCAGATGTGCAGAAGCTGAGTTCAAAGATTATGGTGAAATCTACCACATCAATTTCTCTCTAGCTGACATTTTCCAGATGTGCAGAAGCTGAGTTCAAAGATTATGGTGAAATCTACCACATCAATTTCACTCTAGCTGACATTTTCCAGATGTGCAGAAGCAGAGTTCCAGGATTATGCTGAAATATGCAACATCAATTTCTCTCTAACTGACATTTTCCAGATGTGTAGAACCAGAGTTCCAGGATTATGCTGAAATCTGCCTTGCAATTTGTCTCCAAGTGAAATTTTCCAGATGTGGAGAAGCAGAGTTCAAAGATTATGCTGAAATCTACCACATCAATTTCTCTCTAGCTGACATTTTCCAGATGTGCAGAAGCAGACTTCCAGGATTATGCTGAAATCTGCCTCTTCATTTTCTCTCTAGCTTACATTTTCCAGATGTGCAGAAGCAGAGTTCCAGGATTATGCTGAAATCTCCCTCTGCATTTTCTCTCTAGCTGACATTTTCCACATGTGCAGAAGCAGAGTTCAAAGATTATGCTGAAATCTACCACATCAATTTCTCTCTATCTGACATTTTCCAGATGTGCAGAAGCAGAGTTCCAGGATTGTGCTGAAAACCACAACATCAATTTCTCTCTAGCTGACTTTTCCAGATGTGCAGGAGTGTTCCAGGATTATGCTGAAATCTACATCAATTTCTCTCTAGCTGACATTTTCCAGATGTGTAGAAGCAGAGTTCCAGCTGTGTGCTGAAATCTGCCTTACAATTTCTCTCTAGCTGACTTTTCCAGATGTGCAGAAGATGAGTTCAAAGATTATGGTGAAATCTGCCACATCAATTTCTGTCTAGCTGACATTTGCCAGATGTGCAGAAGTAGAGTTCAAGGATTATGCTGAAATCTGCCTTGCAAGTTTTCTCAAGCTGACATTTTCCATATGTACAGAATCAGAGTTCCTGGTGTATGCTGAAATCTGCCTTGCAATTTCTCTCTAGCTGACTTTTCCAGATGTGCAGAAGCAGAGTTCAAAGATTATGCTGAAATCTAACACATCAATTTCTCTCTTGCTGACATTTTCCAGATGTGCAGAAGCAGAGTTCCAGGATTATGCTGAAATCTGCCTCTGCATTTTCCCTCTAGCTTACATTTTCCAGATGTGCAGAAGCTGAGTTCAAAGATTATGGTGAAATCTACCACATCAATTTCTCTCTAGCTGACATTTTCCAGATGTGCAGAAGCTGAGTTCAAAGATTATGGTGAAATCTACCACATCAATTTCACTCTAGCTGACATTTTCCAGATGTGCAGAAGCAGAGTTCCAGGATTATGCTGAAATATGCAACATCAATTTCTCTCTAACTGACATTTTCCAGATGTGTAGAACCAGAGTTCCAGGATTATGCTGAAATCTGCCTTGCAATTTGTCTCCAAGTGAAATTTTCCAGATGTGGAGAAGCAGAGTTCAAAGATTATGCTGAAATCTACCATATCAATTTCTCTCTAGCTGACATTTTCCAGATGTGCAGAAGCAGACTTCCAGGATTATGCTGAAATCTGCCTCTTCATTTTCTCTCTAGCTGACATTTTCCAGATGTGCAGAAGCAGAGTTCCAGGATTATTCTGAAATCTGCCTTGCAATTTTTCTCCAGGTGACATTTTCCAGATGTGCAGAAGCAGAGTTCAAACATGCTGAAATCTAACACATCAATTTCTCTCTTGCTGACATTTTCCAGAGTTGCAGAAGCAGAGTTCCAGGATTATGCTGAAATCAGCTTCTGCATTTTCTCTCTAGCTGACATTTTCCAGATGTGCAGAAGCAGAGTTCTAAGATTATACTGAAATCTACAACATCAATTTCTCTCTAGCTTACATTTTCCAGATGTGCAGAAGCAGAGTTCCATGATTATGCTGAAATCTGCCTCTGCATTTTCCCTCTAGCTGACATTTTCCAGATGTGCAGAAGCAGAGTTCTAAGATTATGCTGAAATCTACAACATCAATTTCTCTCTAGCTGACATTTTCCAGATGTGAGGAAGCAGAGTTCCAGGATTATGCTGAAATCAGCCTCTGCATTTTCTCTCTAGCTGACATTTTCCAGATGTGCAGAAGCAGAGTTCTAAGATTATGCTGAAATCTACAACATCAATTTCTCTCTAGCTGCCATTTTCCAGATGTGCAGAAGCAGAGTTCAAACATTATGCTGAAATCTACCACTTCAATTTCTCTCTAGCTCACATTTGCCAGATGTGCAGAAGCAGAGTTCTAGGATTATTCTGAAATCTGCCTTGCAATTTTTCTCCAGGTGACATTTTCCAGATGTGCAGAAGCAGAGTTCAAACATTATGCTGAAATCTAACACGTCAATTTCTCTCTTGCTGACATTTTCCAGAGTTGCAGAAGAAGAGTTCCAGGGTTATGCTGAAATCTGCCTCTGCGTTTTTCCTCTAGCTGACATTTTCCAGATGTGAAAAAGCAGAGTTCAAAGATTATGCTGAAATCTACAACTTCAATTTCTCTCTAGCTTACATTTTCCAGATGTGCAGAAGCAGAGTTCCAGGATTATGCTGAAATCTGCCTCTGCATTTTCTCTCTAGCTGACATTTTCCACATGTGCAGAAGCAGAGTTCAAAGATTATGCTGAAATCTACCACATCAATTTCTCTCTATCTGACATTTTCCAGATGTGCAGAAGCAGAGTTCCAGGATTGTGCTGAAAACCACAACATCAATTTCTCTCTAGCTGACTTTCACAGATGTGCAGAAGCAGAGGTCCAGTATTATGCTGAAATCTGCCTTGCAATTTCTCTCTAGCTGACTTTTCCAGATGTGCAGGAGTGTTCCAGGATTATGCTGAAATCTACATCAATTTCTCTCTAGCTGAAATTTTCCAGATGTGCAGATGCAGATTTCCAGGTGTATGCTGAAACCTGCCTTACAATTTCTCTCTAGCTGACATTTTCCAGATGTGTAGAAGCAGAGTTCCACCTGTGTGCTGAAACCTGCCTTACAATTTCTCTCTAGCTGACTTTTCCAGATGTGCAGAGGATGAGTTCAAAGATTATGGTGAAATCTGCCACATCAATTTCTGTCTAGCTGACATTTGCCAGATGTGCAGAAGTAGAGTTCAAGGATTATGCTGAAATCTGCCTTGCAAGTTTTCTCAAGCTGACATTTTCCATATGTACAGAATCAGAGTTCCTGGTGTATGCTGAAATCTGCCTTGCAATTTCTCTCTAGCTGACTTTTCCAGATGTGCAGAAGCTGAGTTCAAAGATTATGGTGAAATATGCAAAATCAATTTCTCTCTAACTGACATTTTCCAGATGTGTAGAACCAGAGATCCAGGATTATGCTGAAATCTGCCTTGCAATTTGTCTCCAAGTGAAATTTTCCAGATGTGGAGAAGCAGAGTTCAAAGATTATGCTGAAATCTACCACATCAATTTCTCTCTAGCTGACATTTTCCAGATGTGCAGAAGCAGACTTCCAGGATTATGCTGAAATCTGCCTCTGCATTTTCTCTCTAGCTGACATTTTCCACATGTGCAGAAGCAGAGTTCCAAGATTATGCTGAAATCTGCCTTGCAATTTCTCTCTAGCTGACATTTGCCAGATGTGCAGAAGCAGAGTTCCAGGATTATTCTGAAATCTGCTTTGCAATTTTTCTCCAGGTGACATTTTCCAGATGTGCAGAAGCAGAGTTCAAACATGCTGAAATCTAACACATCAATTTCTCTCTTGCTGACATTTTCCAGAGTTGCAGAAGCAGAGTTCCAGGATTATGCTGAAATCAGCTTCTGCATTTTCTCTCTAGCTGACATTTTCCAGATGTGCAGAAGCAGAGTTCTAAGATTATACTGAAATCTACAACTTCAATTTCTCTCTAGCTTACATTTTCCAGATGTGCAGAAGCAGAGTTCCATGATTATGCTGAAATCTGCCTCTGCATTTTCCCTCTAGCTGACATTTTCCAGATGTGCAGAAGCAGAGTTCTAAGATTATGCTGAAATCTACCACATCAATTTCTCTCTAGCTGACAATTTCCAGATGTGCAGAAGCAGAGTTCCAGGATTATGCTGAAATATGCAACATCAATTTCTCTCTAACTGACATTTTCCAGATGTGTAGAACCAGAGATCCAGGATTATGCTGAAATCTGCCTTGCAATTTGTCTCCAAGTGAAATTTTCCAGATGTGGAGAAGCAGAGTTCAAAGATTATGCTGAAATCTACCACATCAATTTCTCTCTAGCTGACATTTTCCAGATGTGCAGAAGCAGACTTCCAGGATTATGCTGAAATCTGCCTCTGCATTTTCTCTCTAGCTGACATTTTCCAGATGTGCAGAAGCAGAGTTCAAACATTATGCTGAAATCTAACACGTCAATTTCTCTCTTGCTGACATTTTCCAGAGTTGCAGAAGAAGAGTTCCAGGGTTATGCTGAAATCTGCCTCTGCGTTTTTCCTCTAGCTGACATTTTCCAGATGTGCAGAAGCAGAGTTCAAACATTATGCTGAAATCTAACACGTCAATTTCTCTCTTGCTGACATTTTCCAGAGTTGCAGAAGAAGAGTTCCAGGGTTATACTGAAATCTGCCTCTGCGTTTTTCCTCTAGCTGACATTTTCCAGATGTGAAAAAGCAGAGTTCAAAGATTATGCTGAAATCTACAACTTCAATTTCTCTCTAGCTTACATTTTCCAGATGTGCAGAAGCAGAGTTCCAAGATTATGCTGAAATCTGCCTTGCAATTTCTCTCTAGCTGACATTTGCGAGATGTGCAGAAGCAGAGTTCCAGGATTATTCTGAAATCTGCCTTGCAATTTTTCTCCAGGTGACATTTTCCAGATGTGCAGAAGCAGAGTTCAAACATGCTGAAATCTAACACATCAATTTCTCTCTTGCTGACATTTTCCAGAGTTGCAGAAGCAGAGTTCCAGGATTATGCTGAAATCAGCTTCTGCATTTTCTCTCTAGCTGACATTTTCCAGATGTGCAGAAGCAGAGTTCTAAGATTATACTGAAATCTACAACATCAATTTCTCTCTAGCTTACATTTTCCAGATGTGCAGAAGCAGAGTTCCATGATTATGCTGAAATCTGCCTCTGCATTTTCCCTCTAGCTGACATTTTCCAGATGTGCAGAAGCAGAGTTCTAAGATTATGCTGAAATCTACAACATCAATTTCTCTCTAGCTGACATTTTCCAGATGTGAGGAAGCAGAGTTCCAGGATTATGCTGAAATCAGCCTCTGCATTTTCTCTCTAGCTGACATTTTCCAGATGTGCAGAAGCAGAGTTCTAAGATTATGCTGAAATCTACAACATCAATTTCTCTCTAGCTGCCATTTTCCAGATGTGCAGAAGCAGAGTTCAAACATTATGCTGAAATCTACCACTTCAATTTCTCTCTAGCTCACATTTGCCAGATGTGCAGAAGCAGAGTTCTAGGATTATTCTGAAATCTGCCTTGCAATTTTTCTCCAGGTGACATTTTCCAGATGTGCAGAAGCAGAGTTCAAACATTATGCTGAAATCTAACACGTCAATTTCTCTCTTGCTGACATTTTCCAGAGTTGCAGAAGAAGAGTTCCAGGGTTATGCTGAAATCTGCCTCTGCGTTTTTCCTCTAGCTGACATTTTCCAGATGTGAAAAAGCAGAGTTCAAAGATTATGCTGAAATCTACAACTTCAATTTCTCTCTAGCTTACATTTTCCAGATGTGCAGAAGCAGAGTTCCAGGATTATGCTGAAATCTGCCTCTGCATTTTCTCTCTAGCTGACATTTTCCACATGTGCAGAAGCAGAGTTCAAAGATTATGCTGAAATCTACCACATCAATTTCTCTCTATCTGACATTTTCCAGATGTGCAGAAGCAGAGTTCCAGGATTGTGCTGAAAACCACAACATCAATTTCTCTCTAGCTGACTTTCACAGATGTGCAGAAGCAGAGGTCCAGTATTATGCTGAAATCTGCCTTGCAATTTCTCTCTAGCTGACTTTTCCAGATGTGCAGGAGTGTTCCAGGATTATGCTGAAATCTACATCAATTTCTCTCTAGCTGAAATTTTCCAGATGTGCAGATGCAGATTTCCAGGTGTATGCTGAAACCTGCCTTACAATTTCTCTCTAGCTGACATTTTCCAGATGTGTAGAAGCAGAGTTCCACCTGTGTGCTGAAACCTGCCTTACAATTTCTCTCTAGCTGACTTTTCCAGATGTGCAGAGGATGAGTTCAAAGATTATGGTGAAATCTGCCACATCAATTTCTGTCTAGCTGACATTTGCCAGATGTGCAGAAGTAGAGTTCAAGGATTATGCTGAAATCTGCCTTGCAAGTTTTCTCAAGCTGACATTTTCCATATGTACAGAATCAGAGTTCCTGGTGTATGCTGAAATCTGCCTTGCAATTTCTCTCTAGCTGACTTTTCCAGATGTGCAGAAGCTGAGTTCAAAGATTATGGTGAAATATGCAAAATCAATTTCTCTCTAACTGACATTTTCCAGATGTGTAGAACCAGAGATCCAGGATTATGCTGAAATCTGCCTTGCAATTTGTCTCCAAGTGAAATTTTCCAGATGTGGAGAAGCAGAGTTCAAAGATTATGCTGAAATCTACCACATCAATTTCTCTCTAGCTGACATTTTCCAGATGTGCAGAAGCAGACTTCCAGGATTATGCTGTAATCTGCCTCTGCATTTTCTCTCTAGCTGACATTTTCCACATATGCAGAAGCAGAGTTCCAAGATTATGCTGAAATCTGCCTTGCAATTTCTCTCTAGCTGACATTTGCCAGATGTGCAGAAGCAGAGTTCCAGGATTATTCTGAAATCTGCTTTGCAATTTTTCTCCAGGTGACATTTTCCAGATGTGCAGAAGCAGAGTTCAAACATGCTGAAATCTAACACATCAATTTCTCTCTTGCTGACATTTTCCAGAGTTGCAGAAGCAGAGTTCCAGGATTATGCTGAAATCAGCTTCTGCATTTTCTCTCTAGCTGACATTTTCCAGATGTGCAGAAGCAGAGTTCTAAGATTATACTGAAATCTACAACTTCAATTTCTCTCTAGCTTACATTTTCCAGATGTGCAGAAGCAGAGTTCCATGATTATGCTGAAATCTGCCTCTGCATTTTCCCTCTAGCTGACATTTTCCAGATGTGCAGAAGCAGAGTTCTAAGATTATGCTGAAATCTACCACATCAATTTCTCTCTAGCTGACAATTTCCAGATGTGCAGAAGCAGAGTTCCAGGATTATGCTGAAATATGCAACATCAATTTCTCTCTAACTGACATTTTCCAGATGTGTAGAACCAGAGATCCAGGATTATGCTGAAATCTGCCTTGCAATTTGTCTCCAAGTGAAATTTTCCAGATGTGGAGAAGCAGAGTTCAAAGATTATGCTGAAATCTACCACATCAATTTCTCTCTAGCTGACATTTTCCAGATGTGCAGAAGCAGACTTCCAGGATTATGCTGAAATCTGCCTCTGCATTTTCTCTCTAGCTGACATTTTCCACATGTGCAGAAGCAGAGTTCCAAGATTATGCTGAAATCTGCCTTGCAATTTCTCTCTAGCTGACATTTGCCAGATGTGCAGAAGCAGAGTTCCAGGATTATTCTGAAATCTGCTTTGCAATTTTTCTCCAGGTGACATTTTCCAGATGTGCAGAAGCAGAGTTCAAACATGCTGAAATCTAACACATCAATTTCTCTCTTGCTGACATTTTCCAGAGTTGCAGAAGCAGAGTTCCAGGATTATGCTGAAATCAGCTTCTGCATTTTCTCTCTAGCTGACGTTTTCCAGATGTGCAGAAGCAGAGTTCTAAGATTATACTGAAATCTACAACTTCAATTTCTCTCTAGCTTACATTTTCCAGATGTGCAGAAGCAGAGTTCCATGATTATGCTGAAATCTGCCTCTGCATTTTCCCTCTAGCTGACATTTTCCAGATGTGCAGAAGTAGAGTTCTAAGATTATGCTGAAATCTACAACATCAATTT
Source organism: Diadophis punctatus similis (assembly GCA_023053685.1). NCBI lineage: Eukaryota > Metazoa > Chordata > Lepidosauria > Squamata > Dipsadidae > Diadophis > Diadophis punctatus. The sequence goes on along the minus strand of JALIGW010000019.1, from coordinate 15,841,682 downwards.
CTCTCTAGCTGACAATTTCTAGATGTGAGGAAGCACAGTTCCAGGATTATGCTGAAATCAGCCTCTGCATTTTCTCTCTAGCTGACATTTTCCAGATGTGCAGAAGCAGAGTTCTAAGATTATGCTGAAATCTACAACATCAATTTCTCTCTAGCTGCCATTTTCCAGATGTGCAGAAGCAGAGTTCAAACATTATGCTGAAATCTAACACGTCAATTTCTCTCTTGCTGACATTTTCCAGAGTTGCAGAAGAAGAGTTCCAGGGTTATGCTGAAATCTGCCTCTGCGTTTTTCCTCTAGCTGACATTTTCCAGATGTGAAAAAGCAGAGTTCAAAGATTATGCTGAAATCTACAACTTCAATTTCTCTCTAGCTTACATTTTCCAGATGTGCAGAAGCAGAGTTCCAGGATTATGCTGAAATCTGCCTCTGCATTTTCTCTCTAGCTGACATTTTCCACATGTGCAGAAGCAGAGTTCAAAGATTATGCTGAAATCTACCACATCAATTTCTCTCTATCTGACATTTTCCAGATGTGCAGAAGCAGAGTTCCAGGATTGTGCTGAAAACCACAACATCAATTTCTCTCTAGCTGACTTTTCCAGATGTGCAGGAGTGTTCCAGGATTATGCTGAAATCTACATCAATTTCTCTCTAGCTGACATTTTCCAGATGTGCAGATACAGATTTCCAGGTGTTTGCTGAAACCTGCCTTACAATTTCTCTCTAGCTGACATTTTCCAGATGTGTAGAAGCAGAGTTCCAGCTGTGTGCTGAAATCTGCCTTACAATTTCTCTCTAGCTGACTTTTCCAGATGTGCAGAAGATGAGTTCAAAGATTATGGTGAAATCTGCCACATCAATTTCTGTCTAGCTGACATTTGCCAGATGTGCAGAAGTAGAGTTCAAGGATTATGCTGAAATCTGCCTTGCAAGTTTTCTCAAGCTGACATTTTCCATATGTACAGAATCAGAGTTCCTGGTGTATGCTGAAATCTGCCTTGCAATTTCTCTCTTGCTGACTTTTCCAGATGTGCAGAAGCAGAGTTCCAGGATTATGCTGAAATCTGCCTCTGCATTTTCCCTCTAGCTTACATTTTCCAGATGTGCAGAAGCTGAGTTCAAAGATTATGGTGAAATCTACCACATCAATTTCTCTCTAGCTGACATTTTCCAGATGTGCAGAAGCTGAGTTCAAAGATTATGGTGAAATCTACACATCAATTTCTCTCTAGCTGACATTTTCCAGATGTGCGGAAGCAGAGTTCTAAGATTATGCTGAAATCTACAACATCAATTTTTCTCTAGCTGACATTTTCCAGATGTGCGGAAGCAGAGTTCCATGATTATGCTGAAATCTGCCTCTGCATTTTCCCTCTAGCTGACATTTTCCAGATGTGAGGAAGCAGAGTTCCAGGATTATGCTGAAATCAGCCTCTGCATTTTCTCTCCAGGTGACATTTTCCAGATGTGTAGAAGCAGAGTTCAAACATTATGCTGAAATCTAACACATCAATTTCTCTCTTGCTGACATTTTCCAGAGTTGCAGAAGCAGAGTTCCAGGGTTATGCTGAAATCAGCCTCTGCATTTTCTCTCTAGCTGACATTTTCCAGATGTGCAGAAGCAGAGTTCAAAGATTATGCTGAAATCTACCACATCAATTTCTCTCTATCTGACATTTTCCAGATGTGCAGAAGCAGAGTTCCAGGATTGTGCTGAAAACCACAACATCAATTTCTCTCTAGCTGACTTTCCCAGATGTGCAGAAGCAGAGGTCCAGTATTATGCTGAAATCTGCCTCTGCAGTTTCCCTCTAGCTGCCATTTTCCAGATGTGCAGAAGCAGAGTTCCAGTATTATGCTGAAATATACGTCAATTTCTCTCTAACTGACATTTTCCAGTTGTGTAGAACCAGAGATCCAGGATTATGCTGAAATCTGCATTGCAATTTGTCTCCAAGTGAAATTTTCCAGATGTGGAGAAGCAGAGTTCCAGGATTATGCTGAAATCTGCCTCTGCATTTTCCCTCTAGCTGACATTTTCCAGATGTGCAGAAGCAGACTTCCAGGTTTATGCTGAAATCAGCCTCTGCATTTTCCCTCTAGCTGACATTTTCCAGATGTGCAGAAGCTGAGTTCAAAGATTATGGTGAAATCTACCACATCAATTTCTCTCTAGCTGACATTTTCCAGATGTGCAGAAGCTGAGTTCAAAGATTATGGTGAAATCTACCACATCAATTTCACTCTAGCTGACATTTTCCAGATGTGCAGAAGCAGAGTTCCAGGATTATGCTGAAATATGCAACATCAATTTCTCTCTAACTGACATTTTCCAGATGTGTAGAACCAGAGATCCAGGATTATGCTGAAATCTGCCTTGCAATTTGTCTCCAAGTGAAATTTTCCAGATGTGGAGAAGCAGAGTTCAAAGATTATGCTGAAATCTACCACATCAATTTCTCTCTAGCTGACATTTTCCAGATGTGCAGAAGCAGACTTCCAGGATTATGCTGAAATCTGCCTCTGCATTTTCTCTCTAGCTGACATTTTCCACATGTGCAGAAGCAGAGTTCCAAGATTATGCTGAAATCTGCCTTGCAATTTCTCTCTAGCTGACATTTGCCAGATGTGCAGAAGCAGAGTTCCAGGATTATTCTGAAATCTGCCTTGCAATTTTTCTCCAGGTGACATTTTCCAGATGTGCAGAAGCAGAGTTCAAACATGCTGAAATCTAACACATCAATTTCTCTCTTGCTGACATTTTCCAGAGTTGCAGAAGCAGAGTTCCAGGATTATGCTGAAATCAGCTTCTGCATTTTCTCTCTAGCTGACATTTTCCAGATGTGCAGAAGCAGAGTTCTAAGATTATACTGAAATCTACAACTTCAATTTCTCTCTAGCTGACATTTTCCAGATGTGCAGAAGCAGAGTTCTAAGATTATGCTGAAATCTACAACATCAATTTCTCTCTAGCTTACATTTTCCAGATGTGCAGAAGCAGAGTTCCATGATTATGCTGAAATCTGCCTCTGCATTTTCCCTCTAGCTGAGATTTTCCAGATGTGCAGAAGCAGAGTTCTAAGATTATGCTGAAATCTACAACATCAATTTCTCTCTAGCTGACATTTTCCAGATGTGAGGAAGCAGAGTTCCAGGATTATGCTGAAATCAGCCTCTGCATTTTCTCTCTAGCTGATATTTTCCAGATGTGCAGAAGCAGAGTTCTAAGATTATGCTGAAATCTACAACATCAATTTCTCTCTAGCTGCCATTTTCCAGATGTGCAGAAGCAGAGTTCAAACATTATACTGAAATCTACCACTTCAATTTCTCTCTAGCTCACATTTGCCAGATGTGCAGAAGCAGAGTTCTAGGATTATTCTGAAATCTGCCTTGCAATTTTTCTCCAGGTGACATTTTCCAGATGTGCAGAAGCAGAGTTCAAACATTATGCTGAAATCTAACACGTCAATTTCTCTCTTGCTGACATTTTCCAGAGTTGCAGAAGAAGAGTTCCAGGGTTATGCTGAAATCTGCCTCTGCGTTTTTCCTCTAGCTGACATTTTCCAGATGTGAAAAAGCAGAGTTCAAAGATTATGCTGAAATCTACCACATCAATTTCTCTCTAGCTGACATTTTCCAGATGTGCAGAAGCAGACTTCCAGGATTATGCTGAAATCTGCCTCTGCATTTTCTCTCTAGCTGACATTTTCCACATGTGCAGAAGCAGAGTTCCAAGATTATGCTGAAATCTGCCTTGCAATTTCTCTCTAGCTGACATTTGCCAGATGTGCAGAAGCAGAGTTCCAGGATTATTCTGAAATCTGCTTTGCAATTTTTCTCCAGGTGACATTTTCCAGATGTGCAGAAGCAGAGTTCAAACATGCTGAAATCTAACACATCAATTTCTCTCTTGCTGACAATTTCCAGAGTTGCAGAAGCAGAGTTCCAGGATTATGCTGAAATCAGCTTCTGCATTTTCTCTCTAGCTGACGTTTTCCAGATGTGCAGAAGCAGAGTTCTAAGATTATACTGAAATCTACAACTTCAATTTCTCTCTAGCTTACATTTTCCAGATGTGCAGAAGCAGAGTTCCATGATTATGCTGAAATCTGCCTCTGCATTTTCCCTCTAGCTGACATTTTCCAGATGTGCAGAAGTAGAGTTCTAAGATTATGCTGAAATCTACAACATCAATTTCTCTCTAGCTGACAATTTCTAGATGTGAGGAAGCACAGTTCCAGGATTATGCTGAAATCAGCCTGTGCATTTTCTCTCTAGCTGACATTTTCCAGATGTGCAGAAGCAGAGTTCTAAGATTATGCTGAAATCTACAACATCAATTTCTCTCTAGCTGCCATTTTCCAGATGTGCAGAAGCAGAGTTCAAACATTATGCTGAAATCTAACACGTCAATTTCTCTCTTGCTGACATTTTCCAGAGTTGCAGAAGAAGAGTTCCAGGGTTATGCTGAAATCTGCCTCTGCGTTTTTCCTCTAGCTGACATTTTCCAGATGTGAAAAAGCAGAGTTCAAAGATTATGCTGAAATCTACAACTTCAATTTCTCTCTAGCTTACATTTTCCAGATGTGCAGAAGCAGAGTTCCAGGATTATGCTGAAATCTGCCTCTGCATTTTCTCTCTAGCTGACATTTTCCACATGTGCAGAAGCAGAGTTCAAAGATTATGCTGAAATCTACCACATCAATTTCTCTCTATCTGACATTTTCCAGATGTGCAGAAGCAGAGTTCCAGGATTGTGCTGAAAACCACAACATCAATTTCTCTCTAGCTGACTTTTCCAGATGTGCAGGAGTGTTCCAGGATTATGCTGAAATCTACATCAATTTCTCTCTAGCTGACATTTTCCAGATGTGCAGATGCAGATTTCCAGGTGTTTGCTGAAACCTGCCTTACAATTTCTCTCTAGCTGACATTTTCCAGATGTGTAGAAGCAGAGTTCCAGCTGTGTGCTGAAATCTGCCCTACAATTTCTCTCTAGCTGACTTTTCCAGATGTGCAGAAGATGAGTTCAAAGATTATGGTGAAATCTGCCACATCAATTTCTGTCTAGCTGACATTTGCCAGATGTGCAGAAGTAGAGTTCAAGGATTATGCTGAAATCTGCCTTGCAAGTTTTCTCAAGCTGACATTTTCCATATGTACAGAATCAGAGTTCCTGGTGTATGCTGAAATCTGCCTTGCAATTTCTCTCTTGCTGACTTTTCCAGATGTGCAGAAGCAGAGTTCCAGGATTATGCTGAAATCTGCCTCTGCATTTTCCCTCTAGCTTACATTTTCCAGATGTGCAGAAGCTGAGTTCAAAGATTATGGTGAAATCTACCACATCAATTTCTCTCTAGCTGACATTTTCCAGATGTGCAGAAGCTGAGTTCAAAGATTATGGTGAAATCTACACATCAATTTCTCTCTAGCTGACATTTTCCAGATGTGCGGAAGCAGAGTTCTAAGATTATGCTGAAATCTACAACATCAATTTTTCTCTAGCTGACATTTTCCAGATGTGCGGAAGCAGAGTTCCATGATTATGCTGAAATCTGCCTCTGCATTTTCCCTCTAGCTGACATTTTCCAGATGTGAGGAAGCAGAGTTCCAGGATTATGCTGAAATCAGCCTCTGCATTTTCTCTCCAGGTGACATTTTCCAGATGTGTAGAAGCAGAGTTCAAACATTATGCTGAAATCTAACACATCAATTTCTCTCTTGCTGACATTTTCCAGAGTTGCAGAAGCAGAGTTCCAGGGTTATGCTGAAATCAGCCTCTGCATTTTCTCTCTAGCTGACATTTTCCAGATGTGCAGAAGCAGAGTTCAAAGATTATGCTGAAATCTACCACATCAATTTCTCTCTATCTGACATTTTCCAGATGTGCAGAAGCAGAGTTCCAGGATTGTGCTGAAAACCACAACATCAATTTCTCTCTAGCTGACTTTCCCAGATGTGCAGAAGCAGAGGTCCAGTATTATGCTGAAATCTGCCTCTGCAGTTTCCCTCTAGCTGCCATTTTCCAGATGTGCAGAAGCAGAGTTCCAGTATTATGCTGAAATATACGTCAATTTCTCTCTAACTGACATTTTCCAGTTGTGTAGAACCAGAGATCCAGGATTATGCTGAAATCTGCCTTGCAATTTGTCTCCAAGTGAAATTTTCCAGATGTGGAGAAGCAGAGTTCCAGGATTATGTTGAAATCTGCCTCTGCATTTTCCCTCTAGCTGACATTTTCCAGATGTGCAGAAGCAGAGTTCCAGGATTATGCTGAAATCTGCCTCTGCATTTTCCCTCTAGCTGACATTTTCCAGATGTGCAGAAGCTGAGTTCAAAGATTATGGTGAAATCTACCACATCAATTTCTCTCTAGCTGACATTTTCCAGATGTGCAGAAGCTGAGTTCAAAGATTATGGTGAAATCTACCACATCAATTTCACTCTAGCTGACATTTTCCAGATGTGCAGAAGCAGAGTTCCAGGATTATGCTGAAATATGCAACATCAATTTCTCTCTAACTGACATTTTCCAGATGTGTAGAACCAGAGATCCAGGATTATGCTGAAATCTGCCTTGCAATTTGTCTCCAAGTGAAATTTTCCAGATGTGGAGAAGCAGAGTTCAAAGATTATGCTGAAATCTACCACATCAATTTCTCTCTAGCTGACATTTTCCAGATGTGCAGAAGCAGACTTCCAGGATTATGCTGAAATCTGCCTCTGCATTTTCTCTCTAGCTGACATTTTCCACATGTGCAGAAGCAGAGTTCCAAGATTATGCTGAAATCTGCCTTGCAATTTCTCTCTAGCTGACATTTGCCAGATGTGCAGAAGCAGAGTTCCAGGATTATTCTGAAATCTGCCTTGCAATTTTTCTCCAGGTGACATTTTCCAGATGTGCAGAAGCAGAGTTCAAACATGCTGAAATCTAACACATCAATTTCTCTCTTGCTGACATTTTCCAGAGTTGCAGAAGCAGAGTTCCAGGATTATGCTGAAATCAGCTTCTGCATTTTCTCTCTAGCTGACATTTTCCAGATGTGCAGAAGCAGAGTTCTAAGATTATACTGAAATCTACAACTTCAATTTCTCTCTAGCTGACATTTTCCAGATGTGCAGAAGCAGAGTTCTAAGATTATGCTGAAATCTACAACATCAATTTCTCTCTAGCTTACATTTTCCAGATGTGCAGAAGCAGAGTTCCATGATTATGCTGAAATCTGCCTCTGCATTTTCCCTCTAGCTGAGATTTTCCAGATGTGCAGAAGCAGAGTTCTAAGATTATGCTGAAATCTACAACATCAATTTCTCTCTAGCTGACATTTTCCAGATGTGAGGAAGCAGAGTTCCAGGATTATGCTGAAATCAGCCTCTGCATTTTCTCTCTAGCTGATATTTTCCAGATGTGCAGAAGCAGAGTTCTAAGATTATGCTGAAATCTACAACATCAATTTCTCTCTAGCTGCCATTTTCCAGATGTGCAGAAGCAGAGTTCAAACATTATACTGAAATCTACCACTTCAATTTCTCTCTAGCGCACATTTGCCAGATGTGCAGAAGCAGAGTTCTAGGATTATTCTGAAATCTGCCTTGCAATTTTTCTCCAGGTGACATTTTCCAGATGTGCAGAAGCAGAGTTCAAACATTATGCTGAAATCTAACACGTCAATTTCTCTCTTGCTGACATTTTCCAGAGTTGCAGAAGAAGAGTTCCAGGGTTATGCTGAAATCTGCCTCTGCGTTTTTCCTCTAGCTGACATTTTCCAGATGTGAAAAAGCAGAGTTCAAAGATTATGCTGAAATCTACAACTTCAATTTCTCTCTAGCTTACATTTTCCAGATGTGCAGAAGCAGAGTTCCAGGATTATGCTGAAATCTGCCTCTGCATTTTCTCTCTAGCTGACATTTTCCACATGTGCAGAAGCAGAGTTCAAAGATTATGCTGAAATCTACCACATCAATTTCTCTCTATCTGACATTTTCCAGATGTGCAGAAGCAGAGTTCCAGGATTGTGCTGAAAACCACAACATCAATTTCTCTCTAGCTGACTTTTCCAGATGTGCAGGAGTGTTCCAGGATTATGCTGAAATCTACATCAATTTCTCTCTAGCTGAAATTTTCCAGATGTGCAGATGCAGATTTCCAGGTGTATGCTGAAACCTGCCTTACAATTTCTCTCTAGCTGACATTTTCCAGATGTGTAGAAGCAGAGTTCCACCTGTGTGCTGAAACCTGCCTTACAATTAATGTCTAGCTGACTTTTCCAGATGTGCAGAGGATGAGTTCAAAGATTATGGTGAAATCTGCCACATCAATTTCTGTCTAGCTGACATTTGCCAGATGTGCAGAAGTAGAGTTCAAGTATTATGCTGAAATCTGCCTTGCAAGTTTTCTCAAGCTGACATTTTCCATATGTACAGAATCAGAGTTCCTGGTGTATGCTGAAATCTGCCTTGCAATTTCTCTCTAGCTGACTTTTCCAGATGTGCAGAAGCTGAGTTCAAAGATTATGGTGAAATATGCAACATCAATTTCTCTCTAACTGACATTTTCCAGATGTGTAGAACCAGAGATCCAGGATTATGCTGAAATCTGCCTTGCAATTTGTCTCCAAGTGAAATTTTCCAGATGTGGAGAAGCAGAGTTCAAAGATTATGCTGAAATCTGCCTTGCAATTTCTCTCTAGCTGACATTTGCCAGATGTGCAGAAGCAGAGTTCCAGGATTATTCTGAAATCTGCTTTGCAATTTTTCTCCAGGTGACATTTTCCAGATGTGCAGAAGCAGAGTTCAAACATGCTGAAATCTAACACATCAATTTCTCTCTTGCTGACATTTTCCAGAGTTGCAGAAGCAGAGTTCCAGGATTATGCTGAAATCAGCTTCTGCATTTTCTCTCTAGCTGACATTTTCCAGATGTGCAGAAGCAGAGTTCTAAGATTATACTGAAATCTACAACTTCAATTTCTCTCTAGCTTACATTTTCCAGATGTGCAGAAGCAGAGTTCCATGATTATGCTGAAATCTGCCTCTGCATTTTCCCTCTAGCTGACATTTTCCAGATGTGCAGAAGCAGAGTTCTAAGATTATGCTGAAATCTACCACATCAATTTCTCTCTAGCTGACAATTTCCAGATGTGCAGAAGCAGAGTTCCAGGATTATGCTGAAATATGCAACATCAATTTCTCTCTAACTGACATTTTCCAGATGTGTAGAACCAGAGATCCAGGATTATGCTGAAATCTGCCTTGCAATTTGTCTCCAAGTGAAATTTTCCAGATGTGGAGAAGCAGAGTTCAAAGATTATGCTGAAATCTACCACATCAATTTCTCTCTAGCTGACATTTTCCAGATGTGCAGAAGCAGACTTCCAGGATTATGCTGAAATCTGCCTCTGCATTTTCTCTCTAGCTGACATTTTCCACATGTGCAGAAGCAGAGTTCCAAGATTATGCTGAAATCTGCCTTGCAATTTCTCTCTAGCTGACATTTGCCAGATGTGCAGAAGCAGAGTTCCACGATTATTCTGAAATCTGCTTTGCAATTTTTCTCCAGGTGACATTTTCCAGATGTGCAGAAGCAGAGTTCAAACATGCTGAAATCTAACACATCAATTTCTCTCTTGCTGACATTTTCCAGAGTTGCAGAAGCAGAGTTTCAGGATTATGCTGAAATCAGCTTCTGCATTTTCTCTCTAGTTGACATTTTCCAGATGTGCAGAAGCAGAGTTCTAAGATTATACTGAAATCTACAACTTCAATTTCTCTCTAGCTTACATTTTCCAGATGTGCAGAAGCAGAGTTCCATGATTATGCTGAAATCTGCCTCTGCATTTTCCCTCTAGCTGACATTTTCCAGATGTGCAGAAGCAGAGTTCTAAGATTATGCTGAAATCTACAACATCAATTTCTCTCTAGCTGACAATTTCTAGATGTGAGGAAGCAGAGTTCCAGGATTATGCTGAAATCAGCCTCTGCATTTTCTCTCTAGCTGACATTTTCCAGATGTGCAGAAGCAGAGTTCTAAGATTATGCTAAAAGCTACAACATCAATTTCTCTCTAGCTGCCATTTTCCAGATGTGCAGAAGCAGAGTTCAAACATTATGCTGAAATCTAACACGTCAATTTCTCTCTTGCTGACATTTTCCAGAGTTGCAGAAGAAGAGTTCCAGGGTTATGCTGAAATCTGCCTCTGCGTTTTTCCTCTAGCTGACATTTTCCAGATGTGAAAAAGCAGAGTTCAAAGATTATGCTGAAATCTACAACTTCAATTTCTCTCTAGCTTACATTTTCCAGATGTGCAGAAGCAGAGTTCCAGGATTATGCTGAAATCTGCCTCTGCATTTTCTCTCTAGCTGACATTTTCCACATGTGCAGAAGCACAGTTCAAAGATTATGCTGAAATCTACCACATCAATTTCTCTCTATCTGACATTTTCCAGATGTGCAGAAGCAGAGTTCCAGGATTGTGCTGAAAACCACAACATCAATTTCTCTCTAGCTGACTTTTCCAGATGTGCAGGAGTGTTCCAGGATTATGCTGAAATCTACATCAATTTCTCTCTAGCTGACATTTTCCAGATGTGCAGATGCAGATTTCCAGGTGTTTGCTGAAACCTGCCTTACAATTTCTCTCTAGCTGACATTTTCCAGATGTGTAGAAGCAGAGTTCCAGCTGTGTGCTGAAATCTGCCTTACAATTTCTCTCTAGCTGACTTTTCCAGATGTGCAGAAGATGAGTTCAAAGATTATGGTGAAATCTGCCACATCAATTTCTGTCTAGCTGACATTTGCCAGATGTGCAGAAGTAGAGTTCAAGGATTATGCTGAAATCTGCCTTGCAAGTTTTCTCAAGCTGACATTTTCCATATGTACAGAATCAGAGTTCCTGGTGTATGCTGAAATCTGCCTTGCAATTTCTCTCTTGCTGACTTTTCCAGATGTGCAGAAGCAGAGTTCCAGGATTATGCTGAAATCTGCCTTTATATTTTCTCTCTAGCTTACATTTTCCAGATCTGCAGAAGCAGAATTCAAACATTATGCAGAAATCTACCACATCAATTTCTCTCTAGCTGACATTTGCCAGATGTGCAAGAAGCAGAGTTCCAGGATTATGCTGAAATCTGCCTTGCAATTTTTCTCTCTAGCTGAGATTTTCCAAATGTGCAGAAGCAGAGTTCAAACATTATGCAGAAATCTACCACATCAATTTCTCTCTAGCTGACATTTTCCACATGTGCAGAAGCAGAGTTCCAGGATTATGCTGAAATTTGCCTTGCAATTTTTCTCCAGCTGACATTCTCCAGATATGCAGAAGCAGAGTTCAAACATTATGCTGAAATCTGCCTTGCAATTTTTCTCCAGCTGACATTTTCCAGGTTTGCAGAAGCAGAGTTCTAAGATTATACTGAAATCTACAACTTCAATTTCTCTCTAGCTTACATTTTCCAGATGTGCAGAAGCAGAGTTCCATGATTATGCTGAAATCTGCCTCTGCATTTTCCCTCTAGCTGACATTTTCCAGATGTGCAGAAGCAGAGTTCTAAGATTATGCTGAAATCTACAACATCAATTTCTCTCTAGCTGACAATTTCTAGATGTGAGGAAGCAGAGTTCCAGGATTATGCTGAAATCAGCCTCTGCATTTTCTCTCTAGCTGACATTTTCCAGATGTGCAGAAGCAGAGTTCTAAGATTATGCTAAAAGCTACAACATCAATTTCTCTCTAGCTGCCATTTTCCAGATGTGCAGAAGCAGAGTTCAAACATTATGCTGAAATCTAACACGTCAATTTCTCTCTTGCTGACATTTTCCAGAGTTGCAGAAGAAGAGTTCCAGGGTTATGCTGAAATCTGCCTCTGCGTTTTTCCTCTAGCTGACATTTTCCAGATGTGAAAAAGCAGAGTTCAAAGATTATGCTGAAATCTACAACTTCAATTTCTCTCTAGCTTACATTTTCCAGATGTGCAGAAGCAGAGTTCCAGGATTATGCTGAAATCTGCCTCTGCATTTTCTCTCTAGCTGACATTTTCCACATGTGCAGAAGCAGAGTTCAAAGATTATGCTGAAATCTACCACATCAATTTCTCTCTATCTGACATTTTCCAGATGTGCAGAAGCAGAGTTCCAGGATTGTGCTGAAAACCACAACATCAATTTCTCTCTAGCTGACTTTTCCAGATGTGCAGGAGTGTTCCAGGATTATGCTGAAATCTACATCAATTTCTCTCTAGCTGACATTTTCCAGATGTGCAGATGCAGATTTCCAGGTGTTTGCTGAAACCTGCCTTACAATTTCTCTCTAGCTGACATTTTCCAGATGTGTAGAAGCAGAGTTCCAGCTGTGTGCTGAAATCTGCCTTACAATTTCTCTCTAGCTGACTTTTCCAGATGTGCAGAAGATGAGTTCAAAGATTATGGTGAAATCTGCCACATCAATTTCTGTCTAGCTGACATTTGCCAGATGTGCAGAAGTAGAGTTCAAGGATTATGCTGAAATCTGCCTTGCAAGTTTTCTCAAGCTGACATTTTCCATATGTACAGAATCAGAGTTCCTGGTGTATGCTGAAATCTGCCTTGCAATTTCTCTCTTGCTGACTTTTCCAGATGTGCAGAAGCAGAGTTCCAGGATTATGCTGAAATCTGCCTCTGCATTTTCCCTCTAGCTTACATTTTCCAGATGTGCAGAAGCTGAGTTCAAAGATTATGGTGAAATCTACCACATCAATTTCTCTCTAGCTGACATTTTCCAGATGTGCAGAAGCTGATTTCAAAGATTATGGTGAAATCTACACATCAATTTCTCTCTAGCTGACATTTTCCAGATGTGCGGAAGCAGAGTTCTAAGATTATGCTGAAATCTACAACATCAATTTTTCTCTAGCTGACATTTTCCAGATGTGCGGAAGCAGAGTTCCATGATTATGCTGAAATCTGCCTCTGCATTTTCCCTCTAGCTGACATTTTCCAGATGTGAGGAAGCAGAGTTCCAGGATTATCCTGAAATCAGCCTCTGCATTTTCTCTCCAGGTGACATTTTCCAGATGTGTAGAAGCAGAGTTCAAACATTATGCTGAAATCTAACACATCAATTTCTCTCTTGCTGACATTTTCCAGAGTTGCAGAAGCAGAGTTCCAGGGTTATGCTGAAATCAGCCTCTGCATTTTCTCTCTAGCTGACGTTTTCCAGATGTGCAGAAGCAGAGTTCAAAGATTATGCTGAAATCTACCACATCAATTTCTCTCTATCTGACATTTTCCAGATGTGCAGAAGCAGAGTTCCAGGATTGTGCTGAAAACCACAACATCAATTTCTCTCTAGCTGACTTTCCCAGATGTGCAGAAGCAGAGGTCCAGTATTATGCTGAAATCTGCCTCTGCAGTTTCCCTCTAGCTGCCATTTTCCAGATGTGCAGAAGCAGAGTTCCAGTATTATGCTGAAATATACGTCAATTTCTCTCTAACTGACATTTTCCAGTTGTGTAGAACCAGAGATCCAGGATTATGCTGAAATCTGCCTTGCAATTTGTCTCCAAGTGAAATTTTCCAGATGTGGAGAAGCAGAGTTCCAGGATTATGCTGAAATCTGCCTCTGCATTTTCCCTCTAGCTGACATTTTCCAGATGTGCAGAAGCAGAGTTCCAGGATTATGCTGAAATCTGCCTCTGCATTTTCCCTCTAGCTGACATTTTCCAGATGTGCAGAAGCTGAGTTCAAAGATTATGGTGAAATCTACCACATCAATTTCTCTCTAGCTGACATTTTCCAGATGTGCAGAAGCTGAGTTCAAAGATTATGGTGAAATCTACCACATCAATTTCACTCTAGCTGACATTTTCCAGATGTGCAGAAGCAGAGTTCCAGGATTATGCTGAAATATGCAACATCAATTTCTCTCTAACTGACATTTTCCAGATGTGTAGAACCAGAGATCCAGGATTATGCTGAAATCTGCCTTGCAATTTGTCTCCAAGTGAAATTTTCCAGATGTGGAGAAGCAGAGTTCAAAGATTATGCTGAAATCTACCACATCAATTTCTCTCTAGCTGACATTTTCCAGATGTGCAGAAGCAGACTTCCAGGATTGTGCTGAAATCTGCCTCTGCATTTTCTCTCTAGCTGACATTTTCCACATGTGCAGAAGCAGAGTTCCAAGATTATGCTGAAATCTGCCTTGCAATTTCTCTCTAGCTGACATTTGCCAGATGTGCAGAAGCAGAGTTCCAGGATTATTCTGAAATCTGCCTTGCAATTTTTCTCCAGGTGACATTTTCCAGATGTGCAGAAGCAGAGTTCAAACATGCTGAAATCTAACACATCAATTTCTCTCTTGCTGACATTTTCCAGAGTTGCAGAAGCAGAGTTCCAGGATTATGCTGAAATCAGCTTCTGCATTTTCTCTCTAGCTGACATTTTCCAGATGTGCAGAAGCAGAGTTCTAAGATTATACTGAAATCTACAACTTCAATTTCTCTCTAGCTGACATTTGCCAGATGTGCAGAAGCAGAGTTCCAGGATTATGCTGAAATCAGCCTCTGCATTTTCTCTCTAGCTGACATTTTCCAGATGTGCAGAAGCAGAGTTCCAGTATTATGCTGAAATATACAACTTCAATTTCTCTCTAGCTGACATTTTCCAGATGTGCAGAAGCAGAGTTCTAAGATTATGCTGAAATCTACAACATCAATTTTTCTCTAGCTGACATTTTCCAGATGTGCGGAAGCAGAGTTCCATGATTATGCTGAAATCTGCCTCTGCATTTTCCCTCTAGCTGACATTTTCCAGATGTGAGGAAGCAGAGTTCCAGGGTTATGCTGAAATCAGCCTCTGCATTTTCTCTCTAGCTGACATTTTCCAGATGTGCAGAAGCAGAGTTCAAAGATTATGCTGAAATCTAACACGTCAATTTCTCTCTTGCTGACATTTTCCAGAGTTGCAGAAGAAGAGTTCCAGGGTTATGCTGAAATCTGCCTCTGCGTTTTTCCTCTAGCTGACATTTTCCAGATGTGAAAAAGCAGAGTTCAAAGATTATGCTGAAATCTACAACTTCAATTTCTCTCTAGCTTACATTTTCCAGATGTGCAGAAGCAGAGTTCCAGGATTATGCTGAAATCTGCCTCTGCATTTTCTCTCTAGCTGACATTTTCCACATGTGCAGAAGCAGAGTTCAAAGATTATGCTGAAATCTACCACATCAATTTCTCTCTATCTGACATTTTCCAGATGTGCAGAAGCAGAGTTCCAGGATTGTGCTGAAAACCACAACATCAATTTCTCTCTAGCTGACTTTTCCAGATGTGCAGGAGTGTTCCAGGATTATGCTGAAATCTACATCAATTTCTCTCTAGCTGACATTTTCCAGATGTGCAGATGCAGATTTCCAGGTGTTTGCTGAAACCTGCCTTACAATTTCTCTCTAGCTGACATTTTCCAGATGTGTAGAAGCAGAGTTCCAGCTGTGTGCTGAAATCTGCCTTACAATTTCTCTCTAGCTGACTTTTCCAGATGTGCAGAAGATGAGTTCAAAGATTATGGTGAAATCTGCCACATCAATTTCTGTCTAGCTGACATTTGCCAGATGTGCAGAAGTAGAGTTCAAGGATTATGCTGAAATCTGCCTTGCAAGTTTTCTCAAGCTGACATTTTCCATATGTACAGAATCAGAGTTCCTGGTGTATGCTGAAATCTGCCTTGCAATTTCTCTCTTGCTGACTTTTCCAGATGTGCAGAAGCAGAGTTCCAGGATTATGCTGAAATCTGCCTCTGCATTTTCCCTCTAGCTTACATTTTCCAGATGTGCAGAAGCTGAGTTCAAAGATTATGGTGAAATCTACCACATCAATTTCTCTCTAGCTGACATTTTCCAGATGTGCAGAAGCTGATTTCAAAGATTATGGTGAAATCTACACATCAATTTCTCTCTAGCTGACATTTTCCAGATGTGCGGAAGCAGAGTTCTAAGATTATGCTGAAATCTACAACATCAATTTTTCTCTAGCTGACATTTTCCAGATGTGCGGAAGCAGAGTTCCATGATTATGCTGAAATCTGCCTCTGCATTTTCCCTCTAGCTGACATTTTCCAGATGTGAGGAAGCAGAGTTCCAGGATTATCCTGAAATCAGCCTCTGCATTTTCTCTCCAGGTGACATTTTCCAGATGTGTAGAAGCAGAGTTCAAACATTATGCTGAAATCTAACACATCAATTTCTCTCTTGCTGACATTTTCCAGAGTTGCAGAAGCAGAGTTCCAGGGTTATGCTGAAATCAGCCTCTGCATTTTCTCTCTAGCTGACGTTTTCCAGATGTGCAGAAGCAGAGTTCAAAGATTATGCTGAAATCTACCACATCAATTTCTCTCTATCTGACATTTTCCAGATGTGCAGAAGCAGAGTTCCAGGATTGTGCTGAAAACCACAACATCAATTTCTCTCTAGCTGACTTTCCCAGATGTGCAGAAGCAGAGGTCCAGTATTATGCTGAAATCTGCCTCTGCAGTTTCCCTCTAGCTGCCATTTTCCAGATGTGCAGAAGCAGAGTTCCAGTATTATGCTGAAATATACGTCAATTTCTCTCTAACTGACATTTTCCAGTTGTGTAGAACCAGAGATCCAGGATTATGCTGAAATCTGCCTTGCAATTTGTCTCCAAGTGAAATTTTCCAGATGTGGAGAAGCAGAGTTCCAGGATTATGCTGAAATCTGCCTCTGCATTTTCCCTCTAGCTGACATTTTCCAGATGTGCAGAAGCAGAGTTCCAGGATTATGCTGAAATCTGCCTCTGCATTTTCCCTCTAGCTGACATTTTCCAGATGTGCAGAAGCTGAGTTCAAAGATTATGGTGAAATCTACCACATCAATTTCTCTCTAGCTGACATTTTCCAGATGTGCAGAAGCTGAGTTCAAAGATTATGGTGAAATCTACCACATCAATTTCACTCTAGCTGACATTTTCCAGATGTGCAGAAGCAGAGTTCCAGGATTATGCTGAAATATGCAACATCAATTTCTCTCTAACTGACATTTTCCAGATGTGTAGAACCAGAGATCCAGGATTATGCTGAAATCTGCCTTGCAATTTGTCTCCAAGTGAAATTTTCCAGATGTGGAGAAGCAGAGTTCAAAGATTATGCTGAAATCTACCACATCAATTTCTCTCTAGCTGACATTTTCCAGATGTGCAGAAGCAGACTTCCAGGATTGTGCTGAAATCTGCCTCTGCATTTTCTCTCTAGCTGACATTTTCCACATGTGCAGAAGCAGAGTTCCAAGATTATGCTGAAATCTGCCTTGCAATTTCTCTCTAGCTGACATTTGCCAGATGTGCAGAAGCAGAGTTCCAGGATTATTCTGAAATCTGCCTTGCAATTTTTCTCCAGGTGACATTTTCCAGATGTGCAGAAGCAGAGTTCAAACATGCTGAAATCTAACACATCAATTTCTCTCTTGCTGACATTTTCCAGAGTTGCAGAAGCAGAGTTCCAGGATTATGCTGAAATCAGCTTCTGCATTTTCTCTCTAGCTGACATTTTCCAGATGTGCAGAAGCAGAGTTCTAAGATTATACTGAAATCTACAACTTCAATTTCTCTCTAGCTGACATTTTCCAGATGTGCAGAAGCAGAGTTCTAAGATTATGCTGAAATCTACAACATCAATTTCTCTCTAGCTTACATTTTCCACATGTGCAGAAGCAGAGTTCCATGATTATGCTGAAATCTGCCTCTGCATTTTCCCTCTAGCTGAGATTTTCCAGATGTGCAGAAGCAGAGTTCTAAGATTATGCTGAAATCTACAACATCAATTTCTCTCTAGCTGACATTTTCCAGATGTGAGGAAGCAGAGTTCCAGGATTATGCTGAAATCAGCCTCTGCATTTTCTCTCTAGCTGATATTTTCCAGATGTGCAGAAGCAGAGTTCTAAGATTATGCTGAAATCTACAACATCAATTTCTCTCTAGCTGCCATTTTCCAGATGTGCAGAAGCAGAGTTCAAACATTATACTGAAATCTACCACTTCAATTTCTCTCTAGCTCACATTTGCCAGATGTGCAGAAGCAGAGTTCTAGGATTATTCTGAAATCTGCCTTGCAATTTTTCTCCAGGTGACATTTTCCAGATGTGCAGAAGCAGAGTTCAAACATTATGCTGAAATCTAACACGTCAATTTCTCTCTTGCTGACATTTTCCAGAGTTGCAGAAGAAGAGTTCCAGGGTTATGCTGAAATCTGCCTCTGCGTTTTTCCTCTAGCTGACATTTTCCAGATGTGAAAAAGCAGAGTTCAAAGATTATGCTGAAATCTACAACTTCAATTTCTCTCTAGCTTACATTTTCCAGATGTGCAGAAGCAGAGTTCCAGGATTATGCTGAAATCTGCCTCTGCATTTTCTCTCTAGCTGACATTTTCCACATGTGCAGAAGCAGAGTTCAAAGATTATGCTGAAATCTACCACATCAATTTCTCTCTATCTGACATTTTCCAGATGTGCAGAAGCAGAGGTCCAGGATTGTGCTGAAAACCACAACATCAATTTCTCTCTAGCTGACTTTCCCAGATGTGCAGAAGCAGAGGTACAGTATTATGCTGAAATCTGCCTTGCAATTTCTCTCTAGCTGACTTTTCCAGATGTGCAGGAGTGTTCCAGGATTATGCTGAAATCTACATCAATTTCTCTCTAGCTGACATTTTCCAGATGTGCAGATGCAGATTTCCAGGTGTATGCTGAAACCTGCCTTACAATTTCTCTCTAGCTGACATTTTCCAGATGTGTAGAAGCAGAGTTCCAGCTGTGTGCTGAAACCTGCCTTACAATTTCTCTCTAGCTGACTTTTCCAGATGTGCAGAAGATGAGTTCAAAGATTATGGTGAAATCTGCCACATCAATTTCTGTCTAGCTGACATTTGCCAGATGTGCAGAAGTAGAGTTCAAGGATTATGCTGAAATCTGCCTTGCAAGTTTTCTCAAGCTGACATTTTCCATATGTACAGAATCAGAGTTCCTGGTGTATGCTGAAATCTGCCTTGCAATTTCTCTCTAGCTGACTTTTCCAGATGTGCAGAAGCAGAGTTCAAAGATTATGCTGAAATCTAACACATCAATTTCTCTCTTGCTGACATTTTCCAGATGTGCAGAAGCAGAGTTCCAGGATTATGCTGAAATCTGCCTCTGCATTTTCCCTCTAGCTTACATTTTCCAGATGTGCAGAAGCTGAGTTCAAAGATTATGGTGAAATCTACCACATCAATTTCTCTCTAGCTGACATTTTCCAGATGTGCAGAAGCTGAGTTCAAAGATTATGGTGAAATCTACACATCAATTTCTCTCTAGCTGACATTTGCCAGATGTGCAGAAGCAGAGTTCCAGGATTATGCTGAAATCAGCCTCTGCATTTTCTCTCTAGCTGACATTTTCCAGATGTGCAGAAGCAGAGTTCCAGTATTATGCTGAAATATACAACTTCAATTTCTCTCTAGCTGACATTTTCCAGATGTGCAGAAGCAGAGTTCTAAGATTATGCTGAAATCTACAACATCAATTTTTCTCTAGCTGACATTTTCCAGATGTGCGGAAGCAGAGTTCCATGATTATGCTGAAATCTGCCTCTGCATTTTCCCTCTAGCTGACATTTTCCAGATGTGAGGAAGCAGAGTTCCAGGGTTATGCTGAAATCAGCCTCTGCATTTTCTCTCTAGCTGACATTTTCCAGATGTGCAGAAGCAGAGTTCAAAGATTATGCTGAAATCTAACACATCAATTTCTCTCTTGCTGACATTTTCCAGATGTGCAGAAGCAGAGTTCCAAGATTGTACTGAAAACCACAACATCAATTTCTCTCTAGTTGACTTTCACAGATGTGCAGAAGCAGAGGTACAGTATTATGCTGAAATCTGCCTTGCAATTTCTCTCTAGCTGACTTTTCCAGATGTGCAGGAGTGTTCCAGGATTATGCTGAAATCTACATCAATTTCTCTCTAGCTGACATTTTCCAGATGTGCAGATGCAGATTTCCAGGTGTATGCTGAAACCTGCCTTACAATTTCTCTCTAGCTGACATTTTCCAGATGTGTAGAAGCAGAGTTCCAGCTGTGTGCTGAAACCTGCCTTACAATTTCTCTCTAGCTGACTTTTCCAGATGTGCAGAAGATGAGTTCAAAGATTATGGTGAAATCTGCCACATCAATTTCTGTCTAGCTGACATTTGCCAGATGTGCAGAAGTAGAGTTCAAGGATTATGCTGAAATCTGCCTTGCAAGTTTTCTCAAGCTGACATTTTCCATATGTACAGAATCAGAGTTCCTGGTGTATGCTGAAATCTGCCTTGCAATTTCTCTCTTGCTGACTTTTCCAGATGTGCAGAAGCAGAGTTCCAGGATTATGCTGAAATCTGCCTTTATATTTTCTCTCTAGCTTACATTTTCCAGATCTGCAGAAGCAGAATTCAAACATTATGCAGAAATCTACCACATCAATTTCTCTCTAGCTGACATTTGCCAGATGTGCAAGAAGCAGAGTTCCAGGATTATGCTGAAATCTGCCTTGCAATTTTTCTCTCTAGCTGAGATTTTCCAAATGTGCAGAAGCAGAGTTCAAACATTATGCAGAAATCTACCACATCAATTTCTCTCTAGCTGACATTTTCCACATGTGCAGAAGCAGAGTTCCAGGATTATGCTGAAATTTGCCTTGCAATTTTTCTCCAGCTGACATTCTCCAGATATGCAGAAGCAGAGTTCAAACATTATGCTGAAATCTGCCTTGCAATTTTTCTCCAGCTGACATTTTCCAGGTTTGCAGAAGCAGAGTTCTAAGATTATACTGAAATCTACAACTTCAATTTCTCTCTAGCTTACATTTTCCAGATGTGCAGAAGCAGAGTTCCATGATTATGCTGAAATCTGCCTCTGCATTTTCCCTCTAGCTGACATTTTCCAGATGTGCAGAAGCAGAGTTCTAAGATTATGCTGAAATCTACAACATCAATTTCTCTCTAGCTGACAATTTCTAGATGTGAGGAAGCAGAGTTCCAGGATTATGCTGAAATCAGCCTCTGCATTTTCTCTCTAGCTGACATTTTCCAGATGTGCAGAAGCAGAGTTCTAAGATTATGCTAAAAGCTACAACATCAATTTCTCTCTAGCTGCCATTTTCCAGATGTGCAGAAGCAGAGTTCAAACATTATGCTGAAATCTAACACGTCAATTTCTCTCTTGCTGACATTTTCCAGAGTTGCAGAAGAAGAGTTCCAGGGTTATGCTGAAATCTGCCTCTGCGTTTTTCCTCTAGCTGACATTTTCCAGATGTGAAAAAGCAGAGTTCAAAGATTATGCTGAAATCTACAACTTCAATTTCTCTCTAGCTTACATTTTCCAGATGTGCAGAAGCAGAGTTCCAGGATTATGCTGAAATCTGACTCTGCATTTTCTCTCTAGCTGACATTTTCCACATGTGCAGAAGCACAGTTCAAAGATTATGCTGAAATCTACCACATCAATTTCTCTCTATCTGACATTTTCCAGATGTGCAGAAGCAGAGTTCCAGGATTGTGCTGAAAACCACAACATCAATTTCTCTCTAGCTGACTTTTCCAGATGTGCAGGAGTGTTCCAGGATTATGCTGAAATCTACATCAATTTCTCTCTAGCTGACATTTTCCAGATGTGCAGATGCAGATTTCCAGGTGTTTGCTGAAACCTGCCTTACAATTTCTCTCTAGCTGACATTTTCCAGATGTGTAGAAGCAGAGTTCCAGCTGTGTGCTGAAATCTGCCTTACAATTTCTCTCTAGCTGACTTTTCCAGATGTGCAGAAGATGAGTTCAAAGATTATGGTGAAATCTGCCACATCAATTTCTGTCTAGCTGACATTTGCCAGATGTGCAGAAGTAGAGTTCAAGGATTATGCTGAAATCTGCCTTGCAAGTTTTCTCAAGCTGACATTTTCCATATGTACAGAATCAGAGTTCCTGGTGTATGCTGAAATCTGCCTTGCAATTTCTCTCTTGCTGACTTTTCCAGATGTGCAGAAGCAGAGTTCCAGGATTATGCTGAAATCTGCCTCTGCATTTTCCCTCTAGCTTACATTTTCCAGATGTGCAGAAGCTGAGTTCAAAGATTATGGTGAAATCTACCACATCAATTTCTCTCTAGCTGACATTTTCCAGATGTGCAGAAGCTGATTTCAAAGATTATGGTGAAATCTACACATCAATTTCTCTCTAGCTGACATTTTCCAGATGTGCGGAAGCAGAGTTCTAAGATTATGCTGAAATCTACAACATCAATTTTTCTCTAGCTGACATTTTCCAGATGTGCGGAAGCAGAGTTCCATGATTATGCTGAAATCTGCCTCTGCATTTTCCCTCTAGCTGACATTTTCCAGATGTGAGGAAGCAGAGTTCCAGGATTATGCTGAAATCAGCCTCTGCATTTTCTCTCCAGGTGACATTTTCCAGATGTGTAGAAGCAGAGTTCAAACATTATGCTGAAATCTAACACATCAATTTCTCTCTTGCTGACATTTTCCAGAGTTGCAGAAGCAGAGTTCCAGGGTTATGCTGAAATCAGCCTCTGCATTTTCTCTCTAGCTGACATTTTCCAGATGTGCAGAAGCAGAGTTCAAAGATTATGCTGAAATCTACCACATCAATTTCTCTCTATCTGACATTTTCCAGATGTGCAGAAGCAGAGTTCCAGGATTGTGCTGAAAACCACAACATCAATTTCTCTCTAGCTGACTTTCCCAGATGTGCAGAAGCAGAGGTCCAGTATTATGCTGAAATCTGCCTCTGCAGTTTCCCTCTAGCTGCCATTTTCCAGATGTGCAGAAGCAGAGTTCCAGTATTATGCTGAAATATACGTCAATTTCTCTCTAACTGACATTTTCCAGTTGTGTAGAACCAGAGATCCAGGATTATGCTGAAATCTGCCTTGCAATTTGTCTCCAAGTGAAATTTTCCAGATGTGGAGAAGCAGAGTTCCAGGATTATGCTGAAATCTGCCTCTGCATTTTCCCTCTAGCTGACATTTTCCAGATGTGCAGAAGCAGAGTTCCAGGATTATGCTGAAATCTGCCTCTGCATTTTCCCTCTAGCTGACATTTTCCAGATGTGCAGAAGCTGAGTTCAAAGATTATGGTGAAATCTACCACATCAATTTCTCTCTAGCTGACATTTTCCAGATGTGCAGAAGCTGAGTTCAAAGATTATGGTGAAATCTACCACATCAATTTCACTCTAGCTGACATTTTCCAGATGTGCAGAAGCAGAGTTCCAGGATTATGCTGAAATATGCAACATCAATTTCTCTCTAACTGACATTTTCCAGATGTGTAGAACCAGAGATCCAGGATTATGCTGAAATCTGCCTTGCAATTTGTCTCCAAGTGAAATTTTCCAGATGTGGAGAAGCAGAGTTCAAAGATTATGCTGAAATCTACCACATCAATTTCTCTCTAGCTGACATTTTCCAGATGTGCAGAAGCAGACTTCCAGGATTGTGCTGAAATCTGCCTCTGCATTTTCTCTCTAGCTGACATTTTCCACATGTGCAGAAGCAGAGTTCCAAGATTATGCTGAAATCTGCCTTGCAATTTCTCTCTAGCTGACATTTGCCAGATGTGCAGAAGCAGAGTTCCAGGATTATTCTGAAATCTGCCTTGCAATTTTTCTCCAGGTGACATTTTCCAGATGTGCAGAAGCAGAGTTCAAACATGCTGAAATCTAACACATCAATTTATCTCTTGCTGACATTTTCCAGAGTTGCAGAAGCAGAGTTCCAGGATTATGCTGAAATCAGCTTCTGCATTTTCTCTCTAGCTGACATTTTCCAGATGTGCAGAAGCAGAGTTCTAAGATTATACTGAAATCTACAACTTCAATTTCTCTCTAGCTGACATTTTCCAGATGTGCAGAAGCAGAGTTCTAAGATTATGCTGAAATCTACAACATCAATTTCTCTCTAGCTTACATTTTCCACATGTGCAGAAGCAGAGTTCCATGATTATGCTGAAATCTGCCTCTGCATTTTCCCTCTAGCTGAGATTTTCCAGATGTGCAGAAGCAGAGTTCTAAGATTATGCTGAAATCTACAACATCAATTTCTCTCTAGCTGACATTTTCCAGATGTGAGGAAGCAGAGTTCCAGGATTATGCTGAAATCAGCCTCTGCATTTTCTCTCTAGCTGATATTTTCCAGATGTGCAGAAGCAGAGTTCTAAGATTATGCTGAAATCTACAACATCAATTTCTCTCTAGCTGCCATTTTCCAGATGTGCAGAAGCAGAGTTCAAACATTATACTGAAATCTACCACTTCAATTTCTCTCTAGCTCACATTTGCCAGATGTGCAGAAGCAGAGTTCTAGGATTATTCTGAAATCTGCCTTGCAATTTTTCTCCAGGTGACATTTTCCAGATGTGCAGAAGCAGAGTTCAAACATTATGCTGAAATCTAACACGTCAATTTCTCTCTTGCTGACATTTTCCAGAGTTGCAGAAGAAGAGTTCCAGGGTTATGCTGAAATCTGCCTCTGCGTTTTTCCTCTAGCTGACATTTTCCAGATGTGAAAAAGCAGAGTTCAAAGATTATGCTGAAATCTACAACTTCAATTTCTCTCTAGCTTACATTTTGCAGATGTGCAGAAGCAGAGTTCCAGGATTATGCTGAAATCTGCCTCTGCATTTTCTCTCTAGCTGACATTTTCCACATGTGCAGAAGCAGAGTTCAAAGATTATGCTGAAATCTACCACATCAATTTCTCTCTATCTGACATTTTCCAGATGTGCAGAAGCAGAGGTCCAGGATTGTGCTGAAAACCACAACATCAATTTCTCTCTAGCTGACTTTCCCAGATGTGCAGAAGCAGAGGTCCAGTATTATGCTGAAATCTGCCTTGCAATTTCTCTCTAGCTGACTTTTCCAGATGTGCAGGAGTGTTCCAGGATTATGCTGAAATCTACATCAATTTCTCTCTAGCTGACATTTTCCAGATGTGCAGATGCAGATTTCCAGGTGTATGCTGAAACCTGCCTTACAATTTCTCTCTAGCTGACATTTTCCAGATGTGTAGAAGCAGAGTTCCAGCTGTGTGCTGAAACCTGCCTTACAATTTCTCTCTAGCTGACTTTTCCAGATGTGCAGAAGATGAGTTCAAAGATTATGGTGAAATCTGCCACATCAATTTCTGTCTAGCTGACATTTGCCAGATGTGCAGAAGTAGAGTTCAAGGATTATGCTGAAATCTGCCTTGCAAGTTTTCTCAAGCTGACATTTTCCATATGTACAGAATCAGAGTTCCTGGTGTATGCTGAAATCTGCCTTGCAATTTCTCTCTAGCTGACTTTTCCAGATGTGCAGAAGCAGAGTTCAAAGATTATGCTGAAATCTAACACATCAATTTCTCTCTTGCTGACATTTTCCAGATGTGCAGAAGCAGAGTTCCAGGATTATGCTGAAATCTGCCTCTGCATTTTCCCTCTAGCTTACATTTTCCAGATGTGCAGAAGCTGAGTTCAAAGATTATGGTGAAATCTACCACATCAATTTCTCTCTAGCTGACATTTTCCAGATGTGCAGAAGCTGAGTTCAAAGATTATGGTGAAATCTACACATCAATTTCTCTCTAGCTGACATTTGCCAGATGTGCAGAAGCAGAGTTCCAGGATTATGCTGAAATCAGCCTCTGCATTTTCTCTCTAGCTGACATTTTCCAGATGTGCAGAAGCAGAGTTCCAGTATTATGCTGAAATATACAACTTCAATTTCTCTCTAGCTGACATTTTCCAGATGTGCAGAAGCAGAGTTCTAAGATTATGCTGAAATCTACAACATCAATTTTTCTCTAGCTGACATTTTCCAGATGTGCGGAAGCAGAGTTCCATGATTATGCTGAAATCTGCCTCTGCATTTTCCCTCTAGCTGACATTTTCCAGATGTGAGGAAGCAGAGTTCCAGGGTTATGCTGAAATCAGCCTCTGCATTTTCTCTCTAGTTGACATTTTCCAGATGTGCAGAAGCAGAGTTCAAAGATTATGCTGAAATCTACCACATCAATTTCTCTCTATCTGACATTTTCCAGATGTGCAGAAGCAGAGTTCCAAGATTGTACTGAAAACCACAACATCAATTTCTCTCTAGTTGACTTTCACAGAGGTGCAGAAGCAGAGGTACAGTATTATGCTGAAATCTGCCTTGCAATTTCTCTCTAGCTGACTTTTCCAGATGTGCAGGAGTGTTCCAGGATTATGCTGAAATCTACATCAATTTCTCTCTAGCTGACATTTTCCAGATGTGCAGATGCAGATTTTCAGGTGTATGCTGAAACCTGCCTTACAATTTCTCTCTAGCTGACATTTTCCAGATGTGTAGAAGCAGAGTTCCAGCTGTGTGCTGAAACCTGCCTTACAATTTCTCTCTAGCTGACTTTTCCAGATGTGCAGAAGATGAGTTCAAAGATTATGGTGAAATCTGCCACATCAATTTCTGTCTAGCTGACATTTGCCAGATGTGCAGAAGTAGAGTTCAAGGATTATGCTGAAATCTGCCTTGCAAGTTTTCTCAAGCTGACATTTTCCATATGTACAGAATCAGAGTTCCTGGTGTATGCTGAAATCTGCCTTGCAATTTCTCTCTTGCTGACTTTTCCAGATGTGCAGAAGCAGAGTTCCAGGATTATGCTGAAATCTGCCTCTGCATTTTCCCTCTAGCTTACATTTTCCAGATGTGCAGAAGCTGAGTTCAAAGATTATGGTGAAATCTACCACATCAATTTCTCTCTAGCTGACATTTTCCAGATGTGCAGAAGCTGAGTTCAAAGATTATGGTGAAATCTACACATCAATTTCTCTCTAGCTGACATTTTCCAGATGTGCGGAAGCAGAGTTCTAAGATTATGCTGAAATCTACAACATCAATTTTTCTCTAGCTGACATTTTCCAGATGTGCGGAAGCAGAGTTCCATGATTATGCTGAAATCTGCCTCTGCATTTTCCCTCTAGCTGACATTTTCCAGATGTGAGGAAGCAGAGTTCCAGGATTATGCTGAAATCAGCCTCTGCATTTTCTCTCCAGGTGACATTTTCCAGATGTGTAGAAGCAGAGTTCAAACATTATGCTGAAATCTAACACATCAATTTCTCTCTTGCTGACATTTTCCAGATGTGCAGAAGCAGATTTCCAGGATTGTGCTGAAAACCACAACATCAATTTCTCTCTAGCTGACTTTCCCAGATGTGCAGAAGCAGAGGTCCAGTATTATGCTGAAATCTGCCTCTGCAGTTTCCCTCTAGCTGCCATTTTCCAGATGTGCAGAAGCAGAGTTCCAGGATTATGCTGAAATCTGCCTCTGCATTTTCCCTCTAGCTGACATTTTCCAGATGTGCAGAAGCTGAGTTCAAAGATTATGGTGAAATCTACCACATCAATTTCTCTCTAGCTGACATTTTCCAGATGTGCAGAAGCTGAGTTCAAAGATTATGGTGAAATCTACCACATCAATTTCACTCTAGCTGACATTTTCCAGATGTGCAGAAGCAGAGTTCCAGGATTATGCTGAAATATGCAACATCAATTTCTCTCTAACTGACATTTTCCAGATGTGTAGAACCAGAGATCCAGGATTATGCTGAAATCTGCCTTGCAATTTGTCTCCAAGTGAAATTTTCCAGATGTGGAGAAGCAGAGTTCAAAGATTATGCTGAAATCTACCACATCAATTTCTCTCTAGCTGACATTTTCCAGATGTGCAGAAGCAGACTTCCAGGATTATGCTGAAATCTGCCTCTGCATTTTCTCTCTAGCTGACATTTTCCACATGTGCAGAAGCAGAGTTCCAAGATTATGCTGAAATCTGCCTTGCAATTTCTCTCTAGCTGACATTTGCCAGATGTGCAGAAGCAGAGTTCCAGGATTATTTTGAAATCTGCCTTGCAATTTTTCTCCAGGTGACATTTTCCAGATGTGCAGAAGCAGAGTTCAAACATGCTGAAATCTATCACATCAATTTCTCTCTTGCTGACATTTTCCAGAGTTGCAGAAGCAGAGTTCCGGGATTATGCTGAAATCAGCTTCTGCATTTTCTCTCTAGCTGACATTTTCCAGATGTGCAGAAGCAGAGTTCTAAGATTATACTGAAATCTACAACTTCAATTTCTCTCTAGCTGACATTTTCCAGATGTGCAGAAGCAGAGTTCTAAGATTATGCTGAAATCTACAACATCAATTTCTCTCTAGCTTACATTTTCCAGATGTGCAGAAGCAGAGTTCCATGATTATGCTGAAATCTGCCTCTGCATTTTCCCTCTAGCTGAGATTTTCCAGATGTGCAGAAGCAGAGTTCTAAGATTATGCTGAAATCTACAACATCAATTTCTCTCTAGCTGCCATTTTCCAGATGTGCAGAAGCAGAGTTCAAACATTATACTGAAATCTACCACTTCAATTTCTCTCTAGCTCACATTTGCCAGATGTGCAGAAGCAGAGTTCTAGGATTATTCTGAAATCTGCCTTGCAATTTTTCTCCAGGTGACATTTTCCAGA
Organism: Diadophis punctatus similis; assembly: GCA_023053685.1. Taxonomy (NCBI): domain Eukaryota; kingdom Metazoa; phylum Chordata; class Lepidosauria; order Squamata; family Dipsadidae; genus Diadophis; species Diadophis punctatus. The sequence continues at coordinate 15,813,140 of JALIGW010000019.1, read as the reverse complement.
TGTGCAGAAGCAGAGTTCAAACATTATGCTGAAATCTAACACGTCAATTTCTCTCTTGCTGACATTTTCCAGAGTTGCAGAAGAAGAGTTCCAGGGTTATGCTGAAATCTGCCTCTGCGTTTTTCCTCTAGCTGACATTTTCCAGATGTGAAAAAGCAGAGTTCAAAGATTATGCTGAAATCTACAACTTCAATTTCTCTCTAGCTTACATTTTCCAGATGTGCAGAAGCAGAGTTCCAGGATTATGCTGAAATCTGCCTCTGCATTTTCTCTCTAGCTGACATTTTCCACATGTGCAGAAGCAGAGTTCAAAGATTATGCTGAAATCTACCACATCAATTTCTCTCTATCTGACATTTTCCAGATGTGCAGAAGCAGAGGTCCAGGATTGTGCTGAAAACCACAACATCAATTTCTCTCTAGCTGACTTTCCCAGATGTGCAGAAGCAGAGGTCCAGTATTATGCTGAAATCTGCCTTGCAATTTCTCTCTAGCTGACTTTTCCAGATGTGCAGGAGTGTTCCAGGATTATGCTGAAATCTACATCAATTTCTCTCTAGCTGACATTTTCCAGATGTGCAGATACAGATTTCCAGGTGTATGCTGAAACCTGCCTTAGAATTTCTCTCTAGCTGACATTTTCCAGATGTGTAGAAGCAGAGTTCCAGCTGTGTGCTGAAACCTGCCTTACAATTTCTCTCTAGCTGACTTTTCCAGATGTGCAGAAGATGAGTTCAAAGATTATGGTGAAATCTGCCACATCAATTTCTGTCTAGCTGACATTTGCCAGATGTGCAGAAGTAGAGTTCAAGGATTATGCTGAAATCTGCCTTGCAAGTTTTCTCAAGCTGACATTTTCCATATGTACAGAATCAGAGTTCCTGGTGTATGCTGAAATCTGCCTTGCAATTTCTCTCTAGCTGACTTTTCCAGATGTGCAGAAGCAGAGTTCAAAGATTATGCTGAAATCTAACACATCAATTTCTCTCTTGCTGACATTTTCCAGATGTGCAGAAGCAGAGTTCCAGGATTATGCTGAAATCTGCCTCTGCATTTTCCCTCTAGCTTACATTTTCCAGATGTGCAGAAGCTGAGTTCAAAGATTATGGTGAAATCTACCACATCAATTTCTCTCTAGCTGACATTTTCCAGATGTGCAGAAGCTGAGTTCAAAGATTATGGTGAAATCTACACATCAATTTCTCTCTAGCTGACATTTGCCAGATGTGCAGAAGCAGAGTTCCAGGATTATGCTGAAATATACAACTTCAATTTCTCTCTAGCTGACATTTTCCAGATGTGCAGAAGCAGAGTTCTAATATTATGCTGAAATCTACAACATCAATTTTTCTCTAGCTGACATTTTCCAGATGTGCAGAAGCAGAGTTCCAGGATTATGCTGAAATCTGCCTCTGCATTTTCCCTCTAGCTTACATTTTCCAGATGTGCAGAAGCTGAGTTCAAAGATTATGGTGAAATCTACCACATCAATTTCTCTCTAGCTGACATTTTCCAGATGTGCAGAAGCTGAGTTCAAAGATTATGGTGAAATCTACACATCAATTTCTCTCTAGCTGACATTTTCCAGATGTGCGGAAGCAGAGTTCTAAGATTATGCTGAAATCTACAACATCAATTTTTCTCTAGCTGACATTTTCCAGATGTGCGGAAGCAGAGTTCCATGATTATGCTGAAATCTGCCTCTGCATTTTCCCTCTAGCTGACATTTTCCAGATGTGAGGAAGCAGAGTTCCAGGATTATGCTGAAATCAGCCTCTGCATTTTCTCTCCAGGTGACATTTTCCAGATGTGTAGAAGCAGAGTTCAAACATTATGCTGAAATCTAACACATCAATTTCTCTCTTGCTGACATTTTCCAGATGTGCAGAAGCAGATTTCCAGGATTGTGCTGAAAACCACAACATCAATTTCTCTCTAGCTGACTTTCCCAGATGTGCAGAAGCAGAGGTCCAGTATTATGCTGAAATCTGCCTCTGCAGTTTCCCTCTAGCTGCCATTTTCCAGATGTGCAGAAGCAGAGTTCCAGGATTATGCTGAAATCTGCCTCTGCATTTTCCCTCTAGCTGACATTTTCCAGATGTGCAGAAGCTGAGTTCAAAGATTATGGTGAAATCTACCACATCAATTTCTCTCTAGCTGACATTTTCCAGATGTGCAGAAGCTGAGTTCAAAGATTATGGTGAAATCTACCACATCAATTTCACTCTAGCTGACATTTTCCAGATGTGCAGAAGCAGAGTTCCAGGATTATGCTGAAATATGCAACATCAATTTCTCTCTAACTGACATTTTCCAGATGTGTAGAACCAGAGATCCAGGATTATGCTGAAATCTGCCTTGCAATTTGTCTCCAAGTGAAATTTTCCAGATGTGGAGAAGCAGAGTTCAAAGATTATGCTGAAATCTACCACATCAATTTCTCTCTAGCTGACATTTTCCAGATGTGCAGAAGCAGACTTCCAGGATTATGCTGAAATCTGCCTCTGCATTTTCTCTCTAGCTGACATTTTCCACATGTGCAGAAGCAGAGTTCCAAGATTATGCTGAAATCTGCCTTGCAATTTCTCTCTAGCTGACATTTGCCAGATGTGCAGAAGCAGAGTTCCAGGATTATTTTGAAATCTGCCTTGCAATTTTTCTCCAGGTGACATTTTCCAGATGTGCAGAAGCAGAGTTCAAACATGCTGAAATCTATCACATCAATTTCTCTCTTGCTGACATTTTCCAGAGTTGCAGAAGCAGAGTTCCGGGATTATGCTGAAATCAGCTTCTGCATTTTCTCTCTAGCTGACATTTTCCAGATGTGCAGAAGCAGAGTTCTAAGATTATACTGAAATCTACAACTTCAATTTCTCTCTAGCTGACATTTTCCAGATGTGCAGAAGCAGAGTTCTAAGATTATGCTGAAATCTACAACATCAATTTCTCTCTAGCTTACATTTTCCAGATGTGCAGAAGCAGAGTTCCATGATTATGCTGAAATCTGCCTCTGCATTTTCCCTCTAGCTGAGATTTTCCAGATGTGCAGAAGCAGAGTTCTAAGATTATGCTGAAATCTACAACATCAATTTCTCTCTAGCTGACATTTTCCAGATGTGAGGAAGCAGAGTTCCAGGATTATGCTGAAATCAGCCTCTGCATTTTCTCTCTAGCTGATATTTTCCAGATGTGCAGAAGCAGAGTTCTAAGATTATGCTGAAATCTACAACATCAATTTCTCTCTAGCTGCCATTTTCCAGATGTGCAGAAGCAGAGTTCAAACATTATACTGAAATCTACCACTTCAATTTCTCTCTAGCTCACATTTGCCAGATGTGCAGAAGCAGAGTTCTAGGATTATTCTGAAATCTGCCTTGCAATTTTTCTCCAGGTGACATTTTCCAGATGTGCAGAAGCAGAGTTCAAACATTATGCTGAAATCTAACACGTCAATTTCTCTCTTGCTGACATTTTCCAGAGTTGCAGAAGAAGAGTTCCAGGGTTATGCTGAAATCTGCCTCTGCGTTTTTCCTCTAGCTGACATTTTCCAGATGTGAAAAAGCAGAGTTCAAAGATTATGCTGAAATCTACAACTTCAATTTCTCTCTAGCTTACATTTTCCAGATGTGCAGAAGCAGAGTTCCAGGATTATGCTGAAATCTGCCTCTGCATTTTCTCTCTAGCTGACATTTTCCACATGTGCAGAAGCAGAGTTCAAAGATTATGCTGAAATCTACCACATCAATTTCTCTCTATCTGACATTTTCCAGATGTGCAGAAGCAGAGGTCCAGGATTGTGCTGAAAACCACAACATCAATTTCTCTCTAGCTGACTTTCCCAGATGTGCAGAAGCAGAGGTCCAGTATTATGCTGAAATCTGCCTTGCAATTTCTCTCTAGCTGACTTTTCCAGATGTGCAGGAGTGTTCCAGGATTATGCTGAAATCTACATCAATTTCTCTCTAGCTGACATTTTCCAGATGTGCAGATACAGATTTCCAGGTGTATGCTGAAACCTGCCTTAGAATTTCTCTCTAGCTGACATTTTCCAGATGTGTAGAAGCAGAGTTCCAGCTGTGTGCTGAAACCTGCCTTACAATTTCTCTCTAGCTGACTTTTCCAGATGTGCAGAAGATGAGTTCAAAGATTATGGTGAAATCTGCCACATCAATTTCTGTCTAGCTGACATTTGCCAGATGTGCAGAAGTAGAGTTCAAGGATTATGCTGAAATCTGCCTTGCAAGTTTTCTCAAGCTGACATTTTCCATATGTACAGAATCAGAGTTCCTGGTGTATGCTGAAATCTGCCTTGCAATTTCTCTCTAGCTGACTTTTCCAGATGTGCAGAAGCAGAGTTCAAAGATTATGCTGAAATCTAACACATCAATTTCTCTCTTGCTGACATTTTCCAGATGTGCAGAAGCAGAGTTCCAGGATTATGCTGAAATCTGCCTCTGCATTTTCCCTCTAGCTTACATTTTCCAGATGTGCAGAAGCTGAGTTCAAAGATTATGGTGAAATCTACCACATCAATTTCTCTCTAGCTGACATTTTCCAGATGTGCAGAAGCTGAGTTCAAAGATTATGGTGAAATCTACACATCAATTTCTCTCTAGCTGACATTTGCCAGATGTGCAGAAGCAGAGTTCCAGGATTATGCTGAAATATACAACTTCAATTTCTCTCTAGCTGACATTTTCCAGATGTGCAGAAGCAGAGTTCTAATATTATGCTGAAATCTACAACATCAATTTTTCTCTAGCTGACATTTTCCAGATGTGCGGAAGCAGAGTTCCATGATTATGCTGAAATCTGCCTCTGCATTTTCCCTCTAGCTGACATTTTCCAGATGTGAGGAAGCAGAGTTCCAGGGTTATGCTGAAATCAGCCTCTGCATTTTCTCTCTAGCTGACATTTTCCAGATGTGCAGAAGCAGAGTTCAAAGATTATGCTGAAATCTACCACATCAATTTCTCTCTATCTGACATTTTCCAGATGTGCAGAAGCAGAGTTCCAAGATTGTACTGAAAACCACAACATCAATTTCTCTCTAGTTGACTTTCACAGATGTGCAGAAGCAGAGGTCCAGTATTATGCTGAAATCTGCCTTGCAATTTCTCTCTAGCTGACTTTTCCAGATGTGCAGGAGTGTTCCAGGATTATGCTGAAATCTACATCAATTTCTCTCTAGCTGACATTTTCCAGATGTGCAGATACAGATTTCCAGGTGTATGCTGAAACCTTCCTTAGAATTTCTCTCTAGCTGACATTTTCCAGATGTGTAGAAGCAGAGTTCCAGCTGTGTGCTGAAACCTGCCTTACAATTTCTCTCTAGCTGACTTTTCCAGATGTGCAGAAGATGAGTTCAAAGATTATGGTGAAATCTGCCACATCAATTTCTGTCTAGCTGACATTTGCCAGATGTGCAGAAGTAGAGTTCAAGGATTATGCTGAAATCTGCCTTGCAAGTTTTCTCAAGCTGACATTTTCCATATGTACAGAATCAGAGTTCCTGGTGTATGCTGAAATCTGCCTTGCAATTTCTCTCTAGCTGACTTTTCCAGATGTGCAGAAGCAGAGTTCAAAGATTATGCTGAAATCTAACACATCAATTTCTCTCTTGCTGACATTTTCCAGATGTGCAGAAGCAGAGTTCCAGGATTATGCTGAAATCTGCCTCTGCATTTTCCCTCTAGCTTACATTTTCCAGATGTGCAGAAGCTGAGTTCAAAGATTATGGTGAAATCTACCACATCAATTTCTCTCTAGCTGACATTTTCCAGATGTGCAGAAGCTGAGTTCAAAGATTATGGTGAAATCTACACATCAATTTCTCTCTAGCTGACATTTGCCAGATGTGCAGAAGCAGAGTTCCAGGATTATGCTGAAATATACAACTTCAATTTCTCTCTAGCTGACATTTTCCAGATGTGCAGAAGCAGAGTTCTAATATTATGCTGAAATCTACAACATCAATTTTTCTCTAGCTGACATTTTCCAGATGTGCGGAAGCAGAGTTCCATGATTATGCTGAAATCTGCCTCTGCATTTTCCCTCTAGCTGACATTTTCCAGATGTGAGGAAGCAGAGTTCCAGGGTTATGCTGAAATCAGCCTCTGCATTTTCTCTCTAGCTGACATTTTCCAGATGTGCAGAAGCAGAGTTCAAAGATTATGCTGAAATCTACCACATCAATTTCTCTCTATCTGACATTTTCCAGATGTGCAGAAGCAGAGTTCCAAGATTGTACTGAAAACCACAACATCAATTTCTCTCTAGTTGACTTTCACAGATGTGCAGAAGCAGAGGTCCAGTATTATGCTGAAATCTGCCTTGCAATTTCTCTCTAGCTGACTTTTCCAGATGTGCAGGAGTGTTCCAGGATTATGCTGAAATCTACATCAATTTCTCTCTAGCTGACATTTTCCAGATGTGCAGATGCAGATTTCCAGGTGTATGCTGAAACCTGCCTTACAATTTCTCTCTAGCTGACATTTTCCAGATGTGTAGAAGCAGAGTTCCAGCTGTGTGCTGAAACCTGCCTTACAATTTCTCTCTAGCTGACTTTTCCAGATGTGCAGAAGATGAGTTCAAAGATTATGGTGAAATCTGCCACATCAATTTCTGTCTAGCTGACATTTGCCAGATGTGCAGAAGTAGAGTTCAAGGATTATGCTGAAATCTGCCTTGCAAGTTTTCTCAAGCTGACATTTTCCATATGTACAGAATCAGAGTTCCTGGTGTATGCTGAAATCTGCCTTGCAATTTCTCTCTAGCTGACTTTTCCAGATGTGCAGAAGCAGAGTTCAAAGATTATGCTGAAATCTAACACATCAATTTCTCTCTTGCTGACATTTTCCAGATGTGCAGAAGCAGAGTTCCAGGATTATGCTGAAATCTGCCTCTGCATTTTCCCTCTAGCTTACATTTTCCAGATGTGCAGAAGCTGAGTTCAAAGATTATGGTGAAATCAGCCTCTGCATTTTCTCTCTAGCTGACATTTTCCAGATGTGCAGAAGCAGAGTTCCAGTATTATGCTGAAATATACAACTTCAATTTCTCTCTAGCTGACATTTTCCAGATGTGCAGAAGCAGAGTTCTAAGATTATGCTGAAATCTACAACATCAATTTTTCTCTAGCTGACATTTTCCAGATGTGCGGAAGCAGAGTTCCATGATTATGCTGAAATCTGCCTCTGCATTTTCCCTCTAGCTGACATTTTCCAGATGTGAGGAAGCAGAGTTCCAGGGTTATGCTGAAATCAGCCTCTGCATTTTCTCTCTAGCTGACATTTTCCAGATGTGCAGAAGCAGAGTTCATAGATTATGCTGAAATCTACCACATCAATTTCTCTCTATCTGACATTTTCCAGATGTGCAGAAGCAGAGTTCCAGGATTGTGCTGAAAACCACAACATCAATTTCTCTCTAGCTGACTTTCCCAGATGTGCAGAAGCTGAGTTCAAAGATTATGGTGAAATCAGCCTCTGCATTTTCTCTCTAGCTGACATTTTCCAGATGTGCAGAAGCAGAGTTCCAGTATTATGCTGAAATATACAACTTCAATTTCTCTCTAGCTGACATTTTCCAGATGTGCAGAAGCAGAGTTCTAAGATTATGCTGAAATCTACAACATCAATTTTTCTCTAGCTGACATTTTCCAGATGTGCGGAAGCAGAGTTCCATGATTATGCTGAAATCTGCCTCTGCATTTTCCCTCTAGCTGACATTTTCCAGATGTGAGGAAGCAGAGTTCCAGGGTTATGCTGAAATCAGCCTCTGCATTTTCTCTCTAGCTGACATTTTCCAGATGTGCAGAAGCAGAGTTCATAGATTATGCTGAAATCTACCACATCAATTTCTCTCTATCTGACATTTTCCAGATGTGCAGAAGCAGAGTTCCAGGATTGTGCTGAAAACCACAACATCAATTTCTCTCTAGCTGACTTTCCCAGATGTGCAGAAGCAGAGGTCCAGTATTATGCTGAAATCTGCCTCTGCAGTTTCCCTCTAGCTGTCATTTTCCAGATGTGCAGAAGCAGAGTTCCAGTATTATGCTGAAATATACGTCAATTTCTCTCTAACTGACATTTTCCAGATGTGTAGAACCAGAGATCCAGGATTATGCTGAAATCTGCCTTGCAATTTGTCTCCAAGTGAAATTTTCCAGATGTGGAGAAGCAGAGTTCCAGGATTATGCTGAAATCTGCCTCTGCATTTTCCCTCTAGCTGACATTTTCCAGATGTGCAGAAGCAGAATTCCAGGATTATGCTGAAATCTGCCTCTGCATTTTCCCTCTAGCTGACATTTTCCAGATGTGCAGAAGCTGAGTTCAAAGATTATGGTGAAATCTACCACATCAATTTCTCTCTAGCTGACATTTTCCAGATGTGCAGAAGCTGAGTTCAAAGATTATGGTGAAATCTACCACATCAATTTCTCTCTAGCTGACATTTTCCAGATGTGCAGAAGCAGACTTCCAGGATTATGCTGAAATCTGCCTCTGCATTTTCTCTCTAGCTGACATTTTCCAGATGTGCAGAAGCAGAGTTCCAGTATTATGCTGAAATATACAACATCAATTTCTCTCTAACTGACATTTTCCAGATGTGTAGAACCAGAGATCCAGGATTATGCTGAAATCTGCCTTGCAATTTGTCTCCAAGTGAAATTTTCCAGATGTGGAGAAGCAGAGTTCAAAGATTATGCTGAAATCTACCACATCAATTTCTCTCTAGCTGACATTTTCCAGATGTGCAGAAGCAGACTTCCAGGATTATGCTGAAATCTGCCTCTGCATTTTCTCTCTAGGTGACATTTTCCAGATGTGCAGAAGCAGAGTTCCAAGATTATGCTGAAATCTGCCTTGCAATTTCTCTCTAGCTGACATTTGCCAGATGTGCAGAAGCAGAGTTCCAGGATTATTCTGAAATCTGCCTTGCAATTTTTCTCCAGGTGACATTTTCCAGATGTGCAGAAGCAGAGTTGATGCTGAAATCTAACACATCAATTTCTCTCTTGCTGACATTTTCCAGAGTTGCAGAAGCAGAGTTCCAGGATTATGCTGAAATCAGCCTCTGCATTTTCTCTCTAGCTGACATTTTCCAGATGTGCAGAAGCAGAGTTCTAAGATTATGCTGAAAACCACAACATCAATTTCTCTCTAGCTGACTTTCCCAGATGTGCAGAAGCAGAGGTCCAGTATTATGCTGAAATCTGCCTCTGCAGTTTCCCTCTAGCTGCCATTTTCCAGATGTGCAGAAGCAGAGTTCAAACATTATGCTGAAATCTACAACATCAATTTCTCTCTAGCTAACATTTTCCAGATGTGCAGAAGCAGAGTTCAAGGATTATGCTGAAATCTACCACTTCAATTTCTCTCTAGCTCACAATTGCCAGATGTGCAGAAGCAGAGTTCCAGGATTATGCTGAAATCTGCCTTGCAATTTTTCTCCAGGTGACATTTTCCAGATGTGCAGAAGCAGAGTTCAAACATGCTGAAATCTAACACATCAATTTCTCTCTTGCTGACATTTTCCAGAGTTGCAGAAGCAGAGTTCAAACATGCTGAAATCTACAACATCAATTTCTCTCTAGCTTACATTTTCCAGATGTGCAGAAGCAGAGTTCCATGATTATGCTGAAATCTGCCTCTGCATTTTCCCTCTAGCTGACATTTTCCAGATGTGAGGAAGCAGAGTTCCAGGATTATGCTGAAATCAGCCTCTGCATTTTCTCTCTAGCTGACATTTTCCAGATGTGCAGAAGCAGAGTTCCAGGATTATGCTGAAATCTACAACATCAATTTCTCTCTAGCTACCATTTTCCAGATGTGCAGAAGCAGAGTTCAAACATTATGCTGAAATCTACCACTTCAATTTCTCTCTAGCTGACATTTTCCAGAGTTGCAGAAGAAGAGTTCCAGGGTTATGCTGAAATCTGTCTCTGCGTTTTTCCTCTAGCTGACATTTTCCAGATGTGCAGAAGCAGAGTTCCAAGATTATGCTGAAATCTGCCTCTGCATTTTACCTCTAGCTGACATTTTCCAGATGTGCAGAAGCAGAGGTCCAGTATTATGCTGAAATCTGCCTCTGCAGTTTCCCTCTAGCTGCCATTTTCCAGATGTGCAGAAGCAGAGTTCAAACATTATGCTGAAATCTACAACATCAATTTCTCTCTAGCTAACATTTTCCAGATGTGCAGAAGCAGAGTTCAAGGATTATGCTGAAATCTACCACTTCAATTTCTCTCTAGCTCACATTTGCCAGATGTGCAGAAGCAGAGTTCCAGGATTATGCTGAAATCTGCCTTGCAATTTTTCTCCAGGTGACATTTTCCAGATGTGCAGAAGCAGAGTTCAATCATGCTGAAATCTAACACATCAATTTCTCTCTTGCTGACATTTTCCAGATGTGAGGAAGCAGAGTTCCAGGATTATGCTGAAATCAGCCTCTGCATTTTCTCTCTAGCTGACATTTTCCAGATGTGCAGAAGCAGAGTTCTAAGATTATGCTGAAATCTACAACATCAATTTCTCTCTAGCTGCCATTTTCCAGATGTGCAGAAGCAGAGTTCAAACATTATGCTGAAATCTACCACTTCAATTTCTCTCTAGCTGACATTTTCCAGAGTTGCAGAAGAAGAGTTCCAGGGTTATGCTGAAATCTGCATCTGCGTTTTTCCTCTAGCTGACATTTTCCAGATGTGAAAAAGCAGAGTTCAAAGATTATGCTGAAATCTACAACTTCAATTTCTCTCTAGCTTACATTTTCCAGATGTGCAGAAGCAGAGTTCCAGGATTATGCTGAAATCTGCCTCTGCATTTTCTCTCTAGCTGACATTTTCCACATGTGCAGAAGCAGAGTTCAAAGATTATGCTGAAATCTACCACATCAATTTCTCTCTATCTGACATTTTCCAGATGTGCAGAAGCAGAGGTCCAGGATTGTGCTGAAAACCACAACATCAATTTCTCTCTAGCTGACTTTCCCAGATGTGCAGAAGCAGAGGTCCAGTATTATGCTGAAATCTGCCTTGCAATTTCTCTCTAGCTGACTTTTCCAGATGTGCAGGAGTGTTCCAGGGTTATGCTGAAATCTACATCAATTTCTCTCTAGCTGACATTTTCCAGATGTGTAGAAGCAGAGTTCCAGCTGTGTGCTGAAACCTGCCTTACAATTTCTCTCTAGCTGACTTTTCCAGATGTGCAGCAGCTGAGTTCAAAGATTATGGTGAAATCTACCACATCAATTTCACTCTAGCTGACATTTGCCAGATGTGCAGAAGCAGAGTTCCAGGATTATGCTGAAATATGCAACATCAATTTCTCTCTAACTGACATTTTCCAGATGTGTAGAACCAGAGATCCAGGATTATGCTGAAATCTGCCTTGCAATTTGTCTCCAAGTGAAATTTTCCAGATGTGGAGAAGCAGAGTTCAAAGATTATGCTGAAATTTACCACATCAATTTCTCTCTAGCTGACATTTTCCAGATGTGCAGAAGCAGACTTCCAGGATTATGCTGAAATCTGCCTCTGCATTTTCTCTCTAGCTGACATTTTCCACATGTGCAGAAGCAGAGTTCCAGGATTATTCTGAAATCTGCCTTGCAATTTTTCTCCAGGTGACATTTTCCAGATGTGCGGAAGCAGAGTTCAAACATGCTGAAATCTAACACATCAATTTCTCTCTTGCTGACATTTTCCAGATGTGCAGAAGCAGAGTTCTAAGATTATGCTGAAAACCACAACATCATTTTCTCTCTAGCTGACTTTCCCAGATGTGCAGAAGCAGAGGTCCAGTATTATGCTGAAATCTGCCTCTGCAGTTTCCCTCTAGCTGCCATTTTCCAGATGTGCAGAAGCAGAGTTCAAACATTATGCTGAAATCTACAACATCAATTTCTCTCTAGCTAACATTTTCCAGATGTGCAGAAGCAGAGTTCAAGGATTATGCTGAAATCTACCACTTCAATTTCTCTCTAGCTCACAATTGCCAGATGTGCAGAAGCAGAGTTCCAGGATTATGCTGAAATCTGCCTTGCAATTTTTCTCCAGGTGACATTTTCCAGATGTGCAGAAGCAGAGTTCAAACATGCTGAAATCTAACACATCAATTTCTCTCTTGCTGACATTTTCCAGAGTTGCAGAAGCAGAGTTCAAACATGCTGAAATCTACAACATCAATTTCTCTCTAGCTTACATTTTCCAGATGTGCAGAAGCAGAGTTCCATGATTATGCTGAAATCTGCCTCTGCATTTTCCCTCTAGCTGACATTTTCCAGATGTGAGGAAGCAGAGTTCCAGGATTATGCTGAAATCAGCCTCTGCATTTTCTCTCTAGCTGACATTTTCCAGATGTGCAGAAGCAGAGTTCTAAGATTATGCTGAAATCTACAACATCAATTTCTCTCTAGCTACCATTTTCCAGATGTGCAGAAGCAGAGTGCAAACATTATGCTGAAATCTACCACTTCAATTTCTCTCTAGCTGACATTTTCCAGAGTTGCAGAAGAAGAGTTCCAGGGTTATGCTGAAATCTGTCTCTGCGTTTTTCCTCTAGCTGACATTTTCCAGATGTGCAGAAGCAGAGTTCCAAGATTATGCTGAAATCTGCCTCTGCATTTTACCTCTAGCTGACATTTTCCAGATGTGCAGAAGCAGAGGTCCAGTATTATGCTGAAATCTTCCTCTGCAGTTTCCCTCTAGCTGCCATTTTCCAGATGTGCAGAAGCAGAGTTCAAACATTATTTCTCTCTAGCTCACATTTGCCAGATGTGCAGAAGCAGAGTTCCAGGATTATGCTGAAATCTGCCTTGCAATTTTTCTCCAGGTGACATTTTCCAGATGTGCAGAAGCAGAGTTCAATCATGCTGAAATCTAACACATCAATTTCTCTCTTGCTGACATTTTCCAGAGTTGCAGAAGCAGAGTTCCAGGATTATGCTGAAATCAGCTTCTGCATTTTCTCTCTAGCTGACATTTTCCAGATGTGCAGAAGCAGAGTTCCAGGATTATACTGAAATCTGCCTTGCAATTTTTCTCCAGGTGACATTTTCCAGATGTGCAGAAGCAGAGTTCAAACATTATGCTGAAATCTGCCTCTGCATTTTACCTCTAGCTGACATTTTCCAGATGTGCAGAAGCAGAGGTCCAGTATTATGCTGAAATCTGCCTCTGCAGTTTCCCTCTAGCTGCCATTTTCCAGATGTGCAGAAGCAGAGTTCAAACATTATGCTGAAATCTACAACATCAATTTCTCTCTAGCTAACATTTTCCAGATGTGCAGAAGCAGAGTTCAAGGATTATGCTGAAATCTACCACTTCAATTTCTCTCTAGCTCACATTTGCCAGATGTGCAGAAGCAGAGTTCCAGGATTATGCTGAAATCTGCCTTGCAATTTTTCTCCAGGTGACATTTTCCAGATGTGCAGAAGCAGAGTTCAATCATGCTGAAATCTAACACATCAATTTCTCTCTTGCTGACATTTTCCAGAGTTGCAGAAGCAGAGTTCCAGGATTATGCTGAAATCAGCTTCTGCATTTTCTCTCTAGCTGACATTTTCCAGATGTGCAGAAGCAGAGTTCTAAGATTATGCTGAAATCTACAACATCAATTTCTCTCTAGCTTACATTTTCCAGATGTGCAGAAGCAGAGTTCCATGATTATGCTGAAATCTGCCTCTGCATTTTCCCTCTAGCTGACATTTTCCAGATGTGAGGAAGCAGAGTTCCAGGATTATGCTGAAATCAGCCTCTGCATTTTCTCTCTAGCTGACATTTTCCAGATGTGCAGAAGCAGAGTTCTAAGATTATGCTGAAATCTACAACATCAATTTCTCTCTAGCTGCCATTTTCCAGATGTGCAGAAGCAGAGTTCAAACATTATGCTGAAATCTACCACTTCAATTTCTCTCTAGCTGACATTTTCCAGAGTTGCAGAAGAAGAGTTCCAGGGTTATGCTGAAATCTGCATCTGCGTTTTTCCTCTAGCTGACATTTTCCAGATGTGAAAAAGCAGAGTTCAAAGATTATGCTGAAATCTACAACTTCAATTTCTCTCTAGCTTACATTTTCCAGATGTGCAGAAGCAGAGTTCAAGGATTATGCTGAAATCTGCCTCTGCATTTTCTCTCTAGCTGACATTTTCCACATGTGCAGAAGCAGAGTTCAAAGATTATGCTGAAATCTACCACATCAATTTCTCTCTATCTAACATTTTCCAGATGTGCAGAAGCAGAGGTCCAGGATTGTGCTGAAAACCACAACATCAATTTCTCTCTAGCTGACTTTCCCAGATGTGCAGAAGCAGAGGTCCAGTATTATGCTGAAATCTGCCTTGCAATTTCTCTCTAGCTGACTTTTCCAGATGTGCAGGACTGTTCCAGGGTTATGCTGAAATCTACATCAATTTCTCTCTAGCTGACATTTTCCAGATGTGTAGAAGCAGAGTTCCAGCTGTGTGCTGAAACCTGCCTTACAATTTCTCTCTAGCTGACTTTTCCAGATGTGCAGCAGCTGAGTTCAAAGATTATGGTGAAATCTACCACATCAATTTCACTCTAGCTGACATTTGCCAGATGTGCAGAAGCAGAGTTCCAGGATTATGCTGAAATATGCAACATCAATTTCTCTCTAACTGACATTTTCCAGATGTGTAGAACCAGAGATCCAGGATTATGCTGAAATCTGCCTTGCAATTTGTCTCCAAGTGAAATTTTCCAGATGTGGAGAAGCAGAGTTCAAAGATTATGCTGAAATTTACCACATCAATTTCTCTCTAGCTGACATTTTCCAGATGTGCAGAAGCAGACTTCCAGGATTATGCTGAAATCTGCCTCTGCATTTTCTCTCTAGCTGACATTTTCCACATGTGCAGAAGCAGAGTTCCAGGATTATTCTGAAATCTGCCTTGCAATTTTTCTCCAGGTGACATTTTCCAGATGTGCGGAAGCAGAGTTCAAACATGCTGAAATCTAACACATCAATTTCTCTCTTGCTGACATTTTCCAGATGTGCAGAAGCAGAGTTCAAACATTATGCTGAAATCTACCACTTCAATTTCTCTCTAGCTGACATTTTCCAGAGTTGCAGAAGAAGAGTTCCAGGGTTATGCTGAAATCTGTCTCTGCGTTTTTCCTCTAGCTGACATTTTCCAGATGTGCAGAAGCAGAGTTCTAAGATTATGCTGAAAACCACAACATCAATTTCTCTCTAGCTGACTTTCCCAGATGTGCAGAAGCAGAGGTCCAGTATTATGCTGAAATCTGCCTCTGCAGTTTCCCTCTAGCTGCCATTTTCCAGATGTGCAGAAGCAGAGTTCCAGGATTATTCTGAAATCTGCCTTGCAATTTTTCTCCAGGTGACATTTTCCAGATGTGCAGAAGCAGAGTTGATGCTGAAATCTAACACATCAATTTCTCTCTTGCTGACATTTTCCAGAGTTGCAGAAGCAGAGTTCCAGGATTATGCTGAAATCAGCCTCTGCATTTTCTCTCTAGCTGACATTTTCCAGATGTGCAGAAGCAGAGTTCTAAGATTATGCTGAAAACCACAACATCAATTTCTCTCTAGCTGACTTTCCCAGATGTGCAGAAGCAGAGGTCCAGTATTATGCTGAAATCTGCCTCTGCAGTTTCCCTCTAGCTGCCATTTTCCAGATGTGCAGAAGCAGAGTTCAAACATTATGCTGAAATCTACAACATCAATTTCTCTCTAGCTAACATTTTCCAGATGTGCAGAAGCAGAGTTCAAGGATTATGCTGAAATCTACCACTTCAATTTCTCTCTAGCTCACAATTGCCAGATGTGCAGAAGCAGAGTTCCAGGATTATGCTGAAATCTGCCTTGCAATTTTTCTCCAGGTGACATTTTCCAGATGTGCAGAAGCAGAGTTCAAACATGCTGAAATCTAACACATCAATTTCTCTCTTGCTGACATTTTCCAGAGTTGCAGAAGCAGAGTTCAAACATGCTGAAATCTACAACATCAATTTCTCTCTAGCTTACATTTTCCAGATGTGCAGAAGCAGAGTTCCATGATTATGCTGAAATCTGCCTCTGCATTTTCCCTCTAGCTGACATTTTCCAGATGTGAGGAAGCAGAGTTCCAGGATTATGCTGAAATCAGCCTCTGCATTTTCTCTCTAGCTGACATTTTCCAGATGTGCAGAAGCAGAGTTCTAAGATTATGCTGAAATCTACAACATCAATTTCTCTCTAGCTACCATTTTCCAGATGTGCAGAAGCAGAGTTCCATGATTATGCTGAAATCTGCCTCTGCATTTTCCCTCTAGCTGACATTTTCCAGATGTGAGGAAGCAGAGTTCCAGGATTATGCTGAAATCTGTCTCTGCGTTTTTCCTCTAGCTGACATTTTCCAGATGTGCAGAAGCAGAGTTCCAAGATTATGCTGAAATCTGCCTCTGCATTTTACCTCTAGCTGACATTTTCCAGATGTGCAGAAGAAGAGGTCCAGTATTATGCTGAAATCTGCCTCTGCAGTTTCCCTCTAGCTGCCATTTTCCAGATGTGCAGAAGCAGAGTTCAAACATTATGCTGAAATCTACAACATCAATTTCTCTCTAGCTAACATTTTCCAGATGTGCAGAAGCAGAGTTCAAGGATTATGCTGAAATCTACCACTTCAATTTCTCTCTAGCTCACATTTGCCAGATGTGCAGAAGCAGAGTTCCAGGATTATGCTGAAATCTGCCTTGCAATTTTTCTCCAGGTGACATTTTCCAGATGTGCAGAAGCAGAGTTCAATCATGCTGAAATCTAACACATCAATTTCTCTCTTGCTGACATTTTCCAGAGTTGCAGAAGCAGAGTTCCAGGATTATGCTGAAATCAGCTTCTGCATTTTCTCTCTAGCTGACATTTTCCAGATGTGCAGGAGCAGAGTTCTAAGATTATGCTGAAATCTACAACATCAATTTCTCTCTAGCTTACATTTTCCAGATGTGCAGAAGCAGAGTTCCATGATTATGCTGAAATCTGCCTCTGCATTTTCCCTCTAGCTGACATTTTCCAGATGTGAGGAAGCAGAGTTCCAGGATTATGCTGAAATCAGCCTCTGCATTTTCTCTCTAGCTGACATTTTCCAGATGTGCAGAAGAAGAGTTCTAAGATTATGCTGAAATCTACAACATCAATTTCTCTCTAGCTGCCATTTTCCAGATGTGCAGATGCAGAGTTCCATGATTATGCTGAAATCTGCCTCTGCATTTTCCCTCTAGCTGACATTTTCCAGATGTGCAGAAGCAGAGTTCCAGGATTATGCTGAAATCTGCCTCTGCATTTTCCCTCTAGCTTACATTTTCCAGATGTGCAGAAGCTGAGTTCAAAGATTATGGTGAAATCAGCCTCTGCATTTTCTCTCTAGCTGACATTTTCCAGATGTGCAGAAGCAGAGTTCCAGTATTATGCTGAAATATACAACTTCAATTTCTCTCTAGCTGACATTTTCCAGATGTGCAGAAGCAGAGTTCTAAGATTATGCTGAAATCTACAACATCAATTTTTCTCTAGCTGACATTTTCCAGATGTGCGGAAGCAGAGTTCCATGATTATGCTGAAATCTGCCTCTGCATTTTCCCTCTAGCTGACATTTTCCAGATGTGAGGAAGCAGAGTTCCAGGGTTATGCTGAAATCAGCCTCTGCATTTTCTCTCTAGCTGACATTTTCCAGATGTGCAGAAGCAGAGTTCAAAGATTATGCTGAAATCTACCACATCAATTTCTTTCTATCTGACATTTTCCAGATGTGCAGAAGCAGAGTTCCAGGATTGTGCTGAAAACCACAACATCAATTTCTCTCTAGCTGACTTTCCCAGATGTGCAGAAGCAGAGGTCCAGTATTATGCTGAAATCTGCCTCTGCAGTTTCCCTCTAGCTGTCATTTTCCAGATGTGCAGAAGCAGAGTTCCAGTATTATGCTGAAATATACGTCAATTTCTCTCTAACTGACATTTTCCATATGTGTAGAACCAGAGATCCAGGATTATGCTGAAATCTGCCTTGCAATTTGTCTCCAAGTGAAATTTTCCAGATGTGGAGAAGCAGAGTTCCAGGATTATGCTGAAATCTGCCTCTGCATTTTCCCTCTAGCTGACATTTTCCAGATGTGCAGAAGCAGAATTCCAGGATTATGCTGAAATCTGCCTCTGCATTTTCCCTCTAGCTGACATTTTCCAGATGTGCAGAAGCTGAGTTCAAAGATTATGGTGAAATCTACCACATCAATTTCTCTCTAGCTGACATTTTCCAGATGTGCAGAAGCTGAGTTCAAAGATTATGGTGAAATCTACCACATCAATTTCACTCTAGCTGACATTTGCCAGATGTGCAGAAGCAGAGTTCCAGTATTATGCTGAAATATACAACATCAATTTCTCTCTAACTGACATTTTCCAGATGTGTAGAACCAGAGATCCAGGATTATGCTGAAATCTGCCTTGCAATTTGTCTCCAAGTGAAATTTTCCAGATGTGGAGAAGCAGAGTTCAAAGATTATGCTGAAATTTACCACATCAATTTCTCTCTAGCTGACATTTTCCAGATGTGCAGAAGCAGACTTCCAGGATTATGCTGAAATCTGCCTCTGCATTTTCTCTCTAGCTGACATTTTCCAGATGTGCAGAAGCAGAGTTCCAGTATTATGCTGAAATATACAACATCAATTTCTCTCTAACTGACATTTTCCAGATGTGTAGAACCAGAGATCCAGGATTATGCTGAAATCTGCCTTGCAATTTGTCTCCAAGTGAAATTTTCCAGATGTGGAGAAGCAGAGTTCAAAGATTATGCTGAAATCTACCACATCAATTTCTCTCTAGCTGACATTTTCCAGATGTGCAGAAGCAGACTTCCAGGATTATGCTGAAATCTGCCTCTGCATTTTCTCTCTAGGTGACATTTTCCAGATGTGCAGAAGCAGAGTTCCAAGATTATGCTGAAATCTGCCTTGCAATTTCTCTCTAGCTGACATTTGCCAGATGTGCAGAAGCAGAGTTCCAGGATTATTCTGAAATCTGCCTTGCAATTTTTCTCCAGGTGACATTTTCCAGATGTGCAGAAGCAGAGTTGATGCTGAAATCTAACACATCAATTTCTCTCTTGCTGACATTTTCCAGAGTTGCAGAAGCAGAGTTCCAGGATTATGCTGAAATCAGCCTCTGCATTTTCTCTCTAGCTGACATTTTCCAGATGTGCAGAAGCAGAGTTCTAAGATTATGCTGAAAACCACAACATCAATTTCTCTCTAGCTGACTTTCCCAGATGTGCAGAAGCAGAGGTCCAGTATTATGCTGAAATCTGCCTCTGCAGTTTCCCTCTAGCTGCCATTTTCCAGATGTGCAGAAGCAGAGTTCAAACATTATGCTGAAATCTACAACATCAATTTCTCTCTAGCTAACATTTTCCAGATGTGCAGAAGCAGAGTTCAAGGATTATGCTGAAATCTACCACTTCAATTTCTCTCTAGCTCACAATTGCCAGATGTGCAGAAGCAGAGTTCCAGGATTATGCTGAAATCTGCCTTGCAATTTTTCTCCAGGTGACATTTTCCAGATGTGCAGAAGCAGAGTTCAAACATGCTGAAATCTAACACATCAATTTCTCTCTTGCTGACATTTTCCAGAGTTGCAGAAGCAGAGTTCAAACATGCTGAAATCTACAACATCAATTTCTCTCTAGCTTACATTTTCCAGATGTGCAGAAGCAGAGTTCCATGATTATGCTGAAATCTGCCTCTGCATTTTCCCTCTAGCTGACATTTTCCAGATGTGAGGAAGCAGAGTTCCAGGATTATGCTGAAATCAGCCTCTGCATTTTCTCTCTAGCTGACATTTTCCAGATGTGCAGAAGCAGAGTTCTAAGATTATGCTGAAATCTACAACATCAATTTCTCTCTAGCTACCATTTTCCAGATGTGCAGAAGCAGAGTTCAAACATTATGCTGAAATCTACCACTTCAATTTCTCTCTAGCTGACATTTTCCAGAGTTGCAGAAGAAGAGTTCCAGGGTTATGCTGAAATCTGTCTCTGCATTTTCCCTCTAGCTGAGATTTTCCAGATGTGCAGAAGCAGAGTTCCAAGATTATGCTGAAATCTGCCTCTGCATTTTACCTCTAGCTGACATTTTCCAGATGTGCAGAAGCAGAGGTCCAGTATTATGCTGAAATCTGCCTCTGCAGTTTCCCTCTGGCTGCCATTTTCCAGATGTGCAGAAGCAGAGTTCAAACATTATGCTGAAATCTACAACATCAATTTCTCTCTAGCTAACATTTTCCAGATGTGCAGAAGCAGAGTTCAAGGATTATGCTGAAATCTACCACTTCAATTTCTCTCTAGCTCACATTTGCCAGATGTGCAGAAGCAGAGTTCCAGGATTATGCTGAAATCTGCCTTGCAATTTTTCTCCAGGTGACATTTTCCAGATGTGCAGAAGCAGAGTTCTAAGATTATGCTGAAATCTACAACATCAATTTCTCTCTAGCTTACATTTTCCAGATGTGCAGAAGCAGAGTTCCATGATTATGCTGAAATCTGCCTCTGCATTTTCCCTCTAGCTGACATTTTCCAGATGTGAGGAAGCAGAGTTCCAGGATTATGCTGAAATCAGCCTCTGCATTTTCTCTCTAGCTGACATTTTCCAGATGTGCAGAAGCAGAGTTCTAAGATTATGCTGAAATCTACAACATCAATTTCTCTCTAGCTGCCATTTTCCAGATGTGCAGAAGCAGAGTTCAAACATTATGCTGAAATCTACCACTTCAATTTCTCTCTAGCTGACATTTTCCAGAGTTGCAGAAGCAGAGTTCCAGGATTATGCTGAAATCTGCCTCTGCATTTTCTCTCTAGCTGACATTTTCCACATGTGCAGAAGCAGAGTTCAAAGATTATGCTGAAATCTACCACATCAATTTCTCTCTATCTGACATTTTCCAGATGTGCAGAAGCAGACGTCCAGGATTGTGCTGAAAACCACAACATCAATTTCTCTCTAGCTGACTTTCCCAGATGTGCAGAAGCAGAGGTCCAGTATTATGCTGAAATCTGCCTTGCAATTTCTCTCTAGCTGACTTTTCCAGATGTGCAGGAGTGTTCCAGGGTTATGCTGAAATCTACATCAATTTCTCTCTAGCTGACATTTTCCAGATGTGTAGAAGCAGAGTTCCAGCTGTGTGCTGAAACCTGCCTTACAATTTCTCTCTAGCTGACTTTTCCAGATGTGCAGCAGCTGAGTTCAAAGATTATGGTGAAATCTACCACATCAATTTCACTTTAGCTGACATTTTCCAGATGTGCAGAAACAGAGTTCCAGGATTATGCTGAAATATGCAACATCAATTTCTCTCTAACTGACATTTTCCAGATGTGTAGAACCAGAGATCCAGGATTATGCTGAAATCTGCCTTGCAATTTGTCTCCAAGTGAAATTTTCCAGATGTGGAGAAGCAGAGTTCAAAGATTATGCTGAAATCTACCACATCAATTTCTCTCTAGCTGACATTTTCCAGATGTGCAGAAGCAGACTTCCAGGATTATGCTGAAATCTGCCTCTGCATTTTCTCTCTAGCTGACATTTTCCACATGTGCAGAAGCAGAGTTCCAGGATTATTCTGAAATCTGCCTTGCAATTTTTCTCCAGGTGACATTTTCCAGATGTGCGGAAGCAGAGTTCAAACATGCTGAAATCTAACACATCAATTTCTCTTTTGCTGACATTTTCCAGATGTGCAGAAGCAGAGTTCTAAGATTATGCTGAAAACCACAACATCAATTTCTCTCTAGCTGACTTTCCCAGATGTGCAGAAGCAGAGGTCCAGTATTATGCTGAAATCTGCCTCTGCAGTTTCCCTCTAGCTGCCATTTTCCAGATGTGCAGAAGCAGAGTTCAAACATTATGCTGAAATCTACAACATCAATTTCTCTCTAGCTAACATTTTCCAGATGTGCAGAAGCAGAGTTCAAGGATTATGCTGAAATCTACCACTTCAATTTCTCTCTAGCTCACAATTGCCAGATGTGCAGAAGCAGAGTTCCAGGATTATGCTGAAATCTGCCTTGCAATTTTTCTCCAGGTGACATTTTCCAGATGTGCAGAAGCAGAGTTCAAACATGCTGAAATCTAACACATCAATTTCTCTCTTGCTGACATTTTCCAGAGTTGCAGAAGCAGAGTTCAAACATGCTGAAATCTACAACATCAATTTCTCTCTAGCTTACATTTTCCAGATGTGCAGAAGCAGAGTTCCATGATTATGCTGAAATCTGCCTCTGCATTTTCCCTCTAGCTGACATTTTCCAGATGTGAGGAAGCAGAGTTCCAGGATTATGCTGAAATCAGCCTCTGCATTTTCTCTCTAGCTGACATTTTCCAGATGTGCAGAAGCAGAGTTCCAGTATTATGCTGAAATCTACAACATCAATTTCTCTCTAGCTACCATTTTCCAGATGTGCAGAAGCAGAGTTCAAACATTATGCTGAAATCTACCACTTCAATTTCTCTCTAGCTGACATTTTCCAGAGTTGCAGAAGAAGAGTTCCAGGGTTATGCTGAAATCTGTCTCTGCGTTTTTCCTCTAGCTGACATTTTCCAGATGTGCAGAAGCAGAGTTCCAAGATTATGCTGAAATCTGCCTCTGCATTTTACCTCTAGCTGACATTTTCCAGATGTGCAGAAGCAGAGGTCCAGTATTATGCTGAAATCTGCCTCTGCAGTTTCCCTCTAGCTGCCATTTTCCAGATGTGCAGAAGCAGAGTTCAAACATTATGCTGAAATCTACAACATCAATTTCTCTCTAGCTAACATTTTCTAGATGTGCAGAAGCAGAGTTCAAGGATTATGCTGAAATCTACCACTTCAATTTCTCTCTAGCTCACATTTGCCAGATGTGCAGAAGCAGAGTTCCAGGATTATGCTGAAATCTGCCTTGCAATTTTTCTCCAGGTGACATTTTCCAGATGTGCAGAAGCAGAGTTCAATCATGCTGAAATCTAACACATCAATTTCTCTCTTGCTGACATTTTCCAGAGTTGCAGAAGCAGAGTTCCAGGATTATGCTGAAATCAGCTTCTGCATTTTCTCTCTAGCTGACATTTTCCAGATGTGCAGAAGCAGAGTTCTAAGATTATGCTGAAATCTACAACATCAATTTCTCTCTAGCTTACATTTTCCAGATGTGCAGAAGCAGAGTTCCATGATTATGCTGAAATCTGCCTCTGCATTTTCCCTCTAGCTGACATTTTCCAGATGTGAGGAAGCAGAGTTCCAGGATTATGCTGAAATCAGCCTCTGCATTTTCTCTCTAGCTGACATTTTCCAGATGTGCAGAAGAAGAGTTCTAAGATTATGCTGAAATCTACAACATCAATTTCTCTCTAGCTGCCATTTTCCAGATGTGCAGATGCAGAGTTCCATGATTATGCTGAAATCTGCCTCTGCATTTTCCCTCTAGCTGACATTTTCCAGATGTGCAGAAGCAGAGTTCCAGGATTATGCTGAAATCTGCCTCTGCATTTTCCCTCTAGCTTACATTTTCCAGATGTGCAGAAGCTGAGTTCAAAGATTATGGTGAAATCAGCCTCTGCATTTTCTCTCTAGCTGACATTTTCCAGATGTGCAGAAGCAGAGTTCCAGTATTATGCTGAAATATACAACTTCAATTTCTCTCTAGCTGACATTTTCCAGATGTGCAGAAGCAGAGTTCTAAGATTGTGCTGAAATCTACAACATCAATTTTTCTCTAGCTGACATTTTCCAGATGTGCGGAAGCAGAGTTCCATGATTATGCTGAAATCTGCCTCTGCATTTTCCCTCTAGCTGACATTTTCCAGATGTGAGGAAGCAGAGTTCCAGGGTTATGCTGAAATCAGCCTCTGCATTTTCTCTCTAGCTGACATTTTCCAGATGTGCAGAAGCAGAGTTCAAAGATTATGCTGAAATCTACCACATCAATTTCTTTCTATCTGACATTTTCCAGATGTGCAGAAGCAGAGTTCCAGGATTGTGCTGAAAACCACAACATCAATTTCTCTCTAGCTGACTTTCCCAGATGTGCAGAAGCAGAGGTCCAGTATTATGCTGAAATCTGCCTCTGCAGTTTCCCTCTAGCTGTCATTTTCCAGATGTGCAGAAGCAGAGTTCCAGTATTATGCTGAAATATACGTCAATTTCTCTCTAACTGACATTTTCCAGATGTGTAGAACCAGAGATCCAGGATTATGCTGAAATCTGCCTTGCAATTTGTCTCCAAGTGAAATTTTCCAGATGTGGAGAAGCAGAGTTCCAGGATTATGCTGAAATCTGCCTCTGCATTTTCCCTCTAGCTGACATTTTCCAGATGTGCAGAAGCAGAATTCCAGGATTATGCTGAAATCTGCCTCTGCATTTTCCCTCTAGCTGACATTTTCCAGATGTGCAGAAGCTGAGTTCAAAGATTATGGTGAAATCTACCACATCAATTTCTCTCTAGCTGACATTTTCCAGATGTGCAGAAGCTGAGTTCAAAGATTATGGTGAAATCTACCACATCAATTTCACTCTAGCTGACATTTGCCAGATGTGCAGAAGCAGAGTTCCAGTATTATGCTGAAATATACAACATCAATTTCTCTCTAACTGACATTTTCCAGATGTGTAGAACCAGAGATCCAGGATTATGCTGAAATCTGCCTTGCAATTTGTCTCCAAGTGAAATTTTCCAGATGTGGAGAAGCAGAGTTCAAAGATTATGCTGAAATTTACCACATCAATTTCTCTCTAGCTGACATTTTCCAGATGTGCAGAAGCAGACTTCCAGGATTATGCTGAAATCTGCCTCTGCATTTTCTCTCTAGCTGACATTTTCCAGATGTGCAGAAGCAGAGTTCCAGTATTATGCTGAAATATACAACATCAATTTCTCTCTAACTGACA
This sequence comes from Diadophis punctatus similis, assembly GCA_023053685.1. Lineage (NCBI taxonomy): Eukaryota > Metazoa > Chordata > Lepidosauria > Squamata > Dipsadidae > Diadophis > Diadophis punctatus. The sequence goes on along the minus strand of JALIGW010000019.1, from coordinate 15,788,214 downwards.
TTTTCCAGATGTGTAGAACCAGAGATCCAGGATTATGCTGAAATCTGCCTTGCAATTTGTCTCCAAGTGAAATTTTCCAGATGTGGAGAAGCAGAGTTCAAAGATTATGCTGAAATCTACCACATCAATTTCTCTCTAGCTGACATTTTCCAGATGTGCAGAAGCAGACTTCCAGGATTATGCTGAAATCTGCCTCTGCATTTTCTCTCTAGGTGACATTTTCCAGATGTGCAAAAGCAGAGTTCCAAGATTATGCTGAAATCTGCCTTGCAATTTCTCTCTAGCTGACATTTGCCAGATGTGCAGAAGCAGAGTTCCAGGATTATTCTGAAATCTGCCTTGCAATTTTTCTCCAGGTGACATTTTCCAGATGTGCAGAAGCAGAGTTGATGCTGAAATCTAACACATCAATTTCTCTCTTGCTGACATTTTCCAGAGTTGCAGAAGCAGAGTTCCAGGATTATGCTGAAATCAGCCTCTGCATTTTCTCTCTAGCTGACATTTTCCAGATGTGCAGAAGCAGAGTTCTAAGATTATGCTGAAAACCACAACATCAATTTCTCTCTAGCTGACTTTCCCAGATGTGCAGAAGCAGAGGTCCAGTATTATGCTGAAATCTGCCTCTGCAGTTTCCCTCTAGCTGCCATTTTCCAGATGTGCAGAAGCAGAGTTCAAACATTATGCTGAAATCTACAACATCAATTTCTCTCTAGCTAACATTTTCCAGATGTGCAGAAGCAGAGTTCAAGGATTATGCTGAAATCTACCACTTCAATTTCTCTCTAGCTCACAATTGCCAGATGTGCAGAAGCAGAGTTCCAGGATTATGCTGAAATCTGCCTTGCAATTTTTCTCCAGGTGACATTTTCCAGATGTGCAGAAGCAGAGTTCAAACATGCTGAAATCTAACACATCAATTTCTCTCTTGCTGACATTTTCCAGAGTTGCAGAAGCAGAGTTCAAACATGCTGAAATCTACAACATCAATTTCTCTCTAGCTTACATTTTCCAGATGTGCAGAAGCAGAGTTCCATGATTATGCTGAAATCTGCCTCTGCATTTTCCCTCTAGCTGACATTTTCCAGATGTGAGGAAGCAGAGTTCCAGGATTATGCTGAAATCAGCCTCTGCATTTTCTCTCTAGCTGACATTTTCCAGATGTGCAGAAGCAGAGTTCTAAGATTATGCTGAAATCTACAACATCAATTTCTCTCTAGCTACCATTTTCCAGATGTGCAGAAGCAGAGTTCAAACATTATGCTGAAATCTACCACTTCAATTTCTCTCTAGCTGACATTTTCCAGAGTTGCAGAAGAAGAGTTCCAGGGTTATGCTGAAATCTGTCTCTGCATTTTCCCTCTAGCTGAGATTTTCCAGATGTGCAGAAGCAGAGTTCCAAGATTATGCTGAAATCTGCCTCTGCATTTTACCTCTAGCTGACATTTTCCAGATGTGCAGAAGCAGAGGTCCAGTATTATGCTGAAATCTGCCTCTGCAGTTTCCCTCTGGCTGCCATTTTCCAGATGTGCAGAAGCAGAGTTCAAACATTATGCTGAAATCTACAACATCAATTTCTCTCTAGCTAACATTTTCCAGATGTGCAGAAGCAGAGTTCAAGGATTATGCTGAAATCTACCACTTCAATTTCTCTCTAGCTCACATTTGCCAGATGTGCAGAAGCAGAGTTCCAGGATTATGCTGAAATCTGCCTTGCAATTTTTCTCCAGGTGACATTTTCCAGATGTGCAGAAGCAGAGTTCAAACATGCTGAAATCTAACACATCAATTTCTCTCTTGCTGACATTTTCCAGAGTTGCAGAAGCAGAGTTCCAGGATTATGCTGAAATCAGCTTCTGCATTTTCTCTCTAGCTGACATTTTCCAGATGTGCAGAAGCAGAGTTCTAAGATTATGCTGAAATCTACAACATCAATTTCTCTCTAGCTTACATTTTCCAGATGTGCAGAAGCAGAGTTCCATGATTATGCTGAAATCTGCCTCTGCATTTTCCCTCTAGCTGACATTTTCCAGATGTGAGGAAGCAGAGTTCCAGGATTATGCTGAAATCAGCCTCTGCATTTTCTCTCTAGCTGACATTTTCCAGATGTGCAGAAGCAGAGTTCTAAGATTATGCTGAAAACTACAACATCAATTTCTCTCTAGCTGCCATTTTCCAGATGTGCAGAAGCAGAGTTCAAACATTATGCTGAAATCTACCACTTCAATTTCTCTCTAGCTGACATTTTCCAGAGTTGCAGAAGCAGAGTTCCAGGATTATGCTGAAATCTGCCTCTGCATTTTCTCTCTAGCTGACATTTTCCACATGTGCAGAAGCAGAGTTCAAAGATTATGCTGAAATCTACCACATCAATTTCTCTCTATCTGACATTTTCCAGATGTGCAGAAGCAGAGGTCCAGGATTGTGCTGAAAACCACAACATCAATTTCTCTCTAGCTGACTTTCCCAGATGTGCAGAAGCAGAGGTCCAGTATTATGCTGAAATCTGCCTTGCAATTTCTCTCTAGCTGACTTTTCCAGATGTGCAGGAGTGTTCCAGGGTTATGCTGAAATCTACATCAATTTCTCTCTAGCTGACATTTTCCAGATGTGTAGAAGCAGAGTTCCAGCTGTGTGCTGAAACCTGCCTTACAATTTCACTCTAGCTGACATTTTCCAGATGTGCAGAAACAGAGTTCCAGGATTATGCTGAAATATGCAACATCAATTTCTCTCTAACTGACATTTTCCAGATGTGTAGAACCAGAGATCCAGGATTATGCTGAAATCTGCCTTGCAATTTGTCTCCAAGTGAAATTTTCCAGATGTGGAGAAGCAGAGTTCAAAGATTATGCTGAAATCTACCACATCAATTTCTCTCTAGCTGACATTTTCCAGATGTGCAGAAGCAGACTTCCAGGATTATGCTGAAATCTGCCTCTGCATTTTCTCTCTAGCTGACATTTTCCACATGTGCAGAAGCAGAGTTCCAGGATTATTCTGAAATCTGCCTTGCAATTTTTCTCCAGGTGACATTTTCCAGATGTGCGGAAGCAGAGTTCAAACATGCTGAAATCTAACACATCAATTTCTCTTTTGCTGACATTTTCCAGATGTGCAGAAGCAGAGTTCTAAGATTATGCTGAAAACCACAACATCAATTTCTCTCTAGCTGACTTTCCCAGATGTGCAGAAGCAGAGGTCCAGTATTATGCTGAAATCTGCCTCTGCAGTTTCCCTCTAGCTGCCATTTTCCAGATGTGCAGAAGCAGAGTTCAAACATTATGCTGAAATCTACAACATCAATTTCTCTCTAGCTAACATTTTCCAGATGTGCAGAAGCAGAGTTCAAGGATTATGCTGAAATCTACCACTTCAATTTCTCTCTAGCTCACAATTGCCAGATGTGCAGAAGCAGAGTTCCAGGATTATGCTGAAATCTGCCTTGCAATTTTTCTCCAGGTGACATTTTCCAGATGTGCAGAAGCAGAGTTCAAACATGCTGAAATCTAACACATCAATTTCTCTCTTGCTGACATTTTCCAGAGTTGCAGAAGCAGAGTTCAAACATGCTGAAATCTACAACATCAATTTCTCTCTAGCTTACATTTTCCAGATGTGCAGAAGCAGAGTTCCATGATTATGCTGAAATCTGCCTCTGCATTTTCCCTCTAGCTGACATTTTCCAGATGTGAGGAAGCAGAGTTCCAGGATTATGCTGAAATCAGCCTCTGCATTTTCTCTCTAGCTGACATTTTCCAGATGTGCAGAAGCAGAGTTCCAGTATTATGCTGAAATCTACAACATCAATTTCTCTCTAGCTACCATTTTCCAGATGTGCAGAAGCAGAGTTCAAACATTATGCTGAAATCTACCACTTCAATTTCTCTCTAGCTGACATTTTCCAGAGTTGCAGAAGAAGAGTTCCAGGGTTATGCTGAAATCTGTCTCTGCGTTTTTCCTCTAGCTGACATTTTCCAGATGTGCAGAAGCAGAGTTCCAAGATTATGCTGAAATCTGCCTCTGCATTTTACCTCTAGCTGACATTTTCCAGATGTGCAGAAGCAGAGGTCCAGTATTATGCTGAAATCTGCCTCTGCAGTTTCCCTCTAGCTGCCATTTTCCAGATGTGCAGAAGCAGAGTTCAAACATTATGCTGAAATCTACAACATCAATTTCTCTCTAGCTAACATTTTCCAGATGTGCAGAAGCAGAGTTCAAGGATTATGCTGAAATCTACCACTTCAATTTCTCTCTAGCTCACATTTGCCAGATGTGCAGAAGCAGAGTTCCAGGATTATGCTGAAATCTGCCTTGCAATTTTTCTCCAGGTGACATTTTCCAGATGTGCAGAAGCAGAGTTCAATCATGCTGAAATCTAACACATCAATTTCTCTCTTGCTGACATTTTCCAGAGTTGCAGAAGCAGAGTTCCAGGATTATGCTGAAATCAGCTTCTGCATTTTCTCTCTAGCTGACATTTTCCAGATGTGCAGAAGCAGAGTTCTAAGATTATGCTGAAATCTACAACATCAATTTCTCTCTAGCTTACATTTTCCAGATGTGCAGAAGCAGAGTTCCATGATTATGCTGAAATCTGCCTCTGCATTTTCCCTCTAGCTGACATTTTCCAGATGTGAGGAAGCAGAGTTCCAGGATTATGCTGAAATCAGCCTCTGCATTTTCTCTCTAGCTGACATTTTCCAGATGTGCAGAAGCAGAGTTCTAAGATTATGCTGAAATCTACAACATCAATTTCTCTCTAGCTGCCATTTTCCAGATGTGCAGAAGCAGAGTTCAAACATTATGCTGAAATCTACCACTTCAATTTCTCTCTAGCTGACATTTTCCAGAGTTGCAGAAGAAGAGTTCCAGGGTTATGCTGAAATCTGCATCTGCGTTTTTCCTCTAGCTGACATTTTCCAGATGTGAAAAAGCAGAGTTCAAAGATTATGCTGAAATCTACAACTTCAATTTCTCTCTAGCTTACATTTTCCAGATGTGCAGAAGCAGAGTTCCAGGATTATGCTGAAATCTGCCTCTGCATTTTCTCTCTAGCTGACATTTTCCACATGTGCAGAAGCAGAGTTCAAAGATTATGCTGAAATCTACCACATCAATTTCTCTCTATCTGACATTTTCCAGATGTGCAGAAGCAGAGGTCCAGGATTGTGCTGAAAACCACAACATCAATTTCTCTCTAGCTGACTTTTCCAGATGTGCAGGAGTGTTCCAGGGTTATGCTGAAATCTACATCAATTTCTCTCTAGCTGACATTTTCCAGATGTGTAGAAGCAGAGTTCCAGCTGTGTGCTGAAACCTGCCTTACAATTTCTCTCTAGCTGACTTTTCCAGATGTGCAGCAGCTGAGTTCAAAGATTATGGTGAAATCTACCACATCAATTTCACTCTAGCTGACATTTTCCAGATGTGCAGAAGCAGAGTTCCAGGATTATGCTGAAATATGCAACATCAATTTCTCTCTAACTGACATTTTCCAGATGTGTAGAACCAGAGATCCAGGATTATGCTGAAATCTGCCTTGCAATTTGTCTCCAAGTGAAATTTTCCAGATGTGGAGAAGCAGAGTTCAAAGATTATGCTGAAATTTACCACATCAATTTCTCTCTAGCTGACATTTTCCAGATGTGCAGAAGCAGACTTCCAGGATTATGCTGAAATCTGCCTCTGCATTTTCTCTCTAGCTGACATTTTCCACATGTGCAGAAGCAGAGTTCCAGGATTATTCTGAAATCCGCCTTGCAATTTTTCTCCAGGTGACATTTTCCAGATGTGCGGAAGCAGAGTTCAAACATGCTGAAATCTAACACATCAATTTCTCTCTAGCTGACTTTCCCAGATGTGCAGAAGCAGAGGTCCAGTATTATGCTGAAATCTGCCTCTGCAGTTTCCCTCTAGCTGCCATTTTCCAGATGTGCAGAAGCAGAGTTCAAACATTATGCTGAAATCTACAACATCAATTTCTCTCTAGCTAACATTTTCCAGATGTGCAGAAGCAGAGTTCAAGGATTATGCTGAAATCTACCACTTCAATTTCTCTCTAGCTCACAATTGCCAGATGTGCAGAAGCAGAGTTCCAGGATTATGCTGAAATCTGCCTTGCAATTTTTCTCCAGGTGACATTTTCCAGATGTGCAGAAGCAAAGTTCAAACATGCTGAAATCTAACACATCAATTTCTCTCTTGCTGACATTTTCCAGAGTTGCAGAAGCAGAGTTCAAACATGCTGAAATCTACAACATCAATTTCTCTCTAGCTTACATTTTCCAGATGTGCAGAAGCAGAGTTCCATGATTATGCTGAAATCTGCCTCTGCATTTTCCCTCTAGCTGACATTTTCCAGATGTGAGGAAGCAGAGTTCCAGGATTATGCTGAAATCAGCCTCTGCATTTTCTCTCTAGCTGACATTTTCCAGATGTGCAGAAGCAGAGTTCTAAGATTATGCTGAAATCTACAACATCAATTTCTCTCTAGCTACCATTTTCCAGATGTGCAGAAGCAGAGTTCAAACATTATGCTGAAATCTACCACTTCAATTTCTCTCTAGCTGACATTTTCCAGAGTTGCAGAAGAAGAGTTCCAGGGTTATGCTGAAATCTGTCTCTGCGTTTTTCCTCTAGCTGACATTTTCCAGATGTGCAGAAGCAGAGTTCCAAGATTATGCTGAAATCTGCCTCTGCATTTTACCTCTAGCTGACATTTTCCAGATGTGCAGAAGCAGAGGTCCAGTATTATGCTGAAATCTGCCTCTGCAGTTTCCCTCTAGCTGCCATTTTCCAGATGTGCAGAAGCAGAGTTCAAACATTATGCTGAAATCTACAACATCAATTTCTCTCTAGCTAACATTTTCCAGATGTGCAGAAGCAGAGTTCAAGGATTATGCTGAAATCTACCACTTCAATTTCTCTCTAGCTCACATTTGCCAGATGTGCAGAAGCAGAGTTCCAGGATTATGCTGAAATCTGCCTTGCAATTTTTCTCCAGGTGACATTTTCCAGATGTGCAGAAGCAGAGTTCAATCATGCTGAAATCTAACACATCAATTTCTCTCTTGCTGACATTTTCCAGATGTGAGGAAGCAGAGTTCCAGGATTATGCTGAAATCAGCCTCTGCATTTTCTCTCTAGCTGACATTTTCCAGATGTGCAGAAGCAGAGTTCTAAGATTATACTGAAATCTACAACATCAATTTCTCTCTAGCTTACATTTTCCAGATGTGCAGAAGCAGAGTTCCATGATTATGCTGAAATCTGCCTCTGCATTTTCCCTCTAGCTGACATTTTCCAGATGTGCAGAAGCAGAGTTCTAAGATTATGCTGAAATCTACAACATCAATTTCTCTCTAGCTGACATTTTCCAGATGTGAGGAAGCAGAGTTCCAGGATTATGCTGAAATCAGCCTCTGCATTTTCTCTCTAGCTGACATTTTCCAGATGTGCAGAAGCAGAGTTCTAAGATTATGCTGAAATCTACAACATCAATTTCTCTCTAGCTGCCATTTTCCAGAGTTGCAGAAGAAGAGTTCCAGGGTTATGCTGAAATCTGCATCTGCGTTTTTCCTCTAGCTGACATTTTCCAGATGTGAAAAAGCAGAGTTCAAAGATTATGCTGAAATCTACAACTTCAATTTCTCTCTAGCTTACATTTTCCAGATGTGCAGAAGCAGAGTTCCAGGATTATGCTGAAATCTGCCTCTGCATTTTCTCTCTAGCTGACATTTTCCACATGTGCAGAAGCAGAGTTCAAAGATTATGCTGAAATCTACCACATCAATTTCTCTCTATCTGACATTTTCCAGATGTGCAGAAGCAGAGGTCCAGGATTGTGCTGAAAACCACAACATCAATTTCTCTCTAGCTGACTTTTCCAGATGTGCAGGAGTGTTCCAGGGTTATGCTGAAATCTACATCAATTTCTCTCTAGCTGACATTTTCCAGATGTGTAGAAGCAGAGTTCCAGCTGTGTGCTGAAACCTGCCTTACAATTTCTCTCTAGCTGACTTTTCCAGATGTGCAGCAGCTGAGTTCAAAGATTATGGTGAAATCTACCACATCAATTTCACTCTAGCTGACATTTTCCAGATGTGCAGAAGCAGAGTTCCAGGATTATGCTGAAATATGCAACATCAATTTCTCTCTAACTGACATTTTCCAGATGTGTAGAACCAGAGATCCAGGATTATGCTGAAATCTGCCTTGCAATTTGTCTCCAAGTGAAATTTTCCAGATGTGGAGAAGCAGAGTTCAAAGATTATGCTGAAATTTACCACATCAATTTCTCTCTAGCTGACATTTTCCAGATGTGCAGAAGCAGACTTCCAGGATTATGCTGAAATCTGCCTCTGCATTTTCTCTCTAGCTGACATTTTCCACATGTGCAGAAGCAGAGTTCCAGGATTATTCTGAAATCTGCCTTGCAATTTTTCTCCAGGTGACATTTTCCAGATGTGCGGAAGCAGAGTTCAAACATGCTGAAATCTAACACATCAATTTCTCTCTTGCTGACATTTTCCAGATGTGCAGAAGCAGAGTTCTAAGATTATGCTGAAAACCACAACATCAATTTCTCTCTAGCTGACTTTCCCAGATGTGCAGAAGCAGAGGTCCAGTATTATGCTGAAATCTGCCTCTGCAGTTTCCCTCTAGCTGCCATTTTCCAGATGTGCAGAAGCAGAGTTCAAACATTATGCTGAAATCTAAAACATCAATTTCTCTCTAGCTAACATTTTCCAGATGTGCAGAAGCAGAGTTCAAGGATTATGCTGAAATCTACCACTTCAATTTCTCTCTAGCTCACAATTGCCAGATGTGCAGAAGCAGAGTTCCAGGATTATGCTGAAATCTGCCTTGCAATTTTTCTCCAGGTGACATTTTCCAGATGTGCAGAAGCAAAGTTCAAACATGCTGAAATCTAACACATCAATTTCTCTCTTGCTGACATTTTCCAGAGTTGCAGAAGCAGAGTTCAAACATGCTGAAATCTACAACATCAATTTCTCTCTAGCTTACATTTTCCAGATGTGCAGAAGCAGAGTTCCATGATTATGCTGAAATCTGCCTCTGCATTTTCCCTCTAGCTGACATTTTCCAGATGTGAGGAAGCAGAGTTCCAGGATTATGCTGAAATCAGCCTCTGCATTTTCTCTCTAGCTGACATTTTCCAGATGTGCAGAAGCAGAGTTCTAAGATTATGCTGAAATCTACAACATCAATTTCTCTCTAGCTACCATTTTCCAGATGTGCAGAAGCAGAGTTCAAACATTATGCTGAAATCTACCACTTCAATTTCTCTCTAGCTGACATTTTCCAGAGTTGCAGAAGAAGAGTTCCAGGGTTATGCTGAAATCTGTCTCTGCGTTTTTCCTCTAGCTGACATTTTCCAGATGTGCAGAAGCAGAGTTCGAAGATTATGCTGAAATCTGCCTCTGCATTTTACCTCTAGCTGACATTTTCCAGATGTGCAGAAGCAGAGTTCAAACATGCTGAAATCTACAACATCAATTTCTCTCTAGCTTACATTTTCCAGATGTGCAGAAGCAGAGTTCCATGATTATGCTGAAATCTGCCTCTGCATTTTCCCTCTAGCTGACATTTTCCAGATGTGCAGAAGCAGAGTTCAAACATGCTGAAATCTACAACATCAATTTCTCTCTAGCTTACATTTTCCAGATGTGCAGAAGCAGAGTTCCAGTATTATGCTGAAATCTGCCTCTGCAGTTTCCCTCTAGCTGCCATTTTCCAGATGTGCAGAAGCGGAGTTCAAACATTATGCTGAAATCTACAACATCAATTTCTCTCTAGCTAACATTTTCCAGATGTGCAGAAGCAGAGTTCAAGGATTATGCTGAAATCTACCACTTCAATTTCTCTCTAGCTCACATTTGCCAGATGTGCAGAAGCAGAGTTCCAGGATTATGCTGAAATCTGCCTTGCAATTTTTCTCCAGGTGACATTTTCCAGATGTGCAGAAGCAGAGTTCAATCATGCTGAAATCTAACACATCAATTTCTCTCTTGCTGACATTTTCCAGAGTTGCAGAAGCAGAGTTCCAGGATTATGCTGAAATCAGCTTCTGCATTTTCTCTCTAGCTGACATTTTCCAGATGTGCAGAAGCAGAGTTCTAAGATTATGCTGAAATCTACAACATCAATTTCTCTCTAGCTTACATTTTCCAGATGTGCAGAAGCAGAGTTCCATGATTATGCTGAAATCTGCCTCTGCATTTTCCCTCTAGCTGACATTTTCCAGATGTGAGGAAGCAGAGTTCCAGGATTATGCTAAAATCAGCCTCTGCATTTTCTCTCTAGCTGACATTTTACAGATGTGCAGAAGCAGAGTTCTAAGATTATGCTGAAATCTACAACATCAATTTCTCTCTAGCTGCCATTTTCCAGATGTGCAGAAGCAGAGTTCAAACATTATACTGAAATCTACCACTTCAATTTCTCTCTAGCTGACATTTTCCAGAGTTGCAGAAGAAGAGTTCCAGGGTTATGCTGAAATCTGCATCTGCGTTTTTCCTCTAGCTGACATTTTCCAGATGTGAAAAAGCAGAGTTCAAAGATTATGCTGAAATCTACAACTTCAATTTCTCTCTAGCTTACATTTTCCAGATGTGCAGAAGCAGAGTTCAAAGATTATGCTGAAATCTGCCTCTGCATTTTCTCTCTAGCTGACATTTTCCACATGTGCAGAAGCAGAGTTCAAAGATTATGCTGAAATCTACCACATCAATTTCTCTCTATCTGACATTTTCCAGATGTGCAGAAGCAGAGGTCCAGGATTGTGCTGAAAACCACAACATCAATTTCTCTCTAGCTGACTTTCCCAGATGTGCAGAAGCAGAGGTCCAGTATTATGCTGAAATCTGCCTTGCAATTTCTCTCTAGCTGACTTTTCCAGATGTGCAGGAGTGTTCCAGGGTTATGCTGAAATCTACATCAATTTCTCTCTAGCTGACATTTTCCAGATGTGTAGAAGCAGAGTTCCAGCTGTGTGCTGAAACCTGCCTTACAATTTCTCTCTAGCTGACTTTTCCAGATGTGCAGCAGCTGAGTTCAAAGATTATGGTGAAATCTACCACATCAATTTCACTCTAGCTGACATTTTCCAGATGTGCAGAAGCAGAGTTCCAGGATTATGCTGAAATATGCAACATCAATTTCTCTCTAACTGACATTTTCCAGATGTGTAGAACCAGAGATCCAGGATTATGCTGAAATCTGCCTTGCAATTTGTCTCCAAGTGAAATTTTCCAGATGTGGAGAAGCAGAGTTCAAAGATTATGCTGAAATTTACCACATCAATTTCTCTCTAGCTGACATTTTCCAGATGTGCAGAAGCAGACTTCCAGGATTATGCTGAAATCTGCCTCTGCATTTTCTCTCTAGCTGACATTTTCCAGATGTGCAGAAGCAGAGTTCCAGTATTATGCTGAAATATACAACATCAATTTCTCTCTAACTGACATTTTCCAGATGTGTAGAACCAGAGATCCAGGATTATGCTGAAATCTGCCTTGCAATTTGTCTCCAAGTGAAATTTTCCAGATGTGGAGAAGCAGAGTTCAAAGATTATGCTGAAATCTACCACATCAATTTCTCTCTAGCTGACATTTTCCAGATGTGCAGAAGCAGACTTCCAGGATTATGCTGAAATCTGCCTCTGCATTTTCTCTCTAGGTGACATTTTCCAGATGTGCAGAAGCAGAGTTCCAAGATTATGCTGAAATCTGCCTTGCAATTTCTCTCTAGCTGACATTTGCCAGATGTGCAGAAGCAGAGTTCCAGGATTATTCTGAAATCTGCCTTGCAATTTTTCTCCAGGTGACATTTTCCAGATGTGCAGAAGCAGAGTTGATGCTGAAATCTAACACATCAATTTCTCTCTTGCTGACATTTTCCAGAGTTGCAGAAGCAGAGTTCCAGGATTATGCTGAAATCAGCCTCTGCATTTTCTCTCTAGCTGACATTTTCCAGATGTGCAGAAGCAGAGTTCTAAGATTATGCTGAAAACCACAACATCAATTTCTCTCTAGCTGACTTTCCCAGATGTGCAGAAGCAGAGGTCCAGTATTATGCTGAAATCTGCCTCTGCAGTTTCCCTCTAGCTGCCATTTTCCAGATGTGCAGAAGCAGAGTTCAAACATTATGCTGAAATCTACAACATCAATTTCTCTCTAGCTAACATTTTCCAGATGTGCAGAAGCAGAGTTCAAGGATTATGCTGAAATCTACCACTTCAATTTCTCTCTAGCTCACAATTGCCAGATGTGCAGAAGCAGAGTTCCAGGATTATGCTGAAATCTGCCTTGCAATTTTTCTCCAGGTGACATTTTCCAGATGTGCAGAAGCAGAGTTCAAACATGCTGAAATCTAACACATCAATTTCTCTCTTCCTGACATTTTCCAGAGTTGCAGAAGCAGAGTTCAAACATGCTGAAATCTACAACATCAATTTCTCTCTAGCTTACATTTTCCAGATGTGCAGAAGCAGAGTTCCATGATTATGCTGAAATCTGCCTCTGCATTTTCCCTCTAGCTGACATTTTCCAGATGTGAGGAAGCAGAGTTCCAGGATTATGCTGAAATCAGCCTCTGCATTTTCTCTCTAGCTGACATTTTCCAGATGTGCAGAAGCAGAGTTCTAAGATTATGCTGAAATCTACAACATCAATTTCTCTCTAGCTACCATTTTCCAGATGTGCAGAAGCAGAGTTCAAACATTATGCTGAAATCTACCACTTCAATTTCTCTCTAGCTGACATTTTCCAGAGTTGCAGAAGAAGAGTTCCAGGGTTATGCTGAAATCTGTCTCTGCGTTTTTCCTCTAGCTGACATTTTCCAGATGTGCAGAAGCAGAGTTCCAAGATTATGCTGAAATCTGCCTCTGCATTTTACCTCTAGCTGACATTTTCCAGATGTGCAGAAGCACAGGTCCAGTATTATGCTGAAATCTGCCTCTGCAGTTTCCCTCTAGCTGCCATTTTCCAGATGTGCAGAAGCAGAGTTCAAACATTATGCTGAAATCTACAACATCAATTTCTCTCTAGCTAACATTTTCCAGATGTGCAGAAGCAGAGTTCAAGGATTATGCTGAAATCTACCACTTCAATTTCTCTCTAGCTCACATTTGCCAGATGTGCAGAAGCAGAGTTCCAGGATTATGCTGAAATCTGCCTTGCAATTTTTCTCCAGGTGACATTTTCCAGATGTGCAGAAGCAGAGTTCAAACATGCTGAAATCTAACACATCAATTTCTCTCTTGCTGACATTTTCCAGAGTTGCAGAAGCAGAGTTCCAGGATTATGCTGAAATCAGCTTCTGCATTTTCTCTCTAGCTGACATTTTCCAGATGTGCAGAAACAGAGTTCTAAGATTATGCTGAAATCTACAACATCAATTTCTCTCTAGCTTACATTTTCCAGATGTGCAGAAGCAGAGTTCCATGATTATGCTGAAATCTGCCTCTGCATTTTCCCTCTAGCTGACATTTTCCAGATGTGAGGAAGCAGAGTTCCAGGATTATGCTGAAATCAGCCTCTGCATTTTCTCTCTAGCTGACATTTTCCAGATGTGCAGAAGCAGAGTTCTAAGATTATGCTGAAATCTACAACATCAATTTCTCTCTAGCTGCCATTTTCCAGATGTGCAGAAGCAGAGTTCAAACATTATGCTGAAATCTACCACTTCAATTTCTCTCTAGCTGACATTTTCCAGAGTTGCAGAAGAAGAGTTCCAGGGTTATGCTGAAATCTGCCTCTGCGTTTTTCCTCTAGCTGACATTTTCCAGATGTGAAAAAGCAGAGTTCAAAGATTATGCTGAAATCTACAACTTCAATTTCTCTCTAGCTTACATTTTCCAGATGTGCAGAAGCAGAGTTCCAGGATTATGCTGAAATCTGCCTCTGCATTTTCTCTCTAGCTGACATTTTCCACATGTGCAGAAGCAGAGTTCAAAGATTATGCTGAAATCTACCACATCAATTTCTCTCTATCTGACATTTTCCAGATGTGCAGAAGCAGAGGTCCAGGATTGTGCTGAAAACCACAACATCAATTTCTCTCTAGCTGACTTTCCCAGATGTGCAGAAGCAGAGGTCCAGTATTATGCTGAAATCTGCCTTGAAATTTCTCTCTAGTTGACTTTTCCAGATGTGCAGGAGTGTTCCAGGGTTATGCTGAAATCTACATCAATTTCTCTCTAGCTGACATTTTCCAGATGTGTAGAAGTAGAGTTCTAAGATTATGCTGAAATCTACAACATCAATTTCTCTCTAGCTTACATTTTCCAGATGTGCAGAAGCAGAGTTCCATGATTATGCTGAAATCTGCCTCTGCATTTTCCCTCTAGCTGACATTTTCCAGATGTGAGGAAGCAGAGTTCCAGGATTATGCTGAAATCAGCCTCTGCATTTTCTCTCTAGCTGACATTTTCCAGATGTGCAGAAGCAGAGTTCTAAGATTATGCTGAAATCTACAACATCAATTTCTCTCTAGCTGCCATTTTCCAGATGTGCAGAAGCAGAGTTCAAACATTATGCTGAAATCTACCACTTCAATTTCTCTCTAGCTGACATTTTCCAGAGTTGCAGAAGAAGAGTTCCAGGGTTATGCTGAAATCTGCCTCTGCGTTTTTCCTCTAGCTGACATTTTCCAGATGTGAAAAATCAGAGTTCAAAGATTATGCTGAAATCTACAACTTCAATTTCTCTCTAGCTTACATTTTCCAGATGTGCAGAAGCAGAGTTCCAGGATTATGCTGAAATCTGCCTCTGCATTTTCTCTCTAGCTGACATTTTCCACATGTGCAGAAGCAGAGTTCAAACATTATGCTGAAATCTACCACATCAATTTCTCTCTATCTGACATTTTCCAGATGTGCAGAAGCAGAGGTCCAGGATTGTGCTGAAAACCACAACATCAATTTCTCTCTAGCTGACTTTCCCAGATGTGCAGAAGCAGAGGTCCAGTATTATGCTGAAATCTGCCTTGCAATTTCTCTCTAGTTGACTTTTCCAGATGTGCAGGAGTGTTCCAGGGTTATGCTGAAATCTACATCAATTTCTCTCTAGCTGACATTTTCCAGATGTGTAGAAGCAGAGTTCCAGCTGTGTGCTGAAACCTGCCTTACAATTTCTCTCTAGCTGACTTTTCCAGATGTGCAGCAGCTGAGTTCAAAGATTATGGTGAAATCTACCACATCAATTTCACTCTAGCTGACATTTTCCAGATGTGCAGAAGCAGAGTTCCAGGATTATGCTGAAATATGCAACATCAATTTCTCTCTAACTGACATTTTCCAGATGTGTAGAACCAGAGATCCAGGATTATGCTGAAATCTGCCTTGCAATTTGTCTCCAAGTGAAATTTTCCAGATGTGGAGAAGCAGAGTTCAAAGATTATGCTGAAATCTACCACATCAATTTCTCTCTAGCTGACATTTTCCAGATGTGCAGAAGCAGACTTCCAGGATTATGCTGAAATCTGCCTTGCAATTTTTCTCCTGGTGACATTTTCCAGATGTGCGGAAGCAGAGTTCAAACATGCTGAAATCTAACACATCAATTTCTCTCTTGCTGACATTTTCCAGAGTTGCAGAAGCAGAGTTCCAGGATTATGCTGAAATCAGCTTCTGCATTTTCTCTCTAGCTGACATTTTCCAGATGTGCAGAAGCAGAGTTCTAAGATTATACTGAAATCTACAACTTCAATTTCTCTCTAGCTGACATTTTCCAGATGTGCAGAAGCAGAGTTCTAAGATTATGCTGAAATCTACAACATCAATTTCTCTCTAGCTTACATTTTCCAGATGTGCAGAAGCAGAGTTCTAAGATTATGCTGAAATCTACAACATCAATTTCTCTCTAGCTACCATTTTCCAGATGTGCAGAAGCAGAGTTCAAACATTATGCTGAAATCTACCACTTCAATTTCTCTCTAGCTGACATTTTCCAGAGTTGCAGAAGAAGAGTTCCAGGGTTATGCTGAAATCTGCCTCTGCGTTTTTCCTCTAGCTGACATTTTCCAGATGTGCAGAAGCAGAGTTCCAAGATTATGCTGAAATCTGCCTCTGCATTTTACCTCTAGCTGACATTTTCCAGATGTGAGGAAGCAGATTTCCAGGATTATGCTGAAATCAGCCTCTGCATTTTCTCTCTAGCTGCCATTTTCCAGATGTGCAGAAGCAGAGTTCAAACATTATGCTGAAATCTACAACATCAATTTCTCTCTAGCTAACATTTTCCAGATGTGCAGAAGCAGAGTTCAAGGATTATGCTGAAATCTACCACTTCAATTTCTCTCTAGCTCACATTTGCCAGATGTGCAGAAGCAGAGTTCCAGGATTATGCTGAAATCTGCCTTGCAATTTTTCTCCAGGTGACATTTTCCAGATGTGCAGAAGCAGAGTTCAAACATGCTGAAATCTAACACATCAATTTCTCTCTTGCTGACATTTTCCAGAGTTGCAGAAGCAGAGTTCCAGGATTATGCTGAAATCAGCTTCTGCATTTTCTCTCTAGCTGACATTTTCCAGATGTGCAGAAGCAGAGTTCTAAGATTATGCTGAAATCTACAACATCAATTTCTCTCTAGCTACCATTTTCCAGATGTGCAGAAGCAGAGTTCAAACATTATGCTGAAATCTACCACTTCAATTTCTCTCTAGCTGACATTTTCCAGAGTTGCAGAAGAAGAGTTCCAGGGTTATGCTGAAATCTGCCTTGCTATTTTTCTCCAGGTGACATTTTCCAGATGTGAAAAAGCAGAGTTCAAAGATTATGCTGAAATCTACAACTTCAATTTCTCTCTAGCTTACATTTTCCAGATGTGCAGAAGTAGAGTTCCAGGATTATGCTGAAATCTGCCTCTGCATTTTCTCTCTAGCTGACATTTTCCACATGTGCAGAAGCAGAGTTCAAAGATTATGCTGAAATCTACCACATCAATTTCTCTCTATCTGACATTTTCCAGATGTGCAGAAGCAGAGGTCCAGGATTGTGCTGAAAACCACAACATCAATTTCTCTCTAGCTGACTTTCCCAGATGTGCAGAAGCAGAGTTCCAGCTGTGTGCTGAAACCTGCCTTACAATTTCTCTCTAGCTGACTTTTCCAGATGTGCAGCAGCTGAGTTCAAAGATTATGGTGAAATCTACCACATCAATTTCACTCTAGCTGACATTTTCCAGATGTGCAGAAGCAGAGTTCCAGGATTATGCTGAAATATGCAACATCAATTTCTCTCTAACTGACATTTTCCAGATGTGTAGAACCAGAGATCCAGGATTATGCTGAAATCTGCCTTGCAATTTGTCTCCAAGTGAAATTTTCCAGATGTGGAGAAGCAGAGTTCAAAGATTATGCTGAAATCTACCACATCAATTTCTCTCTAGCTGACATTTTCCAGATGTGCAGAAGCAGACTTCCAGGATTATGCTGAAATCTGCCTCTGCATTTTCTCTCTAGCTGACATTTTCCACATGTGCAGAAGCAGAGTTCCAGGATTATTCTGAAATCTGCCTTGCAATTTTTCTCCAGGTGACATTTTCCAGATGTGCGGAAGCAGAGTTCAAACATGCTGAAATCTAACACATCAATTTCTCTCTTGCTGACATTTTCCAGAGTTGCAGAAGCAGAGTTCCAGGATTATGCTGAAATCAGCTTCTGCATTTTCTCTCTAGCTGACATTTTCCAGATGTGCAGAAGCAGAGTTCTAAGATTATGCTGAAATCTACAACATCAATTTCTCTCTAGCTTACATTTTCCAGATGTGCAGAAGCAGAGTTCCATGATTATGCTGACATCTGCCTCTGCATTTACCCTCTAGCTGACATTTTCCAGATGTGAGGAAGCAGAGTTCCAGGATTATGCTGAAATCAGCCTCTGCATTTTCTCTCTAGCTGACATTTTCCAGATGTGCAGAAGCAGAGTTCTAAGATTATGCTGAAATCTACAACATCAATTTCTCTCTAGCTGGCATTTTCCAGATGTGCAGAAGCAGAGTTCAAACATTATGCTGAAATCTACCACTTCAATTTCTCTCTAGCTGACATTTTCCAGAGTTGCAGAAGCAGAGTTCCAGGATTATGCTGAAATCAGCTTCTGCATTTTCTCTCTAGCTGACATTTTCCAGATGTGCAGAAGCAGAGTTCTAAGATTATACTGAAATCTACAACTTCAATTTCTCTCTAGCTGACATTTTCCAGATGTGCAGAAGCAGAGTTCTAAGATTATGCTGAAATCTACAACATCAATTTCTCTCTAGCTTACATTTTCCAGATGTGCAGAAGCAGAGTTCTAAGATTATGCTGAAATCTACAACATCAATTTCTCTCTAGCTACCATTTTCCAGATGTGCAGAAGCAGAGTTCAAACATTATGCTGAAATCTACCACTTCAATTTCTCTCTAGCTGACATTTTCCAGAGTTGCAGAAGAAGAGTTCCAGGGTTATGCTGAAATCTGCCTCTGCGTTTTTCCTCTAGCTGACATTTTCCAGATGTGCAGAAGCAGAGTTCCAAGATTATGCTGAAATCTGCCTCTGCATTTTACCTCTAGCTGACATTTTCCAGATGTGAGGAAGCAGATTTCCAGGATTATGCTGAAATCAGCCTCTGCATTTTCTCTCTAGCTGCCATTTTCCAGATGTGCAGAAGCAGAGTTCAAACATTATGCTGAAATCTACAACATCAATTTCTCTCTAGCTAACATTTTCCAGATGTGCAGAAGCAGAGTTCAAGGATTATGCTGAAATCTACCACTTCAATTTCTCTCTAGCTCACATTTGCCAGATGTGCAGAAGCAGAGTTCCAGGATTATGCTGAAATCTGCCTTGCAATTTTTCTCCAGGTGACATTTTCCAGATGTGCAGAAGCAGAGTTCAAACATGCTGAAATCTAACACATCAATTTCTCTCTTGCTGACATTTTCCAGAGTTGCAGAAGCAGAGTTCCAGGATTATGCTGAAATCAGCTTCTGCATTTTCTCTCTAGCTGACATTTTCCAGATGTGCAGAAGCAGAGTTCTAAGATTATGCTGAAATCTACAACATCAATTTCTCTCTAGCTACCATTTTCCAGATGTGCAGAAGCAGAGTTCAAACATTATGCTGAAATCTACCACTTCAATTTCTCTCTAGCTGACATTTTCCAGAGTTGCAGAAGAAGAGTTCCAGGGTTATGCTGAAATCTGCCTTGCTATTTTTCTCCAGGTGACATTTTCCAGATGTGAAAAAGCAGAGTTCAAAGATTATGCTGAAATCTACAACTTCAATTTCTCTCTAGCTTACATTTTCCAGATGTGCAGAAGTAGAGTTCCAGGATTATGCTGAAATCTGCCTCTGCATTTTCTCTCTAGCTGACATTTTCCACATGTGCAGAAGCAGAGTTCAAAGATTATGCTGAAATCTACCACATCAATTTCTCTCTATCTGACATTTTCCAGATGTGCAGAAGCAGAGGTCCAGGATTGTGCTGAAAACCACAACATCAATTTCTCTCTAGCTGACTTTCCCAGATGTGCAGAAGCAGAGTTCCAGCTGTGTGCTGAAACCTGCCTTACAATTTCTCTCTAGCTGACTTTTCCAGATGTGCAGCAGCTGAGTTCAAAGATTATGGTGAAATCTACCACATCAATTTCACTCTAGCTGACATTTTCCAGATGTGCAGAAGCAGAGTTCCAGGATTATGCTGAAATATGCAACATCAATTTCTCTCTAACTGACATTTTCCAGATGTGTAGAACCAGAGATCCAGGATTATGCTGAAATCTGCCTTGCAATTTGTCTCCAAGTGAAATTTTCCAGATGTGGAGAAGCAGAGTTCAAAGATTATGCTGAAATCTACCACATCAATTTCTCTCTAGCTGACATTTTCCAGATGTGCAGAAGCAGACTTCCAGGATTATGCTGAAATCTGCCTCTGCATTTTCTCTCTAGCTGACATTTTCCACATGTGCAGAAGCAGAGTTCCAGGATTATTCTGAAATCTGCCTTGCAATTTTTCTCCAGGTGACATTTTCCAGATGTGCGGAAGCAGAGTTCAAACATGCTGAAATCTAACACATCAATTTCTCTCTTGCTGACATTTTCCAGAGTTGCAGAAGCAGAGTTCCAGGATTATGCTGAAATCAGCTTCTGCATTTTCTCTCTAGCTGACATTTTCCAGATGTGCAGAAGCAGAGTTCTAAGATTATGCTGAAATCTACAACATCAATTTCTCTCTAGCTTACATTTTCCAGATGTGCAGAAGCAGAGTTCCATGATTATGCTGACATCTGCCTCTGCATTTACCCTCTAGCTGACATTTTCCAGATGTGAGGAAGCAGAGTTCCAGGATTATGCTGAAATCAGCCTCTGCATTTTCTCTCTAGCTGACATTTTCCAGATGTGCAGAAGCAGAGTTCTAAGATTATGCTGAAATCTACAACATCAATTTCTCTCTAGCTGGCATTTTCCAGATGTGCAGAAGCAGAGTTCAAACATTATGCTGAAATCTACCACTTCAATTTCTCTCTAGCTGACATTTTCCAGAGTTGCAGAAGAAGAGTTCCAGGGTTATGCTGAAATCTGCCTCTGCGTTTTTCCTCTAGCTGACATTTTCCAGATGTGAAAAAGCAGACTTCAAAGATTATGCTGAAATCTACAACTTCAATTTCTCTCTAGCTTACATTTTCCAGATGTGCAGAATCAGAGTTCCAGGATTATGCTGAAATCTGCCTCTGCATTTTCTCTCTAGCTGACATTTTCCACATGTGCAGAAGCAGAGTTCAAAGATTATGCTGAAATCTACCACATCAATTTCTCTCTATCTGACATTTTCCAGATGTGCAGAAGCAGAGGTCCAGGATTGTGCTGAAAACCACAACATCAATTTCTCTCTAGCTGACTTTCCCAGATGTGCAGAAGCAGAGGTCCAGTATTATGCTGAAATCTGCCTTGCAATTTCTCTCTAGTTGACTTTTCCAGATGTGCAGGAGTGTTCCAGGGTTATGCTGAAATCTACATCAATTTCTCTCTAGCTGACATTTTCCAGATGTGTAGAAGCAGAGTTCCAGCTGTGTGCTGAAACCTGCCTTACAATTTCTCTCTAGCTGACTTTTCCAGATGTGCAGCAGCTGAGTTCAAAGATTATGGTGAAATCTACCACATCAATTTCACTCTAGCTGACATTTTCCAGATGTGCAGAAGCAGAGTTCCAGGATTATGCTGAAATATGCAACATCAATTTCTCTCTAACTGACATTTTCCAGATGTGTAGAACCAGAGATCCAGGATTATGCTGAAATCTGCCTTGCAATTTGTCTCCAAGTGAAATTTTCCAGATGTGGAGAAGCAGAGTTCAAAGATTATGCTGAAATCTACCACATCAATTTCTCTCTAGCTGACATTTTCCAGATGTGCAGAAGCAGACTTCCAGGATTATGCTGAAATCTGCCTTGCAATTTTTCTCCAGGTGACATTTTCCAGATGTGCGGAAGCAGAGTTCAAACATGCTGAAATCTAACACATCAATTTCTCTCTTGCTGACATTTTCCAGAGTTGCAGAAGCAGAGTTCCAGGATTATGCTGAAATCAGCTTCTGCATTTTCTCTCTAGCTGACATTTTCCAGATGTGCAGAAGCAGAGTTCTAAGATTATACTGAAATCTACAACTTCAATTTCTCTCTAGCTTACATTTTCCAGATGTGCAGTAGCAGAGTTCCATGATTATGCTGAAATCTGCCTCTGCATTTTCCCTCTAGCTGAAATTTTCCAGATGTGCAGAAGCAGAGTTCTAAGATTATGCTGAAATCTACAACATCAATTTCTCTCTAGCTGACATTTTCCAGATGTGAGGAAGCAGAGTTCCAGGATTATGCTGAAATCAGCCTCTGCATTTTCTCTCTAGCTGACATTTTCCAGATGTGCAGAAGCAGAGTTCTAAGATTATGCTGAAATCTACATCATGAATTTCTCTCTAGCTGCCATTTTCCAGATGTGCAGAAGCAGAGTTCAAACATTATGCTGAAATCTAACACGTCAATTTCTCTCTTGCTGACATTTTCCAGAGTTGCAGAAGAAGAGTTCCAGGGTTATGCTGAAATCTGCCTCTGCGTTTTTCCTCTAGCTGACATTTTCCAGATGTGAAAAAGCAGAGTTCAAAGATTATGCTGAAATCTACAACTTCAATTTCTCTCTAGCTTACATTTTCCAGATGTGCAGAAGCAGAGTTCCAGGATTATGCTGAAATCTGCCTCTGCATTTTCTCTCTAGCTGACATTTTCCACATGTGCAGAAGCAGAGTTCAAACATTATTCTGAAATCTACCACATCAATTTCTCTCTATCTGACATTTTCCAGATGTGCAGAAGCAGAGTTCCTGGATTGTGCTGAAAACCACAACATCAATTTCTCTCTAGCTGACTTTTCCAGATGTGCAGGAGTGTTCCAGGATTATGCTGAAATCTACATCAATTTCTCTCTAGCTGACATTTTCCAGATGTGCAGATGCAGATTTCCAGGTGTATGCTGAAACCTGCCTTATAATTTCTCTCTAGCTGACATTTTCCAGATGTGTAGAAGCAGAGTTCCAGCTGTGTGCTGAAACCTGCCTTACAATTTCTCTCTAGCTGACTTTTCCAGATGTGCAGAAGATGAGTTCAAAGATTATGGTGAAATCTGCCACATCAATTTCTGTCTAGCTGACATTTGCCAGATGTGCAGAAGTAGAGTTCAAGGATTATGCTGAAATCTGCCTTGCAAGTTTTCTCAAGCTGACATTTTCCATGTGTACAGAATCAGAGTTCCTGGTGTATGCTGAAATCTGCCTTGCAATTTCTCTCTAGCTGACTTTTCCAGATGTGCAGAAGCAGAGTTCAAAGATTATGCTGAAATCTAACACATCAATTTCTCTCTTGCTGACATTTTCCAGATGTGAAAAAGCAGAGTTCAAAGATTATGCTGAAATCTACAACTTCAATTTCTCTCTTGCTGACATTTTCCAGATGTGCAGAAGCAGAGTTCCAGGATTATGCTGAAATCTGCCTCTGCATTTTCTCTCTAGCTTACATTTTCCAGATGTGCAGAAGCTGAGTTCAAAGATTATGGTGAAATCTACCACATCAATTTCTCTCTAGCTGACATTTTCCAGATGTGCAGAAGCTGAGTTCAAAGATTATGGTGAAATCTACACATCAATTTCTCTCTAGCTGACATTTGCCAGATGTGCAGAAGCAGAGTTCCAGGATTATGCTGAAATCAGCCTCTGCATTTTCTCTCTAGCTGACATTTTCCAGATGTGCAGAAGCAGAGTTCAAACATTATGCTGAAATCTACCACTTCAATTTCTCTCTAGCTCACATTTGCCAGATGTGCAGAAGCAGAGTTCTAGGATTATTCTGAAATCTGCCTTGCAATTTTTCTCCAGGTGACATTTTCCAGATGTGCAGAAGCAGAGTTCAAAGATTATGCTGAAATCTAACACGTCAATTTCTCTCTTGCTGACATTTTCCAGAGTTGCAGAAGAAGAGTTCCAGGGTTATGCTGAAATCTGCCTCTGCGTTTTTCCTCTAGCTGACATTTTCCAGATGTGAAAAAGCAGAGTTCAAAGATTATGCTGAAATCTACAACTTCAATTTCTCTCTAGCTTACATTTTCCAGATGTGCAGAAGCAGAGTTCCAGGATTATGCTGAAATCTGCCTCTGCATTTTCTCTCTAGCTGACATTTTCCACATGTGCAGAAGCAGAGTTCAAAGATTATGCTGAAATCTACCACATCAATTTCTCTCTATCTGACATTTTCCAGATGTGCAGAAGCAGAGTTCCAGGATTGTGCTGAAAACCACAACATCAATTTCTCTCTAGCTGACTTTCCCAGATGTGCAGAAGCAGAGGTCCAATATTATGCTGAAATCTGCCTTGCAATTTCTCTCTAGCTGACTTTTCCAGATGTGCAGGAGTGTTCCAGGATTATGCTGAAATCTACATCAATTTCTCTCTAGCTGACATTTTCCAGATGTGCAGATGCAGATTTCCAGGTGTATGCTGAAACCTGCCTTACAATTTCTCTCTAGCTGACATTTTCCAGATGTGTAGAAGATGAGATCAAAGATTATGGTGAAATCTGCCACATCAATTTCTGTCTAGCTGACATTTGCCAGATGTGCAGAAGTAGAGTTCAAGGATTATGCTGAAATCTGCCTTGCAAGTTTTCTCAAGCTGACATTTTCCATATGTACAGAATCAGAGTTCCTGGTGTATGCTGAAATCTGCCTTGCAATTTCTCTCTAGCTGACTTTTCCAGATGTGCAGAAGCAGAGTTCAAAGATTATGCTGAAATCTAACACATCAATTTCTCTCCTGCTGACATTTTCCAGATGTGCAGAAGCAGAGTTCCAGGATTATGCTGAAATCTGCCTCTACATTTTCCCTCTAGCTTACATTTTCCAGATGTGCAGAAGCTGAGTTCAAAGATTATGGTGAAATCTACCACATCAATTTCTCTCTAGCTGACATTTTCCAGATGTGCAGAAGCTGAGTTCAAAGATTATGGTGAAATCTACCACATCAATTTCACTCTAGCTGACATTTTCCAGATGTGCAGAAGCAGAGTTCCAGGATTATGCTGAAATATGCAACATCAATTTCTCTCTAACTGACATTTTCCAGATGTGTAGAACCAGAGATCCAGGATTATGCTGAAATCTGCCTTGCAATTTGTCTCCAAGTGAAATTTTCCAGATGTGGAGAAGCAGAGTTCAAAGATTATGCTGAAATCTACCACATCAATTTCTCTCTAGCTGACATTTTCCAGATGTGCAGAAGCAGACTTCCAGGATTATGCTGAAATCTGCCTCTGCATTTTCTCTCTAGCTGACATTTTTCACATGTGCAGAAGCAGAGTTCCAAGATTATGCTGAAATCTGCCTTGCAATTTCTCTCTAGCTGACATTTGCCAGATGTGCAGAAGCAGAGTTCAAGGATTATTCTGAAATCTGCCTTGCAATTTTTCTCCAGGTGACATTTTCCAGATGTGCAGAAGCAGAGTTCAAACATGCTGAAATCTAACACATCAATTTCTCTCTTGCTGACATTTTCCAGAGTTGCAGAAGCAGAGTTCCAGGATTATGCTGAAATCAGCTTCTGCATTTTCTCTCTAGCTGACATTTTCCAGATGTGCAGAAGCAGAGTTCTAAGATTATACTGAAATCTACAACATCAATTTCTCTCTAGCTTACATTTTCCAGATGTGCAGAAGCAGAGTTCAATGATTATGCTGAAATCTGCCTCTGCATTTTCCCTCTAGCTGACATTTTCCAGATGTGCAGAAGCAGAGTTCTAAGATTATGCTGAAATCTACAACATCAATTTCTCTCTAGCTGCCATTTTCCAGATGTGCAGAAGCAGAGTTCAAACATTATGCTGAAATCTACCACTTCAATTTCTCTCTAGCTGACATTTTCCAGAGTTGCAGAAGAAGAGTTCCAGGGTTATGCTGAAATCTGCCTCTGCGTTTTTCCTCTAGCTGACATTTTCCAGATGTGAAAAAGCAGAGTTCAAAGATTATGCTGAAATCTACAACTTCAATTTCTCTCTAGCTTACATTTTCCAGATGTGCAGAAGCAGAGTTCCAGGATTATGCTGAAATCTGCCTCTGCATTTTCTCTCTAGCTGACATTTTCCACATGTGCAGAAGCAGAGTTCAAAGATTATGCTGAAATCTACCACATCAATTTCTCTCTAGCTTACATTTTCCAGATGTGCAGAAGCAGAGTTCCATGATTATGCTGAAATCTGCCTCTGCATTTACCCTCTAGCTGACATTTTCCAGATGTGAGGAAGCAGAGTTCCAGGATTATGCTGAAATCAGCCTCTGCATTTTCTCTCTAGCTGACATTTTCCAGATGTGCAGAAGCAGAGTTCTAAGATTATGCTGAAATCTACAACATCAATTTCTCTCTAGCTGCCATTTTCCAGATGTGCAGAAGCAGAGTTCAAACATTATGCTGAAATCTACCACTTCAATTTCTCTCTAGCTGACATTTTCCAGAGTTGCAGAAGAAGAGTTCCAGGGTTATGCTGAAATCTGCCTCTGCGTTTTTCCTCTAGCTGACATTTTCCAGATGTGAAAAAGCAGACTTCAGAGATTATGCTGAAATCTACAACTTCAATTTCTCTCTAGCTTACATTTTCCAGATGTGCAGAAGCAGAGTTCCAGGATTATGCTGAAATCTGCCTCTGCATTTTCTCTCTAGCTGACATTTTCCACATGTGCAGAAGCAGAGTTCAAAGATTATGCTGAAATCTACCACATCAATTTCTCTCTATCTGACATTTTCCAGATGTGCAGAAGCAGAGGTCCAGGATTGTGCTGAAAACCACAACATCAATTTCTCTCTAGCTGACTTTCCCAGATGTGCAGAAGCAGAGGTCCAGTATTATGCTGAAATCTGCCTTGCAATTTCTCTCTAGTTGACTTTTCCAGATGTGCAGGAGTGTTCCAGGGTTATGCTGAAATCTACATCAATTTCTCTCTAGCTGACATTTTCCAGATGTGTAGAAGCAGAGTTCCAGCTGTGTGCTGAAACCTGCCTTACAATTTCTCTCTAGCTGACTTTTCCAGATGTGCAGCAGCTGAGTTCAAAGATTATGGTGAAATCTACCACATCAATTTCACTCTAGCTGACATTTTCCAGATGTGCAGAAGCAGAGTTCCAGGATTATGCTGAAATATGCAACATCAATTTCTCTCTAACTGACATTTTCCAGATGTGTAGAACCAGAGATCCAGGATTATGCTGAAATCTGCCTTGCAATTTGTCTCCAAGTGAAATTTTCCAGATGTGGAGAAGCAGAGTTCAAAGATTATGCTGAAATCTACCACATCAATTTCTCTCTAGCTGACATTTTCCAGATGTGCAGAAGCAGACTTCCAGGATTATGCTGAAATCTGCCTTGCAATTTTTCTCCAGGTGACATTTTCCAGATGTTCAGAAGCAGAGTTCTAAGATTATGCTGAAAACCACAACATCAATTTCTCTCTAGCTGACTTTCCCAGATGTGCAGAAGCAGAGGTCCAGTATTATGCTGAAATCTACCTCTGCAGTTTCCCTCTAGCTGCCATTTTCCAGATGTGCAGAAGCAGAGTTCAAACATTATGCTGAAATCAACCACTTCAATTTCTCTCTAGCTCACATTTGCCAGATGTGCAGAAGCAGAGTTCCAGGATTATTCTGAAATCTGCCTTGCAATTTTTCTCCAGGTGACATTTTCCAGATGTGCGGAAACAGAGTTCAAACATGCTGAAATCTAACACATCAATTTCTCTCTTGCTGACATTTTCCAGAGTTGCAGAAGCAGAGTTCCAGGATTATGCTGAAATCAGCTTCTGCATTTTCTCTCTAGCTGACATTTTCCAGATGTGCAGAAGCAGAGTTCTAAGATTATACTGAAATCTACAACTTCAATTTCTCTCTAGCTGACATTTTCCAGATGTGCAGAAGCAGAGTTCAAAGATTATGCTGAAATCTACAACATCAATTTCTCTCTAGCTTACATTTTCCAGATGTGCAGAAGCAGACTTCCAGGATTATGCTGAAATCTGCCTCTGCATTTTCTCTCTAGCTGACATTTTTCACATGTGCAGAAGCAGAGTTCCAAGATTATGCTGAAATCTGCCTTGCAATTTCTCTCTAGCTGACATTTGCCAGATGTGCAGAAGCAGAGTTCCAGGATTATTCTGAAATCTGCCTTGCAATTTTTCTCCAGGTGACATTTTCCAGATGTGCAGAAGCAGAGTTCAAACATGCTGAAATCTAACACATCAATTTCTCTCTTGCTGACATTTTCCAGAGTTGCAGAAGCAGAGTTCCAGGATTATGCTGAAATCAGCTTCTGCATTTTCTCTCTAGCTGACATTTTCCAGATGTGCAGAAGCAGAGTTCTAAGATTATACTGAAATCTACAACATCAATTTCTCTCTAGCTTACATTTTCCAGATGTGCAGAAGCAGAGTTCCATGATTATGCTGAAATCTGCCTCTGCATTTTCCCTCTAGCTGACATTTTCCAGATGTGCAGAAGCAGAGTTCTAAGATTATGCTGAAATCTACAACTTCAATTTCTCTCTAGCTGACATTTTCCAGATGTGCAGAAGCAGAGTTCAAAGATTATGCTGAAATCTACAACATCAATTTCTCTCTAGCTTACATTTTCCAGATGTGCAGAAGCAGACTTCCAGGATTATGCTGAAATCTGCCTCTGCATTTTCTCTCTAGCTGACATTTTTCACATGTGCAGAAGCAGAGTTCCAAGATTATGCTGAAATCTGCCTTGCAATTTCTCTCTAGCTGACATTTGCCAGATGTGCAGAAGCAGAGTTCCAGGATTATTCTGAAATCTGCCTTGCAATTTTTCTCCAGGTGACATTTTCCAGATGTGCAGAAGCAGAGTTCAAACATGCTGAAATCTAACACATCAATTTCTCTCTTGCTGACATTTTCCAGAGTTGCAGAAGCAGAGTTCCAGGATTATGCTGAAATCAGCTTCTGCATTTTCTCTCTAGCTGACATTTTCCAGATGTGCAGAAGCAGAGTTCTAAGATTATACTGAAATCTACAACATCAATTTCTCTCTAGCTTACATTTTCCAGATGTGCAGAAGCAGAGTTCCATGATTATGCTGAAATCTGCCTCTGCATTTTCCCTCTAGCTGACATTTTCCAGATGTGCAGAAGCAGAGTTCTAAGATTATGCTGAAATCTACAACATCAATTTCTCTCTAGCTGCCATTTTCCAGATGTGCAGAAGCAGAGTTCAAACATTATGCTGAAATCTACCACTTCAATTTCTCTCTAGCTGACATTTTCCAGAGTTGCAGAAGAAGAGTTCCAGGGTTATGCTGAAATCTGCCTCTGCGTTTTTCCTCTAGCTGACATTTTCCAGATGTGAAAAAGCAGAGTTCAAAGATTATGCTGAAATCTACAACTTCAATTTCTCTCTAGCTTACATTTTCCAGATGTGGAGAAGCAGAGTTCCAGGATTATGCTGAAATCTGCCTTGCACTTTTTCTCCAGGTGACATTTTCCAGATGTGCAGAAGCAGAGTTGAAACATTATGCTGAAATCTACCACATCAATTTCTCTCTAGCTTACATTTTCCAGATGTGGAGAAGCAGAGTTCCAGGGTTATGGTGAAATCAACCTCTGCATTTTATCTCTAGCTGACATTTTCCAGATGTTCAGAAGCAGAGTTACAAGATTATGCTGAAATCTACCCGATCAATTTCTCTCTAGCTGACATTTTCCAGATGTGCGGAAGCAGAGTTCCAAGATTATGCGGAAATCTGCCTCTGCATTTTTTCTTCCAGCTTCATTTTCCAGATGTGCAGAAGCAGCATTCCAGGATTATGCTGAAATCTTCGACATCAATTTCTCTCTAGCTTACATTTCCCAGGTGTGCAGAAGCAGAGTTCCAGGATTATGCTGAAATCTGCCTTGCACTTTTTCTCCAGGTGACATTTTCCAGATGTGCAGAAGCAGAGTTCAAACATTATGCTGAAATCTACCACATCAATTTCTCTCTAGACTATATTTTCCAGATGTGCAGAAGCAGAGTTCCAGGATTATGGTGAAATCTACCACATCAATTTCTCTCTCGCTGACATTTTCCAGATGTGCAGAAGCTGAGTTCAAAGATTATGGTGAAATCTACCACATCAATTTCACTCTAGCTGACATTTGCCAGATGTGCAGAAGCAGAGTTCCAGGATTATGCTGAAATCAGCCTCTGCATTTTCTCTCTAGCTGACATTTTCCAGATGTGCAGAAGCAGAGTTCCAGTATTATGCTGAAATATACAACATCAATTTCTCTCTAACTGACATTTTCCAGATGTGTAGAACCAGAGATCCAGGATTATGCTGAAATCTGCCTTGCAATTTGTCTCCAAGTGAAATTTTCCAGATGTGCAGAAGATGAGTTCAAAGATTATGGTGAAATCTGCCACATCAATTTCTGTCTAGCTGACATTTGCCAGATGTGCAGAAGTAGAGTTCAAGGATTATGCTGAAATCTGCCTTGCAAGTTTTCTCAAGCTGACATTTTTCATGTGTACAGAATCAGAGTTCCTGGTGTATGCTGAAATCTGCCTTGCAATTTCTCTCTAGCTGACTTTTCCAGATGTGCAGAAGCAGAGTTCAAAGATTATGCTGAAATCTAACACTTCAATTTCTCTCTTGCTGACATTTTCCAGATGTGAAAAAGCAGAGTTCAAAGATTATGCTGAAATCTACAACTTCAATTTCTCTCTTGCTGACATTTTCCAGATGTGCAGAAGCAGAGTTCCAGGATTATGCTGAAATCTGCCTCTGCATTTTCTCTCTAGCTTACATTTTCCAGATGTGCAGAAGCTGAGTTCAAAGATTATGGTGAAATCTACCACATCAATTTCTCTCTAGCTGACATTTTCCAGATGTGCAGAAGCTGAGTTCAAAGATTATGGTGAAATCTAGACATCAATTTCTCTCTAGCTGACATTTGCCAGATGTGCAGAAGCAGAGTTCCAGGATTATGCTGAAATCAGCCTCTGCATTTTCTCTCTAGCTGACATTTTCCAGATGTGCAGAAGCAGAGTTCAAACATTATGCTGAAATCTACCACTTCAATTTCTCTCTAGCTCACATTTGCCAGATGTGCAGAAGCAGAGTTCTAGGATTATTCTGAAATCTGCCTTGCAATTTTTCTCCAGGTGACATTTTCCAGATGTGCAGAAGCAGAGTTCAAAGATTATGCTGAAATCTAACACGTCAATTTCTCTCTTGCTGACATTTTCCAGAGTTGCAGAAGAAGAGTTCCAGGGTTATGCTGAAATCTGCCTCTGCGTTTTTCCTCTAGCTGACATTTTCCAGATGTGAAAAAGCAGAGTTCAAAGATTATGCTGAAATCTACAACTTCAATTTCTCTCTAGCTTACATTTTCCAGATGTGCAGAAGCAGAGTTCCAGGATTATGCTGAAATCTGCCTCTGCATTTTCTCTCTAGCTGACATTTTCCACATGTGCAGAAGCAGAGTTCAAAGATTATGCTGAAATCTACCACATCAATTTCTCTATATCTGACATTTTCCAGATGTGCAGAAGCAGAGTTCCAGGATTGTGCTGAAAACCACAACATCAATTTCTCTCTAGCTGACTTTCACAGATGTGCAGAAGCAGAGGTCCAATATTATGCTGAAATCTGCCTTGCAATTTCTCTCTAGCTGACTTTTCCAGATGTGCAGGAGTGTTCCAGGATTATGCTGAAATCTACATCAATTTCTCTCTAGCTGACATTTTCCAGATGTGCAGATGCAGATTTCCAGGTGTATGCTGAAACCTGCCTTACAATTTCTCTCTAGCTGACATTTTCCAGATGTGTAGAAGATGAGATCAAAGATTATGGTGAAATCTGCCACATCAATTTCTGTCTAGCTGACATTTGCCAGATGTGCAGAAGTAGAGTTCAAGGATTATGCTGAAATCTGCCTTGCAAGTTTTCTCAAGCTGACATTTTCCATATGTACAGAATCAGAGTTCCTGGTGTATGCTGAAATCTGCCTTGCAATTTCTCTCTAGCTGACTTTTCCAGATGTGCAGAAGCAGAGTTCAAAGATTATGCTGAAATCTAACACATCAATTTCTCTCCTGCTGACATTTTCCAGATGTGCAGAAGCAGAGTTCCAGGATTATGCTGAAATCTGCCTCTACATTTTCCCTCTAGCTCACATTTTCCAGATGTGCAGAAGCTGAGTTCAAAGATTATGGTGAAATCTACCACATCAATTTCTCTCTAGCTGACATTTTCCAGATGTGCAGAAGCTGAGTTCAAAGATTATGGTGAAATCTACCACATCAATTTCACTCTAGCTGACATTTTCCAGATGTGCAGAAGCAGAGTTCCAGGATTATGCTGAAATATGCAACATCAATTTCTCTCTAACTGACATTTTCCAGATGTGTAGAACCAGAGATCCAGGATTATGCTGAAATCTGCCTTGCAATTTGTCTCCAAGTGAAATTTTCCAGATGTGGAGAAGCAGAGTTCAAAGATTATGCTGAAATCTACCACATCAATTTCTCTCTAGCTGACATTTTCCAGATGTGCAGAAGCAGACTTCCAGGATTATGCTGAAATCTGCCTCTGCATTTTCTCTCTAGCTGACATTTTTCACATGTGCAGAAGCAGAGTTCCAAGATTATGCTGAAATCTGCCTTGCAATTTCTCTCTAGCTGACATTTGCCAGATGTGCAGAAGCAGAGTTCCAGGATTATTCTGAAATCTGCCTTGCAATTTTTCTCCAGGTGACATTTTCCAGATGTGCAGAAGCAGAGTTCAAACATGCTGAAATCTAACACATCAATTTCTCTCTTGCTGACATTTTCCAGAGTTGCAGAAGCAGAGTTCCAGGATTATGCTGAAATCAGCTTCTGCATTTTCTCTCTAGCTGACATTTTCCAGATGTGCAGAAGCAGAGTTCTAAGATTATACTGAAATCTACAACATCAATTTCTCTCTAGCTTACATTTTCCAGATGTGCAGAAGCAGAGTTCAATGATTATGGTGAAATCTACCACATCAATTTCACTCTAGCTGACATTTTCCAGATGTGCAGAAGCAGAGTTCCAGGGTTATGCTGAAATCTGCCTCTGCGTTTTTCCTCTAGCTGACATTTTCCAGATGTGAAAAAGCAGACTTCAAAGATTATGCTGAAATCTACAACTTCAATTTCTCTCTAGCTTACATTTTCCAGATGTGCAGAAGCAGAGTTCCAGGATTATGCTGAAATCTGCCTCTGCATTTTCTCTCTAGCTGACATTTTCCACATGTGCAGAAGCAGAGTTCAAAGATTATGCTGAAATCTACCACATCAATTTCTCTCTAGCTCACATTTGCCAGATGTGCAGAAGCAGAGTTCCAGGATTGTGCTGAAAACCACAACATCAATTTCTCTCTAGCTGACTTTCCCAGATGTGCAGAAGCAGAGGTCCAGTATTATGCTGAAATCTGCCTTGCAATTTCTCTCTAGTTGACTTTTCCAGATGTGCAGGAGTGTTCCAGGGTTATGCTGAAATCTACATCAATTTCTCTCTAGCTGACATTTTCCAGATGTGTAGAAGCAGAGTTCCAGCTGTGTGCTGAAACCTGCCTTACAATTTCTCTCTAGCTGACTTTTCCAGATGTGCAGCAGCTGAGTTCAAAGATTATGGTGAAATCTACCACATCAATTTCACTCTAGCTGACATTTTCCAGATGTGCAGAAGCAGAGTTCCAGGATTATGCTGAAATATGCAACATCAATTTCTCTCTAACTGACATTTTCCAGATGTGTAGAACCAGAGATCCAGGATTATGCTGAAATCTGCCTTGCAATTTGTCTCCAAGTGAAATTTTCCAGATGTGGAGAAGCAGAGTTCAAAGATTATGCTGAAATCTACCACATCAATTTCTCTCTAGCTGACATTTTCCAGATGTGCAGAAGCAGACTTCCAGGATTATGCTGAAATCTGCCTTGCAATTTTTCTCCAGGTGACATTTTCCAGATGTTCAGAAGCAGAGTTCTAAGATTATGCTGAAAACCACAACATCAATTTCTCTCTAGCTGACTTTCCCAGATGTGCAGAAGCAGAGGTCCAGTATTATGCTGAAATCTACCTCTGCAGTTTCCCTCTAGCTGCCATTTTCCAGATGTGCAGAAGCAGAGTTCAAACATTATGCTGAAATCAACCACTTCAATTTCTCTCTAGCTCACATTTGCCAGATGTGCAGAAGCAGAGTTCCAGGATTATTCTGAAATCTGCCTTGCAATTTTTCTCCAGGTGACATTTTCCAGATGTGCGGAAACAGAGTTCAAACATGCTGAAATCTAACACATCAATTTCTCTCTTGCTGACATTTTCCAGAGTTGCAGAAGCAGAGTTCCAGGATTATGCTGAAATCAGCTTCTGCATTTTCTCTCTAGCTGACATTTTCCAGATGTGCAGAAGCAGAGTTCTAAGATTATACTGAAATCTACAACTTCAATTTCTCTCTAGCTGACATTTTCCAGATGTGCAGAAGCAGAGTTCAAAGATTATGCTGAAATCTACAACATCAATTTCTCTCTAGCTTACATTTTCCAGATGTGCAGAAGCAGACTTCCAGGATTATGCTGAAATCTGCCTCTGCATTTTCTCTCTAGCTGACATTTTTCACATGTGCAGAAGCAGAGTTCCAAGATTATGCTGAAATCTGCCTTGCAATTTCTCTCTAGCTGACATTTGCCAGATGTGCAGAAGCAGAGTTCCAGGATTATTCTGAAATCTGCCTTGCAATTTTTCTCCAGGTGACATTTTCCAGATGTGCAGAAGCAGAGTTCAAACATGCTGAAATCTAACACATCAATTTCTCTCTTGCTGACATTTTCCAGAGTTGCAGAAGCAGAGTTCCAGGATTATGCTGAAATCAGCTTCTGCATTTTCTCTCTAGCTGACATTTTCCAGATGTGCAGAAGCAGAGTTCTAAGATTATACTGAAATCTACAACATCAATTTCTCTCTAGCTTACATTTTCCAGATGTGCAGAAGCAGAGTTCCATGATTATGCTGAAATCTGCCTCTGCATTTTCCCTCTAGCTGACATTTTCCAGATGTGCAGAAGCAGAGTTCTAAGATTATGCTGAAATCTACAACATCAATTTCTCTCTAGCTGCCATTTTCCAGATGTGCAGAAGCAGAGTTCAAACATTATGCTGAAATCTACCACTTCAATTTCTCTCTAGCTGACATTTTCCAGAGTTGCAGAAGAAGAGTTCCAGGGTTATGCTGAAATCTGCCTCTGCGTTTTTCCTCTAGCTGACATTTTCCAGATGTGAAAAAGCAGAGTTCAAAGATTATGCTGA
Organism: Diadophis punctatus similis; assembly: GCA_023053685.1. Lineage (NCBI taxonomy): Eukaryota > Metazoa > Chordata > Lepidosauria > Squamata > Dipsadidae > Diadophis > Diadophis punctatus. The sequence continues at coordinate 15,753,307 of JALIGW010000019.1, read as the reverse complement.
AATCTACAACTTCAATTTCTCTCTAGCTTACATTTTCCAGATGTGGAGAAGCAGAGTTCCAGGATTATGCTGAAATCTGCCTTGCACTTTTTCTCCAGGTGACATTTTCCAGATGTGCAGAAGCAGAGTTGAAACATTATGCTGAAATCTACCACATCAATTTCTCTCTAGCTTACATTTTCCAGATGTGGAGAAGCAGAGTTCCAGGGTTATGGTGAAATCAACCTCTGCATTTTATCTCTAGCTGACATTTTCCAGATGTTCAGAAGCAGAGTTACAAGATTATGCTGAAATCTACCCGATCAATTTCTCTCTAGCTGACATTTTCCAGATGTGCGGAAGCAGAGTTCCAAGATTATGCGGAAATCTGCCTCTGCATTTTTTCTTCCAGCTTCATTTTCCAGATGTGCAGAAGCAGCATTCCAGGATTATGCTGAAATCTTCGACATCAATTTCTCTCTAGCTTACATTTCCCAGGTGTGCAGAAGCAGAGTTCCAGGATTATGCTGAAATCTGCCTTGCACTTTTTCTCCAGGTGACATTTTCCAGATGTGCAGAAGCAGAGTTCAAACATTATGCTGAAATCTACCACATCAATTTCTCTCTAGACTATATTTTCCAGATGTGCAGAAGCAGAGTTCCAGGATTATGGTGAAATCTACCACATCAATTTCTCTCTCGCTGACATTTTCCAGATGTGCAGAAGCTGAGTTCAAAGATTATGGTGAAATCTACCACATCAATTTCACTCTAGCTGACATTTGCCAGATGTGCAGAAGCAGAGTTCCAGGATTATGCTGAAATCAGCCTCTGCATTTTCTCTCTAGCTGACATTTTCCAGATGTGCAGAAGCAGAGTTCCAGTATTATGCTGAAATATACAACATCAATTTCTCTCTAACTGACATTTTCCAGATGTGTAGAACCAGAGATCCAGGATTATGCTGAAATCTGCCTTGCAATTTGTCTCCAAGTGAAATTTTCCAGATGTGCAGAAGATGAGTTCAAAGATTATGGTGAAATCTGCCACATCAATTTCTGTCTAGCTGACATTTGCCAGATGTGCAGAAGTAGAGTTCAAGGATTATGCTGAAATCTGCCTTGCAAGTTTTCTCAAGCTGACATTTTCCATGTGTACAGAATCAGAGTTCCTGGTGTATGCTGAAATCTGCCTTGCAATTTCTCTCTAGCTGACTTTTCCAGATGTGCAGAAGCAGAGTTCAAAGATTATGCTGAAATCTAACACATCAATTTCTCTCTTGCTGACATTTTCCAGATGTGAAAAAGCAGAGTTCAAAGATTATGCTGAAATCTACAACTTCAATTTCTCTCTTGCTGACATTTTCCAGATGTGCAGAAGCAGAGTTCCAGGATTATGCTGAAATCTGCCTCTGCATTTTCTCTCTAGCTTACATTTTCCAGATGTGCAGAAGCTGAGTTCAAAGATTATGGTGAAATCTACCACATCAATTTCTCTCTAGCTGACATTTTCCAGATGTGCAGAAGCTGAGTTCAAAGATTATGGTGAAATCTAGACATCAATTTCTCTCTAGCTGACATTTGCCAGATGTGCAGAAGCAGAGTTCCAGGATTATGCTGAAATCAGCCTCTGCATTTTCTCTCTAGCTGACATTTTCCAGATGTGCAGAAGCAGAGTTCAAACATTATGCTGAAATCTACCACTTCAATTTCTCTCTAGCTCACATTTGCCAGATGTGCAGAAGCAGAGTTCTAGGATTATTCTGAAATCTGCCTTGCAATTTTTCTCCAGGTGACATTTTCCAGATGTGCAGAAGCAGAGTTCAAAGATTATGCTGAAATCTAACACGTCAATTTCTCTCTTGCTGACATTTTCCAGAGTTGCAGAAGAAGAGTTCCAGGGTTATGCTGAAATCTGCCTCTGCGTTTTTCCTCTAGCTGACATTTTCCAGATGTGAAAAAGCAGAGTTCAAAGATTATGCTGAAATCTACAACTTCAATTTCTCTCTAGCTTACATTTTCCAGATGTGCAGAAGCAGAGTTCCAGGATTATGCTGAAATCTGCCTCTGCATTTTCTCTCTAGCTGACATTTTCCACATGTGCAGAAGCAGAGTTCAAAGATTATGCTGAAATCTACCACATCAATTTCTCTATATCTGACATTTTCCAGATGTGCAGAAGCAGAGTTCCAGGATTGTGCTGAAAACCACAACATCAATTTCTCTCTAGCTGACTTTCACAGATGTGCAGAAGCAGAGGTCCAATATTATGCTGAAATCTGCCTTGCAATTTCTCTCTAGCTGACTTTTCCAGATGTGCAGGAGTGTTCCAGGATTATGCTGAAATCTACATCAATTTCTCTCTAGCTGACATTTTCCAGATGTGCAGATGCAGATTTCCAGGTGTATGCTGAAACCTGCCTTACAATTTCTCTCTAGCTGACATTTTCCAGATGTGTAGAAGATGAGATCAAAGATTATGGTGAAATCTGCCACATCAATTTCTGTCTAGCTGACATTTGCCAGATGTGCAGAAGTAGAGTTCAAGGATTATGCTGAAATCTGCCTTGCAAGTTTTCTCAAGCTGACATTTTCCATATGTACAGAATCAGAGTTCCTGGTGTATGCTGAAATCTGCCTTGCAATTTCTCTCTAGCTGACTTTTCCAGATGTGCAGAAGCAGAGTTCAAAGATTATGCTGAAATCTAACACATCAATTTCTCTCCTGCTGACATTTTCCAGATGTGCAGAAGCAGAGTTCCAGGATTATGCTGAAATCTGCCTCTACATTTTCCCTCTAGCTTACATTTTCCAGATGTGCAGAAGCTGAGTTCAAAGATTATGGTGAAATCTACCACATCAATTTCTCTCTAGCTGACATTTTCCAGATGTGCAGAAGCTGAGTTCAAAGATTATGGTGAAATCTACCACATCAATTTCACTCTAGCTGACATTTTCCAGATGTGCAGAAGCAGAGTTCCAGGATTATGCTGAAATATGCAACATCAATTTCTCTCTAACTGACATTTTCCAGATGTGTAGAACCAGAGATCCAGGATTATGCTGAAATCTGCCTTGCAATTTGTCTCCAAGTGAAATTTTCCAGATGTGGAGAAGCAGAGTTCAAAGATTATGCTGAAATCTACCACATCAATTTCTCTCTAGCTGACATTTTCCAGATGTGCAGAAGCAGACTTCCAGGATTATGCTGAAATCTGCCTTGCAATTTCTCTCTAGCTGACATTTGCCAGATGTGCAGAAGCAGAGTTCCAGGATTATTCTGAAATCTGCCTTGCAATTTGTCTCCAAGTGAAATTTTCCAGATGTGCAGAAGCAGAGTTCAAACATGCTGAAATCTAACACATCAATTTCTCTCTTGCTGACATTTTCCAGAGTTGCAGAAGCAGAGTTCCAGGATTATGCTGTAATCAGCTTCTGCATTTTCTCTCTAGCTGACATTTTCCAGATGTGCAGAAGCAGAGTTCTAAGATTATACTGAAATCTACAACATCAATTTCTCTCTAGCTTACATTTTCCAGATGTGCAGAAGCAGAGTTCAATGATTATGCTGAAATCTGCCTCTGCATTTTCCCTCTAGCTGACATTTTCCAGATGTGCAGAAGCAGAGTTCTAAGATTATGCTGAAATCTACAACATCAATTTCTCTCTAGCTGCCATTTTCCAGATGTGCAGAAGCAGAGTTCAAACATTATGCTGAAATCTACCACTTCAATTTCTCTCTAGCTGACATTTTCCAGAGTTGCAGAAGAAGAGTTCCAGGGTTATGCTGAAATCTGCCTCTGCGTTTTTCCTCTAGCTGACATTTTCCAGATGTGAAAAAGCAGAGTTCAAAGATTATGCTGAAATCTACAACTTCAATTTCTCTCTAGCTTACATTTTCCAGATGTGCAGAAGCAGAGTTCCAGGATTATGCTGAAATCTGCCTCTGCATTTTCTCTCTAGCTGACATTTTCCACATGTGCAGAAGCAGAGTTCAAAGATTATGCTGAAATCTACCACATCAATTTCTCTCTAGCTTACATTTTCCAGATGTGCAGAAGCAGAGTTCCATGATTATGCTGAAATCTGCCTCTGCATTTACCCTCTAGCTGACATTTTCCAGATGTGAGGAAGCAGAGTTCCAGGATTATGCTGAAATCAGCCTCTGCATTTTCTCTCTAGCTGACATTTTCCAGATGTGAAGAAGCAGAGTTCTAAGATTATGCTGAAATCTACAACATCAATTTCTCTCTAGCTGCCATTTTCCAGATGTGCAGAAGCAGAGTTCAAACATTATGCTGAAATCTACCACTTCAATTTCTCTCTAGCTGACATTTTCCAGAGTTGCAGAAGAAGAGTTCCAGGGTTATGCTGAAATCTGCCTCTGCGTTTTTCCTCTAGCTGACATTTTCCAGATGTGAAAAAGCAGACTTCAAAGATTATGCTGAAATCTACAACTTCAATTTCTCTCTAGCTTACATTTTCCAGATGTGCAGAAGCAGAGTTCCAGGATTATGCTGAAATCTACCACATCAATTTCTCTCTATCTGACATTTTCCAGATGTGCAGAAGCAGAGGTCCAGGATTGTGCTGAAAACCACAACATCAATTTCTCTCTAGCTGACTTTCCCAGATGTGCAGAAGCAGAGGTCCAGTATTATGCTGAAATCTGCCTTGCAATTTCTCTCTAGTTGACTTTTCCAGATGTGCAGGAGTGTTCCAGGGTTATGCTGAAATCTACATCAATTTCTCTCTAGCTGACATTTTCCAGATGTGTAGAAGCAGAGTTCCAGCTGTGTGCTGAAACCTGCCTTACAATTTCTCTCTAGCTGACTTTTCCAGATGTGCAGCAGCTGAGTTCAAAGATTATGGTGAAATCTACCACATCAATTTCACTCTAGCTGACATTTTCCAGATGTGCAGAAGCAGAGTTCCAGGATTATGCTGAAATATGCAACATCAATTTCTCTCTAACTGACATTTTCCAGATGTGTAGAACCAGAGATCCAGGATTATGCTGAAATCTGCCTTGCAATTTGTCTCCAAGTGAAATTTTCCAGATGTGGAGAAGCAGAGTTCAAAGATTATGCTGAAATCTACCACATCAATTTCTCTCTAGCTGACATTTTCCAGATGTGCAGAAGCAGACTTCCAGGATTATGCTGAAATCTGCCTTGCAATTTTTCTCCAGGTGACATTTTCCAGATGTGCGGAAACAGAGTTCAAACATGCTGAAATCTAACACATCAATTTCTCTCTTGCTGACATTTTCCAGAGTTGCAGAAGCAGAGTTCCAGGATTATGCTGAAATCAGCTTCTGCATTTTCTCTCTAGCTGACATTTTCCAGATGTGCAGAAGCAGAGTTCTAAGATTATACTGAAATCTACAACTTCAATTTCTCTCTAGCTGACATTTTCCAGATGTGCAGAAGCAGAGTTCAAAGATTATGCTGAAATCTACAACATCAATTTCTCTCTAGCTTACATTTTCCAGATGTGCAGAAGCAGACTTCCAGGATTATGCTGAAATCTGCCTCTGCATTTTCTCTCTAGCTGACATTTTTCACATGTGCAGAAGCAGAGTTCCAAGATTATGCTGAAATCTGCCTTGCAATTTCTCTCTAGCTGACATTTGCCAGATGTGCAGAAGCAGAGTTCCAGGATTATGCTGAAATCTGCCTCTGCATTTTCTCTCTAGCTGACATTTTCCACATGTGCAGAAGCAGAGTTCAAAGATTATGCTGAAATCTACCACATCAATTTCTCTCTAGCTTACATTTTCCAGATGTGCAGAAGCAGAGTTCCATGATTATGCTGAAATCTGCCTCTGCATTTACCCTCTAGCTGACATTTTCCAGATGTGAGGAAGCAGAGTTCCAGGATTATGCTGAAATCAGCCTCTGCATTTTCTCTCTAGCTGACATTTTCCAGATGTGCAGAAGCAGAGTTCTAAGATTATGCTGAAATCTACAACATCAATTTCTCTCTAGCTGCCATTTTCCAGATGTGCAGAAGCAGAGTTCAAACATTATGCTGAAATCTACCACTTCAATTTCTCTCTAGCTGACATTTTCCAGAGTTGCAGAAGAAGAGTTCCAGGGTTATGCTGAAATCTGCCTCTGCGTTTTTCCTCTAGCTGACATTTTCCAGATGTGAAAAAGCAGACTTCAAAGATTATGCTGAAATCTACAACTTCAATTTCTCTCTAGCTTACATTTTCCAGATGTGCAGAAGCAGAGTTCCAGGATTATGCTGAAATCTGCCTCTGCATTTTCTCTCTAGCTGACATTTTCCACATGTGCAGAAGCAGAGTTCAAAGCTTATGCTGAAATCTACCACATCAATTTCTCTCTATCTGACATTTTCCAGATGTGCAGAAGCAGAGGTCCAAGATTGTGCTGAAAACCACAACATCAATTTCTCTCTAGCTGACTTTCCCAGATGTGCAGAAGCAGAGGTCCAGTATTATGCTGAAATCTGCCTTGCAATTTCTCTCTAGTTGACTTTTCCAGATGTGCAGGAGTGTTCCAGGGTTATGCTGAAATCTACATCAATTTCTCTCTAGCTGACATTTTCCAGATGTGTAGAAGCAGAGTTCCAGCTGTGTGCTGAAACCTGCCTTACAATTTCTCTCTAGCTGACTTTTCCAGATGTGCAGCAGCTGAGTTCAAAGATTATGGTGAAATCTACCACATCAATTTCACTCTAGCTGACATTTTCCAGATGTGCAGAAGCAGAGTTCCAGGATTATGCTGAAATATGCAACATCAATTTCTCTCTAACTGACATTTTCCAGATGTGTAGAACCAGAGATCCAGGATTATGCTGAAATCTGCCTTGCAATTTGTCTCCAAGTGAAATTTTCCAGATGTGGAGAAGCAGAGTTCAAAGATTATGCTGAAATCTACCACATCAATTTCTCTCTAGCTGACATTTTCCAGATGTGCAGAAGCAGACTTCCAGGATTATGCTGAAATCTGCCTTGCAATTTTTCTCCAGGTGACATTTTCCAGATGTGCGGAAACAGAGTTCAAACATGCTGAAATCTAACACATCAATTTCTCTCTTGCTGACATTTTCCAGAGTTGCAGAAGCAGAGTTCCAGGATTATGCTGAAATCAGCTTCTGCATTTTCTCTCTAGCTGACATTTTCCAGATGTGCAGAAGCAGAGTTCTAAGATTATACTGAAATCTACAACTTAAATTTCTCTCTAGCTGACATTTTCCAGATGTGCAGAAGCAGAGTTCAAAGATTATGCTGAAATCTACAACATCAATTTCTCTCTAGCTTACATTTTCCAGATGTGCAGAAGCAGACTTCCAGGATTATGCTGAAATCTGCCTCTGCATTTTCTCTCTAGCTGACATTTTTCACATGTGCAGAAGCAGAGTTCCAAGATTATGCTGAAATCTGCCTTGCAATTTCTCTCTAGCTGACATTTGCCAGATGTGCAGAAGCAGAGTTCCAGGATTATTCTGAAATCTGCCTTGCAATTTTTCTCCAGGTGACATTTTCCAGATGTGCAGAAGCAGAGTTCAAACATGCTGAAATCTAACACATCAATTTCTCTCTTGCTGACATTTTCCAGAGTTGCAGAAGCAGAGTTCCAGGATTATGCTGAAATCAGCTTCTGCATTTTCTCTCTAGCTGACATTTTCCAGATGTGCAGAAGCAGAGTTCTAAGATTATACTGAAATCTACAACATCAATTTCTCTCTAGCTTACATTTTCCAGATGTGCAGAAGCAGAGTTCCATGATTATGCTGAAATCTGCCTCTGCATTTTCCCTCTAGCTGACATTTTCCAGATGTGCAGAAGCAGAGTTCTAAGATTATGCTGAAATCTACAACATCAATTTCTCTCTAGCTGCCATTTTCCAGATGTGCAGAAGCAGAGTTCAAACATTATGCTGAAATCTACCACTTCAATTTCTCTCTAGCTGACATTTTCCAGAGTTGCAGAAGAAGAGTTCCAGGGTTATGCTGAAATCTGCCTCTGCGTTTTTCCTCTAGCTGACATTTTCCAGATGTGAAAAAGCAGAGTTCAAAGATTATGCTGAAATCTACAACTTCAATTTCTCTCTAGCTTACATTTTCCAGATGTGCAGAAGCAGAGTTCCAGGATTATGCTGAAATCTGCCTCTGCATTTTCTCTCTAGCTGACATTTTCCACATGTGCAGAAGCAGAGTTCAAAGATTATGCTGAAATCTACCACATCAATTTCTCTCTAGCTTACATTTTCCAGATGTGCAGAAGCAGAGTTCCATGATTATGCTGAAATCTGCCTCTGCATTTACCCTCTAGCTGACATTTTCCAGATGTGAGGAAGCAGAGTTCCAGGATTATGCTGAAATCAGCCTCTGCATTTTCTCTCTAGCTGACATTTTCCAGATGTGCAGAAGCAGAGTTCTAAGATTATGCTGAAATCTACAACATCAATTTCTCTCTAGCTGCCATTTTCCAGATGTGCAGAAGCAGAGTTCAAACATTATGCTGAAATCTACCACTTCAATTTCTCTCTAGCTGACATTTTCCAGAGTTGCAGAAGAAGAGTTCCAGGGTTATGCTGAAATCTGCCTCTGCGTTTTTCCTCTAGCTGACATTTTCCAGATGTGAAAAAGCAGACTTCAAAGATTATGCTGAAATCTACAACTTCAATTTCTCTCTAGCTTACATTTTCCAGATGTGCAGAAGCAGAGTTCCAGGATTATGCTGAAATCTGCCTCTGCATTTTCTCTCTAGCTGACATTTTCCACATGTGCAGAAGCAGAGTTCAAAGATTATGCTGAAATCTACCACATCAATTTCTCTCTATCTGACATTTTCCAGATGTGCAGAAGCAGAGGTCCAGGATTGTGCTGAAAACCACAACATCAATTTCTCTCTAGCTGACTTTCCCAGATGTGCAGAAGCAGAGGTCCAGTATTATGCTGAAATCTGCCTTGCAATTTCTCTCTAGTTGACTTTTCCAGATGTGCAGGAGTGTTCCAGGGTTATGCTGAAATCTACATCAATTTCTCTCTAGCTGACATTTTCCAGATGTGTAGAAGCAGAGTTCCAGCTGTGTGCTGAAACCTGCCTTACAATTTCTCTCTAGCTGACTTTTCCAGATGTGCAGCAGCTGAGTTCAAAGATTATGGTGAAATCTACCACATCAATTTCACTCTAGCTGACATTTTCCAGATGTGCAGAAGCAGAGTTCCAGGATTATGCTGAAATATGCAACATCAATTTCTCTCTAACTGACATTTTCCAGATGTGTAGAACCAGAGATCCAGGATTATGCTGAAATCTGCCTTGCAATTTGTCTCCAAGTGAAATTTTCCAGATGTGGAGAAGCAGAGTTCAAAGATTATGCTGAAATCTACCACATCAATTTCTCTCTAGCTGACATTTTCCAGATGTGCAGAAGCAGACTTCCAGGATTATGCTGAAATCTGCCTTGCAATTTTTCTCCAGGTGACATTTTCCAGATGTGCGGAAGCAGAGTTCAAACATGCTGAAATCTAACACATCAATTTCTCTCTTGCTGACATTTTCCAGAGTTGCACAAGCAGAGTTCCAGGATTATGCTGAAATCAGCTTCTGCATTTTCTCTCTAGCTGACATTTTCCAGATGTGCAGAAGCAGAGTTCTAAGATTATACTGAAATCTACAACTTCAATTTCTCTCTAGCTGACATTTTCCAGATGTGCAGAAGCAGAGTTCTAAGATTATGCTGAAATCTACAACATCAATTTCTCTCTAGCTTACATTTTCCAGATGTGCAAAAGCAGAGTTCCATGATTATGCTGAAATCTGCCTCTGCATTTTCCCTCTAGCTGAAATTTTCCAGATGTGCAGAAGCAGAGTTCTAAGATTATGCTGAAATCTACAACATCAATTTCTCTCTAGCTGACATTTTCCAGATGTGAGGAAGCAGAGTTCCAGGATTATGCTGAAATCAGCCTCTGCATTTTCTCTCTAGCTGACATTTTCCAGATGTGCAGAAGCAGAGTTCTAAGATTATGCTGAAATCTACATCATGAATTTCTCTCTAGCTGCCATTTTCCAGATGTGCAGAAGCAGAGTTCAAACATTATGCTGAAATCTAACACGTCAATTTCTCTCTTGCTGACATTTTCCAGAGTTGCAGAAGAAGAGTTCCAGGGTTATGCTGAAATCTGCCTCTGCGTTTTTCCTCTAGCTGACATTTTCCAGATGTGAAAAAGCAGAGTTCAAAGATTATGCTGAAATCTACAACTTCAATTTCTCTCTAGCTTACATTTTCCAGATGTGCAGAAGCAGAGTTCCAGGATTATGCTGAAATCTGCCTCTGCATTTTCTCTCTAGCTGACATTTTCCACATGTGCAGAAGCAGAGTTCAAACATTATGCTGAAATCTACCACATCAATTTCTCTCTATCTGACATTTTCCAGATGTGCAGAAGCAGAGTTCCAGGATTGTGCTGAAAACCACAACATCAATTTCTCTCTAGCTGACTTTTCCAGATGTGCAGGAGTGTTCCAGGATTATGCTGAAATCTACATCAATTTCTCTCTAGCTGACATTTTCCAGATGTGCAGATGCAGATTTCCAGGTGTATGCTGAAACCTGCCTTACAATTTCTCACTAGCTGACATTTTCCAGATGTGTAGAAGCAGAGTTCCAGCTGTGTGCTGAAACCTGCCTTACAATTTCTCTCTAGCTGACTTTTCCAGATGTGCAGAAGATGAGTTCAAAGATTATGGTGAAATCTGCCTTGCAAGTTTTCTCAAGCTGACATTTTCCATGTGTACAGAATCAGAGTTCCTGGTGTATGCTGAAATCTGCCTTGCAATTTCTCTCTTGCTGACATTTGCCAGATGTACAGAAGCAGAGTTCCAGGATTATGCTGAAATCTTTCTTACAATTTTTCTCCAGGTGAAATTTTCCAGATTTGGACAAGCAGAGTTCAAAGATTATGGTGAAATCTGCCACATCAATTTCTGTCTAGCTGACATTTGCCAGATGTGCAGAAGTAGAGTTCAAGGATTATGCTGAAATCTGCCTTGCAAGTTTTCTCAAGCTGACATTTTCCATGTGTACAGAATCAGAGTTCCTGGTGTATGCTGAAATCTGCCTTGCAATTTCTCTCTAGCTGACTTTTCCAGATGTGCAGAAGCAGAGTTCAAAGATTATGCTGAAATCTAACACATCAATTTCTCTCTTGCTGACATTTTCCAGATGTGAAAAAGCAGAGTTCAAAGATTATGCTGAAATCTACAACTTCAATTTCTCTCTTGCTGACATTTTCCAGATGTGCAGAAGCAGAGTTCCAGGATTATGCTGAAATCTGCCTCTGCATTTTCTCTCTAGCTTACATTTTCCAGATGTGCAGAAGCTGAGTTCAAAGATTATGGTGAAATCTACCACATCAATTTCTCTCTAGCTGACATTTTCCAGATGTGCAGAAGCTGAGTTCAAAGATTATGGTGAAATCTACACATCAATTTCTCTCTAGCTGACATTTGCCAGATGTGCAGAAGCAGAGTTCCAGGATTATGCTGAAATCAGCCTCTGCATTTTCTCTCTAGCTGACATTTTCCAGATGTGCAGAAGCAGAGTTCAAACATTATGCTGAAATCTACCACTTCAATTTCTCTCTAGCTCACATTTGCCAGATGTGCAGAAGCAGAGTTCTAGGATTATTCTGAAATCTGCCTTGCAATTTTTCTCCAGGTGACATTTTCCAGATGTGCAGAAGCAGAGTTCAAAGATTATGCTGAAATCTAACACGTCAATTTCTCTCTTGCTGACATTTTCCAGAGTTGCAGAAGAAGAGTTCCAGGGTTATGCTGAAATCTGCCTCTGCGTTTTTCCTCTAGCTGACATTTTCCAGATGTGAAAAAGCAGAGTTCAAAGATTATGCTGAAATCTACAACTTCAATTTCTCTCTAGCTTACATTTTCCAGATGTGCAGAAGCAGAGTTCCAGGATTATGCTGAAATCTGCCTCTGCATTTTCTCTCTAGCTGACATTTTCCACATGTGCAGAAGCAGAGTTCAAAGATTATGCTGAAATCTACCACATCAATTTCTCTCTATCTGACATTTTCCAGATGTGCAGAAGCAGAGTTCCAGGATTGTGCTGAAAACCACAACATCAATTTCTCTCTAGCTGACTTTCACAGATGTGCAGAAGCAGAGGTCCAGTATTATGCTGAAATCTGCCTTGCAATTTCTCTCTAGCTGACTTTTCCAGATGTGCAGGAGTGTTCCAGGATTATGCTGAAATCTACATCAATTTCTCTCTAGCTGACATTTTCCAGATGTGCAGATGCAGATTTCCAGGTGTATGCTGAAACCTGCCTTACAATTTCTCTCTAGCTGACATTTTCCAGATGTGTAGAAGCAGAGTTCCAGCTGTGTGCTGAAATCTGCCTTGCAATTTCTCTCTAGCTGACTTTTCCAGATGTGCAGAAGCTGAGTTCAAAGATTATGGTGAAATCTGCCACATCAATTTCTGTCTAGCTGACATTTGCCAGATGTGCAGAAGTAGAGTTCAAGGATTATGCTGAAATCTGCCTTGCAAGTTTTCTCAAGCTGACATTTTCCATATGTACAGAATCAGAGTTCCTGGTGTATGCTGAAATCTGCCTTGCAATTTCTCTCTAGCTGACTTTTCCAGATGTGCAGAAGCAGAGTTCAAAGATTATGCTGAAATCTAACACATCAATTTCTCTCTTGCTGACATTTTCCAGATGTGCAGAAGCAGAGTTCCAGGATTATGCTGAAATCTGCCTCTGCATTTTCCCTCTAGCTTACATTTTCCAGATGTGCAGAAGCTGAGTTCAAAGATTATGGTGAAATCTACCACATCAATTTCTCTCTAGCTGACATTTTCCAGATGTGCAGAAGCTGAGTTCAAAGATTATGGTGAAATCTACCACATCAATTTCACTCTAGCTGACATTTTCCAGATGTGCAGAAGCAGAGTTCCAGGATTATGCTGAAATATGCAACATCAATTTCTCTCTAACTGACATTTTCCAGATGTGTAGAACCAGAGATCCAGGATTATGCTGAAATCTGCCTTGCAATTTGTCTCCAAGTGAAATTTTCCAGATGTGGAGAAGCAGAGTTCAAAGATTATGCTGAAATCTACCACATCAATTTCTCTCTAGCTGACATTTTCCAGATGTGCAGAAGCAGACTTCCAGGATTATGCTGAAATCTGCCTCTGCATTTTCTCTCTAGCTGACATTTTTCACTTGTGCAGAAGCAGAGTTCCAAGATTATGCTGAAATCTGCCTTGCAATTTCTCTCTAGCTGACATTTGCCAGATGTGCAGAAGCAGAGTTCCAGGATTATTCTGAAATCTGCCTTGCAATTTTTCTCCAGGTGACATTTTCCAGATGTGCAGAAGCAGAGTTCAAACATGCTGAAATCTAACACATCAATTTCTCTCTTGCTGACATTTTCCAGAGTTGCAGAAGCAGAGTTCCAGGATTATGCTGAAATCAGCTTCTGCATTTTCTCTCTAGCTGACATTTTCCAGATGTGCAGAAGCAGAGTTCAAACATTATGCTGAAATCTACCACTTCAATTTCTCTCTAGCTCACATTTGCCAGATGTGCAGAAGCAGAGTTCTAGGATTATTCTGAAATCTGCCTTGCAATTTTTCTCCAGGTGACATTTTCCAGATGTGCAGAAGCAGAGTTCAAAGATTATGCTGAAATCTAACACGTCAATTTCTCTCTTGCTGACATTTTCCAGAGTTGCAGAAGAAGAGTTCCAGGGTTATGCTGAAATCTGCCTCTGTGTTTTTCCTCTAGCTGACATTTTCCAGATGTGAAAAAGCAGAGTTCAAAGATTATGCTGAAATCTACAACTTCAATTTCTCTCTAGCTTACATTTTCCAGATGTGCAGAAGCAGAGTTCCAGGATTATGCTGAAATCTGCCTCTGCATTTTCTCTCTAGCTGACATTTTCCACATGTGCAGAAGCAGAGTTCAAAGATTATGCTGAAATCTACCACATCAATTTCTCTCTATCTGACATTTTCCAGATGTGCAGAAGCAGAGTTCCAGGATTGTGCTGAAAACCACAACATCAATTTCTCTCTAGCTGACTTTCACAGATGTGCAGAAGCAGAGGTCCAGTATTATGCTGAAATCTGCCTTGCAATTTCTCTCTAGCTGACTTTTCCAGATGTGCAGGAGTGTTCCAGGATTATGCTGAAATCTACATCAATTTCTCTCTAGCTGAAATTTTCCAGATGTGCAGATGCAGATTTCCAGGTGTATGCTGAAACCTGCCTTACAATTTCTCTCTAGCTGACATTTTCCAGATGTGTAGAAGCAGAGTTCCAGCTGTGTGCTGAAATCTGCCTTGCAATTTCTCTCTAGCTGACTTTTCCAGATGTGCAGAAGCTGAGTTCAAAGATTATGGTGAAATCTGCCACATCAATTTCTGTCTAGCTGACATTTGCCAGATGTGCAGAAGTAGAGTTCAAGGATTATGCTGAAATCTGCCTTGCAAGTTTTCTCAAGCTGACATTTTCCATATGTACAGAATCAGAGTTCCTGGTGTATGCTGAAATCTGCCTTGCAATTTCTCTCTAGCTGACTTTTCCAGATGTGCAGAAGCAGAGTTCAAAGATTATGCTGAAATCTAACACATCAATTTCTCTCTTGCTGACATTTTCCAGATGTGCAGAAGCAGAGTTCCAGGATTATGCTGAAATCTGCCTCTGGATTTTCCCTCTAGCTTACATTTTCCAGATGTGCAGAAGCTGAGTTCAAAGATTATGGTGAAATCTACCACATCAATTTCTCTCTAGCTGACATTTTCCAGATGTGCAGAAGCTGAGTTCAAAGATTATGGTGAAATCTACCACATCAATTTCACTCTAGCTGACATTTTCCAGATGTGCAGAAGCAGAGTTCCAGGATTATGCTGAAATATGCAACATCAATTTCTCTCTAACTGACATTTTCCAGATGTGTAGAACCAGAGATCCAGGATTATGCTGAAATCTGCCTTGCAATTTGTCTCCAAGTGAAATTTTCCAGATGTGGAGAAGCAGAGTTCAAAGATTATGCTGAAATCTACCACATCAATTTCTCTCTAGCTGACATTTTCCAGATGTGCAGAAGCAGACTTCCAGGATTATGCTGAAATCTGCCTCTGCATTTTCTCTCTAGCTGACATTTTTCACATGTGCAGAAGCAGAGTTCCAAGATTATGCTGAAATCTGCCTTGCATTTTCTCTCTAGCTGACATTTGCCAGATGTGCAGAAGCAGAGTTCCAGGATTATTCTGAAATCTGCCTTGCAATTTTTCTCCAGGTGACATTTTCCAGATGTGCAGAAGCAGAGTTCAAACATGCTGAAATCTAACACATCAATTTCTCTCTTGCTGACATTTTCCAGAGTTGCAGAAGCAGAGTTCCAGGATTATGCTGAAATCAGCTTCTGCATTTTCTCTCTAGCTGACATTTTCCAGATGTGCAGAAGCAGAGTTCTAAGATTATACTGAAATCTACAACATCAATTTCTCGCTAGCTTACATTTTCCAGATGTGCAGAAGCAGAGTTCCATGATTATGCTGAAAACCACAACATCAATTTCTCTCTAGCTGACTTTTCCAGATGTGCAGAAGCAGAGTTCCAGGATTATGCTGAAATATGCAACATCAATTTCTCTCTAACTGACATTTTCCAGATGTGTAGAACCAGAGATCCAGGATTATGCTGAAATCTGCCTTGCAATTTGTCTCCAAGTGAAATTTTCCAGATGTGGAGAAGCAGAGTTCAAAGATTATGCTGAAATCTACCACATCAATTTCTCTCTAGCTGACATTTTCCAGATGTGCAGAAGCAGACTTCCAGGATTATGCTGAAATCTGCCTTGCAATTTTTCTCCAGGTGACATTTTCCAGATGTGCGGAAGCAGAGTTCAAACATGCTGAAATCTAACACATCAATTTCTCTCTTGCTGACATTTTCCAGAGTTGCAGAAGCAGAGTTCCAGGATTATGCTGAAATCAGCTTCTGCATTTTCTCTCTAGCTGACATTTTCCAGATGTGCAGAAGCAGAGTACTAAGATTATACTGAAATCTACAACTTCAATTTCTCTCTAGCTGACATTTTCCAGATGTGCAGAAGCAGAGTTCTAAGATTATGCTGAAATCTACAACATCAATTTCTCTCTAGCTTACATTTTCCAGATGTGCAGAAGCAGAGTTCCATGATTATGCTGAAATCTGCCTCTGCATTTTCCCTCTAGCTGACATTTTCCAGATGTGCAGAAGCAGAGTTCTAAGATTATGCTGAAATCTACAACATCAATTTCTCTCTAGCTGACATTTTCCAGATGTGCAGAAGCAGAGTTCAAACATTATGCTGAAATCTACCACTTCAATTTCTCTCTAGCTCACATTTGCCAGATGTGCAGAAGCAGAGTTCTAGGATTATTCTGAAATCTGCCTTGCAATTTTTCTCCAGGTGACATTTTCCAGATGTGCAGAAGCAGAGTTCAAACATTATGCTGAAATCTAACACGTCAATTTCTCTCTTGCTGACATTTTCCAGAGTTGCAGAAGAAGAGTTCCAGGGTTATGCTGAAATCTGCCTCTGCGTTTTTCCTCTAGCTGACATTTTCCAGATGTGAAAAAGCAGAGTTCAAAGATTATGCTGAAATCTACAACTTCAATTTCTCTCTAGCTTACATTTTCCAGATGTGCAGAAGCAGAGTTCCAGGATTATGCTGAAATCTGCCTCTGCATTTTCTCTCTAGCTGACATTTTCCACATGTGCAGAAGCAGAGTTCAAAGATTATGCTGAAATCTACCACATCAATTTCTCTCTATCTGACATTTTCCAGATGTGCAGAAGCAGAGTTCCAGGATTGTGCTGAAAACCACAACATCAATTTCTCTCTAGCTGACTTTCACAGATGTGCAGAAGCAGAGGTCCAGTATTATGCTGAAATCTGCCTTGCAATTTCTCTCTAGCTGACTTTTCCAGATGTGCAGGAGTGTTCCAGGATTATGCTGAAATCTACATCAATTTCTCTCTAGCTGACATTTTCCAGATGTGCAGATGCAGATTTCCAGGTGTATGCTGAAACCTGCCTTACAATTTCTCTCTAGCTGACATTTTCCAGATGTGTAGAAGCAGAGTTCCAGCTGTGTGCTGAAATCTGCCTTGCAATTTCTCTCTAGCTGACTTTTCCAGATGTGCAGAAGCTGAGTTCAAAGATTATGGTGAAATCTGCCACATCAATTTCTGTCTAGCTGACATTTGCCAGATGTGCAGAAGTAGAGTTCAAGGATTATGCTGAAATCTGCCTTGCAAGTTTTCTCAAGCTGACATTTTCCATATGTACAGAATCAGAGTTCCTGGTGTATGCTGAAATCTGCCTTGCAATTTCTCTCTAGCTGACTTTTCCAGATGTGCAGAAGCAGAGTTCAAAGATTATGCTGAAATCTAACACATCAATTTCTCTCTTGCTGACATTTTCCAGATGTGCAGAAGCAGAGTTCCAGGATTATGCTGAAATCTGCCTCTGCATTTTCCCTCTAGCTTACATTTTCCAGATGTGCAGAAGCTGAGTTCAAAGATTATGGTGAAATCTACCACATCAATTTCTCTCTAGCTGACATTTTCCAGATGTGCAGAAGCTGAGTTCAAAGATTATGGTGAAATCTACCACATCAATTTCACTCTAGCTGACATTTTCCAGATGTGCAGAAGCAGAGTTCCAGGATTATGCTGAAATATGCAACATCAATTTCTCTCTAACTGACATTTTCCAGATGTGTAGAACCAGAGATCCAGGATTATGCTGAAATCTGCCTTGCAATTTGTCTCCAAGTGAAATTTTCCAGATGTGGAGAAGCAGAGTTCAAAGATTATGCTGAAATCTACCACATCAATTTCTCTCTAGCTGACATTTTCCAGATGTGCAGAAGCAGACTTCCAGGATTATGCTGAAATCTGCCTCTGCATTTTCTCTCTAGCTGACATTTTTCACATGTGCAGAAGCAGAGTTCCAAGATTATGCTGAAATCTGCCTTGCATTTTCTCTCTAGCTGACATTTGCCAGATGTGCAGAAGCAGAGTTCCAGGATTATTCTGAAATCTGCCTTGCAATTTTTCTCCAGGTGACATTTTCCAGATGTGCAGAAGCAGAGTTCAAACATGCTGAAATCTAACACATCAATTTCTCTCTTGCTGACATTTTCCAGAGTTGCAGAAGCAGAGTTCCAGGATTATGCTGAAATCAGCTTCTGCATTTTCTCTCTAGCTGACATTTTCCAGATGTGCAGAAGCAGAGTTCTAAGATTATACTGAAATCTACAACATCAATTTCTCTCTAGCTTACATTTTCCAGATGTGCAGAAGCAGAGTTCCATGATTATGCTGAAAACCACAACATCAATTTCTCTCTAGCTGACTTTTCCAGATGTGCAGAAGCAGAGTTCCAGGATTATGCTGAAATATGCAACATCAATTTCTCTCTAACTGACATTTTCCAGATGTGTAGAACCAGAGATCCAGGATTATGCTGAAATCTGCCTTGCAATTTGTCTCCAAGTGAAATTTTCCAGATGTGGAGAAGCAGAGTTCAAAGATTATGCTGAAATCTACCACATCAATTTCTCTCTAGCTGACATTTTCCAGATGTGCAGAAGCAGACTTCCAGGATTATGCTGAAATCTGCCTTGCAATTTTTCTCCAGGTGACATTTTCCAGATGTGCGGAAGCAGAGTTCAAACATGCTGAAATCTAACACATCAATTTCTCTCTTGCTGACATTTTCCAGAGTTGCAGAAGCAGAGTTCCAGGATTATGCTGAAATCAGCTTCTGCATTTTCTCTCTAGCTGACATTTTCCAGATGTGCAGAAGCAGAGTACTAAGATTATACTGAAATCTACAACTTCAATTTCTCTCTAGCTGACATTTTCCAGATGTGCAGAAGCAGAGTTCTAAGATTATGCTGAAATCTACAACATCAATTTCTCTCTAGCTTACATTTTCCAGATGTGCAGAAGCAGAGTTCCATGATTATGCTGAAATCTGCCTCTGCATTTTCCCTCTAGCTGACATTTTCCAGATGTGCAGAAGCAGAGTTCTAAGATTATGCTGAAATCTACAACATCAATTTCTCTCTAGCTGACATTTTCCAGATGTGAGGAAGCAGAGTTCCAGGATTATGCTGAAATCAGCCTCTGCATTTTCTCTCTAACTGACATTTTCCAGATGTGCAGAAGCAGAGTTCTAAGATTATGCTGAAATCTACATCATCAATTTCTCTCTAGCTGCCATTTTCCAGATGTGCAGAAGCAGAGTTCAAACATTATGATGAAATCTAACACGTCAATTTCTCTCTTGCTGACATTTTCCAGAGTTGCAGAAGAAGAGTTCCAGGGTTATGCTGAAATCTGCCTCTGCGTTTTTCCTCTAGCTGACATTTTCCAGATGTGAAAAAGCAGAGTTCAAAGATTATGCTGAAATCTACAACTTCAATTTCTCTCTAGCTTACATTTTCCAGATGTGCAGAAGCAGAGTTCCAGGATTATGCTGAAATCTGCCTCTGCATTTTCTCTCTAGCTGACATTTTCCACATGTGCAGAAGCAGAGTTCAAAGATTATGCTGAAATCTACCACATCAATTTCTCTCTATCTGACATTTTCCAGATGTGCAGAAGCAGAGTTCCAGGATTGTGCTGAAAACCACAACATCAATTTCTCTCTAGCTGACTTTCACAGATGTGCAGAAGCAGAGGTCCAGTATTATGCTGAAATCTGCCTTGCAATTTCTCTCTAGCTGACTTTTCCAGATGTGCAGGAGTGTTCCAGGATTATGCTGAAATCTACATCAATTTCTCTCTAGCTGACATTTTCCAGATGTGCAGATGCAGATTTCCAGGTGTATGCTGAAACCTGCCTTACAATTTCTCTCTAGCTGACATTTTCCAGATGTGTAGAAGCAGAGTTCCAGCTGTGTGCTGAAATCTGCCTTGCAATTTCTCTCTAGCTGACTTTTCCAGATGTGCAGAAGCTGAGTTCAAAGATTATGGTGAAATCTGCCACATCAATTTCTGTCTAGCTGACATTTGCCAGATGTGCAGAAGTAGAGTTCAAGGATTATGCTGAAATCTGCCTTGCAAGTTTTCTCAAGCTGACATTTTCCATATGTACAGAATCAGAGTTCCTGGTGTATGCTGAAATCTGCCTTGCAATTTCTCTCTAGCTGACTTTTCCAGATGTGCAGAAGCAGAGTTCAAAGATTATGCTGAAATCTAACACATCAATTTCTCTCTTGCTGACATTTTCCAGATGTGCAGAAGCAGAGTTCCAGGATTATGCTGAAATCTGCCTCTGCATTTTCCCTCTAGCTTACATTTTCCAGATGTGCAGAAGCTGAGTTCAAAGATTATGGTGAAATCTACCACATCAATTTCTCTCTAGCTGACATTTTCCAGATGTGCAGAAGCTGAGTTCAAAGATTATGGTGAAATCTACCACATCAATTTCACTCTAGCTGACATTTTCCAGATGTGCAGAAGCAGAGTTCCAGGATTATGCTGAAATATGCAACATCAATTTCTCTCTAACTGACATTTTCCAGATGTGTAGAACCAGAGATCCAGGATTATGCTGAAATCTGCCTTGCAATTTGTCTCCAAGTGAAATTTTCCAGATGTGGAGAAGCAGAGTTCAAAGATTATGCTGAAATCTACCACATCAATTTCTCTCTAGCTGACATTTTCCAGATGTGCAGAAGCAGACTTCCAGGATTATGCTGAAATCTGCCTCTGCATTTTCTCTCTAGCTGACATTTTTCACATGTGCAGAAGCAGAGTTCCAAGATTATGCTGAAATCTGCCTTGCATTTTCTCTCTAGCTGACATTTGCCAGATGTGCAGAAGCAGAGTTCCAGGATTATTCTGAAATCTGCCTTGCAATTTTTCTCCAGGTGACATTTTCCAGATGTGCAGAAGCAGAGTTCAAACATGCTGAAATCTAACACATCAATTTCTCTCTTGCTGACATTTTCCAGAGTTGCAGAAGCAGAGTTCCAGGATTATGCTGAAATCAGCTTCTGCATTTTCTCTCTAGCTGACATTTTCCAGATGTGCAGAAGCAGAGTTCTAAGATTATACTGAAATCTACAACATCAATTTCTCTCTAGCTTACATTTTCCAGATGTGCAGAAGCAGAGTTCCATGATTATGCTGAAAACCACAACATCAATTTCTCTCTAGCTGACTTTTCCAGATGTGCAGAAGCAGAGTTCCAGGATTATGCTGAAATATGCAACATCAATTTCTCTCTAACTGACATTTTCCAGATGTGTAGAACCAGAGATCCAGGATTATGCTGAAATCTGCCTTGCAATTTGTCTCCAAGTGAAATTTTCCAGATGTGGAGAAGCAGAGTTCAAAGATTATGCTGAAATCTACCACATCAATTTCTCTCTAGCTGACATTTTCCAGATGTGCAGAAGCAGACTTCCAGGATTATGCTGAAATCTGCCTTGCAATTTTTCTCCAGGTGACATTTTCCAGATGTGCGGAAGCAGAGTTCAAACATGCTGAAATCTAACACATCAATTTCTCTCTTGCTGACATTTTCCAGAGTTGCAGAAGCAGAGTTCCAGGATTATGCTGAAATCAGCTTCTGCATTTTCTCTCTAGCTGACATTTTCCAGATGTGCAGAAGCAGAGTACTAAGATTATACTGAAATCTACAACTTCAATTTCTCTCTAGCTGACATTTTCCAGATGTGCAGAAGCAGAGTTCTAAGATTATGCTGAAATCTACAACATCAATTTCTCTCTAGCTTACATTTTCCAGATGTGCAGAAGCAGAGTTCCATGATTATGCTGAAATCTGCCTCTGCATTTTCCCTCTAGCTGACATTTTCCAGATGTGCAGAAGCAGAGTTCTAAGATTATGCTGAAATCTACAACATCAATTTCTCTCTAGCTGACATTTTCCAGATGTGAGGAAGCAGAGTTCCAGGATTATGCTGAAATCAGCCTCTGCATTTTCTCTCTAACTGACATTTTCCAGATGTGCAGAAGCAGAGTTCTAAGATTATGCTGAAATCTACATCATCAATTTCTCTCTAGCTGCCATTTTCCAGATGTGCAGAAGCAGAGTTCAAACATTATGATGAAATCTAACACGTCAATTTCTCTCTTGCTGACATTTTCCAGAGTTGCAGAAGAAGAGTTCCAGGGTTATGCTGAAATCTGCCTCTGCGTTTTTCCTCTAGCTGACATTTTCCAGATGTGAAAAAGCAGAGTTCAAAGATTATGCTGAAATCTACAACTTCAATTTCTCTCTAGCTTACATTTTCCAGATGTGCAGAAGCAGAGTTCCAGGATTATGCTGAAATCTGCCTCTGCATTTTCTCTCTAGCTGACATTTTCCACATGTGCAGAAGCAGAGTTCAAAGATTATGCTGAAATCTACCACATCAATTTCTCTCTATCTGACATTTTCCAGATGTGCAGAAGCAGAGTTCCAGGATTGTGCTGAAAACCACAACATCAATTTCTCTCTAGCTGACTTTCACAGATGTGCAGAAGCAGAGGTCCAGTATTATGCTGAAATCTGCCTTGCAATTTCTCTCTAGCTGACTTTTCCAGATGTGCAGGAGTGTTCCAGGATTATGCTGAAATCTACATCAATTTCTCTCTAGCTGACATTTTCCAGATGTGCAGATGCAGATTTCCAGGTGTATGCTGAAACCTGCCTTACAATTTCTCTCTAGCTGACATTTTCCAGATGTGTAGAAGCAGAGTTCCAGCTGTGTGCTGAAACCTGCCTTACAATTTCTCTCTAGCTGACTTTTCCAGATGTGCAGAAGATGAGTTCAAAGATTATGGTGAAATCTGCCACATCAATTTCTGTCTAGCTGACATTTGCCAGATGTGCAGAAGTAGAGTTCAAGGATTATGCTGAAATCTGCCTTGCAAGTTTTCTCAAGCTGACATTTTCCATGTGTACAGAATCAGAGTTCCTGGTGTATGCTGAAATCTGCCTTGCAATTTCTCTCTAGCTGACTTTTCCAGATGTGCAGAAGCAGAGTTCAAAGATTATGCTGAAATCTAACACATCAATTTCTCTCTTGCTGACATTTTCCAGATGTGCAGAAGCAGAGTTCCAGGATTATGCTGAAATCTGCCTCTGCATTTTCCCTCTAGCTGACATTTTCCAGATGTGCAGAAGCAGAGTTCTAAGATTGTGCTGAAATCTACAACATCAATTTCTCTCTAGCTGCCATTTTCCAGATGTGCAGAAGCAGACTTGAAACATTATGCTGAAGTCTACCACTTCAATTTCTCTCTAGCTGACATTTTCCAGAGTTGCAGAAGAAGAGTTCCAGTGTTATGCTGAAATCTGCCTCTGCGTTTTTCCTCTAGCTGATATTTTCCAGATGTGCAGAAGCAGAGTTCAAACATTATGCTGAAATCTACCACTTCAATTTCTCTCTAGCTCACATTTGCCAGATGTGCAGAAGCAGAGTTCTAGGATTATTCTGAAATCTGCCTTGCAATTTTTCTCCAGGTGACATTTTCCAGATGTGCAGAAGCAGAGTTCAAAGATTATGCTGAAATCTACAACTTCAATTTCTCTCTAGCTTACATTTTCCAGATGTGCAGAAGCAGAGTTCCAGGATTATGCTGAAATCTGCCTCTGCATTTTCTCTCTAGCTGACATTTTCCACATGTGCAGAAGCAGAGTTCAAAGATTATGCTGAAATCTACCACATCAATTTCTCTCTATCTGACATTTTCCAGATGTGCAGAAGCAGAGTTCCAGGATTGTGCTGAAAACCACAACATCAATTTCTCTCTAGCTGACAATTTCCAGATGTGCAGAAGCAGAGTTCCAGTATTATGCTGAAATATACAACATCAATTTCTCTCTAGCTGACTTTTCCAGATGTGCAGGAGTGTTCCAGGATTATGCTGAAATCTACATCAATTTCTCTCTAGCTGACATTTTCCAGATGTGTAGAAGATGAGTTCAAAGATTATGGTGAAATCTGCCACATCAATTTCTGTCTAGCTGACATTTGCCAGATGTGCAGAAGTAGAGTTCAAGGATTATGCTGAAATCTGCCTTGCAAGTTTTCTCAAGCTGACATTTTCCATATGTACAGAATCAGAGTTCCTGGTGTATGCTGAAATCTGCCTTGCAATTTCTCTCTAGCTGACTTTTCCAGATGTGCAGAAGCAGAGTTCAAAGATTATGCTGAAATCTAACACATCAATTTCTCTCTTGCTGACATTTTCCAGATGTGCAGAAGCAGAGTTCCAGGATTATGCTGAAAGCTGCCTCTGCATTTTCCCTCTAGCTTACATTTTCCAGATGTGCAGAAGCTGAGTTCAAAGATTATGGTGAAATCTACCACATCAATTTCTCTCTAGCTGACATTTTCCAGATGTGCAGAAGCTGAGTTCAAAGATTATGGTGAAATCTACCACATCAATTTCACTCTAGCTGACATTTTCCAGATGTGCAGAAGCAGAGTTCCAGGATTATGCTGAAATATGCAACATCAATTTCTCTCTAACTGACATTTTCCAGATGTGTAGAACCAGAGATCCAGGATTATGCTGAAATCTGCCTTGCAATTTGTCTCCAAGTGAAATTTTCCAGATGTGGAGAAGCAGAGTTCAAAGATTATGCTGAAATCTACCACATCAATTTCTCTCTAGCTGACATTTTCCAGATGTGCAGAAGCAGACTTCCAGGATTATGCTGAAATCTGCCTCTGCATTTTCTCTCTAGCTGACATTTTCCACATGTGCAGAAGCAGAGTTCCAAGATTATGCTGAAATCTACCACTTCAATTTCTCTCTAGCTCACATTTGCCAGATGTGCAGAAGCAGAGTTCTAGGATTATTCTGAAATCTGCCTTGCAATTTTTCTCCAGGTGACATTTTCCAGATGTGCAGAAGCAGAGTTCAAACATTATGCTGAAATCTAACACGTCAATTTCTCTCTTGCTGACATTTTCCAGAGTTGCAGAAGAAGAGTTCCAGGATTATGCTGAAATCTGCCTCTGCATTTTCTCTCTAGCTGACATTTTCCACATGTGCAGAAGCAGAGTTCAAACATTATGCTGAAATCTACCACTTCAATTTCTCTCTATCTGACATTTTCCAGATGTGCAGAAGCAGAGTTCCAGGATTGTGCTGAAAACCACAACATCAATTTCTCTCTAGCTGACTTTCCCAGATGTGCAGAAGCAGAGGTCCAGTATTATGCTGAAATCTGCCTTGCAATTTCTCTCTAGCTGACTTTTCCAGATGTGCAGGAGTGTTCCAGGATTATGGTGAAATCTACATCAATTTCTCTCTAGCTGACATTTTCCAGAGGTGCAGATGCAGATTTCCAGGTGTATGCTGAAACCTGCCTTACAATTTCTCTCTAGCTGACATTTTCCAGATGTGTAGAAGCAGAGTTCCAGCTGTGTGCTGAAACCTGCCTTACAATTTCTCTCTAGCTGACTTTTCCAGATGTGCAGAAGATGAGTTAAAAGATTATGCTGAAATCTACAACTTCAATTTCTCTCTAGCTTACATTTTCCAGATGTGTAGAAGCAGAGTTCCAGCTGTGTGCTGAAACCTGCCTTACAATTTCTCTCTAGCTGACATTTTCCACATGTGCAGAAGCAGAGTTCAAAGATTATGCTGAAATCTACCACATCAATTTCTCTCTATCTGACATTTTCCAGATGTGCAGAAGCAGAGTTCCAGGATTGTGCTGAAAACCACAACATCAATTTCTCTCTAGCTGACAATTTCCAGATGTGCAGAAGCAGAGTTCAAAGATTATGCTGAAATATACAACATCAATTTCTCTCTAGCTGACTTTTCCAGATGTGCAGGAGTGTTCCAGGATTATGCTGAAATCTACATCAATTTCTCTCTAGCTGACATTTTCCAGATGTGTAGAAGATGAGTTCAAAGATTATGGTGAAATCTGCCACATCAATTTCTGTCTAGCTGACATTTGCCAGATGTGCAGAAGTAGAGTTCAAGGATTATGCTGAAATCTGCCTTGCAAGTTTTCTCAAGCTGACATTTTCCATATGTACAGAATCAGAGTTCCTGGTGTATGCTGAAATCTGCCTTGCAATTTCTCTCTAGCTGACTTTTCCAGATGTGCAGAAGCAGAGTTCAAAGATTATGCTGAAATCTAACACATCAATTTCTCTCTTGCTGACATTTTCCAGATGTGCAGAAGCAGAGTTCCAGGATTATGCTGAAAGCTGCCTCTGCATTTTCCCTCTAGCTTACATTTTCCAGATGTGCAGAAGCTGAGTTCAAAGATTATGGTGAAATCTACCACATCAATTTCTCTCTAGCTGACATTTTCCAGATGTGCAGAAGCTGAGTTCAAAGATTATGGTGAAATCTACCACATCAATTTCACTCTAGCTGACATTTTCCAGATGTGCAGAAGCAGAGTTCCAGGATTATGCTGAAATATGCAACATCAATTTCTCTCTAACTGACATTTTCCAGATGTGTAGAACCAGAGATCCAGGATTATGCTGAAATCTGCCTTGCAATTTGTCTCCAAGTGAAATTTTCCAGATGTGGAGAAGCAGAGTTCAAAGATTATGCTGAAATCTACCACATCAATTTCTCTCTAGCTGACATTTTCCAGATGTGCAGAAGCAGACTTCCAGGATTATGCTGAAATCTGCCTCTGCATTTTCTCTCTAGCTGACATTTTCCACATGTGCAGAAGCAGAGTTCCAAGATTATGCTGAAATTTACCACTTCAATTTCTCTCTAGCTCACATTTGCCAGATGTGCAGAAGCAGAGTTCTAGGATTATTCTGAAATCTGCCTTGCAATTTTTCTCCAGGTGACATTTTCCAGATGTGCAGAAGCAGAGTTCAAACATTATGCTGAAATCTAACACGTCAATTTCTCTCTTGCTGACATTTTCCAGAGTTGCAGAAGAAGAGTTCCAGGATTATGCTGAAATCTGCCTCTGCATTTTCTCTCTAGCTGACATTTTCCACATGTGCAGAAGCAGAGTTCAAACATTATGCTGAAATCTACCACTTCAATTTCTCTCTATCTGACATTTTCCAGATGTGCAGAAGCAGAGTTCCAGGATTGTGCTGAAAACCACAACATCAATTTCTCTCTAGCTGACTTTCCCAGATGTGCAGAAGCAGAGGTCCAGTATTATGCTGAAATCTGCCTTGCAATTTCTCTCTAGCTGACTTTTCCAGATGTGCAGGAGTGTTCCAGGATTATGGTGAAATCTACATCAATTTCTCTCTAGCTGACATTTTCCAGAGGTGCAGATGCAGATTTCCAGGTGTATGCTGAAACCTGCCTTACAATTTCTCTCTAGCTGACATTTTCCAGATGTGTAGAAGCAGAGTTCCAGCTGTGTGCTGAAACCTGCCTTACAATTTCTCTCTAGCTGACTTTTCCAGATGTGCAGAAGATGAGTTCAAAGATTATGGTGAAATCTGCCACATCAATTTCTGTCTAGCTGACATTTGCCAGATGTGCAGAAGTAGAGTTCAAGGATTATGCTGAAATCTGCCTTGCAAGTTTTCTCAAGCTGACATTTTCCATGTGTACAGAATCAGAGTTCCTGGTGTATGCTGAAATCTGCCTTGCAATTTCTCTCTAGCTGACTTTTCCAGATGTGCAGAAGCAGAGTTCAAAGATTATGCTGAAATCTAACACATCAATTTCTCTCTTGCTGACATTTTCCAGATGTGCAGAAGCAGAGTTCCAGGATTATGCTGAAATCTGCCTCTGCATTTTCCCTCTAGCTTACATTTTCCAGATGTGCAGAAGCTGAGTTCAAAGATTATGGTGAAATCTACCACATCAATTTCTCTCTAGCTGACATTTTCCAGATGTGCAGAAGCTGAGTTCAAAGATTATGGTGAAATCTACACATCAATTTCTCTCTAGCTGACATTTTCCAGATGTGCAGAAGCAGAGTTCCAGGATTATGCTGAAATCAGCCTCTGCATTTTCTCTCTAGCTGACATTTTCCAGATGTGCAGAAGCAGAGTTCAAACATTATGCTGAAATCTACCACTTCAATTTCTCTCTAGCTCACATTTGCCAGATGTGCAGAAGCAGAGTTCTAGGATTATTCTGAAATCTGCCTTGCAATTTTTCTCCAGGTGACATTTTCCAGATGTGCAGAAGCAGAGTTCAAAGATTATGCTGAAATCTAACACGTCAATTTCTCTCTTGCTGACATTTTCCAGAGTTGCAGAAGAAGAGTTCCAGGGTTATGCTGAAATCTGCCTCTGCGCTTTTCCTCTAGCTGACATTTTCCAGATGTGCAGAAGCAGACTTCCAGGATTATGCTGAAATCTGCCTTGCAATTTTTCTCCAGGTGACATTTTCCAGATGTGCGGAAGCAGAGTTCAAACATGCTGAAATCTAACACATCAATTTCTCTCTTGCTGACATTTTCCAGAGTTGCAGAAGCAGAGTTCCAGGATTATGCTGAAATCAGCTTCTGCATTTTCTCTCTAGCTGACATTTTCCAGATGTGCAGAAGCAGAGTTCTAAGATTATACTGAAATCTACAACTTCAATTTCTCTCTAGCTGACATTTTCAAGATGTGCAGAAGCAGAGTTCTAAGATTATGCTGAAATCTACAACATCAATTTCTCTCTAGCTTACATTTTCCAGATGTGCAAAAGCAGAGTTCCATGATTATGCTGAAATCTGCCTCTGCATTTTCCCTCTAGCTGAAATTTTCCAGATGTGCAGAAGCAGAGTTCTAAGATTATGCTGAAATCTACAACATCAATTTCTCTCTAGCTGACATTTTCCAGATGTGAGGAAGCAGAGTTCCAGGATTATGCTGAAATCAGCCTCTGCATTTTCTCTCTAGCTGACATTTTCCAGATGTGCAGAAGCAGAGTTCTAAGATTATGCTGAAATCTACATCATGAATTTCTCTCTAGCTGCCATTTTCCAGATGTGCAGAAGCAGAGTTCAAACATTATGCTGAAATCTAACACGTCAATTTCTCTCTTGCTGACATTTTCCAGAGTTGCAGAAGAAGAGTTCCAGGGTTATGCTGAAATCTGCCTCTGCGTTTTTCCTCTAGCTGACATTTTCCAGATGTGAAAAAGCAGAGTTCAAAGATTATGCTGAAATCTACAACTTCAATTTCTCTCTAGCTTACATTTTCCAGATGTGCAGAAGCAGAGTTCCAGGATTATGCTGAAATCTGCCTCTGCATTTTCTCTCTAGCTGACATTTTCCACATGTGCAGAAGCAGAGTTCAAAGATTATGCTGAAATCTACCACATCAATTTCTCTCTATCTGACATTTTCCAGATGTGCAGAAGCAGAGTTCCAGGATTGTGCTGAAAACCACAACATCAATTTCTCTCTAGCTGACTTTCACAGATGTGCAGAAGCAGAGGTCCAGTATTATGCTGAAATCTGCCTTGCAATTTCTCTCTAGCTGACTTTTCCAGATGTGCAGGAGTGTTCCAGGATTATGCTGAAATCTACATCAATTTCTCTCTAGCTGACATTTTCCAGATGTGCAGATGCAGATTTCCAGGTGTATGCTGAAACCTGCCTTACAATTTCTCTCTAGCTGACATTTTCCAGATGTGTAGAAGCAGAGTTCCAGCTGTGTGCTGAAATCTGCCTTGCAATTTCTCTCTAGCTGACTTTTCCAGATGTGCAGAAGCTGAGTTCAAAGATTATGGTGAAATCTGCCACATCAATTTCTGTCTAGCTGACATTTGCCAGATGTGCAGAAGTAGAGTTCAAGGATTATGCTGAAATCTGCCTTGCAAGTTTTCTCAAGCTGACATTTTCCATATGTACAGAATCAGAGTTCCTGGTGTATGCTGAAATCTGCCTTGCAATTTCTCTCTAGCTGACTTTTCCAGATGTGCAGAAGCAGAGTTCAAAGATTATGCTGAAATCTAACACATCAATTTCTCTCTTGCTGACATTTTCCAGATGTGCAGAAGCAGAGTTCCAGGATTATGCTGAAATCTGCCTCTGCATTTTCCCTCTAGCTTAAATTTTCCAGATGTGCAGAAGCTGAGTTCAAAGATTATGGTGAAATCTACCACATCAATTTCTCTCTAGCTGACATTTTCCAGATGTGCAGAAGCTGAGTTCAAAGATTATGGTGAAATCTACCACATCAATTTCACTCTAGCTGACATTTTCCAGATGTGCAGAAGCAGAGTTCCAGGATTATGCTGAAATATGCAACATCAATTTCTCTCTAACTGACATTTTCCAGATGTGTAGAACCAGAGATCCAGGATTATGCTGAAATCTTCCTTGCAATTTGTCTCCAAGTGAAATTTTCCAGATGTGGAGAAGCAGAGTTCAAAGATTATGCTGAAATCTACCACATCAATTTCTCTCTAGCTGACATTTTCCAGATGTGCAGAAGCAGACTTCCAGGATTATGCTGAAATCTGCCTCTGCATTTTCTCTCTAGCTGACATTTTTCACATGTGCAGAAGCAGAGTTCCAAGATTATGCTGAAATCTGCCTTGCAATTTCTCTCTAGCTGACATTTGCCAGATGTGCAGAAGCAGAGTTCCAGGATTATTCTGAAATCTGCCTTGCAATTTTTCTCCAGGTGACATTTTCCAGATGTGCAGAAGCAGAGTTCAAACATGTTGAAATCTAACACATCAATTTCTCTCTTGCTGACATTTTCCAGAGTTGCAGAAGCAGAGTTCCAGGATTATGCTGAAATCAGCTTCTGCATTTTCTCTCTAGCTGACATTTTCCAGATGTGCAGAAGCAGAGTTCAAACATTATGCTGAAATCTACCACTTCAATTTCTCTCTAGCTCACATTTGCCAGATGTGCAGAAGCAGAGTTCTAGGATTATTCTGAAATCTGCCTTGCAATTTTTCTCCAGGTGACATTTTCCAGATGTGCAGAAGCAGAGTTCAAAGATTATGCTGAAATCTAACACGTCAATTTCTCTCTTGCTGACATTTTCCAGAGTTGCAGAAGAAGAGTTCCAGGGTTATGCTGAAATCTGCCTCTGCGTTTTTCCTCTAGCTGACATTTTCCAGATGTGAAAAAGCAGAGTTCAAAGATTATGCTGAAATCTACAACTTCAATTTCTCTCTAGCTTACATTTTCCAGATGTGCAGAAGCAGAGTTCCAGGATTATGCTGAAATCTGCCTCTGCATTTTCTCTCTAGCTGACATTTTCCACATGTGCAGAAGCAGAGTTCAAAGATTATGCTGAAATCTACCACATCAATTTCTCTCTATCTGACATTTTCCAGATGTGCAGAAGCAGAGTTCCAGGATTGTGCTGAAAACCACAACATCAATTTCTCTCTAGCTGACTTTCACAGATGTGCAGAAGCAGAGGTCCAGTATTATGCTGAAATCTGCCTTGCAATTTCTCTCTAGCTGACTTTTCCAGATGTGCAGGAGTGTTCCAGGATTATGCTGAAATCTACATCAATTTCTCTCTAGCTGACATTTTCCAGATGTGCAGATGCAGATTTCCAGGTGTATGCTGAAACCTGCCTTACAATTTCTCTCTAGCTGACATTTTCCAGATGTGTAGAAGCAGAGTTCCAGCTGTGTGCTGAAATCTGCCTTGCAATTTCTCTCTAGCTGACTTTTCCAGATGTGCAGAAGCTGAGTTCAAAGATTATGGTGAAATCTGCCACATCAATTTCTGTCTAGCTGACATTTGCCAGATGTGCAGAAGTAGAGTTCAAGGATTATGCTGAAATCTGCCTTGCAAGTTTTCTCAAGCTGACATTTTCCATATGTACAGAATCAGAGTTCCTGGTGTATGCTGAAATCTGCCTTGCAATTTCTCTCTAGCTGACTTTTCCAGATGTGCAGAAGCAGAGTTCAAAGATTATGCTGAAATCTAACACATCAATTTCTCTCTTGCTGACATTTTCCAGATGTGCAGAAGCAGAGTTCCAGGATTATGCTGAAATCTGCCTCTGCATTTTCCCTCTAGCTTACATTTTCCAGATGTGCAGAAGCTGAGTTCAAAGATTATGGTGAAATCTACCACATCAATTTCTCTCTAGCTGACATTTTCCAGATGTGCAGAAGCTGAGTTCAAAGATTATGGTGAAATCTACCACATCAATTTCACTCTAGCTGACATTTTCCAGATGTGCAGAAGCAGAGTTCCAGGATTATGCTGAAATATGCAACATCAATTTCTCTCTAACTGACATTTTCCAGATGTGTAGAACCAGAGATCCAGGATTATGCTGAAATCTGCCTTGCAATTTGTCTCCAAGTGAAATTTTCCAGATGTGGAGAAGCAGAGTTCAAAGATTATGCTGAAATCTACCACATCAATTTCTCTCTAGCTGACATTTTCCAGATGTGCAGAAGCAGACTTCCAGGATTATGCTGAAATCTGCCTCTGCATTTTCTCTCTAGCTGACATTTTTCACATGTGCAGAAGCAGAGTTCCAAGATTATGCTGAAATCTGCCTTGCAATTTCTCTCTAGCTGACATTTGCCAGATGTGCAGAAGCAGAGTTCCAGGATTATTCTGAAATCTGCCTTGCAATTTTTCTCCAGGTGACATTTTCCAGATGTGCAGAAGCAGAGTTCAAACATGCTGAAATCTAACACATCAATTTCTCTCTTGCTGACATTTTCCAGAGTTGCAGAAGCAGAGTTCCAGGATTATGCTGAAATCAGCTTCTGCATTTTCTCTCTAGCTGACATTTTCCAGATGTGCAGAAGCAGAGTTCTAAGATTATACTGAAATCTACAACATCAATTTCTCTCTAGCTTACATTTTCCAGATGTGCAGAAGCAGAGTTCCATGATTATGCTGAAAACCACAACATCAATTTCTCTCTAGCTGACTTTTCCAGATGTGCAGAAGCAGAGTTCCAGGATTATGCTGAAATATGCAACATCAATTTCTCTCTAACTGACATTTTCCAGATGTGTAGAACCAGAGATCCAGGATTATGCTGAAATCTGCCTTGCAATTTGTCTCCAAGTGAAATTTTCCAGATGTGGAGAAGCAGAGTTCAAAGATTATGCTGAAATCTACCACATCAATTTCTCTCTAGCTGACATTTTCCAGATGTGCAGAAGCAGACTTCCAGGATTATGCTGAAATCTGCCTTGCAATTTTTCTCCAGGTCACATTTTCCAGATGTGCGGAAGCAGAGTTCAAACATGCTGAAATCTAACACATCAATTTCTCTCTTGCTGATATTTTCCAGAGTTGCAGAAGCAGAGTTCCAGGATTATGCTGAAATCAGCTTCTGCATTTTCTCTCTAGCTGACATTTTCCACATGTGCAGAAGCAGAGTACTAAGATTATACTGAAATCTACAACTTCAATTTCTCTCTAGCTGACATTTTCCAGATGTGCAGAAGCAGAGTTCTAAGATTATGCTGAAATCTACAACATCAATTTCTCTCTAGCTTACATTTTCCAGATGTGCAGAAGCAGAGTTCCATGATTATGCTGAAATCTGCCTCTGCATTTTCCCTCTAGCTGACATTTTCCAGATGTGCAGAAGCAGAGTTCTAAGATTATGCTGAAATCTACAACATCAATTTCTCTCTAGCTGACATTTTCCAGATGTGAGGAAGCAGAGTTCCAGGATTATGCTGAAATCAGCCTCTGCATATTCTCTCTAACTGACATTTTCCAGATGTGCAGAAGCAGAGTTCTAAGATTATGCTGAAATCTACATCATCAATTTCTCTCTAGCTGCCATTTTCCAGATGTGCAGAAGCAGAGTTCAAACATTATGCTGAAATCTACCACTTCAATTTCTCTAGCTCACATTTGCCAGATGTGCAGAAGCAGAGTTCTAGGATTATTCTGAAATCTGCCTTGCAATTTTTCTCCAGGTGACATTTTCCAGATGTGCAGAAGCAGAGTTCAAACATTATGCTGAAATCTAACACGTCAATTTCTCTCTTGCTGACATTTTCCAGAGTTGCAGAAGAAGCGTTCCAGGATTATGCTGAAATCTGCCTCTGCATTTTCTCTCTAGCTGACATTTTCCACATGTGCAGAAGCAGAGTTCAAAGATTATGCTGAAATCTACCACATCAATTTCTCTCTATCTGACATTTTCCAGATGTGCAGAAGCAGAGTTCCAGGATTGTGCTGAAAACCACAACATCAATTTCTCTCTAGCTGACTTTCACAGATGTGCAGAAGCAGAGGTCCAGTATTATGCTGAAATCTGCCTTGCAATTTCTCTCTAGCTGACTTTTCCAGATGTGCAGGAGTGTTCCAGGATTATGCTGAAATCTACATCAATTTCTCTCTAACTGACATTTTCCAGATGTGCAGATGCAGATTTCCAGGTGTATGCTGAAACCTGCCTTACAATTTCTCTCTAGCTGACATTTTCCAGATGTGTAGAAGCAGAGTTCCAGCTGTGTGCTGAAACCTGCCTTACAATTTCTCTCTAGCTGACTTTTCCAGATGTGCAGCAGCTGAGTTCAAAGATTATGGTGAAATCTACCACATCAATTTCACTCTAGCTGACATTTTCCAGATGTGCAGAAACAGAGTTCCAGGATTATGCTGAAATATGCAACATCAATTTCTCTCTAACTGACATTTTCCAGATGTGTAGAACCAGAGTTCTAGGATTATTCTGAAATCTGCCTTGCAATTTTTCTCCAGGTGACATTTTCCAGATGTGCAGAAGCAAAGTTCAAACATTATGCTGAAATCTAACACGTCAATTTCTCTCTTGCTGACATTTTCCAGAGTTGCAGAAGAAGAGTTCCAGGATTATGCTGAAATCTGCCTCTGCATTTTCTCTCTAGCTGACATTTTCCACATGTGCAGAAGCAGAGTTCAAAGATTATGCTGAAATCTACCACAACAATTTCTCTCTATCTGACATTTTCCAGATGTGCAGAAGCAGAGTTCCAGGATTGTGCTGAAAACCACAACATCAATTTCTCTCTAGCTGACTTTCCCAGATGTGCAGAAGCAGAGGTCCAGTATTATGCTGAAATCTGCCTTGCAATTTCTCTCTAGCTGACATTTTCCAGATGTGTAGAAGCAGAGTTCCAGCTGTGTGCTGAAACCTGCCTTACAATTTCTCTCTAGCTGACTTTTCCAGATGTGCAGAAGATGAGTTCAAAGATTATGGTGAAATCTGCCACATCAATTTCTGTCTAGCTGACATTTGCCAGATGTGCAGAAGTAGAGTTCAAGGATTATGCTGAAATCTGCCTTGCAAGTTTTCTCAAGCTGACATTTTCCATGTGTACAGAATCAGAGTTCCTGGTGTATGCTGAAATCTGCCTTGCAATTTCTCTCTAGCTGACTTTTCCAGATGTGCAGAAGCAGAGTTCAAAGATTATGCTGAAATCTAACACATCAATTTCTCTCTTGCTGACATTTTCCAGATGTGCAGAAGCAGAGTTCCAGGATTATGCTGAAATCTGCCTCTGCGTTTTCCCTCTAGCTTACATTTTCCAGATGTGCAGAAGCTGAGTTCAAAGATTATGGTGAAATCTACCACATCAATTTCTCTCTAGCTGACATTTTCCAGATGTGCAGAAGCTGAGTTCAAAGATTATGGTGAAATCTACACAACAATTTCTCTCTAGCTGACATTTGCCAGATGTGCAGAAGCAGAGTTCCAGGATTATGCTGAAATCAGCCTCTGCATTTTCTCTCTAGCTGACATTTTCCAGATGTGCAGAAGCAGAGTTCAAACATTATGCTGAAATCTACCACTTCAATTTCTCTCTAGCTCACATTTGCCAGATGTGCAGAAGCAGAGTTCTAGGATTATTCTGAAATCTGCCTTGCAATTTTTCTCCAGGTGACATTTTCCAGATGTGCAGAAGCAGAGTTCAAAGATTATGCTGAAATCTAACACGTCAATTTCTCTCTTGCTGACATTTTCCAGAGTTGCAGAAGAAGAGTTCCAGGGTTATGCTGAAATCTGCCTCTGCGTTTTTCCTCTAGCTGACATTTTCCAGATGTGAAAAAGCAGAGTTCAAAGATTATGCTGAAATCTACAACTTCAATTTCTCTCTAGCTTACATTTTCCAGATGTGCAGAAGCAGAGTTCCAGGATTATGCTGAAATCTGCCTCTGCATTTTCTCTCTAGCTGACATTTTCCACATGTGCAGAAGCAGAGTTCAAAGATTATGCTGAAATCTACCACATCAATTTCTCTCTATCTGACATTTTCCAGATGTGCAGAAGCAGAGTTCCAGGATTGTGCTGAAAACCACAACATCAATTTCTCTCTAGCTGACTTTCCCAGATGTGCAGAAGCAGAGGTCCAGTATTATGCTGAAATCTGCCTTGCAATTTCTCTCTAGCTGACTTTTCCAGATGTGCAGGAGTGTTCCAGGATTATGCTGAAATCTACATCAATTTCTCTCTAGCTGACATTTTCCAGATGTGCAGATGCAGATTTCCAGGTGTATGCTGAAACCTGCCTTACAATTTCTCTCTAGCTGACATTTTCCAGATGTGTAGAAGATGAGTTAAAAGATTATGGTGAAATCTGCCACATCAATTTCTGTCTAGCTGACATTTGCCAGATGTGCAGAAGTAGAGTTCAAGGATTATGCTGAAATCTGCCTTGCAGGTTTTCTCAAGCTGACATTTTCCATATGTACAGAATCAGAGTTCCTGGTGTATGCTGAAATCTGCCTTGCAATTTCTCTCTAGCTGACTTTTCCAGATGTGCAGAAGCAGAGTTCAAAGATTATGCTGAAATCTAACACATCAATTTATCTCTTGCTGACATTTTCCAGATGTGCAGAAGCAGAGTTCCAGGATTATGCTGAAATCTGCCTCTGCATTTTCCCTCTAGCTTACATTTTCCAGATGTGCAGAAGCAGAGTTCAAAGATTATGCTGAAATCTAACACATCAATTTATCTCTTGCTGACATTTTCCAGATGTGTAGAACCAGAGATCCAGGATTATGCTGAAATCTGCCTTGCAATTTGTCTCCAAGTGAAATTTTCCAGATGTGGAGAAGCAGAGTTCAAAGATTATGCTGAAATCTACCACATCAATTTCTCTCTAGCTGACATTTTCCAGATGTGCAGAAGCAGACTTCCAGGATTATGCTGAAATCTGCCTCTGCATTTTCTCTCTAACTGACATTTTCCACATGTGCAGAAGCAGAGTTCCAAGATTATGCTGAAATCTGCCTTGCAATTTCTCTCTAGCTGACATTTGCCAGATGTGCAGAAGCAGAGTTCCAGGATTATTCTGAAATCTGCCTTGCAATTTTTCTCCAGGTGACATTTTCCAGATGTGCAGAAGCAGAGTTCAAAGATTATGCTGAAATCTAACACGTCAATTTCTCTCTTGCTGACATTTCCCAGAGTTGCAGAAGAAGAGTTCCAGGGTTATGCTGAAATCTGCCTCTGCGTTTTTCCTCTAGCTGACATTTTCCAGATGTGAAAAAGCAGAGTTCAAAGATTATGCTGAAATCTACAACTTCAATTTCTCTCTAGCTTACATTTTCCAGATGTGCAGAAGCAGAGTTCCAGGATTATGCTGAAATCTGCCTCTGCATTTTCTCTCTAGCTGACATTTTCCACATGTGCAGAAGCAGAGTTCAAAGATTATGCTGAAATCTACCACATCAATTTCTCTCTATCTGACATTTTCCAGATGTGCAGAAGCAGAGTTCCAGGATTGTGCTGAAAACCACAACATCAATTTCTCTCTAGCTGACTTTCCCAGATGTGCAGAAGCAGAGGTCCAGTATTATGCTGAAATCTGCCTTGCAATTTCTCTCTAGCTGACTTTTCCAGATGTGCAGGAGTGTTCCAGGATTATGCTGAAATCTACATCAATTTCTCTCTAGCTGACATTTTCCAGATGTGCAGATGCAGATTTCCAGGTGTATGCTGAAACCTGCCTTACAATTTCTCTCTAGCTGACATTTTCCAGATGTGTAGAAGATGAGTTAAAAGATTATGGTGAAATCTGCCACATCAATTTCTGTCTAGCTGACATTTGCCAGATGTGCAGAAGTAGAGTTCAAGGATTATGCTGAAATCTGCCTTGCAGGTTTTCTCAAGCTGACATTTTCCATATGTACAGAATCAGAGTTCCTGGTGTATGCTGAAATCTGCCTTGCAATTTCTCTCTAGCTGACTTTTCCAGATGTGCAGAAGCAGAGTTCAAAGATTATGCTGAAATCTAACACATCAATTTATCTCTTGCTGACATTTTCCAGATGTGCAGAAGCAGAGTTCCAGGATTATGCTGAAATCTGCCTCTGCATTTTCCCTCTAGCTTACATTTTCCAGATGTGCAGAAGCAGAGTTCAAAGATTATGCTGAAATCTAACACATCAATTTATCTCTTGCTGACATTTTCCAGATGTGTAGAACCAGAGATCCAGGATTATGCTGAAATCTGCCTTGCAATTTGTCTCCAAGTGAAATTTTCCAGATGTGGAGAAGCAGAGTTCAAAGATTATGCTGAAATCTACCACATCAATTTCTCTCTAGCTGACATTTTCCAGATGTGCAGAAGCAGACTTCCAGGATTATGCTGAAATCTGCCTCTGCATTTTCTCTCTAACTGACATTTTCCACATGTGCAGAAGCAGAGTTCCAAGATTATGCTGAAATCTGCCTTGCAATTTCTCTCTAGCTGACATTTGCCAGATGTGCAGAAGCAGAGTTCCAGGATTATTCTGAAATCTGCCTTGCAATTTTTCTCCAGGTGACATTTGCCAGATGTGCAGAAGCAGAGTTCAAACATGCTGAAATCTAACACATCAATTTCTCTCTTGCTGACATTTTCCAGAGTTGCAGAAGCAGAGTTCCAGGATTATGCTGAAATCAGCTTCTGTATTTTCTCTCTAGCTGACATTTTCCAGATGTGCAGAAGCAGAGTTCTAAGATTATACTGAAATCTACAACATCAATTTCTCTCTAGCTTCCATTTTCCAGATGTGCAGAAGCAGACTTGAAACATTATGCTGAAATCTACCACTTCAATTTCTCTCTAGCTGACATTTTCCAGAGTTGCAGAAGAAGAGTTCCAGTGTTATGCTGAAATCTGCCTCTGCGTTTTTCCTCTAGCTGACATTTTCCAGATGTGCAGAAGCTGAGTTCAAAGATTATGGTGAAATCTACCACATCAATTTCTCTCTAGCTGACATTTTCCAGATGTGCAGAAGCTGAGTTCAAAGATTATGGTGAAATCTACACATCAATTTCTCTCTAGCTGACATTTTACAGATGTGCAGAAGCAGAGTTCAAAGATTATGCTGAAATCTAACACATCAATTTATCTCTTGCTGACATTTTCCAGATGTGTAGAACCAGAGATCCAGGATTATGCTGAAATCTGCCTTGCAATTTGTCTCCAAGTGAAATTTTCCAGATGTGGAGAAGCAGAGTTCAAAGATTATGCTGAAATCTACCACATCAATTTCTCTCTAGCTGACATTTTCCAGATGTGCAGAAGCAGACTTCCAGGATTATGCTGAAATCTGCCTCTGCATTTTCTCTCTAGCTGACATTTTCCACATGTGCAGAAGCAGAGTTCCAAGATTATGCTGAAATCTGCCTTGCAATTTCTCTCTAGCTGACATTTGCCAGATGTGCAGAAGCAGAGTTCCAGGATTATTCTGAAATCTGCCTTGCAATTTTTCTCCAGGTGACATTTGCCAGATGTGCAGAAGCAGAGTTCAAACATGCTGAAATCTAACACATCAATTTCTCTCTTGCTGACATTTTCCAGAGTTGCAGAAGCAGAGTTCCAGGATTATGCTGAAATCAGCTTCTGTATTTTCTCTCTAGCTGACATTTTCCAGATGTGCAGAAGCAGAGTTCTAAGATTATACTGAAATCTACAACATCAATTTCTCTCTAGCTTCCATTTTCCAGATGTGCAGAAGCAGACTTGAAACATTATGCTGAAATCTACCACTTCAATTTCTCTCTAGCTGACATTTTCCAGAGTTGCAGAAGAAGAGTTCCAGTGTTATGCTGAAATCTGCCTCTGCGTTTTTCCTCTAGCTGACATTTTCCAGATGTGCAGAAGCAGAGTTCAAACATTATGCTGAAATCTACCACTTCAATTTCTCTCTAGCTCACATTTGCCAGATGTGCAGAAGCAGAGTTCTAGGATTATTCTGAAATCTGCCTTGCAATTTTTCTCCAGGTGACATTTTCCAGATGTGCAGAAGCAGAGTTCAAAGATTATGCTGAAATCTAACACGTCAATTTCTCTCTTGCTGACATTTTCCAGAGTTGCAGAAGAAGAGTTCCAGGGTTATGCTGAAATCTGCCTCTGCGTTTTTCCTCTAGCTGACATTTTCCAGATGTGAAAAAGCAGAGTTCAAAGATTATGCTGAAATCTACAACTTCAATTTCTCTCTAGCTTACATTTTCCAGATGTGCAGAAGCAGAGTTCCAGGATTATGCTGAAATCTGCCTCTGCATTTTCTCTCTAGCTGACATTTTCCACATGTGCAGAAGCAGAGTTCAAAGATTATGCTGAAATCTACCACATCAATTTCTCTCTATCTGACATTTTCCAGATGTGCAGAAGCAGAGTTCCAGGATTGTGCTGAAAACCACAACATCAATTTCTCTCTAGCTGACTTTCACAGATGTGCAGAAGCAGAGGTCCAGTATTATGCTGAAATCTGCCTTGCAATTTCTCTCTAGCTGACTTTTCCAGATGTGCAGGAGTGTTCCAGGATTATGCTGAAATTTACATCAATTTCTCTCTAGCTGAAATTTTCCAGATGTGCAGATGCAGATTTCCAGGTGTATGCTGAAACCTGCCTTACAATTTCTCTCTAGCTGACATTTTCCAGATGTGTAGAGGCAGAGTTCCAGCTGTGTGCTGAAACCTGCCTTACAATTTCTCTCTAGCTGACTTTTCCAGATGTGCAGAAGATGAGTTCAAAGATTATGGTGAAATCTGCCACATCAATTTCTGTCTAGCTGACATTTGCCAGATGTGCAGAAGCAGACTTCCAGGATTATGCTGAAATCTGCCTCTGCATTTTCTCTCTAGCTGACATTTTCCACATGTGCAGAAGCAGAGTTCCAAGATTATGCTGAAATCTGCCTTGCAATTTCTCTCTAGCTGACATTTGCCAGATGTGCAGAAGCAGAGTTCCAGGATTATTCTGAAATCTGCCTTGCAATTTTTCTCCAGGTGACATTTGCCAGATGTGCAGAAGCAGAGTTCAAACATGCTGAAATCTAACACATCAATTTCTCTCTTGCTGACATTTTCCAGAGTTGCAGAAGCAGAGTTCCAGGATTATGCTGAAATCAGCTTCTGTATTTTCTCTCTAGCTGACATTTTCCAGATGTGCAGAAGCAGAGTTCTAAGATTATACTGAAATCTACAACATCAATTTCTCTCTAGCTTCCATTTTCCAGATGTGCAGAAGCAGACTTGAAACATTATGCTGAAATCTACCACTTCAATTTCTCTCTAGCTGACATTTTCCAGAGTTGCAGAAGAAGAGTTCCAGTGTTATGCTGAAATCTGCCTCTGCGTTTTTCCTCTAGCTGACATTTTCCAGATGTGCAGAAGCAGAGTTCAAACATTATGCTGAAATCTACCACTTCAATTTCTCTCTAGCTCACATTTGCCAGATGTGCAGAAGCAGAGTTCTAGGATTATTCTGAAATCTGCCTTGCAATTTTTCTCCAGGTGACATTTTCCAGATGTGCAGAAGCAGAGTTCAAAGATTATGCTGAAATCTAACACGTCAATTTCTCTCTTGCTGACATTTTCCAGAGTTGCAGAAGAAGAGTTCCAGGGTTATGCTGAAATCTGCCTCTGCGTTTTTCCTCTAGCTGACATTTTCCAGATGTGAAAAAGCAGAGTTCAAAGATTATGCTGAAATCTACAACTTCAATTTCTCTCTAGCTTACATTTTCCAGATGTGCAGAAGCAGAGTTCCAGGAGTATGCTGAAATCTGCCTCTGCATTTTCTCTCTAGCTGACATTTTCCACATGTGCAGAAGCAGAGTTCAAAGATTATGCTGAAATCTACCACATCAATTTCTCTCTATCTGACATTTTCCAGATGTGCAGAAGCAGAGTTCCAGGATTGTGCTGAAAACCACAACATCAATTTCTCTCTAGCTGACTTTCACAGATGTGCAGAAGCAGAGGTCCAGTATTATGCTGAAATCTGCCTTGCAATTTCTCTCTAGCTGACTTTTCCAGATGTGCAGGAGTGTTCCAGGATTATGCTGAAATTTACATCAATTTCTCTCTAGCTGAAATTTTCCAGATGTGCAGATGCAGATTTCCAGGTGTATGCTGAAACCTGCCTTACAATTTCTCTCTAGCTGACATTTTCCAGATGTGTAGAGGCAGAGTTCCAGCTGTGTGCTGAAACCTGCCTTACAATTTCTCTCTAGCTGACTTTTCCAGATGTGCAGAAGATGAGTTCAAAGATTATGGTGAAATCTGCCACATCAATTTCTGTCTAGCTGACATTTGCCAGATGTGCAGAAGTAGAGTTCAAGGATTATGCTGAAATCTGCCTTGCAAGTTTTCTCAAGCTGACATTTTCCATATGTACAGAATCAGAGTTCCTGGTGTATGCTGAAATCTGCCTTGCAATTTCTCTCTAGCTGACTTTTCCAGATGTGCAGAAGCAGAGTTCAAAGATTATGGTGAAATCTACCACATCAATTTCTCTCTAGCTGACATTTTCCAGATGTGCAGAAGCTGAGTTCAAAGATTATGCTGAAATCTACACATCAATTTCTCTCTAGCTGACATTTGCCAGATGTGCAGAAGCAGAGTTCCAGGATTATGCTGAAATCAGCCTCTGCATTTTCTCTCTAGCTGCCATTTTCCAGATGTGCAGAAGCAGAGTTCCAGTATTATGCTGAAATATACAACTTCAATTTCTCTCTAGCTGACATTTTCCAGATGTGCAGAAGCAGAGTTCTAAGATTATACTGAAATCTACAACATCAATTTCTCTCTAGCTTACATTTTCCAGATGTGCGGAAGCAGAGTTCCATGATTATGCTGAAATCTGCCTCTGCATTTTCCCTCTAGCTGACATTTTCCAGATGTGAGGAAGCAGAGTTCCAGGATTATGCTATCAGCCTCTGCATTTTCTCTCTAGCTGACATTTTCCAGATGTGCAGAAGCAGAGTTCTAAGATTATGCTGAAATCTAACACATCAATTTCTCTCTTGCTGACATTTTCCAGATGTGCAGAAGCAGAGTTCCAGGATTATGCTGAAATCTGCCTCTGCATTTTCCCTCTAGCTTACATTTTCCAGATGTGCAGAAGCTGAGTTCAAAGATTATGGTGAAATCTACCACATCAATTTCTCTCTAGCTGACATTTTCCAGATGTGCAGAAGCTGAGTTCAAAGATTATGGTGAAATCTACACATCAATTTCTCTCTAGCTGACATTTGCCAGATGTGCAGAAGCAGAGTTCCAGGATTATGCTGAAATCAGCCTCTGCATTTTCTCTCTAGCTGACATTTTCCAGATGTGCAGAAGCAGACTTCCAGGATTATTCTGAAATCTGCCTTGCAATTTTTCTCCAGGTGACATTTGCCAGATGTGCAGAAGCAGAGTTCAAACATGCTGAAATCTAACACATCAATTTCTCTCTTGCTGACATTTTCCAGAGTTGCAGAAGCAGAGTTCCAGGATTATGCTGAAATCAGCTTCTGTATTTTCTCTCTAGCTGACATTTTCCAGATGTGCAGAAGCAGAGTTCTAAGATTATACTGAAATCTACAACATCAATTTCTCTCTAGCTTACATTTTCCAGATGTGCAGAAGCAGAGTTCCATGATTATGCTGAAATCTGCCTCTGCATTTTCCCTCTAGCTGACATTTTCCAGATGTGCAGAAGCAGAGTTCTAAGATTATGCTGAAATCAACAACATCAATTTCTCTCTAGCTTCCATTTTCCAGATGTGCAGAAGCAGACTTGAAACATTATGCTGAAATCTACCACTTCAATTTCTCTCTAGCTGACATTTTCCAGAGTTGCAGAAGAAGAGTTCCAGTGTTATGCTGA
This sequence comes from Diadophis punctatus similis, assembly GCA_023053685.1. Taxonomy (NCBI): domain Eukaryota; kingdom Metazoa; phylum Chordata; class Lepidosauria; order Squamata; family Dipsadidae; genus Diadophis; species Diadophis punctatus. The sequence continues at coordinate 15,709,286 of JALIGW010000019.1, read as the reverse complement.
AATCTGCCTCTGCGTTTTTCCTCTAGCTGACATTTTCCAGATGTGCAGAAGCAGAGTTCAAACATTATGCTGAAATCTACCACTTCAATTTCTCTCTAGCTCACATTTGCCAGATGTGCAGAAGCAGAGTTCTAGGATTATTCTGAAATCTGCCTTGCAATTTTTCTCCAGGTGACATTTTCCAGATGTGCAGAAGCAGAGTTCAAAGATTATGCTGAAATCTAACACGTCAATTTCTCTCTTGCTGACATTTTCCAGAGTTGCAGAAGAAGAGTTCCAGGGTTATGCTGAAATCTGCCTCTGCGTTTTTCCTCTAGCTGACATTTTCCAGATGTGAAAAAGCAGAGTTCAAAGATTATGCTGAAATCTACAACTTCAATTTGTCTCTAGCTGACATTTTCCAGATGTGCAGAAGCAGAGTTCCAGGATTATGCTGAAATCTGCCTCTGCATTTTCTCTCTAGCTGACATTTTCCACATGTGCAGAAGCAGAGTTCAAAGATTATGCTGAAATCTACCACATCAATTTCTCTCTATCTGACATTTTCCAGATGTGCAGAAGCAGAGTTCCAGGATTGTGCTGAAAACCACAACATCAATTTCTCTCTAGCTGACTTTCACAGATGTGCAGAAGCAGAGGTCCAGTATTATGCTGAAATCTGCCTTGCAATTTCTCTCTAGCTGACTTTTCCAGATGTGCAGGAGTGTTCCAGGATTATGCTGAAATCTACATCAATTTCTCTCTAGCTGAAATTTTCCAGATGTGCAGATGCAGATTTCCAGGTGTATGCTGAAACCTGCCTTACAATTTCTCTCTAGCTGACATTTTCCAGATGTGTAGAGGCAGAGTTCCAGCTGTGTGCTGAAACCTGCCTTACAATTTCTCTCTAGCTGACTTTTCCAGATGTGCAGAAGATGAGTTCAAAGATTATGGTGAAATCTGCCACATCAATTTCTGTCTAGCTGACATTTGCCAGATGTGCAGAAGTAGAGTTCAAGGATTATGCTGAAATCTGCCTTGCAAGTTTTCTCAAGCTGACATTTTCCATATGTACAGAAGCAGAGTTCCTGGTGTCTGCTGAAATCTGCCTTGCAATTTCTCTCTAGCTGACTTTTCCAGATGTGCAGAAGCAGAGTTCAAAGATTATGGTGAAATCTACCACATCAATTTCTCTCTAGCTGACATTTTCCAGATGTGCAGAAGCTGAGTTCAAAGATTATGCTGAAATCTACACATCAATTTCTCTCTAGCTGACATTTGCCAGATGTGCAGAAGCAGAGTTCCAGGATTATGCTGAAATCAGCCTCTGCATTTTCTCTCTAGCTGACATTTTCCAGATGTGCAGAAGCAGAGTTCCAGTATTATGCTGAAATATACAACTTCAATTTCTCTCTAGCTGACATTTTCCAGATGTGCAGAAGCAGAGTTCTAAGATTATACTGAAATCTACAACATCAATTTCTCTCTAGCTTACATTTTCCAGATGTGCGGAAGCAGAGTTCCATGATTATGCTGAAATCTGCCTCTGCATTTTCCCTCTAGCTGACATTTTCCAGATGTGAGGAAGCAGAGTTCCTGGATTATGCTATCAGCCTCTGCATTTTCTCTCTAGCTGACATTTTCCAGATGTGCAGAAGCAGAGTTCTAAGATTATGCTGAAATCTAACACATCAATTTCTCTCTTGCTGACATTTTCCAGATGTGCAGAAGCAGAGTTCCAGGATTATGCTGAAATCTGCCTCTGCATTTTCCCTCTAGCTTACATTTTCCAGATGTGCAGAAGCTGAGTTCAAAGATTATGGTGAAATCTACCACATCAATTTCTCTCTAGCTGACATTTTCCAGATGTGCAGAAGCTGAGTTCAAAGATTATGGTGAAATCTACACATCAATTTCTCTCTAGCTGACATTTGCCAGATGTGCAGAAGCAGAGTTCCAGGATTATGCTGAAATCAGCCTCTGCATTTTCTCTCTAGCTGACATTTTCCAGATGTGCAGAAGCAGAGTTCAAACATTATGCTGAAATCTACCACTTCAATTTCTCTCTAGCTCACATTTGCCAGATGTGCAGAAGCAGAGTTCCAGGATTGTGCTGAAAACCACAACATCAATTTCTCTCTAGCTGACATTTTCAAGATGTGCAGAAGCAGAGTTCAAACATTATGCTGAAATCTAACACGTCAATTTCTCTCTTGCTGACATTTTCCAGATTTGCAGAAGAAGAGTTCCAGGGTTATGCTGAAATCTGCCTCTGCGTTTTTCCTCTAGCTGACATTTTCCAGATGTGAAAAAGCAGAGTTCAAAGATTATGCTGAAATCTACCACTTCAATTTCTCTCTAGCTCACATTTGCCAGATGTGCAGAAGCAGAGTTCCTGGATTATGCTATCAGCCTCTGCATTTTCTCTCTAGCTGACATTTTCCAGATGTGCAGAAGCAGAGTTCTAAGATTATGCTGAAATCTAACACATCAATTTCTCTCTTGCTGACATTTTCCAGATGTGCAGAAGCAGAGTTCCAGGATTATGCTGAAATCTGCCTCTGCATTTTCCCTCTAGCTTACATTTTCCAGATGTGCAGAAGCTGAGTTCAAAGATTATGGTGAAATCTACCACATCAATTTCTCTCTAGCTGACATTTTCCAGATGTGCAGAAGCTGAGTTCAAAGATTATGGTGAAATCTACACATCAATTTCTCTCTAGCTGACATTTGCCAGATGTGCAGAAGCAGAGTTCCAGGATTATGCTGAAATCAGCCTCTGCATTTTCTCTCTAGCTGACATTTTCCAGATGTGCAGAAGCAGAGTTCAAACATTATGCTGAAATCTACCACTTCAATTTCTCTCTAGCTCACATTTGCCAGATGTGCAGAAGCAGAGTTCCAGGATTGTGCTGAAAACCACAACATCAATTTCTCTCTAGCTGACATTTTCAAGATGTGCAGAAGCAGAGTTCAAACATTATGCTGAAATCTAACACGTCAATTTCTCTCTTGCTGACATTTTCCAGAGTTGCAGAAGAAGAGTTCCAGGGTTATGCTGAAATCTGCCTCTGCGTTTTTCCTCTAGCTGACATTTTCCAGATGTGAAAAAGCAGAGTTCAAAGATTATGCTGAAATCTACCACTTCAATTTCTCTCTAGCTCACATTTGCCAGATGTGCAGAAGCAGAGTTCTAGGATTATTCTGAAATCTGCCTTGCAATTTTTCTCCAGGTGACATTTTCCAGATGTGCAGAAGCAGAGTTCAAAGATTATGCTGAAATCTAACACGTCAATTTCTCTCTTGCTGACATTTTCCAGAGTTGCAGAAGAAGAGTTCCAGGGTTATGCTGAAATCTGCCTCTGCGTTTTTCCTCTAGCTGACATTTTCCAGATGTGAAAAAGCAGAGTTCAAAGATTATGCTGAAATCTACAACTTCAATTTCTCTCTAGCTTACATTTTCCAGATGTGCAGAAGCAGAGTTCCAGGATTATGCTGAAATCTGCCTCTGCATTTTCTCTCTAGCTGACATTTTCCACATGTGCAGAAGCAGAGTTCAAAGATTATGCTGAAATCTACCACATCAATTTCTCTCTATCTGACATTTTCCAGATGTGCAGAAGCAGAGTTCCAGGATTGTGCTGAAAACCACAACATCAATTTCTCTCTAGCTGACATTTTCAAGATGTGCAGAAGCAGAGGTCCAGTATTATGCTGAAATCTGCCTTGCAATTTCTCTCTAGCTGACTTTTCCAGATGTGCAGGAGTGTTCCAGGATTATGCTGAAATCTACATCAATTTCTCTCTAGCTGAAATTTTCCAGATGTGCAGATGCAGATTTCCAGGTGTATGCTGAAACCTGCCTTACAATTTCTCTCTAGCTGACATTTTCCAGATGTGTAGAGGCAGAGTTCCAGCTGTGTGCTGAAACCTGCCTTACAATTTCTCTCTAGCTGACTTTTCCAGATGTGCAGAAGATGAGTTCAAAGATTATGGTGAAATCTGCCACATCAATTTCTGTCTAGCTGACATTTGCCAGATGTGCAGAAGTAGAGTTCAAGGATTATGCTGAAATCTGCCTTGCAAGTTTTCTCAAGCTGACATTTTCCATATGTACAGAATCAGAGTTCCTGGTGTATGCTGAAATCTGCCTTGCAATTTCTCTCTAGCTGACTTTTCCAGATGTGCAGAAGCAGAGTTCAAAGATTATGGTGAAATCTACCACATCAATTTCTCTCTAGCTGACATTTTCCAGATGTGCAGAAGCTGAGTTCAAAGATTATGCTGAAATCTACACATCAATTTCTCTCTAGCTGACATTTGCCAGATGTGCAGAAGCAGAGTTCCAGGATTATGCTGAAATCAGCCTCTGCATTTTCTCTCTAGCTGACATTTTCCAGATGTGCAGAAGCAGAGTTCCAGTATTATGCTGAAATATACAACTTCAATTTCTCTCTAGCTGACATTTTCCAGATGTGCAGAAGCAGAGTTCTAAGATTATACTGAAATCTACAACATCAATTTCTCTCTAGCTTACATTTTCCAGATGTGCGGAAGCAGAGTTCCATGATTATGCTGAAATCTGCCTCTGCATTTTCCCTCTAGCTGACATTTTCCAGATGTGAGGAAGCAGAGTTCCAGGATTATGCTATCAGCCTCTGCATTTTCTCTCTAGCTGACATTTTCCAGATGTGCAGAAGCAGAGTTCTAAGATTATGCTGAAATCTAACACATCAATTTCTCTCTTGCTGACATTTTCCAGATGTGCAGAAGCAGAGTTCCAGGATTATGCTGAAATCTGCCTCTGCATTTTCCCTCTAGCTTACATTTTCCAGATGTGCAGAAGCTGAGTTCAAAGATTATGGTGAAATCTACCACATCAATTTCTCTCTAGCTGACATTTTCCAGATGTGCAGAAGCTGAGTTCAAAGATTATGGTGAAATCTACACATCAGTTTCTCTCTAGCTGACATTTGCCAGATGTGCAGAAGCAGAGTTCCAGGATTATGCTGAAATCAGCCTCTGCATTTTCTCTCTAGCTGACATTTTCCAGATGTGCAGAAGCAGAGTTCAAACATTATGCTGAAATCTACCACTTCAATTTCTCTCTAGCTCACATTTGCCAGATGTGCAGAAGCAGAGTTCTAGGATTATTCTGAAATCTGCCTTGCAATTTTTCTCCAGGTGACATTTTCCAGATGTGCAGAAGCAGAGTTCAAAGATTATGCTGAAATCTAACACGTCAATTTCTCTCTTGCTGACATTTTCCAGAGTTGCAGAAGAAGAGTTCCAGGGTTATGCTGAAATCTGCCTCTGCGTTTTTCCTCTAGCTGACATTTTCCAGATGTGAAAAAGCAGAGTTCAAAGATTATGCTGAAATCTACAACTTCAATTTCTCTCTAGCTGACATTTTCCAGATGTGCAGAAGCAGAGTTCCAGGATTATGCTGAAATCTGCCTCTGCATTTTCTCTCTAGCTGACATTTTCCACATGTGCAGAAGCAGAGTTCAAAGATTATGCTGAAATCTACCACATCAATTTCTCTCTATCTGACATTTTCCAGATGTGCAGAAGCAGAGTTCCAGGATTGTGCTGAAAACCACAACATCAATTTCTCTCTAGCTGACTTTCACAGATGTGCAGAAGCAGAGGTCCAGTATTATGCTGAAATCTGCCTTGCAATTTCTCTCTAGCTGACTTTTCCAGATGTGCAGGAGTGTTCCAGGATTATGCTGAAATCTACATCAATTTCTCTCTAGCTGACATTTTCCAGATGTGTAGAAGATGAGTTCAAAGATTATGGTGAAATCTGCCACATCAATTTCTGTCTAGCTGACATTTGCCAGATGTGCAGAAGTAGAGTTCAAGGATTATGCTGAAATCTGCCTTGCAAGTTTTCTCAAGCTGACATTTTCCATATGTACAGAATCAGAGTTCCTGGTGTATGCTGAAATCTGCCTTGCAATTTCTCTCTAGCTGACTTTTCCAGATGTGCAGAAGCAGAGTTCAAAGATTATGCTGAAATCTAACACATCAATTTCTCTCTTGCTGACATTTTCCAGATGTGCAGAAGCAGAGTTCCAGGATTATGCTGAAATCTGCCTCTGCATTTTCCCTCTAGCTTACATTTTCCAGATGTGCAGAAGCTGAGTTCAAAGATTATGGTGAAATCTACCACATCAATTTCTCTCTAGCTGACATTTTCCAGATGTGCAGAAGCTGAGTTCAAAGATTATGGTGAAATCTACCACATCAATTTCACTCTAGCTGACATTTTCCAGATGTGCAGAAGCAGAGTTCCAGGATTATGCTGAAATATGCAACATCAATTTCTCTCTAACTGACATTTTCCAGATGTGTAGAACCAGAGATCCAGGATTATGCTGAAATCTGCCTTGCAATTTGTCTCCAAGTGAAATTTTCCAGATGTGGAGAAGCAGAGTTCAAAGATTATGCTGAAATCTACCACATCAATTTCTCTCTAGCTGACATTTTCCAGAGTTGCAGAAGCAGAGTTCCAGGATTATGCTGAAATCAGCTTCTGTATTTTCTCTCTAGCTGACATTTTCCAGATGTGCAGAAGCAGAGTTATAAGATTATGCTGAAATCAACAACATCAATTTCTCTCTAGCTTCCATTTTCCAGATGTGCAGAAGCAGACTTGAAACATTATGCTGAAATCTACCACTTCAATTTCTCTGTAGCTGACATTTTCCAGAGTTGCAGAAGAAGAGTTCCAGTGTTATGCTGAAATCTGCCTCTGCGTTTTTCCTCTAGCTGACATTTTCCAGATGTGCAGAAGCAGAGTTCAAACATTATGCTGAAATCTACCACTTCAATTTCTCTCTAGCTCACATTTGCCAGATGTGCAGAAGCAGAGTTCTAGGATTATTCTGAAATCTGCCTTGCAATTTTTCTCCAGGTGACATTTTCCAGATGTGCAGAAGCAGAGTTCAAAGATTATGCTGAAATCTAACACGTCAATTTCTCTCTTGCTGACATTTTCCAGAGTTGCAGAAGAAGAGTTCCAGGGTTATGCTGAAATCTGCCTCTGCGTTTTTCCTCTAGCTGACATTTTCCAGATGTGAAAAAGCAGAGTTCAAAGATTATGCTGAAATCTACAACTTCAATTTCTCTCTAGCTTACATTTTCCAGATGTGCAGAAGCAGAGTTCCAGGATTATGCTGAAATCTGCCTCTGCATTTTCTCTCTAGCTGACATTTTCCACATGTGCAGAAGCAGAGTTCAAAGATTATGCTGAAATCTACCACATCAATTTCTCTCTATCTGACATTTTCCAGATGTGCAGAAGCAGAGTTCCAGGATTGTGCTGAAAACCACAACATCAATTTCTCTCTAGCTGACTTTCACAGATGTGCAGAAGCAGAGGTCCAGTATTATGCTGAAATCTGCCTTGCAATTTCTCTCTAGCTGACTTTTCCAGATGTGCAGGAGTGTTCCAGGATTATGCTGAAATCTACATCAATTTCTCTCTAGCTGAAATTTTCCAGATGTGCAGATGCAGATTTCCAGGTGTATGCTGAAACCTGCCTTACAATTTCTCTCTAGCTGACATTTTCCAGATGTGTAGAGGCAGAGTTCCAGCTGTGTGCTGAAACCTGCCTTACAATTTCTCTCTAGCTGACTTTTCCAGATGTGCAGAAGATGAGTTCAAAGATTATGGTGAAATCTGCCACATCAATTTCTGTCTAGCTGACATTTGCCAGATGTGCAGAAGTAGAGTTCAAGGATTATGCTGAAATCTGCCTTGCAAGTTTTCTCAAGCTGACATTTTCCATATGTACAGAAGCAGAGTTCCTGGTGTATGCTGAAATCTGCCTTGCAATTTCTCTCTAGCTGACTTTTCCAGATGTGCAGAAGCAGAGTTCAAAGATTATGGTGAAATCTACCACATCAATTTCTCTCTAGCTGACATTTGCCAGATGTGCAGAAGCAGAGTTCCAGGATTATGCTGAAATCAGCCTCTGCATTTTCTCTCTAGCTGACATTTTCCAGATGTGCAGAAGCAGAGTTCCAGTATTATGCTGAAATATACAACTTCAATTTCTCTCTAGCTGACATTTTCCAGATGTGCAGAAGCAGAGTTCTAAGATTATACTGAAATCTACAACATCAATTTCTCTCTAGCTTACATTTTCCAGATGTGCGGAAGCAGAGTTCCATGATTATGCTGAAATCTGCCTCTGCATTTTCCCTCTAGCTGACATTTTCCAGATGTGAGGAAGCAGAGTTCCAGGATTATGCTATCAGCCTCTGCATTTTCCTTCTAGCTGACATTTTCCAGATGTGCAGAAGCAGAGTTCTAAGATTATGCTGAAATCTAACACATCAATTTCTCTCTTGCTGACATTTTCCAGATGTGCAGAAGCAGAGTTCCAGGATTATGCTGAAATCTGCCTCTGCATTTTCCCTCTAGCTTACATTTTCCAGATGTGCAGAAGCTGAGTTCAAAGATTATGGTGAAATCTACCACATCAATTTCTCTCTAGCTGACATTTTCCAGATGTGCAGAAGCTGAGTTCAAAGATTATGGTGAAATCTACACATCAATTTCTCTCTAGCTGACATTTGCCAGATGTGCAGAAGCAGAGTTCCAGGATTATGCTGAAATCAGCCTCTGCATTTTCTCTCTAGCTGACATTTTCCAGATGTGCAGAAGCAGAGTTCAAACATTATGCTGAAATCTACCACTTCAATTTCTCTCTAGCTCACATTTGCCAGATGTGCAGAAGCAGAGTTCTAGGATTATTCTGAAATCTGCCTTGCAATTTTTCTCCAGGTGACATTTTCCAGATGTGCAGAAGCAGAGTTCAAAGATTATGCTGAAATCTAACACGTCAATTTCTCTCTTGCTGACATTTTCCAGAGTTGCACAAGAAGAGTTCCAGGGTTATGCTGAAATCTGCCTCTGCGTTTTTCCTCTAGCTGACATTTTCCAGATGTGAAAAAGCAGAGTTCAAAGATTATGCTGAAATCTACAACTTCAATTTCTCTCTAGCTGACATTTTCCAGATGTGCAGAAGCAGAGTTCCAGGATTATGCTGAAATCTGCCTCTGCATTTTCTCTCTAGCTGACATTTTCCACATGTGCAGAAGCAGAGTTCAAAGATTATGCTGAAATCTACCACATCAATTTCTCTCTATCTGACATTTTCCAGATGTGCAGAAGCAGAGTTCCAGGATTGTGCTGAAAACCACAACATCAATTTCTCTCTAGCTGACATTTTCAAGATGTGCAGAAGCAGAGTTCAAACATTATGCTGAAATCTAACACGTCAATTTCTCTCTTGCTGACATTTTCCAGAGTTGCAGAAGAAGAGTTCCAGGGTTATGCTGAAATCTGCCTCTGCGTTTTTCCTCTAGCTGACATTTTCCAGATGTGAAAAAGCAGAGTTCAAAGATTATGCTGAAATCTACAACTTCAATTTCTCTCTAGCTTACATTTTCCAGATGTGCAGAAGCAGAGGTCCAGTATTATGCTGAAATCTGCCTTGCAATTTCTCTCTAGCTGACTTTTCCAGATGTGCAGGAGTGTTCCAGGATTATGCTGAAATCTACATCAATTTCTCTCTAGCTGACATTTTCCAGATGTGTAGAAGATGAGTTCAAAGATTATGGTGAAATCTGCCACATCAATTTCTGTCTAGCTGACATTTGCCAGATGTGCAGAAGTAGAGTTCAAGGATTATGCTGAAATCTGCCTTGCAAGTTTTCTCAAGCTGACATTTTCCATATGTACAGAATCAGAGTTCCTGGTGTATGCTGAAATCTGCCTTGCAATTTCTCTCTAGCTGACTTTTCCAGATGTGCAGAAGCAGAGTTCAAAGATTATGCTGAAATCTAACACATCAATTTCTCTCTTGCTGACATTTTCCAGATGTGCAGAAGCAGAGTTCCAGGATTATGCTGAAATCTGCCTCTGCATTTTCCCTCTAGCTTACATTTTCCAGATGTGCAGAAGCTGAGTTCAAAGATTATGGTGAAATCTACCACATCAATTTCTCTCTAGCTGACATTTTCCAGATGTGCAGAAGCTGAGTTCAAAGATTATGGTGAAATCTACCACATCAATTTCACTCTAGCTGACATTTTCCAGATGTGCAGAAGCAGTGTTCCAGGATTATGCTGAAATATGCAACATCAATTTCTCTCTAACTGACATTTTCCAGATGTGTAGAACCAGAGATCCAGGATTATGCTGAAATCTGCCTTGCAATTTGTCTCCAAGTGAAATTTTCCAGATGTGGAGAAGCAGAGTTCAAAGATTATGCTGAAATCTACCACATCAATTTCTCTCTAGCTGACATTTTCCAGATGTGCAGAAGCAGAGTTCTAAGATTATGCTGAAATCTGCCTCTGCATTTTCTCTCTAGCTGACATTTGCCAGATGTGCAGAAGCAGAGTTCCAGGATTATTCTGAAATCTGCCTTGCAATTTTTCTCCAGGTGACATTTGCCAGATGTGCAGAAGCAGAGTTCAAACATGCTGAAATCTAACACATCAATTTCTCTCTTGCTGACATTTTCCAGAGTTGCAGAAGCAGAGTTCCAGGATTATGCTGAAATCAGCTTCTGTATTTTCTCTCTAGCTGACATTTTCCAGATGTGCAGAAGCAGAGTTCTAAGATTATACTGAAATCTACAACATCAATTTCTCTCTAGCTTACATTTTCCAGATGTGCAGAAGCAGAGTTCCATGATTATGCTGAAATCTGCCTCTGCATTTTCCCTCTAGCTGACATTTTCCAGATGTGCAGAAGCAGAGTTCCAGGATTGTGCTGAAAACCACAACATCAATTTCTCTCTAGCTGACATTTTCAAGATGTGCAGAAGCAGAGTTCAAACATTATGCTGAAATCTAACACGTCAATTTCTCTCTTGCTGACATTTTCCAGAGTTGCAGAAGAAGAGTTCCAGGGTTATGCTGAAATCTGCCTCTGCGTTTTTCCTCTAGCTGACATTTTCCAGATGTGAAAAAGCAGAGTTCAAAGATTATGCTGAAATCTACAACTTCAATTTCTCTCTAGCTTACATTTTCCAGATGTGCAGAACCAGAGATCCAGGATTATGCTGAAATCTGCCTTGCAATTTGTCTCCAAGTGAAATTTTCCAGATGTGGAGAAGCAGAGTTCAAAGATTATGCTGAAATCTACCACATCAATTTCTCTCTAGCTGACATTTTCCAGAGTTGCAGAAGCAGAGTTCCAGGATTATGCTGAAATCAGCTTCTGTATTTTCTCTCTAGCTGACATTTTCCAGATGTGCAGAAGCAGAGTTATAAGATTATGCTGAAATCAACAACATCAATTTCTCTCTAGCTTCCATTTTCCAGATGTGCAGAAGCAGACTTGAAACATTATGCTGAAATCTACCACTTCAATTTCTCTGTAGCTGACATTTTCCAGAGTTGCAGAAGAAGAGTTCCAGTGTTATGCTGAAATCTGCCTCTGCGTTTTTCCTCTAGCTGACATTTTCCAGATGTGCAGAAGCAGAGTTCAAACATTATGCTGAAATCTACCACTTCAATTTCTCTCTAGCTCACATTTGCCAGATGTGCAGAAGCAGAGTTCTAGGATTATTCTGAAATCTGCCTTGCAATTTTTCTCCAGGTGACATTTTCCAGATGTGCAGAAGCAGAGTTCAAAGATTATGCTGAAATCTAACACGTCAATTTCTCTCTTGCTGACATTTTCCAGAGTTGCAGAAGAAGAGTTCCAGGGTTATGCTGAAATCTGCCTCTGCGTTTTTCCTCTAGCTGACATTTTCCAGATGTGAAAAAGCAGAGTTCAAAGATTATGCTGAAATCTACAACTTCAATTTCTCTCTAGCTTACATTTTCCAGATGTGCAGAAGCAGAGTTCCAGGATTATGCTGAAATCTGCCTCTGCATTTTCTCTCTAGCTGACATTTTCCACATGTGCAGAAGCAGAGTTCAAAGATTATGCTGAAATCTACCACATCAATTTCTCTCTATCTGACATTTTCCAGATGTGCAGAAGCAGAGTTCCAGGATTGTGCTGAAAACCACAACATCAATTTCTCTCTAGCTGACTTTCACAGATGTGCAGAAGCAGAGGTCCAGTATTATGCTGAAATCTGCCTTGCAATTTCTCTCTAGCTGACTTTTCCAGATGTGCAGGAGTGTTCCAGGATTATGCTGAAATCTACATCAATTTCTCTCTAGCTGAAATTTTCCAGATGTGCAGATGCAGATTTCCAGGTGTATGCTGAAACCTGCCTTACAATTTCTCTCTAGCTGACATTTTCCAGATGTGTAGAGGCAGAGTTCCAGCTGTGTGCTGAAACCTGCCTTACAATTTCTCTCTAGCTGACTTTTCCAGATGTGCAGAAGATGAGTTCAAAGATTATGGTGAAATCTGCCACATCAATTTCTGTCTAGCTGACATTTGCCAGATGTGCAGAAGTAGAGTTCAAGGATTATGCTGAAATCTGCCTTGCAAGTTTTCTCAAGCTGACATTTTCCATATGTACAGAAGCAGAGTTCCTGGTGTATGCTGAAATCTGCCTTGCAATTTCTCTCTAGCTGACTTTTCCAGATGTGCAGAAGCAGAGTTCAAAGATTATGGTGAAATCTACCACATCAATTTCTCTCTAGCTGACATTTGCCAGATGTGCAGAAGCAGAGTTCCAGGATTATGCTGAAATCAGCCTCTGCATTTTCTCTCTAGCTGACATTTTCCAGATGTGCAGAAGCAGAGTTCCAGTATTATGCTGAAATATACAACTTCAATTTCTCTCTAGCTGACATTTTCCAGATGTGCAGAAGCAGAGTTCTAAGATTATACTGAAATCTACAACATCAATTTCTCTCTAGCTTACATTTTCCAGATGTGCGGAAGCAGAGTTCCATGATTATGCTGAAATCTGCCTCTGCATTTTCCCTCTAGCTGACATTTTCCAGATGTGAGGAAGCAGAGTTCCAGGATTATGCTATCAGCCTCTGCATTTTCCTTCTAGCTGACATTTTCCAGATGTGCAGAAGCAGAGTTCTAAGATTATGCTGAAATCTAACACATCAATTTCTCTCTTGCTGACATTTTCCAGATGTGCAGAAGCAGAGTTCCAGGATTATGCTGAAATCTGCCTCTGCATTTTCCCTCTAGCTTACATTTTCCAGATGTGCAGAAGCTGAGTTCAAAGATTATGGTGAAATCTACCACATCAATTTCTCTCTAGCTGACATTTTCCAGATGTGCAGAAGCTGAGTTCAAAGATTATGGTGAAATCTACACATCAATTTCTCTCTAGCTGACATTTGCCAGATGTGCAGAAGCAGAGTTCCAGGATTATGCTGAAATCAGCCTCTGCATTTTCTCTCTAGCTGACATTTTCCAGATGTGCAGAAGCAGAGTTCAAACATTATGCTGAAATCTACCACTTCAATTTCTCTCTAGCTCACATTTGCCAGATGTGCAGAAGCAGAGTTCTAGGATTATTCTGAAATCTGCCTTGCAATTTTTCTCCAGGTGACATTTTCCAGATGTGCAGAAGCAGAGTTCAAAGATTATGCTGAAATCTAACACGTCAATTTCTCTCTTGCTGACATTTTCCAGAGTTGCACAAGAAGAGTTCCAGGGTTATGCTGAAATCTGCCTCTGCGTTTTTCCTCTAGCTGACATTTTCCAGATGTGAAAAAGCAGAGTTCAAAGATTATGCTGAAATCTACAACTTCAATTTCTCTCTAGCTGACATTTTCCAGATGTGCAGAAGCAGAGTTCCAGGATTATGCTGAAATCTGCCTCTGCATTTTCTCTCTAGCTGACATTTTCCACATGTGCAGAAGCAGAGTTCAAAGATTATGCTGAAATCTACCACATCAATTTCTCTCTATCTGACATTTTCCAGATGTGCAGAAGCAGAGTTCCAGGATTGTGCTGAAAACCACAACATCAATTTCTCTCTAGCTGACATTTTCAAGATGTGCAGAAGCAGAGTTCAAACATTATGCTGAAATCTAACACGTCAATTTCTCTCTTGCTGACATTTTCCAGAGTTGCAGAAGAAGAGTTCCAGGGTTATGCTGAAATCTGCCTCTGCGTTTTTCCTCTAGCTGACATTTTCCAGATGTGAAAAAGCAGAGTTCAAAGATTATGCTGAAATCTACAACTTCAATTTCTCTCTAGCTTACATTTTCCAGATGTGCAGAAGCAGAGGTCCAGTATTATGCTGAAATCTGCCTTGCAATTTCTCTCTAGCTGACTTTTCCAGATGTGCAGGAGTGTTCCAGGATTATGCTGAAATCTACATCAATTTCTCTCTAGCTGACATTTTCCAGATGTGTAGAAGATGAGTTCAAAGATTATGGTGAAATCTGCCACATCAATTTCTGTCTAGCTGACATTTGCCAGATGTGCAGAAGTAGAGTTCAAGGATTATGCTGAAATCTGCCTTGCAAGTTTTCTCAAGCTGACATTTTCCATATGTACAGAATCAGAGTTCCTGGTGTATGCTGAAATCTGCCTTGCAATTTCTCTCTAGCTGACTTTTCCAGATGTGCAGAAGCAGAGTTCAAAGATTATGCTGAAATCTAACACATCAATTTCTCTCTTGCTGACATTTTCCAGATGTGCAGAAGCAGAGTTCCAGGATTATGCTGAAATCTGCCTCTGCATTTTCCCTCTAGCTTACATTTTCCAGATGTGCAGAAGCTGAGTTCAAAGATTATGGTGAAATCTACCACATCAATTTCTCTCTAGCTGACATTTTCCAGATGTGCAGAAGCTGAGTTCAAAGATTATGGTGAAATCTACCACATCAATTTCACTCTAGCTGACATTTTCCAGATGTGCAGAAGCAGTGTTCCAGGATTATGCTGAAATATGCAACATCAATTTCTCTCTAACTGACATTTTCCAGATGTGTAGAACCAGAGATCCAGGATTATGCTGAAATCTGCCTTGCAATTTGTCTCCAAGTGAAATTTTCCAGATGTGGAGAAGCAGAGTTCAAAGATTATGCTGAAATCTACCACATCAATTTCTCTCTAGCTGACATTTTCCAGATGTGCAGAAGCAGAGTTCTAAGATTATGCTGAAATCTGCCTCTGCATTTTCTCTCTAGCTGACATTTGCCAGATGTGCAGAAGCAGAGTTCCAGGATTATTCTGAAATCTGCCTTGCAATTTTTCTCCAGGTGACATTTGCCAGATGTGCAGAAGCAGAGTTCAAACATGCTGAAATCTAACACATCAATTTCTCTCTTGCTGACATTTTCCAGAGTTGCAGAAGCAGAGTTCCAGGATTATGCTGAAATCAGCTTCTGTATTTTCTCTCTAGCTGACATTTTCCAGATGTGCAGAAGCAGAGTTCTAAGATTATACTGAAATCTACAACATCAATTTCTCTCTAGCTTACATTTTCCAGATGTGCAGAAGCAGAGTTCCATGATTATGCTGAAATCTGCCTCTGCATTTTCCCTCTAGCTGACATTTTCCAGATGTGCAGAAGCAGAGTTCCAGGATTGTGCTGAAAACCACAACATCAATTTCTCTCTAGCTGACATTTTCAAGATGTGCAGAAGCAGAGTTCAAACATTATGCTGAAATCTAACACGTCAATTTCTCTCTTGCTGACATTTTCCAGAGTTGCAGAAGAAGAGTTCCAGGGTTATGCTGAAATCTGCCTCTGCGTTTTTCCTCTAGCTGACATTTTCCAGATGTGAAAAAGCAGAGTTCAAAGATTATGCTGAAATCTACAACTTCAATTTCTCTCTAGCTTACATTTTCCAGATGTGCAGAAGCAGAGGTCCAGTATTATGCTGAAATCTGCCTTGCAATTTCTCTCTAGCTGACTTTTCCAGATGTGCAGGAGTGTTCCAGGATTATGCTGAAATCTACATCAATTTCTCTCTAGCTGACATTTTCCAGATGTGTAGAAGATGAGTTCAAAGATTATGGTGAAATCTGCCACATCAATTTCTGTCTAGCTGACATTTGCCAGATGTGCAGAAGTAGAGTTCAAGGATTATGCTGAAATCTGCCTTGCAAGTTTTCTCAAGCTGACATTTTCCATATGTACAGAATCAGAGTTCCTGGTGTATGCTGAAATCTGCCTTGCAATTTCTCTCTAGCTGACTTTTCCAGATGTGCAGAAGCAGAGTTCAAAGATTATGCTGAAATCTAACACATCAATTTCTCTCTTGCTGACATTTTCCAGATGTGCAGAAGCAGAGTTCCAGGATTATGCTGAAATCTGCCTCTGCATTTTCCCTCTAGCTTACATTTTCCAGATGTGCAGAAGCTGAGTTCAAAGATTATGGTGAAATCTACCACATCAATTTCTCTCTAGCTGACATTTTCCAGATGTGCAGAAGCTGAGTTCAAAGATTATGGTGAAATCTACCACATCAATTTCACTCTAGCTGACATTTTCCAGATGTGCAGAAGCAGAGTTCCAGGATTATGCTGAAATATGCAACATCAATTTCTCTCTAACTGACATTTTCCAGATGTGTAGAACCAGAGATCCAGGATTATGCTGAAATCTGCCTTGCAATTTGTCTCCAAGTGAAATTTTCCAGATGTGGAGAAGCAGAGTTCAAAGATTATGCTGAAATCTACCACATCAATTTCTCTCTAGCTGACATTTTCCAGATGTGCAGAAGCAGAGTTCTAAGATTATGCTGAAATCTGCCTCTGCATTTTCTCTCTAGCTGACATTTGCCAGATGTGCAGAAGCAGAGTTCCAGGATTATTCTGAAATCTGCCTTGCAATTTTTCTCCAGGTGACATTTGCCAGATGTGCAGAAGCAGAGTTCAAACATGCTGAAATCTAACACATCAATTTCTCTCTTGCTGACATTTTCCAGAGTTGCAGAAGCAGAGTTCCAGGATTATGCTGAAATCAGCTTCTGTATTTTCTCTCTAGCTGACATTTTCCAGATGTGCAGAAGCAGAGTTCTAAGATTATACTGAAATCTACAACATCAATTTCTCTCTAGCTTACATTTTCCAGATGTGCAGAAGCAGAGTTCCATGATTATGCTGAAATCTGCCTCTGCATTTTCCCTCTAGCTGACATTTTCCAGATGTGCAGAAGCAGAGTTCTAAGATTATGCTGAAATCAACAACATCAATTTCTCTCTAGCTTCCATTTTCCAGATGTGCAGAAGCAGACTTGAAACATTATGCTGAAATCTACCACTTCAATTTCTCTCTAGCTGACATTTTCCAGAGTTGCAGAAGAAGAGTTCCAGTGTTATGCTGAAATCTGCCTCTGCGTTTTTCCTCTAGCTGACATTTTCCAGATGTGCAGAAGCAGAGTTCAAACATTATGCTGAAATCTACCACTTCAATTTCTCTCTAGCTCACATTTGCCAGATGTGCAGAAGCAGAGTTCTAGGATTATTCTGAAATCTGCCTTGCAATTTTTCTCCAGGTGACATTTTCCAGATGTGCAGAAGCAGAGTTCAAAGATTATGCTGAAATCTAACACGTCAATTTCTCTCTTGCTGACATTTTCCAGAGTTGCAGAAGAAGAGTTCCAGGGTTATGCAGAAATCTGCCTCTGCGTTTTTCCTCTAGCTGACATTTTCCAGATGTGAAAAAGCAGAGTTCAAAGATTATGCTGAAATCTACAACTTCAATTTCTCTCTAGCTTACATTTTCCAGATGTGCAGAAGCAGAGTTCCAGGATTATGCTGAAATCTGCCTCTGCATTTTCTCTCTAGCTGACATTTTCCACATGTGCAGAAGCAGAGTTCAAAGATTATGCTGAAATCTACCACATCAATTTCTCTCTATCTGACATTTTCCAGATGTGCAGAAGCAGAGTTCCAGGATTGTGCTGAAAACCACAACATCAATTTCTCTCTAGCTGACTTTCACAGATGTGCAGAAGCAGAGGTCCAGTATTATGCTGAAATCTGCCTTGCAATTTCTCTCTAGCTGACTTTTCCAGATGTGCAGGAGTGTTCCAGGATTATGCTGAAATCTACATCAATTTCTCTCTAGCTGAAATTTTCCAGATGTGCAGATGCAGATTTCCAGGTGTATGCTGAAACCTGCCTAACAATTTCTCTCTAGCTGACATTTTCCAGATGTGTAGAGGCAGAGTTCCAGCTGTGTGCTGAAACCTGCCTTACAATTTCTCTCTAGCTGACTTTTCCAGATGTGCAGAAGATGAGTTCAAAGATTATGGTGAAATCTGCCACATCAATTTCTGTCTAGCTGACATTTGCCAGATGTGCAGAAGTAGAGTTCAAGGATTATGCTGAAATCTGCCTTGCAAGTTTTCTCAAGCTGACATTTTCCATATGTACAGAAGCAGAGTTCCTGGTGTATGCTGAAATCTGCCTTGCAATTTCTCTCTAGCTGACTTTTCCAGATGTGCAGAAGCAGAGTTCAAAGATTATGGTGAAATCTACCACATCAATTTCTCTCTAGCTGACATTTTCCAGATGTGCAGAAGCTGAGTTCAAAGATTATGCTGAAATCTACACATCAATTTCTCTCTAGCTGACATTTGCCAGATGTGCAGAAGCAGAGTTCCAGGATTATGCTGAAATCAGCCTCTGCATTTTCTCTCTAGCTGACATTTTCCAGATGTGCAGAAGCAGAGTTCCAGTATTATGCTGAAATATACAACTTCAATTTCTCTCTAGCTGACATTTTCCAGATGTGCAGAAGCAGAGTTCTAAGATTATACTGAAATCTACAACATCAATTTCTCTCTAGCTTACATTTTCCAGATGTGCGGAAGCAGAGTTCCATGATTATGCTGAAATCTGCCTCTGCATTTTCCCTCTAGCTGACATTTTCCAGATGTGAGGAAGCAGAGTTCCAGGATTATGCTATCAGCCTCTGCATTTTCTCTCTAGCTGACATTTTCCAGATGTGCAGAAGCTGAGTTCAAAGATTATGGTGAAATCTACACATCAATTTCTCTCTAGCTGACATTTGCCAGATGTGCAGAAGCAGAGTTCCAGGATTATGCTGAAATCAGCCTCTGCATTTTCTCTCTAGCTGACATTTTCCAGATGTGCAGAAGCAGAGTTCAAACATTATGCTGAAATCTACCACTTCAATTTCTCTCTAGCTCACATTTGCCAGATGTGCAGAAGCAGAGTTCTAGGATTATTCTGAAATCTGCCTTGCAATTTTTCTCCAGGTGACATTTTCCAGATGTGCAGAAGTAGAGTTCAAAGATTATGCTGAAATCTAACACGTCAATTTCTCTCTTGCTGACATTTTCCAGAGTTGCAGAAGAAGAGTTCCAGGGTTATGCTGAAATCTGCCTCTGCGTTTTTCCTCTAGCTGACATTTTCCAGATGTGAAAAAGCAGAGTTCAAAGATTATGCTGAAATCTACAACTTCAATTTCTCTCTAGCTGACATTTTCCAGATGTGCAGAAGCAGAGTTCCAGGATTATGCTGAAATCTGCCTCTGCATTTTCTCTCTAGCTGACATTTTCCACATGTGCAGAAGCAGAGTTCAAAGATTATGCTGAAATCTACCACATCAATTTCTCTCTATCTGACATTTTCCAGATGTGCAGAAGCAGAGTTCCAGGATTGTGCTGAAAACCACAACATCAATTTCTCTCTAGCTGACTTTCACAGATGTGCAGAAGCAGAGGTCCAGTATTATGCTGAAATCTGCCTTGCAATTTCTCTCTAGCTGACTTTTCCAGATGTGCAGGAGTGTTCCAGGATTATGCTGAAATCTACATCAATTTCTCTCTAGCTGACATTTTCCAGATGTGTAGAAGATGAGTTCAAAGATTATGGTGAAATCTGCCACATCAATTTCTGTCTAGCTGACATTTGCCAGATGTGCAGAAGTAGAGTTCAAGGATTATGCTGAAATCTGCCTTGCAAGTTTTCTCAAGCTGACATTTTCCATATGTACAGAATCAGAGTTCCTGGTGTATGCTGAAATCTGCCTTGCAATTTCTCTCTAGCTGACTTTTCCAGATGTGCAGAAGCAGAGTTCAAAGATTATGCTGAAATCTAACACATCAATTTCTCTCTTGCTGACATTTTCAAGATGTGCAGAAGCAGAGTTCCAGGATTATGCTGAAATCTGCCTCTGCATTTTCCCTCTAGCTTACATTTTCCAGATGTGCAGAAGCTGAGTTCAAAGATTATGGTGAAATCTACCACATCAATTTCTCTCTAGCTGACATTTTCCAGATGTGCAGAAGCTGAGTTCAAAGATTATGGTGAAATCTACCACATCAATTTCACTCTAGCTGACATTTTCCAGATGTGCAGAAGCAGAGTTCCAGGATTATGCTGAAATATGCAACATCAATTTCTCTCTAACTGACATTTTCCAGATGTGTAGAACCAGAGATCCAGGATTATGCTGAAATCTGCCTTGCAATTTGTCTCCAAGTGAAATTTTCCAGATGTGGAGAAGCAGAGTTCAAAGATTATGCTGAAATCTACCACATCAATTTCTCTCTAGCTGACATTTTCCAGATGTGCAGAAGCAGAGTTCTAAGATTATGCTGAAATCTACGACATCAATTTCTCTATAGCATACATTTTCCAGATGTGCAGAAGCAGACTTCCAGGATTATGCTGAAATCTGCCTCTGCATTTTCTCTCTAGCTGACGTTTTCCACATGTGCAGAAGCAGAGTTCAAAGATTATGCTGAAATCTACCACATCAATTTCTCTCTATCTGACATTTTCCAGATGTGCAGAAGCAGAGTTCCAGGATTGTGCTGAAAACCACAACATCAATTTCTCTCTAGCTGACTTTCACAGATGTGCAGAAGCAGAGGTACAGTATTATGCTGAAATCTGCCTTACAATTTCTCTCTAGCTGACATTTTCCAGATGTGTAGAAGCAGAGTTCCAGCTGTGTGCTGAAACCTGCCTTACAATTTCTCTCTAGCTGACATTTTCCACATATGCAGAAGCAGAGTTCCAAGATTATGCTGCAATCTGCCTTACAATTTCTCTCTAGCTGACATTTTCCAGATGTGTAGAACCAGAGATCCAGGATTATGCTGAAATCTGCCTTTCAATTTGTCTCCAAGTGAAATTTTCCAGATGTGGAGAAGCAGAGTTCAAAGATTATGCTGAAATCTACCACATCAATTTCTCTCTAGCTCACATTTGCCAGATGTGCAGAAGCAGAGTTCCAGGATTATTCTGAAATCTGCCTTGCAATTTTTCTCCAGGTGACATTTTCCAGATGTGCAGAAGCAGAGTTCAAACATGCTGAAATCTAACACATCAATTTCTCTCTTGCTGACATTTTCCAGAGTTGCAGAAGCAGAGTTCCAGGATTATGCTGAAATCTGCCTCTGCATTTTCTCTCTAGCTGACATTTTCCACATATGCAGAAGCAGAGTTCCAAGATTATGCTGCAATCTGCCTTGCAATTTCTCTCTAGCTGACATTTGCCAGATGTGCAGAAGCAGAGTTCCAGGATTATTCTGAAATCTGCCTTGCAATTTTTCTCCAGGTGACATTTTCCAGATGTGCAGAAGCAGAGTTCATGCTGAAATCTAACACATCAATTTCTCTCTTGCTGACATTTTCCAGAGTTGCAGAAGCAGAGTTCCAGGATTATGCTGAAATCAGCCTCTGCATTTTCTCTCTAGCTGACATTTTCCAGATGTGCAGAAGCAGAGTTCTAAGATTATGCTGAAATCTACAACTTCAATTTCTCTCTAGCTGACATTTTCCAGATGTGCAGAAGCAGAGTTCTAAGATTTTGCTGAAAACCACAACATCAATTTCTCTCTAGCTGACTTTCCCAGATGTGCAGAAGCAGAGGTCCAGTATTATGCTGAAATCTGCCTCTGCAGTTTCCCTCTAGCTGCCATTTTCCAGATGTGCAGAAGCAGAGTTCAAACATTATGCTGAAATCTACCACTTCAATTTCTCTCTAGCTCACATTTGCCAGATGTGCAGAAGCAGAGTTCCAGGATTATTCTGAAATCTGCCTTGCAATTTTTCTCCAGGTGACATTTTCCAGATGTGCAGAAGCAGAGTTCAAACATGCTGAAATCTAACACATCAATTTCTCTCTTGCTGACATTTTCCAGAGTTGCAGAAGCAGAGTTCCAGGATTATGCTGAAATCAGCTTCTGCATTTTCTCTCTAGCTGACATTTTCCAGATGTGCAGAAACAGAGTTCTAAGATTATACTGAAATCTACAACTTCAATTTCTCTCTAGCTGACATTTTCCAGATGTGCAGAAGCAGAGTTCTAAGATTATGCTGAAATCTACAACATCAATTTCTCTCTAGCTGACATTTTCCAGATGTGAGGAAGCAGAGTTCCAGGATTATGCTGAAATCAGCCTCTGCATTTTCTCTCTAGCTGACATTTTCCAGATGTGCAGAAGCAGAGTTCTAAGATTATGCTGAAATCTACAACATCAATTTCTCTCTAGCTGCCATTTTCCAGATGTGCAGAAGCAGAGTTCAAACATTATGCTGAAATCTACCACTTCAATTTCTCTCTAGCTCACATTTGCCAGATGTGCAGAAGCAGAGTTCCAGGATTATTCTGAAATCTGCCTTGCATTTTTTCTCCAGGTGACATTTTCCAGATGTGCAGAAGCAGAGTTCAAACATTATGCTGAAATCTAAAACGTCAATTTCTGTCTTGCTGACATTTTCCAGAGTTGCAGAAGAAGAGTTCCAGGGTTATGCTGAAATCTGCCTCTGCGTTTTTCCTCTAGCTGACATTTTCCAGATGTGAAAAAGCAGAGTTCAAAGATTATGCTGAAATCTACAACTTCAATTTCTCTCTAGCTTACATTTTCCAGATGTGCAGAAGCAGAGTTCCAGGATTATGCTGAAATCTGCCTCTGCATTTTCTCTCTAGCTGACTTTTCCAGATGTGCAGAAGCTGAGTTCAAAGATTATGGTGAAATCTACCACATCAAATTCTCTCTAGCTGACATTTTCCAGATGTGCAGAAGCAGAGTTCCAGTATTATGCTGAAATATACAACATCAATTTCTCTCTAACTGACATTTTCCAGATGTGTAGAACCAGAGATCCAGGATTATGCTGAAATCTGCCTTGCAATTTGTCTCCAAGTGAAATTTTCCAGATGTGCAGAAGCAGAGTTCAAAGATTATGCTGAAATCTAACACATCAATTTCTCTCTTGCTGACATTTTCCAGATGTGCAGAAGCTGAGTTCAAAGATTATGGTGAAATCTACCACATCAATTTCACTCTAGCTGACATTTTCCAGATGTGCAGAAGCAGAGTTCCAGGATTATGCTGAAATCTGCCTTGCAATTTTTCTCCAGGTGACATTTTCCAGATGTGCAGAAGCAGAGTTCTAAGATTATACTGAAATCTACAACTTCAATTTCTCTCTAGCTGACATTTTCCAGATGTGCAGAAGCAGAGTTCTAAGATTATGCTGAAATCTACAACATCAATTTCTCTCTAGCTTACATTTTCCAGATGTGCAGAAGCAGAGTTCTAAGATTATGCTGAAATCTACAACATCAATTTCTCTCTAGCTGACATTTTCCAGATGTGAGGAAGCAGAGTTCCAGGATTATGCTGAAATCAGCCTCTGCATTTTCTCTCTAGCTGACATTTTCCAGATGTGCAGAAGCAGAGTTCTAAGATTATGCTGAAATCTACAACATCAATTTCTCTCTAGCTGCCATTTTCCAGATGTGCAGAAGCAGAGTTCAAACATTATGCTGAAATCTAATACGTCAATTTCTCTCTTGCTGACATTTTCCAGAGTTGCAGAAGAAGAGTTCCAGGGTTATGCTGAAATCTGCCTCTGCGTTTTTCCTCTAGCTGACATTTTCCAGATGTGAAAAAGCAGAGTTCAAAGATTATGCTGAAATCTACAACTTCAATTTCTCTCTAGCTTACATTTTCCAGATGTGCAGAAGCAGAGGTCCAGTATTATGCTGAAATCTGCCTCTGCAGTTTCCCTCTAGCTGCCATTTTCCAGATGTGCAGAAGCAGAGTTCAAACATTGTGCTGAAATCTACCACTTCAATTTCTCTCTAGCTCACATTTGCCAGATGTGCAGAAGCAGAGTTCCAGGATTATTCTGAAATCTGCCTTGCAATTTTTCTCCAGGTGACATTTTCCAGATGTGGAGAAGCAGAGTTCAAACATGCTGAAATCTAACACATCAATTTCTCTCTTGCTGACATTTTCCAGAGTTGCAGAAGCAGAGTTCCAGGATTATGCTGAAATCAGCTTCTGCATTTTCTCTCTAGCTGACATTTTCCAGATGTGCAGAAGCAGAGTTCTAAGATTATACTCAAATCTACAACTTCAATTTCTCTCTAGCTGACATTTTCCAGATGTGCAGAAGCAGAGTTCTAAGATTATGCTGAAATCTACAACATCAATTTCTCTCTAGCTTACATTTTCCAGATGTGCAGAAGCAGAGTTCCATGATTATGCTGAAATCTGCCTCTGCATTTTCCCTCTAGCTGACATTTTCCAGATGTGCAGAAGCAGAGTTCTAAGATTATGCTGAAATCTACAACATCAATTTCTCTCTAGCTGACATTTTCCAGATGTGCAGAAGCAGAGTTCTAAGATTATACTGAAATCTACAACTTCAATTTCTCTCTAGCTTACATTTTCCAGATGTGCAGAAGCAGAGTTCTAAGATTATGCTGAAATCTACAACATCAATTTCTCTCTAGCTGACATTTTCCAGATGTGCAGAAGCAGAGTTCTAAGATTATACTATAATCTACAACTTCAATTTCCCTCTAGCTGACATTTTCCAGATGTGCAGAAGCAGAGTTCTAAGATTATGCTGAAATCTACAACATCAATTTCTCTCTAGCTTACATTTTCCAGATGTGCAGAAGCAGAGTTCCATGATTATGCTGAAATCTGCCTCTGCATTTTCCCTCTAGCTGACATTTTCCAGATGTGCAGAAGCAGAGTTCTAAGATTATGCTGAAATCTACAACATCAATTTCTCTCTAGCTGACATTTTCCAGATGTGCAGAAGCAGAGTTCTAAGATTATACTGAAATCTACAACTTCAATTTCTCTCTAGCTTACATTTTCCAGATGTGCAGAAGCAGAGTTCTAAGATTATGCTGAAATCTACAACATCAATTTCTCTCTAGCTGACATTTTCCAGATGTGCAGAAGCAGAGTTCTAAGATTATACTATAATCTACAACTTCAATTTCCCTCTAGCTGACATTTTCCAGATGTGCAGAAGCAGAGTTCTAAGATTATGCTGAAATCTACAACATCAATTTCTCTCTAGCTGACATTTTCCAGATGTGCAGAAGCAGAGTTCTAAGATTATGCTGAAATCTACAACATCAATTTCTCTCTAGCTTACATTTTCCAGATGTGCAGAAGCAGAGTTCCATGATTATGCTGAAATCTGCCTCTGCATTTTCCCTCTAGCTGACATTTTCCAGATGTGCAGAAGCAGAGTTCTAAGATTATGCTGAAATCTACAACATCAATTTCTCTCTAGCTGACATTTTCAAGATGTGCAGAAGCAGAGTTCTAAGATTATACTGAAATCTACAACTTCAATTTCTCTCTAGCTGACATTTTCCAGACGTGCAGAAGCAGAGTTCTAAGATTATGCTGAAATCTACAACATCAATTTCTCTCTAGCTTACATTTTCCAGATGTGCAGAAGCAGAGTTCCATGATTATGCTGAAATCTGCCTCTGCATTTTCCCTCTAGCTGACATTTTCCAGATGTGCAGAAGCAGAGTTCTAAGATTATGCTGAAATCTACAACGTCAATTTCTCTCTAGCTGACATTTTCCAGATGTGAGGAAGCAGAGTTCCAGGATTATGCTGAAATCAGCCTCTGCATTTTCTCTCTAGCTGACATTTTCCAGATGTGCAGAAGCAGAGTTCTAAGATCATGCTGAAATCTACAACATCGATTTCTCTCTAGCTGCCATTTTCCAGATGTGCAGAAGCAGAGTTCAAACATTATGCTGAAATCTACCACTTCAATTTCTCTCTAGCTCACATTTGCCAGATGTGCAGAAGCAGAGTTCCAGGATTATTCTGAAATCTGCCTTGCATTTTTTTCTCCAGGTGACATTTTCCAGATGTGCAGAAGCAGAGTTCAAACATTATGCTGAAATCTAACATGTCAATTTCTCTCTTGCTGACATTTTCCAGAGTTGCAGAAGAAGAGTTCCAGGGTTATGCTGAAATCTGCCTCTGCGTTTTTCCTCTAGCTGACATTTTCCAGATGTGAAAAAGCAGAGTTCAAAGATTATGCTGAAATCTACAACTTCAATTTCTCTCTAGCTTACATTTTCCAGATGTGCAGAAGCAGAGTTCCAGGATTATGCTGAAATCTGCCTCTGCATTTTCTCTCTAGCTGACATTTTCCACATGTGCAGAAGCAGAGTTCAAAGATTATGCTGAAATCTACCACATCAATTTCTCTCAAGCTGACTTTCCCAGATGTGCAGAAGCAGAGGACCAGTATTATGCTGAAATCTGCCTTGCAATTTCTCTCTAGCTGACTTTTCCAGATGTGCAGAAGCTGAGTTCAAAGATTATACTGAAATCTACAACTTCAATTTCTCTCTAGCTGACATTTTCCAGACGTGCAGAAGCAGAGTTCTAAGATTATGCTGAAATCTACAACATCAATTTCTCTCTAGCTTACATTTTCCAGATGTGCAGAAGCAGAGTTCCATGATTATGCTGAAATCTGCCTCTGCATTTATCCTCTAGCTGACATTTTCCAGATGTGCAGAAGCAGAGTTCTAAGATTATGCTGAAATCTACAACGTCAATTTCTCTCTAGCTGACATTTTCCAGATGTGAGGAAGCAGAGTTCCAGGATTATGCTGAAATCAGCCTCTGCATTTTCTCTCTAGCTGACATTTTCCAGATGTGCAGAAGCAGAGTTCTAAGATTATGCTGAAATCTACAACATCAATTTCTCTCTAGCTGCCATTTGCCAGATGTGCAGAAGCAGAGTTCCAAGATTATTCTGAAATCTGCCTTGCATTTTTTTCTCCAGGTGACATTTTCCAGATGTGCAGAAGCAGAGTTCAAACATTATGCTGAAATCTAACACGTCAATTTCTCTCTTGCTGACATTTTCCAGAGTTGCAGAAGAAGAGTTCCAGGGTTATGCTGAAATCTGCCTCTGCGTTTTTCCTCTAGCTGACATTTTCCAGATGTGCGGAAAAAGAGTTCCATGATTATGCTGAAATCTGCCTCTGCATTTTCCCTCTAGCTGACATTTTCCAGATGTGCAGAAGCAGAGTTCTAAGATTATGCTGAAATCTACAACATCAATTTCTCTCTAGCTTACATTTTCCAGATGTGCAGAAGCAGAGATCCAGGATTATGCTGAAATCTACCACTTCAATTTCTCTCTAGCTCACAATTGCCAGATGTGCAGAAGCAGAGTTCCAGGATTAGTCTGAAATCTGCCTTGCAATTTTTTTCCAGGTGACATTTTCCAGATGTGTAGAAGCAGGGTTCAAACATTATGCTGAAATCTAACACGTCAATTTCTCTCTTGCTGACATTTTCCAGAGTTGCAGAAGCAGAGTTCCAGGGTTATGCTGAAATCTGCCTCTGCATTTTTCCTCTAGCTGACATTTTCCAGATGTGAAAAAGCAGAGTTCAAAGATTATACTGAAATCTACAACTTCAATTTCTCTCTAGCTGACATTTTCCAGATGTGCAGAAGCAGAGTTCTAAGATTATGCTGAAATTTACGACATCAATTTCTCTCTAGCATACATTTTCCAGATGTGCAGAAGCAGACTTCCAGGATTATGCTGAAATCTGCCTCTGCATTTTCTCTCTAGCTGACATTTTCCACATGTGCAGAAGCAGAGTTCAAAGATTATGCTGAAATCTACCACATCAATTTCTCTCTATCTGACATTTTCCAGATGTGCAGAAGCAGAGTTCCAGGATTGTGCTTAAAACCACAACATCAATTTCTCTCTAGCTGACTTTCCCAGATGTGCAGAAGCAGAGGTACAGTATTATGCTGAAATCTGCCTCTGCAGTTTCCCTCTAGCTGCCATTTTCCAGATGTGTAGAACCAGAGATCCAGGATTATGCTGAAATCTGCCTTTCAATTTGTCTCCAAGTGAAATTTTCCAGATGTGGAAAAGCAGAGTTCAAAGATTATGCTGAAATCTACCACATCAATTTCTCTCTAGCTGACATTTTCCAGATGTGCAGAAGCAGACTTCCAGGATTATGCTGAAATTTGCCTCTGCATTTTCTCTCTAGCTGACATTTTCCACATATGCAGAAGCAGAGTTCCAAGATTATGCTGCAATCTGCCTTGCAATTTCTCTCTAGCTGACATTTGCCAGATGTGCAGAAGCAGAGTTCCAGGATTATTCTGAAATCTGCCTTGCAATTTTTCTCCAGGTGACATTTTCCACATGTGCAGAAGCAGAGTTCATGCTGAAATCTAACACATCAATTTCTCTCTTGCTGACATTTTCCAGAGTTGCAGAAGCAGAGTTCCAGGATTATGCTGAAATCAGCCTCTGCATTTTCTCTCTAGCTGACATTTTCCAGATGTGCAGAAGCAGAGTTCTAAGATTATGCTGAAATCTACAACTTCAATTTCTCTCTAGCTGACATTTTCCAGATGTGCAGAAGCAGAGTTCTAAGATTATGCTGAAAACCACAACATCAATTTCTCTCTAGCTGACTTTCCCAGATGTGCAGAAGCAGAGTTCAAACATTATGCTGAAATCAACCACTTCAATTTCTCTCTAGCTCACATTTGCCAGATGTGCAGAAGCAGAGTTCCAGGATTATTCTGAAATCTGCCTTGCAATTATTCTCCAGGTGACATTTTCCAGATGTGCAGAAGCAGAGTTCAAACATGCTGAAATCTAACACATCAATTTCTCTCTTGCTGACATTTTCCAGAGTTGCAGAAGCAGAGTTCCAGGATTATGCTGAAATCAGCTTCTGCATTTTCTCTCTAGCTGACATTTTCCAGATGTGCAGAAGCACAGTTCTAAGATTATACTGAAATCTACCACATCAATTTCTCTCTAGCTGACATTTTCCAGATGTGCAGAAGCAGAGTTCTAAGATTATGCTGAAATCTACAACATCAATTTCTCTCTAGCTGACATTTTCCAGATGTGCAGAAGCAGAGTTCTAAGATTATGCTGAAATTTACGACATCAATTTCTCTCTAGCTTACATTTTCCAGATGTGCAGAAGCAGAGTTCCAGGATTATGCTGAAATCTGCCTCTGCATTTTCTCTCTAGCTGACATTTTCCACATGTGCAGAAGCAGAGTTCTAAGATTATGCTGAAATCTACAACATCAATTTCTCTCTAGCTTACATTTTCCAGATGTGCAGAAGCAGAGTTCCATGATTATGCTGAAATCTGCCTCTGCATTTTCCCTCTAGCTGACATTTTCCAGATGTGCAGAAGCAGAGTTCTAAGATTATGCTGAAATCTACAACATCAATTTCTCTCTAGCTGACATTTTCAAGATGTGCAGAAGCAGAGTTCTAAGATTATACTGAAATCTACAACTTCAATTTCTCTCTAGCTGACATTTTCCAGACGTGCAGAAGCAGAGTTCTAAGATTATGCTGAAATCTACAACATCAATTTCTCTCTAGCTTACATTTTCCAGATGTGCAGAAGCAGAGTTCCATGATTATGCTGAAATCTGCCTCTGCATTTTCCCTCTAGCTGACATTTTCCAGATGTGCAGAAGCAGAGTTCTAAGATTATGCTGAAATCTACAACGTCAATTTCTCTCTAGCTGACATTTTCCAGATGTGAGGAAGCAGAGTTCCAGGATTATGCTGAAATCAGCCTCTGCATTTTCTCTCTAGCTGACATTTTCCAGATGTGCAGAAGCAGAGTTCTAAGATCATGCTGAAATCTACAACATCAATTTCTCTCTAGCTGCCATTTTCCAGATGTGCAGAAGCAGAGTTCAAACATTATGCTGAAATCTACCACTTCAATTTCTCTCTAGCTCACATTTGCCAGATGTGCAGAAGCAGAGTTCCAGGATTATTCTGAAATCTGCCTTGCATTTTTTCTCCAGGTGACATTTTCCAGATGTGCAGAAGCAGAGTTCAAACATTATGCTGAAATCTAACATGTCAATTTCTCTCTTGCTGACATTTTCCAGAGTTGCAGAAGAAGAGTTCCAGGGTTATGCTGAAATCTGCCTCTGCGTTTTTCCTCTAGCTGACATTTTCCAGATGTGAAAAAGCAGAGTTCAAAGATTATGCTGAAATCTACAACTTCAATTTCTCTCTAGCTTACATTTTCCAGATGTGCAGAAGCAGAGTTCCAGGATTATGCTGAAATCTGCCTCTGCATTTTCTCTCTAGCTGACATTTTCCACATGTGCAGAAGCAGAGTTCAAAGATTATGCTGAAATCTACCACATCAATTTCTCTCAAGCTGACTTTCCCAGATGTGCAGAAGCAGAGGACCAGTATTATGCTGAAATCTGCCTTGCAATTTCTCTCTAGCTGACTTTTCCAGATGTGCAGAAGCTGAGTTCAAAGATTATACTGAAATCTACAACTTCAATTTCTCTCTAGCTGACATTTTCCAGACGTGCAGAAGCAGAGTTCTAAGATTATGCTGAAATCTACAACATCAATTTCTCTCTAGCTTACATTTTCCAGATGTGCAGAAGCAGAGTTCCATGATTATGCTGAAATCTGCCTCTGCATTTATCCTCTAGCTGACATTTTCCAGATGTGCAGAAGCAGAGTTCTAAGATTATGCTGAAATCTACAACGTCAATTTCTCTCTAGCTGACATTTTCCAGATGTGAGGAAGCAGAGTTCCAGGATTATGCTGAAATCAGCCTCTGCATTTTCTCTCTAGCTGACATTTTCCAGATGTGCAGAAGCAGAGTTCTAAGATTATGCTGAAATCTACAACATCAATTTCTCTCTAGCTGCCATTTGCCAGATGTGCAGAAGCAGAGTTCCAAGATTATTCTGAAATCTGCCTTGCATTTTTTTCTCCAGGTGACATTTTCCAGATGTGCAGAAGCAGAGTTCAAACATTATGCTGAAATCTAACACGTCAATTTCTCTCTTGCTGACATTTTCCAGAGTTGCAGAAGCAGAGTTCCAGGATTATGCTGAAACCTGCCTCTGCATTTTCCCTCTAGCTGACTTTTTCCAGATGTGCAGAAGCAGAGTTCAAAGATTATGCTGAAATCTACCACATCAATTTCTCTCTATCTGACATTTTCCAGATGTGCAGAAGCAGAGTTCCAGGATTGTGCTTAAAACCACAACATCAATTTCTCTCTAGCTGACTTTCCCAGATGTGCAGAAGCAGAGGTACAGTATTATGCTGAAATCTGCCTCTGCAGTTTCCCTCTAGCTGCCATTTTCCAGATGTGTAGAACCAGAGATCCAGGATTATGCTGAAATCTGCCTTTCAATTTGTCTCCAAGTGAAATTTTCCAGATGTGGAGAAGCAGAGTTCAAAGATTATGCTGAAATCTACCACATCAATTTCTCTCTAGCTGACATTTTCCAGATGTGCAGAAGCAGACTTCCAGGATTATGCTGAAATTTGCCTCTGCATTTTCTCTCTAGCTGACATTTTCCACATATGCAGAAGCAGAGTTCCAAGATTATGCTGCAATCTGCCTTGCAATTTCTCTCTAGCTGACATTTGCCAGATGTGCAGAAGCAGAGTTCCAGGATTATTCTGAAATCTGCCTTGCAATTTTTCTCCAGGTGACATTTTCCACATGTGCAGAAGCAGAGTTCATGCTGAAATCTAACACATCAATTTCTCTCTTGCTGACATTTTCCAGAGTTGCAGAAGCAGAGTTCCAGGATTATGCTGAAATCAGCCTCTGCATTTTCTCTCTAGCTGACATTTTCCAGATGTGCAGAAGCAGAGTTCTAAGATTATGCTGAAATCTACAACTTCAATTTCTCTCTAGCTGACATTTTCCAGATGTGCAGAAGCAGAGTTCTAAGATTATGCTGAAAACCACAACATCAATTTCTCTCTAGCTGACTTTCCCAGATGTGCAGAAGCAGAGTTCAAACATTATGCTGAAATCAACCACTTCAATTTCTCTCTAGCTCACATTTGCCAGATGTGCAGAAGCAGAGTTCCAGGATTATTCTGAAATCTGCCTTGCAATTATTCTCCAGGTGACATTTTCCAGATGTGCAGAAGCAGAGTTCAAACATGCTGAAATCTAACACATCAATTTCTCTCTTGCTGACATTTTCCAGAGTTGCAGAAGCAGAGTTCCAGGATTATGCTGAAATCAGCTTCTGCATTTTCTCTCTAGCTGACATTTTCCAGATGTGCAGAAGCACAGTTCTAAGATTATACTGAAATCTACCACATCAATTTCTCTCTAGCTGACATTTTCCAGATGTGCAGAAGCAGAGTTCTAAGATTATGCTGAAATCTACAACATCGATTTCTCTCTAGCTTACATTTTCCAGATGTGCAGAAGCAGAGTTCTAAGACTATGCTGAAATCTACAACATCAATTTCTCTCTAGCTGACATTTTCCAGATGTGAGGAAGCAGAGTTCCAGGATTATGCTGAAATCAGCCTCTGCATTTTCTCTCTAGCTGACATTTTCCAGATGTGCAGAAGCAGAGTTCTAAGATTATGCTGAAATCTACAACATCAATTTCTCTCTAGCTGCCATTTTCCAGATGTGCAGAAGCAGAGTTCAAACATTATGCTGAAATCTACCACTTCAATTTCTCTCTAGCTCACATATGCCAGATGTGCAGAAGCAGAGTTCCAGGATTATTTTGAAATCTGCCTTGCATTTTTTCTCCAGGTGACATTTTCCAGATGTGCAGAAGCAGAGTTCAAACATTATGCTGAAATCTAAAACGTCAATTTCTGTCTTGCTGACATTTTCCAGAGTTGCAGAAGAAGAGTTCCAGGGTTATGCTGAAATCTGCCTCTGCGTTTTTCCTCTAGCTGACATTTTCCAGATGTGAAAAAGCAGAGTTCAAAGATTATGCTGAAATCTACAACTTCAATTTCTCTCTAGCTTACATTTTCCAGATGTGCAGAAGCAGAGTTCCAGGATTATGCTGAAATCTGCCTCTGCATTTTCTCTCTAGCTGACATTTTCCACATGTGCAGAAGTAGAGTTCAAAGATTATGCTGAAATCTACCACATCAATTTCTCTCAAGCTGACTTTTCCAGATGTGCAGAAGCTGAGTTCAAAGATTATGGTGAAATCTACCACATCAATTTCTCTCTAGCTGACATTTTCCAGATGTGCAGAAGCAGAGTTCCAGTATTATGCTGAAATATACAACATCAATTTCTCTCTAACTGACATTTTCCAGATGTGTAGAACCAGAGATCCAGGATTATGCTGAAATCTGCCTTGCAATTTGTCTCCAAGTGAAAATTTCCAGATGTGGAGAAGCAGAGTTCAAAGATTATGCTGAAATCTACCACATCAATTTCTCTCTAGCTGACATTTTCCAGATGTGCAGAAGCAGACTTCCAGGATTATGCTGAAATCTGCCTCTGCATTTTCTCTCTAGCTGACATTTTCCACATGTGCAGAAGCAGAGTTCAAAGATTATGCTGAAATCTAACACATCAATTTCTCTCTTGCTGACATTTTGCAGATGTGCAGAAGCAGAGTTCCAGGATTATGCTGAAATCTGCCTCTGCATTTTCCCTCTAGCTTACATTTTCCAGATGTGCAGAAGCAGAGTTCCAGGATTATGCTGAAATCTGCCTTGCAATTTTTCTCCAGGTGACATTTTCCAGATGTGCAGAAGCAGAGTTCTAAGATTATACTGAAATCTACAACTTCAATTTCTCTCTAGCTGACATTTTCCAGATGTGCAGAAGCAGAGTTCTAAGATTATGCTGAAATCTACAACATCAATTTCTCTCTAGCTTACATTTTCCAGATGTGCAGAAGCAGAGTTCTAAGATTATGCTGAAATCTACAACATCAATTTCTCTCTAGCTGACATTTTCCAGATGTGAGGAAGCAGAGTTCCAGGATTATGCTGAAATCAGCCTCTGCATTTTCTCTCTAGCTGACATTTTCCACATGTGCAGAAGCAGAGTTCTAAGATTATGCTGAAATCTACAACATCAATTTCTCTCTAGCTGCCATTTTCCAGATGTGCAGAAGCAGAGTTCAAACATTATGCTGAAATCTAACACGTCAATTTCTCTCTTGCTGACATTTTCCAGAGTTGCAGAAGAAGAGTTCCAGGGTTATGCTGAAATCTGCCTCTGCGTTTTTCCTCTAGCTGACATTTTCCAGATGTGAAAAAGCAGAGTTCAAAGATTATGCTGAAATCTACAACTTCAAATTCTCTCTAGCTTACATTTTCCAGATGTGCAGAAGCAGAGTTCCAGGATTATGCTGAAATCTGCCTCTGCATTTTCTCTCTAGCTGACATTTTCCACATGTGCAGAAGCAGAGTTCAAAGATTATGCTGAAATCTACCACATCAATTTCTCTCTATCTGACATTTTCCAGATGTGCAGAAGCAGAGTTCCAGGATTGTGGTGAAAACCACAACATCAATTTCTCTCTAGCTGACTTTCACAGATGTGCAGAAGCAGAGGTCCAGTATTATGCTGAAATCTGCCTTGCAATTTCTCTCTAGCTGACTTTTCTAGATGTGCAGGAGTGTTCCAGGATTATGCTGAAATCTACATCAATTTCTCTCTAGCTGACATTTTCCAGATGTGCAGATGCAGATTTCCAGGTGTATGCTGAAACCTGCCTTACAATTTCTCTCTAGCTGACATTTTCCAGATGTGTAGAAGCAGAGTTCTAAGATTATGCTGAAATTTACGACATCAATTTCTCTCTAGCATACATTTTCCAGATGTGCAGAAGCAGACTTCCAGGATTATGCTGAAATCTGCCTCTGCATTTTCTCTCTAGCTGACATTTTCCACATGTGCAGAAGCAGAGTTCAAAGATTATGCTGAAATCTACCACATCAATTTCTCTCTATCTGACATTTTCCAGATGTGCAGAAGCAGAGTTCCAGGATTGTGCTTAAAACCACAACATCAATTTCTCTCTAGCTGACTTTCCCAGATGTGCAGAAGCAGAGGTACAGTATTATGCTGAAATCTGCCTCTGCAGTTTCCCTCTAGCTGCCATTTTCCAGATGTGTAGAACCAGAGATCCAGGATTATGCTGAAATCTGCCTTTCAATTTGTCTCCAAGTGAAATTTTCCAGATGTGGAAAAGCAGAGTTCAAAGATTATGCTGAAATCTACCACATGAATTTCTCTCTAGCTGACATTTTCCAGATGTGCAGAAGCAGACTTCCAGGATTATGCTGAAATTTGCCTCTGCATTTTCTCTCTAGCTGACATTTTCCACATATGCAGAAGCAGAGTTCCAAGATTATGCTGCAATCTGCCTTGCAATTTCTCTCTAGCTGACATTTGCCAGATGTGCAGAAGCAGAGTTCCAGGATTATTCTGAAATCTGCCTTGCAATTTTTCTCCAGGTGACATTTTCCACATGTGCAGAAGCAGAGTTCATGCTGAAATCTAACACATCAATTTCTCTCTTGCTGACATTTTCCAGAGTTGCAGAAGCAGAGTTCCAGGATTATGCTGAAATCAGCCTCTGCATTTTCTCTCTAGCTGACATTTTCCAGATGTGCAGAAGCAGAGTTCTAAGATTATGCTGAAATCTACAACTTCAATTTCTCTCTAGCTGACATTTTCCAGATGTGCAGAAGCAGAGTTCTAAGATTATGCTGAAAACCACAACATCAATTTCTCTCTAGCTGACTTTCCCAGATGTGCAGAAGCAGAGTTCAAACATTATGCTGAAATCAACCACTTCAATTTCTCTCTAGCTCACATTTGCCAGATGTGCAGAAGCAGAGTTCCAGGATTATTCTGAAATCTGCCTTGCAATTATTCTCCAGGTGACATTTTCCAGATGTGCAGAAGCAGAGTTCAAACATGCTGAAATCTAACACATCAATTTCTCTCTTGCTGACATTTTCCAGAGTTGCAGAAGCAGAGTTCCAGGATTATGCTGAAATCAGCTTCTGCATTTTCTCTCTAGCTGACATTTTCCAGATGTGCAGAAGCACAGTTCTAAGATTATACTGAAATCTACCACATCAATTTCTCTCTAGCTGACATTTTCCAGATGTGCAGAAGCAGAGTTCTAAGATTATGCTGAAATCTACAACATCAATTTCTCTCTAGCTGACATTTTCCAGATGTGCAGAAGCAGAGTTCTAAGATTATGCTGAAATTTACGACATCAATTTCTCTCTAGCTTACATTTTCCAGATGTGCAGAAGCAGAGTTCCAGGATTATGCTGAAATCTGCCTCTGCATTTTCTCTCTAGCTGACATTTTCCACATGTGCAGAAGCAGAGTTCTAAGATTATGCTGAAATCTACAACATCAATTTCTCTCTAGCTTACATTTTCCAGATGTGCAGAAGCAGAGTTCCATGATTATGCTGAAATCTGCCTCTGCATTTTCCCTCTAGCTGACATTTTCCAGATGTGCAGAAGCAGAGTTCTAAGATTATGCTGAAATCTACAACATCAATTTCTCTCTAGCTGACATTTTCAAGATGTGCAGAAGCAGAGTTCTAAGATTATACTGAAATCTACAACTTCAATTTCTCTCTAGCTGACATTTTCCAGACGTGCAGAAGCAGAGTTCTAAGATTATGCTGAAATCTACAACATCAATTTCTCTCTAGCTTACATTTTCCAGATGTGCAGAAGCAGAGTTCCATGATTATGCTGAAATCTGCCTCTGCATTTTCCCTCTAGCTGACATTTTCCAGATGTGCAGAAGCAGAGTTCTAAGATTATGCTGAAATCTACAACGTCAATTTCTCTCTAGCTGACATTTTCCAGATGTGAGGAAGCAGAGTTCCAGGATTATGCTGAAATCAGCCTCTGCATTTTCTCTCTAGCTGACATTTTCCAGATGTGCAGAAGCAGAGTTCTAAGATCATGCTGAAATCTACAACATCAATTTCTCTCTAGCTGCCATTTTCCAGATGTGCAGAAGCAGAGTTCAAACATTATGCTGAAATCTACCACTTCAATTTCTCTCTAGCTCACATTTGCCAGATGTGCAGAAGCAGAGTTCCAGGATTATTCTGAAATCTGCCTTGCATTTTTTTCTCCAGGTGACATTTTCCAGATGTGCAGAAGCAGAGTTCAAACATTATGCTGAAATCTAACATGTCAATTTCTCTCTTGCTGACATTTTCCAGAGTTGCAGAAGAAGAGTTCCAGGGTTATGCTGAAATCTGCCTCTGCGTTTTTCCTCTAGCTGACATTTTCCAGATGTGAAAAAGCAGAGTTCAAAGATTATGCTGAAATCTACAACTTCAATTTCTCTCTAGCTTACATTTTCCAGATGTGCAGAAGCAGAGTTCCAGGATTATGCTGAAATCTGCCTCTGCATTTTCTCTCTAGCTGACATTTTCCACATGTGCAGAAGCAGAGTTCAAAGATTATGCTGAAATCTACCACATCAATTTCTCTCAAGCTGACTTTCCCAGATGTGCAGAAGCAGAGGACCAGTATTATGCTGAAATCTGCCTTGCAATTTCTCTCTAGCTGACTTTTCCAGATGTGCAGAAGCTGAGTTCAAAGATTATACTGAAATCTACAACTTCAATTTCTCTCTAGCTGACATTTTCCAGACGTGCAGAAGCAGAGTTCTAAGATTATGCTGAAATCTACAACATCAATTTCTCTCTAGCTTACATTTTCCAGATGTGCAGAAGCAGAGTTCCATGATTATGCTGAAATCTGCCTCTGCATTTATCCTCTAGCTGACATTTTCCAGATGTGCAGAAGCAGAGTTCTAAGATTATGCTGAAATCTACAACGTCAATTTCTCTCTAGCTGACATTTTCCAGATGTGAGGAAGCAGAGTTCCAGGATTATGCTGAAATCAGCCTCTGCATTTTCTCTCTAGCTGACATTTTCCAGATGTGCAGAAGCAGAGTTCTAAGATTATGCTGAAATCTACAACATCAATTTCTCTCTAGCTGCCATTTGCCAGATGTGCAGAAGCAGAGTTCCAAGATTATTCTGAAATCTGCCTTGCATTTTTTTCTCCAGGTGACATTTTCCAGATGTGCAGAAGCAGAGTTCAAACATTATGCTGAAATCTAACACGTCAATTTCTCTCTTGCTGACATTTTCCAGAGTTGCAGAAGCAGAGTTCCAGGATTATGCTGAAACCTGCCTCTGCATTTTCCCTCTAGCTGACTTTTTCCAGATGTGCAGAAGCAGAGTTCAAAGATTATGCTGAAATCTACCACATCAATTTTTCTCTATCTGACATTTTCCAGATGTGCAGAAGCAGAGTTCCAGGATTGTGCTTAAAACCACAACATCAATTTCTCTCTAGCTGACTTTCCCAGATGTGCAGAAGCAGAGGTACAGTATTATGCTGAAATCTGCCTCTGCAGTTTCCCTCTAGCTGCCATTTTCCAGATGTGTAGAACCAGAGATCCAGGATTATGCTGAAATCTGCCTTTCAATTTGTCTCCAAGTGAA
Source organism: Diadophis punctatus similis (assembly GCA_023053685.1). Taxonomy (NCBI): domain Eukaryota; kingdom Metazoa; phylum Chordata; class Lepidosauria; order Squamata; family Dipsadidae; genus Diadophis; species Diadophis punctatus. The sequence continues at coordinate 15,670,783 of JALIGW010000019.1, read as the reverse complement.
ATTTTCCAGATGTGGAGAAGCAGAGTTCAAAGATTATGCTGAAATCTACCACATCAATTTCTCTCTAGCTGACATTTTCCAGATGTGCAGAAGCAGACTTCCAGGATTATGCTGAAATTTGCCTCTGCATTTTCTCTCTAGCTGACATTTTCCACATATGCAGAAGCAGAGTTCCAAGATTATGCTGCAATCTGCCTTGCAATTTCTCTCTAGCTGACATTTGCCAGATGTGCAGAAGCAGAGTTCCAGGATTATTCTGAAATCTGCCTTGCAATTTTTCTCCAGGTGACATTTTCCACATGTGCAGAAGCAGAGTTCATGCTGAAATCTAACACATCAATTTCTCTCTTGCTGACATTTTCCAGAGTTGCAGAAGCAGAGTTCCAGGATTATGCTGAAATCAGCCTCTGCATTTTCTCTCTAGCTGACATTTTCCAGATGTGCAGAAGCAGAGTTCTAAGATTATGCTGAAATCTACAACTTCAATTTCTCTCTAGCTGACATTTTCCAGATGTGCAGAAGCAGAGTTCTAAGATTATGCTGAAAACCACAACATCAATTTCTCTCTAGCTGACTTTCCCAGATGTGCAGAAGCAGAGTTCAAACATTATGCTGAAATCAACCACTTCAATTTCTCTCTAGCTCACATTTGCCAGATGTGCAGAAGCAGAGTTCCAGGATTATTCTGAAATCTGCCTTGCAATTATTCTCCAGGTGACATTTTCCAGATGTGCAGAAGCAGAGTTCAAACATGCTGAAATCTAACACATCAATTTCTCTCTTGCTGACATTTTCCAGAGTTGCAGAAGCAGAGTTCCAGGATTATGCTGAAATCAGCTTCTGCATTTTCTCTCTAGCTGACATTTTCCAGATGTGCAGAAGCACAGTTCTAAGATTATACTGAAATCTACCACATCAATTTCTCTCTAGCTGACATTTTCCAGATGTGCAGAAGCAGAGTTCTAAGATTATGCTGAAATCTACAACATCGATTTCTCTCTAGCTTACATTTTCCAGATGTGCAGAAGCAGAGTTCTAAGACTATGCTGAAATCTACAACATCAATTTCTCTCTAGCTGACATTTTCCAGATGTGAGGAAGCAGAGTTCCAGGATTATGCTGAAATCAGCCTCTGCATTTTCTCTCTAGCTGACATTTTCCAGATGTGCAGAAGCAGAGTTCTAAGATTATGCTGAAATCTACAACATCAATTTCTCTCTAGCTGCCATTTTCCAGATGTGCAGAAGCAGAGTTCAAACATTATGCTGAAATCTACCACTTCAATTTCTCTCTAGCTCACATATGCCAGATGTGCAGAAGCAGAGTTCCAGGATTATTTTGAAATCTGCCTTGCATTTTTTCTCCAGGTGACATTTTCCAGATGTGCAGAAGCAGAGTTCAAACATTATGCTGAAATCTAAAACGTCAATTTCTGTCTTGCTGACATTTTCCAGAGTTGCAGAAGAAGAGTTCCAGGGTTATGCTGAAATCTGCCTCTGCGTTTTTCCTCTAGCTGACATTTTCCAGATGTGAAAAAGCAGAGTTCAAAGATTATGCTGAAATCTACAACTTCAATTTCTCTCTAGCTTACATTTTCCAGATGTGCAGAAGCAGAGTTCCAGGATTATGCTGAAATCTGCCTCTGCATTTTCTCTCTAGCTGACATTTTCCACATGTGCAGAAGTAGAGTTCAAAGATTATGCTGAAATCTACCACATCAATTTCTCTCAAGCTGACTTTTCCAGATGTGCAGAAGCTGAGTTCAAAGATTATGGTGAAATCTACCACATCAATTTCTCTCTAGCTGACATTTTCCAGATGTGCAGAAGCAGAGTTCCAGTATTATGCTGAAATATACAACATCAATTTCTCTCTAACTGACATTTTCCAGATGTGTAGAACCAGAGATCCAGGATTATGCTGAAATCTGCCTTGCAATTTGTCTCCAAGTGAAAATTTCCAGATGTGGAGAAGCAGAGTTCAAAGATTATGCTGAAATCTACCACATCAATTTCTCTCTAGCTGACATTTTCCAGATGTGCAGAAGCAGACTTCCAGGATTATGCTGAAATCTGCCTCTGCATTTTCTCTCTAGCTGACATTTTCCACATGTGCAGAAGCAGAGTTCAAAGATTATGCTGAAATCTAACACATCAATTTCTCTCTTGCTGACATTTTGCAGATGTGCAGAAGCAGAGTTCCAGGATTATGCTGAAATCTGCCTCTGCATTTTCCCTCTAGCTTACATTTTCCAGATGTGCAGAAGCAGAGTTCCAGGATTATGCTGAAATCTGCCTTGCAATTTTTCTCCAGGTGACATTTTCCAGATGTGCAGAAGCAGAGTTCTAAGATTATACTGAAATCTACAACTTCAATTTCTCTCTAGCTGACATTTTCCAGATGTGCAGAAGCAGAGTTCTAAGATTATGCTGAAATCTACAACATCAATTTCTCTCTAGCTTACATTTTCCAGATGTGCAGAAGCAGAGTTCTAAGATTATGCTGAAATCTACAACATCAATTTCTCTCTAGCTGACATTTTCCAGATGTGAGGAAGCAGAGTTCCAGGATTATGCTGAAATCAGCCTCTGCATTTTCTCTCTAGCTGACATTTTCCACATGTGCAGAAGCAGAGTTCTAAGATTATGCTGAAATCTACAACATCAATTTCTCTCTAGCTGCCATTTTCCAGATGTGCAGAAGCAGAGTTCAAACATTATGCTGAAATCTAACACGTCAATTTCTCTCTTGCTGACATTTTCCAGAGTTGCAGAAGAAGAGTTCCAGGGTTATGCTGAAATCTGCCTCTGCGTTTTTCCTCTAGCTGACATTTTCCAGATGTGAAAAAGCAGAGTTCAAAGATTATGCTGAAATCTACAACTTCAAATTCTCTCTAGCTTACATTTTCCAGATGTGCAGAAGCAGAGTTCCAGGATTATGCTGAAATCTGCCTCTGCATTTTCTCTCTAGCTGACATTTTCCACATGTGCAGAAGCAGAGTTCAAAGATTATGCTGAAATCTACCACATCAATTTCTCTCTATCTGACATTTTCCAGATGTGCAGAAGCAGAGTTCCAGGATTGTGGTGAAAACCACAACATCAATTTCTCTCTAGCTGACTTTCACAGATGTGCAGAAGCAGAGGTCCAGTATTATGCTGAAATCTGCCTTGCAATTTCTCTCTAGCTGACTTTTCTAGATGTGCAGGAGTGTTCCAGGATTATGCTGAAATCTACATCAATTTCTCTCTAGCTGACATTTTCCAGATGTGCAGATGCAGATTTCCAGGTGTATGCTGAAACCTGCCTTACAATTTCTCTCTAGCTGACATTTTCCAGATGTGTAGAAGCAGAGTTCCAGCTGTGTGCTGAAACCTGCCTTACAATTTCTCTCTAGCTGACTTTTCCAGATGTGCAGAAGATGAGTTCAAAGATTATGGTGAAATCTGCCACATCAATTTCTGTCTAGCTGACATTTGCCAGATGTGCAGAAGTAGAGTTCAAGGATTATGCTGAAATCTGCCTTGCAAGTTTTCTCAAGCTGACATTTTCCATATGTACAGAATCAGAGTTCCTGGTGTATGCTGAAATCTGCCTTGCAATTTCTCCCTAGCTGACTTTTCCAGACGTGCAGAAGCAGAGTTCAAAGATTATGCTGAAATCTAACACATCAATTTCTCTCTTGCTGACATTTTCCAGATGTGCAGAAGCAGAGTTCCAGGATTATGCTGAAATCTGCCTCTGCATTTTCCCTCTAGCTTACATTTTCCAGATGTGCAGAAGCTGAATTCAAAGATTATGGTGAAATCTACCACATCAATTTCTCTCTAGCTGACATTTTCCAGATGTGCAGAAGCTGGGTTCAAAGATTATGGTGAAATCTACACATCAATTTCTCTCTAGCTGACATTTGCCAGATGTGCAGAAGCAGAGTTCCAGGATTATGCTGAAATCAGCCTCTGCATTTTCTCTCTAGCTGACATTTTCCAGATGTGCAGAAGCAGAGTTCCAGTATTATGCTGAAATATACAACTTCAATTTCTCTCTAGCTCACATTTGCCAGATGTGCAGAAGCAAAGTTCCAGGATTATTCTGAAATCTGCCTTGCAATTTCTCTCCAGGTGACATTTTCCAGATGTGTAGAAGCAGAGTTCAAACACTATGCTGAAATCTAACACATCAATTTATCTCTTGCTGACATTTTCCAGAGTTGCAGAAGCAGAGTTCCAGGGTTATGCTGAAATCAGCCTCTGCATTTTCTCTCTAGCTGACATTTTCCAGATGTGCAGAAGCAGAGTTCAAAGATTATGCTGAAATCTACCACATCAATTTCTCTCTATCTGACATTTTCCAGATGTGCAGAAGCAGAGTTCCAGGATTGTGCTGAAAACCACAACATCAATTTCTCTCTAGCTGACTTTCCCAGATGTGCAGAAGCAGAGGTCCAGTATTATGCTGAAATCTGCCTCTGCAGTTTCCCTCTAGCTGCCATTTTCCAGATGTGCAGAAGCAGAGTTCCAGTATTATGCTGAAATATACGTCAATTTCTCTCTAACTGACATTTTCCAGATGTGTAGAACCAGAGATCCAGGATTATGCTGAAATCTGCCTTGCAATTTGTCTCCAAGTAAAATTTTCCAGATGTGGAGAAGCAGAGTTCAAAGATTATGCTGAAATTTACCACTTCAATTTCTCTCTAGCTGACATTTTCCAGATGTGCAGAAGCAGACTTCCAGGATTATGCTGAAATCTGCCTCTGCATTTTCTCTCTAGCTGACATTTTCCAGATGTGCAGAAGCAGAGTTCCAGTATTATGCTGAAATATACAACATCAATTTCTCTCTAACTGACATTTTCCAGATGTCTAGAACCAGAGATCCAGGATTATGCTGAAATCTGCCTTGCAATTTGTCTCCAAGTGAAATTTTTCAGATGTGGAGAAGCAGAGTTCAAAGATTATGCTGAAATCTACCACATGAATTTCTCTCTAGCTGACACTTTCCAGATGTGCAGAAGCAGACTTCCAGGATTATGCTGAAATCTGCCTTGCAATTTATCTCTAGCTGACATTTGCCAGATGTGCAGAAGCAGAGTTCCAGGATTATTCTGAAATCTGCCTTACAATTTTTCTCCAGGTGACATTTTGCAGATGTGCAGAAGCAGAGTTCATGCTGAAATCTAACACATCAATTTCTCTCTTGCTGACATTTTCCAGAGTTGCAGAAGCAGAGTTCCAGGATTATGCTGAAATCAGCCTCTGCATTTTCTCTCTAGCTGACATTTTCCAGATGTGCAGAAGCAGAGTTCTAAGATTATGCTGAAATCTACAACTTCAATTTCTCTCTAGCTGACATTTTCCAGATGTTCAGAAGCAGAGTTCTAAGATTATGCTGAAAACCACAACATCAATTTCTCTCTAGCTGACTTTCCCAGATGTGCAGAAGCAGAGGTCCAGTATTATGCTGAAATCTACCTCTGCAGTTTCCCTCTAGCTGCCATTTTCCAGATGTGCAGAAGCAGAGTTCAAACATTATGCTGAAATCAACCACTTCAATTTCTCTCTAGCTCACATTTGCCAGATGTGCAGAAGCAGAGTTCCAGGATTATTCTGAAATCTGCCTTGCAATTTTTCTCCAGGTGACATTTTCCAGATGTGCAGAAGCAGAGTTCAAACATGCTGAAATCTAACACATCAATTTCTCTCTTGCTGACATTTTCCAGAGTTGCAGAAGCAGAGTTCCAGGATTATGCTGAAATCAGCTTCTGCATTTTCTCTCTAGCTGACATTTTCCAGATGTGCAGAAGCAGAGTTCTAAGATTATACTGAAATCTACCACATCAATTTCTCTCTAGCTGACATTTTCCAGATGTGCAGAAGCAGAGTTCTAAGATTATGCTGAAATCTACAACATCAATTTCTCTCTAGCTTACATTTTCCAGATGTGCAGAAGCAGAGTTCTAAGACTATGCTGAAATCTACAACATCAATTTCTCTCTAGCTGACATTTTCCAGATGTGAGGAAGCAGAGTTCCAGGATTATGCTGAAATCAGCCTCTGCGTTTTTCCTCTAGCTGACATTTTCCAGATGTGAAAAAGCAGAGTTCAAAGATTATGCTGAAATCTACAACTTCAATTTCTCTCTAGCTTACATTTTCCAGATGTACAGAAGCAGAGTTCCAGGATTATGCTGAAATCTGCCTCTGCATTTTCTCTCTAGCTGACATTTTCCAGATGTGCAGAAGCAGAGTTCCAGGATTATGCTGAAATATGCAACATCAATTTCTCTCTAGCTGACATTTGCCAGATGTGCAGAAGCAGAGTTCCAGGATTATGCTGAAATCTGCCTTGCAATTTCTCTCTAGCTGACATTTTCCAGATGTGCAGAAGCAGAGTTCTAAGATTATGCTGAAATCTACAACATCAATTTCTCTCTAGCTTAGATTTTCCAGATGTGCAGAAGCAGAGTTCTAAGATTATGCTGAAATCTACAACATCAATTTCTCTCTAGCTGACATTTTCCAGATGTGAGGAAGCAGAGTTCCAGGATTATGCTGAAATCAGCCTCTGCATTTTCTCTCTAGCTGACATTTTCCAGATGTGCAGAAGCAGAGTTCTAAGATTATGCTGAAATCTACAACATCAATTTCTCTCTAGCTGCCATTTTCCAGATGTGCAGAAGCAGAGTTCAAACATTATGCTGAAATCTAACACGTCAATTTCTCTCTTGCTGACATTTTCCAGAGTTGCAGAAGAAGAGTTCCAGGGTTATGCTGAAATCTGCCTCTGCGTTTTTCCTCTAGCTGACATTTTCCAGATGTGAAAAAGCAGAGTTCAAAGATTATGCTGAAATCTACCACATCAATTTCTCTCTAGCTGACATTTTCCAGATGTGCAGAAGCTGGGTTCAAAGATTATGGTGAAATCTACACATCAATTTCTCTCTAGCTGACATTTGCCAGATGTGCAGAAGCAGAGTTCCAGGATTATGCTGAAATCAGCCTCTGCATTTTCTCTCTAGCTGACATTTTCCAGATGTGCAGAAGCAGAGTTCCAGTATTATGCTGAAATATACAACTTCAATTTCTCTCTAGCTCACATTTGCCAGATGTGCAGAAGCAAAGTTCCAGGATTATTCTGAAATCTGCCTTGCAATTTCTCTCCAGGTGACATTTTCCAGATGTGTAGAAGCAGAGTTCAAACACTATGCTGAAATCTAACACATCAATTTATCTCTTGCTGACATTTTCCAGAGTTGCAGAAGCAGAGTTCCAGGGTTATGCTGAAATCAGCCTCTGCATTTTCTCTCTAGCTGACATTTTCCAGATGTGCAGAAGCAGAGTTCAAAGATTATGCTGAAATCTACCACATCAATTTCTCTCTATCTGACATTTTCCAGATGTGCAGAAGCAGAGTTCCAGGATTGTGCTGAAAACCACAACATCAATTTCTCTCTAGCTGACTTTCCCAGATGTGCAGAAGCAGAGGTCCAGTATTATGCTGAAATCTGCCTCTGCAGTTTCCCTCTAGCTGCCATTTTCCAGATGTGCAGAAGCAGAGTTCCAGTATTATGCTGAAATATACGTCAATTTCTCTCTAACTGACATTTTCCAGATGTGTAGAACCAGAGATCCAGGATTATGCTGAAATCTGCCTTGCAATTTGTCTCCAAGTAAAATTTTCCAGATGTGGAGAAGCAGAGTTCAAAGATTATGCTGAAATTTACCACTTCAATTTCTCTCTAGCTGACATTTTCCAGATGTGCAGAAGCAGACTTCCAGGATTATGCTGAAATCTGCCTCTGCATTTTCTCTCTAGCTGACATTTTCCAGATGTGCAGAAGCAGAGTTCCAGTATTATGCTGAAATATACAACATCAATTTCTCTCTAACTGACATTTTCCAGATGTCTAGAACCAGAGATCCAGGATTATGCTGAAATCTGCCTTGCAATTTGTCTCCAAGTGAAATTTTTCAGATGTGGAGAAGCAGAGTTCAAAGATTATGCTGAAATCTACCACATGAATTTCTCTCTAGCTGACATTTTCCAGATGTGCAGAAGCAGACTTCCAGGATTATGCTGAAATCTGCCTTGCAATTTATCTCTAGCTGACATTTGCCAGATGTGCAGAAGCAGAGTTCCAGGATTATTCTGAAATCTGCCTTACAATTTTTCTCCAGGTGACATTTTCCAGATGTGCAGAAGCAGAGTTCATGCTGAAATCTAACACATCAATTTCTCTCTTGCTGACATTTTCCAGAGTTGCAGAAGCAGAGTTCCAGGATTATGCTGAAATCAGCCTCTGCATTTTCTCTCTAGCTGACATTTTCCAGATGTGCAGAAGCAGAGTTCTAAGATTATGCTGAAATCTACAACTTCAATTTCTCTCTAGCTGACATTTTCCAGATGTTCAGAAGCAGAGTTCTAAGATTATGCTGAAAACCACAACATCAATTTCTCTCTAGCTGACTTTCCCAGATGTGCAGAAGCAGAGGTCCAGTATTATGCTGAAATCTACCTCTGCAGTTTCCCTCTAGCTGCCATTTTCCAGATGTGCAGAAGCAGAGTTCAAACATTATGCTGAAATCAACCACTTCAATTTCTCTCTAGCTCACATTTGCCAGATGTGCAGAAGCAGAGTTCCAGGATTATTCTGAAATCTGCCTTGCAATTTTTCTCCAGGTGACATTTTCCAGATGTGCAGAAGCAGAGTTCAAACATGCTGAAATCTAACACATCAATTTCTCTCTTGCTGACATTTTCCAGAGTTGCAGAAGCAGAGTTCCAGGATTATGCTGAAATCAGCTTCTGCATTTTCTCTCTAGCTGACATTTTCCAGATGTGCAGAAGCAGAGTTCTAAGATTATACTGAAATCTACCACATCAATTTCTCTCTAGCTGACATTTTCCAGATGTGCAGAAGCAGAGTTCTAAGATTATGCTGAAATCTACAACATCAATTTCTCTCTAGCTTACATTTTCCAGATGTGCAGAAGCAGAGTTCTAAGACTATGCTGAAATCTACAACATCAATTTCTCTCTAGCTGACATTTTCCAGATGTGAGGAAGCAGAGTTCCAGGATTATGCTGAAATCAGCCTCTGCGTTTTTCCTCTAGCTGACATTTTCCAGATGTGAAAAAGCAGAGTTCAAAGATTATGCTGAAATCTACAACTTCAATTTCTCTCTAGCTTACATTTTCCAGATGTACAGAAGCAGAGTTCCAGGATTATGCTGAAATCTGCCTCTGCATTTTCTCTCTAGCTGACATTTTCCAGATGTGCAGAAGCAGAGTTCCAGGATTATGCTGAAATATGCAACATCAATTTCTCTCTAGCTGACATTTGCCAGATGTGCAGAAGCAGAGTTCCAGGATTATGCTGAAATCTGCCTTGCAATTTCTCTCTAGCTGACATTTTCCAGAAGTGCAGAAGCAGAGTTCTAAGATTATGCTGAAATCTACAACATCAATTTCTCTCTAGCTTAGATTTTCCAGATGTGCAGAAGCAGAGTTCTAAGATTATGCTGAAATCTACAACATCAATTTCTCTCTAGCTGACATTTTCCAGATGTGAGGAAGCAGAGTTCCAGGATTATGCTGAAATCAGCCTCTGCATTTTCTCTCTAGCTGACATTTTCCAGATGTGCAGAAGCAGAGTTCTAAGATTATGCTGAAATCTACAACATCAATTTCTCTCTAGCTGCCATTTTCCAGATGTGCAGAAGCAGAGTTCAAACATTATGCTGAAATCTAACACGTCAATTTCTCTCTTGCTGACATTTTCCAGAGTTGCAGAAGAAGAGTTCCAGGGTTATGCTGAAATCTGCCTCTGCGTTTTTCCTCTAGCTGACATTTTCCAGATGTGAAAAAGCAGAGTTCAAAGATTATGCTGAAATCTACAACTTCAATTTCTCTCTAGCTTACATTTTCCAGATGTGCAGAAGCAGAGTTCCAGGATTATGCTGAAATCTGCCTCTGCATTTTCTCTCTAGCTGACATTTTCCACATGTGCAGAAGCAGAGTTCAAAGATTATGCTGAAATCTACCACATCAATTTCTCTCTATCTGACATTTTCCAGATGTGCAGAAGCAGAGTTCCAGGATTGTGCTGAAAACCACAACATCAATTTCTCTCTAGCTGACATTTTCCAGATGTGCAGAAGCAGAGTTCTAAGATTATGCTGAAATCTACAACATCAATTTCTCTCTAGCTGCCATTTTCCAGATGTGCAGAAGCAGAGTTCAAACATTATGCTGAAATCTAACACGTCAATTTCTCTCTTGCTGACATTTTCCAGAGTTGCAGAAGAAGAGTTCCAGGGTTATGCTGAAATCTGCCTCTGCGTTTTTCCTCTAGCTGACATTTTCCAGATGTGAAAAAGCAGAGTTCAAAGATTATGCTGAAATCTACAACTTCAATTTCTCTCTAGCTTACATTTTCCAGATGTGCAGAAGCAGAGTTCCAGGATTATGCTGAAATCTGCCTCTGCATTTTCTCTCTAGCTGACATTTTCCACATGTGCAGAAGCAGAGTTCAAAGATTATGCTGAAATCTACCACATCAATTTCTCTCTATCTGACATTTTCCAGATGTGCAGAAGCAGAGTTCCAGGATTGTGCTGAAAACCACAACTTCAATTTCTCTCTAGCTGACATTTTCCAGATGTGCAGAAGCAGAGTTCTAAGATTATGCTGAAAACCACAACATCAATTTCTCTCTAGCTGACTTTCCCAGATGTGCAGAAGCAGAGGTCCAGTATTATGCTGAAATCTACCTCTGCAGTTTCCCTCTAGCTGCCATTTTCCAGATGTGCAGAAGCAGAGTTCAAACATTATGCTGAAATCAACCACTTCAATTTCTCTCTAGCTCACATTTGCCAGATGTGCAGAAGCAGAGTTCCAGGATTATTCTGAAATCTGCCTTGCAATTTTTCTCCAGGTGACATTTTGCAGATGTGCAGAAGCAGAGTGCAAACATGCTGAAATCTAACACATCAATTTCTCTCTTGCTGACATTTTCCAGAGTTGCAGAAGCAGAGTTCCAGGATTATGCTGAAATCAGCTTCTGCATTTTCTCTCTAGCTGACATTTTCCAGATGTGCAGAAGCAGAGTTCTAAGATTATACTGAAATCTACCACATCAATTTCTCTCTAGCTGACATTTTCCAGATGTGCAGAAGCAGAGTTCTAAGATTATGCTGAAATCTACAACATCAATTTCTCTCTAGCTTACATTTTCCAGATGTGCAGAAGCAGAGTTCTAAGACTATGCTGAAATCTACAACATCAATTTCTCTCTAGCTGACATTTTCCAGATGTGAGGAAGCAGAGTTCCAGGATTATGCTGAAATCAGCCTCTGCATTTTCTCTCTAGCTGACATTTTCCAGATGTGCAGAAGCAGAGTTCTAAGATTATGCTGAAATCTACAACATCAATTTCTCTCTAGCTGCCATTTTCCAGATGTGCAGAAGCAGAGTTCAAACATTATGCTGAAATCTACCACTTCAATTTCTCTCTAGCTCACATTTGCCAGATGTGCAGAAGCAGAGTTCCAGGATTATTCTGAAATCTGCCTTGCATTTTTTCTCCAGGTGACATTTTCCAGATGTGCAGAAGCAGAGTTCAAACATTATGCTGAAATCTAAAACGTCAATTTCTGTCTTGCTGACATTTTCCAGAGTTGCAGAAGAAGAGTTCCAGGGTTATGCTGAAATCTACCTCTGCGTTTTTCCTCTAGCTGACATTTTCCAGATGTGAAAAAGCAGAGTTCAAAGATTATGCTGAAATCTACAACTTCAATTTCTCTCTAGCTTACATTTTCCAGATGTGCAGAAGCAGAGTTCCAGGATTATGCTGAAATCTGCCTCTGCATTTTCTCTCTAGCTGACATTTTCCACATGTGCAGAAGTAGAGTTCAAAGATTATGCTGAAATCTACCACATCAATTTCTCTCAAGCTGACTTTTCCAGATGTGCAGAAGCTGAGTTCAAAGATTATGGTGAAATCTACCACATCAATTTCTCTCTAGCTGACATTTTCCAGATGTGCAGAAGCAGAGTTCCAGTATTATGCTGAAATATACAACATCAATTTCTCTCTAACTGACATTTTCCAGATGTGTAGAACCAGAGATCCAGGATTATGCTGAAATCTGCCTTGCAATTTGTCTCCAAGTGAAAATTTCCAGATGTGCAGAAGCAGAGTTCAAAGATTATGCTGAAATCTAACACATCAATTTCTCTCTTGCTGACATTTTCCAGATGTGCAGAAGCAGAGTTCCAGGATTATGCTGAAATCTGCCTTGCAATTTCTCTCTAGCTGACTTTTCCAGATGTGCAGAAGCAGAGTTCAAAGATTATGCTGAAATCTAACACATCAATTTCTCTCTTGCTGACATTTTGCAGATGTGTAGAAGCAGAGTTCCAGGATTATGCTGAAATCTGCCTCTGCATTTTCCCTCTAGCTTACATTTTCCAGATGTGCAGAAGCAGAGTTCCAGGATTATGCTGAAATATGCAACATCAATTTCTCTCTAGCTGACATTTGCCAGATGTGCAGAAGCAGAGTTCCAGGATTATGCTGAAATCTGCCTTGCAATTTCTCTCTAGCTGACATTTTCCAGATGTGCAGAAGCAGAGTTCTAAGATTATGCTGAAATCTACAACATCAATTTCTCTCTAGCTGACATTTTCCAGATGTGCAGAAGCAGAGTTCTAAGATTATGCTGAAAACCACAACATCAATTTCTCTCTAGCTGACTTTCCCAGATGTGCAGAAGCAGAGGTCCAGTATTATGCTGAAATCTACCTCTGCAGTTTCCCTCTAGCTGCCATTTTCCAGATGTGCAGAAGCAGAGTTCAAACATTATGCTGAAATCAACCACTTCAATTTCTCTCTTGCTCACATTTGCCAGATGTGCAGAAGCAGAGTTCCAGGATTATTCTGAAATCTGCCTTGCAATTTTTCTCCAGGTGACATTTTCCAGATGTGCAGAAGCAGAGTTCAAACATGCTGAAATCTAACACATCAATTTCTCTCTTGCTGACATTTTCCAGAGTTGCAGAAGCAGAGTTCCAGGATTATGCTGAAATCAGCTTCTGCATTTTCTCTCTAGCTGACATTTTCCAGATGTGCAGAAGCAGAGTTCTAAGATTATACTGAAATCTACCACATCAATTTCTCTCTAGCTGACATTTTCCAGATGTGCAGAAGCAGAGTTCTAAGATTATGCTGAAATCTACAACATCAATTTCTCTCTAGCTTACATTTTCCAGATGTGCAGAAGCAGAGTTCTAAGACTATGCTGAAATCTACAACATCAATTTCTCTCTAGCTGACATTTTCCAGATGTGAGGAAGCAGAGTTCCAGGATTATGCTGAAATCAGCCTCTGCATTTTCTCTCTAGCTGACATTTTCCAGATGTGCAGAAGCAGAGTTCTAAGATTATGCTGAAATCTACAACATCAATTTCTCTCTAGCTGCCATTTTCCAGATGTGCAGAAGCAGAGTTCAAACATTATGCTGAAATCTACCACTTCAATTTCTCTCTAGCTCACATTTGCCAGATGTGCAGAAGCAGAGTTCCAGGATTATTCTGAAATCTGCCTTGCATTTTTTCTCCAGGTGACATTTTCCAGATGTGCAGAAGCAGAGTTCAAACATTATGCTGAAATCTAAAACGTCAATTTCTGTCTTGCTGACATTTACCAGAGTTGCAGAAGAAGAGTTCCAGGGTTATGCTGAAATCTGCCTCTGCGTTTTTCCTCTAGCTGACATTTTCCAGATGTGAAAAAGCAGAGTTCAAAGATTATGCTGAAATCTACAACTTCAATTTCTCTCTAGCTGACATTTTCCAGATGTGCAGAAGCAGAGTTCTAAGATTATGCTGAAATCTACAACTTCAATTTCTCTCTAGCTGACATTTTCCAGATGTGCAGAAGCAGAGTTCTAAGATTATGCTGAAAACCACAACATCAATTTCTCTCTAGCTGACTTTCCCAGATGTGCAGAAGCAGAGTTCAAACATTATGCTGAAATCAACCACTTCAATTTCTCTCTAGCTCACATTTGCCAGATGTGCAGAAGCAGAGTTCCAGGATTATTCTGAAATCTGCCTTGCAATTATTCTCCAGGTGACATTTTCCAGATGTGCAGAAGCAGAGTTCAAACATGCTGAAATCTAACACATCAATTTCTCTCTTGCTGACATTTTCCAGAGTTGCAGAAGCAGAGTTCCAGGATTATGCTGAAATCAGCTTCTGCATTTTCTCTCTAGCTGACATTTTCCAGATGTGCAGAAGCACAGTTCTAAGATTATACTGAAATCTACCACATCAATTTCTCTCTAGCTGACATTTTCCAGATGTGCAGAAGCAGAGTTCTAAGATTATGCTGAAATCTACAACATCAATTTCTCTCTAGCTGACATTTTCCAGATGTGCAGAAGCAGAGTTCTAAGATTATGCTGAAATTTACGACATCAATTTCTCTCTAGCTTACATTTTCCAGATGTGCAGAAGCAGAGTTCCAGGATTATGCTGAAATCTGCCTCTGCATTTTCTCTCTAGCTGACATTTTCCACATGTGCAGAAGCAGAGTTCTAAGATTATGCTGAAATCTACAACATCAATTTCTCTCTAGCTTACATTTTCCAGATGTGCAGAAGCAGAGTTCCATGATTATGCTGAAATCTGCCTCTGCATTTTCCCTCTAGCTGACATTTTCCAGATGTGCAGAAGCAGAGTTCTAAGATTATGCTGAAATCTACAACATCAATTTCTCTCTAGCTGACATTTTCAAGATGTGCAGAAGCAGAGTTCTAAGATTATACTGAAATCTACAACTTCAATTTCTCTCTAGCTGACATTTTCCAGACGTGCAGAAGCAGAGTTCTAAGATTATGCTGAAATCTACAACATCAATTTCTCTCTAGCTGACATTTTCCAGATGTGAGGAAGCAGAGTTCCAGGATTATGCTGAAATCAGCCTCTGCATTTTCTCTCTAGCTGACATTTTCCAGATGTGCAGAAGCAGAGTTCTAAGATCATGCTGAAATCTACAACATCAATTTCTCTCTAGCTGCCATTTTCCAGATGTGCAGAAGCAGAGTTCAAACATTATGCTGAAATCTACCACTTCAATTTCTCTCTAGCTCACATTTGCCAGATGTGCAGAAGCAGAGTTCCAGGATTATTCTGAAATCTGCCTTGCATTTTTTTCTCCAGGTGACATTTTCCAGATGTGCAGAAGCAGAGTTCAAACATTATGCTGAAATCTAACATGTCAATTTCTCTCTTGCTGACATTTTCCAGAGTTGCAGAAGAAGAGTTCCAGGGTTATGCTGAAATCTGCCTCTGCGTTTTTCCTCTAGCTGACATTTTCCAGATGTGAAAAAGCAGAGTTCAAAGATTATGCTGAAATCTACAACTTCAATTTCTCTCTAGCTTACATTTTCCAGATGTGCAGAAGCAGAGTTCCAGGATTATGCTGAAATCTGCCTCTGCATTTTCTCTCTAGCTGACATTTTCCACATGTGCAGAAGCAGAGTTCAAAGATTATGCTGAAATCTACCACATCAATTTCTCTCAAGCTGACTTTCCCAGATGTGCAGAAGCAGAGGACCAGTATTATGCTGAAATCTGCCTTGCAATTTCTCTCTAGCTGACTTTTCCAGATGTGCAGAAGCTGAGTTCAAAGATTATACTGAAATCTACAACTTCAATTTCTCTCTAGCTGACATTTTCCAGACGTGCAGAAGCAGAGTTCTAAGATTATGCTGAAATCTACAACATCAATTTCTCTCTAGCTTACATTTTCCAGATGTGCAGAAGCAGAGTTCCATGATTATGCTGAAATCTGCCTCTGCATTTATCCTCTAGCTGACATTTTCCAGATGTGCAGAAGCAGAGTTCTAAGATTATGCTGAAATCTACAACGTCAATTTCTCTCTAGCTGACATTTTCCAGATGTGAGGAAGCAGAGTTCCAGGATTATGCTGAAATCAGCCTCTGCATTTTCTCTCTAGCTGACATTTTCCAGATGTGCAGAAGCAGAGTTCTAAGATTATGCTGAAATCTACAACATCAATTTCTCTCTAGCTGCCATTTGCCAGATGTGCAGAAGCAGAGTTCCAAGATTATTCTGAAATCTGCCTTGCATTTTTTTCTCCAGGTGACATTTTCCAGATGTGCAGAAGCAGAGTTCAAACATTATGCTGAAATCTAACACGTCAATTTCTCTCTTGCTGACATTTTCCAGAGTTGCAGAAGCAGAGTTCCAGGATTATGCTGAAACCTGCCTCTGCATTTTCCCTCTAGCTGACTTTTTCCAGATGTGCAGAAGCAGAGTTCAAAGATTATGCTGAAATCTACCACATCAATTTCTCTCTATCTGACATTTTCCAGATGTGCAGAAGCAGAGTTCCAGGATTGTGCTTAAAACCACAACATCAATTTCTCTCTAGCTGACTTTCCCAGATGTGCAGAAGCAGAGGTACAGTATTATGCTGAAATCTGCCTCTGCAGTTTCCCTCTAGCTGCCATTTTCCAGATGTGTAGAACCAGAGATCCAGGATTATGCTGAAATCTGCCTTTCAATTTGTCTCCAAGTGAAATTTTCCAGATGTGGAGAAGCAGAGTTCAAAGATTATGCTGAAATCTACCACATCAATTTCTCTCTAGCTGACATTTTCCAGATGTGCAGAAGCAGACTTCCAGGATTATGCTGAAATTTGCCTCTGCATTTTCTCTCTAGCTGACATTTTCCACATATGCAGAAGCAGAGTTCCAAGATTATGCTGCAATCTGCCTTGCAATTTCTCTCTAGCTGACATTTGCCAGATGTGCAGAAGCAGAGTTCCAGGATTATTCTGAAATCTGCCTTGCAATTTTTCTCCAGGTGACATTTTCCACATGTGCAGAAGCAGAGTTCATGCTGAAATCTAACACATCAATTTCTCTCTAGCTTACATTTTCCAGAGTTGCAGAAGCAGAGTTCCAGGATTATGCTGAAATCTGCCTCTGCATTTTCCCTCTAGCTGACATTTTCCAGATGTGCAGAAGCAGAGTTCTAAGATTATGCTGAAATCTACAACGTCAATTTCTCTCTAGCTGACATTTTCCAGATGTGAGGAAGCAGAGTTCCAGGATTATGCTGAAATCAGCCTCTGCATTTTCTCTCTAGCTGACATTTTCCAGATGTGCAGAAGCAGAGTTCTAAGATCATGCTGAAATCTACAACATCAATTTCTCTCTAGCTGCCATTTTCCAGATGTGCAGAAGCAGAGTTCAAACATTATGCTGAAATCTACCACTTCAATTTCTCTCTAGCTCACATTTGCCAGATGTGCAGAAGCAGAGTTCCAGGATTATTCTGAAATCTGCCTTGCATTTTTTTCTCCAGGTGACATTTTCCAGATGTGCAGAAGCAGAGTTCAAACATTATGCTGAAATCTAACATGTCAATTTCTCTCTTGCTGACATTTTCCAGAGTTGCAGAAGAAGAGTTCCAGGGTTATGCTGAAATCTGCCTCTGCGTTTTTCCTCTAGCTGACATTTTCCAGATGTGAAAAAGCAGAGTTCAAAGATTATGCTGAAATCTACAACTTCAATTTCTCTCTAGCTTACATTTTCCAGATGTGCAGAAGCAGAGTTCCAGGATTATGCTGAAATCTGCCTCTGCATTTTCTCTCTAGCTGACATTTTCCACATGTGCAGAAGCAGAGTTCAAAGATTATGCTGAAATCTACCACATCAATTTCTCTCAAGCTGACTTTCCCAGATGTGCAGAAGCAGAGGACCAGTATTATGCTGAAATCTGCCTTGCAATTTCTCTCTAGCTGACTTTTCCAGATGTGCAGAAGCTGAGTTCAAAGATTATACTGAAATCTACAACTTCAATTTCTCTCTAGCTGACATTTTCCAGACGTGCAGAAGCAGAGTTCTAAGATTATGCTGAAATCTACAACATCAATTTCTCTCTAGCTTACATTTTCCAGATGTGCAGAAGCAGAGTTCCATGATTATGCTGAAATCTGCCTCTGCATTTATCCTCTAGCTGACATTTTCCAGATGTGCAGAAGCAGAGTTCTAAGATTATGCTGAAATCTACAACGTCAATTTCTCTCTAGCTGACATTTTCCAGATGTGAGGAAGCAGAGTTCCAGGATTATGCTGAAATCAGCCTCTGCATTTTCTCTCTAGCTGACATTTTCCAGATGTGCAGAAGCAGAGTTCTAAGATTATGCTGAAATCTACAACATCAATTTCTCTCTACCTGCCATTTGCCAGATGTGCAGAAGCAGAGTTCCAAGATTATTCTGAAATCTGCCTTGCATTTTTTTCTCCAGGTGACATTTTCCAGATGTGCAGAAGCAGAGTTCAAACATTATGCTGAAATCTAACACGTCAATTTCTCTCTTGCTGACATTTTCCAGAGTTGCAGAAGCAGAGTTCCAGGATTATGCTGAAACCTGCCTCTGCATTTTCCCTCTAGCTGACTTTTTCCAGATGTGCAGAAGCAGAGTTCAAAGATTATGCTGAAATCTACCACATCAATTTCTCTCTATCTGACATTTTCCAGATGTGCAGAAGCAGAGTTCCAGGATTGTGCTTAAAACCACAACATCAATTTCTCTCTAGCTGACTTTCCCAGATGTGCAGAAGCAGAGGTACAGTATTATGCTGAAATCTGCCTCTGCAGTTTCCCTCTAGCTGCCATTTTCCAGATGTGTAGAACCAGAGATCCAGGATTATGCTGAAATCTGCCTTTCAATTTGTCTCCAAGTGAAATTTTCCAGATGTGGAGAAGCAGAGTTCAAAGATTATGCTGAAATCTACCACATCAATTTCTCTCTAGCTGACATTTTCCAGATGTGCAGAAGCAGACTTCCAGGATTATGCTGAAATTTGCCTCTGCATTTTCTCTCTAGCTGACATTTTCCACATATGCAGAAGCAGAGTTCCAAGATTATGCTGCAATCTGCCTTGCAATTTCTCTCTAGCTGACATTTGCCAGATGTGCAGAAGCAGAGTTCCAGGATTATTCTGAAATCTGCCTTGCAATTTTTCTCCAGGTGACATTTTCCACATGTGCAGAAGCAGAGTTCATGCTGAAATCTAACACATCAATTTCTCTCTTGCTGACATTTTCCAGAGTTGCAGAAGCAGAGTTCCAGGATTATGCTGAAATCAGCCTCTGCATTTTCTCTCTAGCTGACATTTTCCAGATGTGCAGAAGCAGAGTTCTAAGATTATGCTGAAATCTACAACTTCAATTTCTCTCTAGCTGACATTTTCCAGATGTGCAGAAGCAGAGTTCTAAGATTATGCTGAAAACCACAACATCAATTTCTCTCTAGCTGACTTTCCCAGATGTGCAGAAGCAGAGTTCAAACATTATGCTGAAATCAACCACTTCAATTTCTCTCTAGCTCACATTTGCCAGATGTGCAGAAGCAGAGTTCCAGGATTATTCTGAAATCTGCCTTGCAATTATTCTCCAGGTGACATTTTCCAGATGTGCAGAAGCAGAGTTCAAACATGCTGAAATCTAACACATCAATTTCTCTCTTGCTGACATTTTCCAGAGTTGCAGAAGCAGAGTTCCAGGATTATGCTGAAATCAGCTTCTGCATTTTCTCTCTAGCTGACATTTTCCAGATGTGCAGAAGCACAGTTCTAAGATTATACTGAAATCTACCACATCAATTTCTCTCTAGCTGACATTTTCCAGATGTGCAGAAGCAGAGTTCTAAGATTATGCTGAAATCTACAACATCGATTTCTCTCTAGCTTACATTTTCCAGATGTGCAGAAGCAGAGTTCTAAGACTATGCTGAAATCTACAACATCAATTTCTCTCTAGCTGACATTTTCCAGATGTGAGGAAGCAGAGTTCCAGGATTATGCTGAAATCAGCCTCTGCATTTTCTCTCTAGCTGACATTTTCCAGATGTGCAGAAGCAGAGTTCTAAGATTATGCTGAAATCTACAACATCAATTTCTCTCTAGCTGCCATTTTCCAGATGTGCAGAAGCAGAGTTCAAACATTATGCTGAAATCTACCACTTCAATTTCTCTCTAGCTCACATATGCCAGATGTGCAGAAGCAGAGTTCCAGGATTATTTTGAAATCTGCCTTGCATTTTTTCTCCAGGTGACATTTTCCAGATGTGCAGAAGCAGAGTTCAAACATTATGCTGAAATCTAAAACGTCAATTTCTGTCTTGCTGACATTTTCCAGAGTTGCAGAAGAAGAGTTCCAGGGTTATGCTGAAATCTGCCTCTGCGTTTTTCCTCTAGCTGACATTTTCCAGATGTGAAAAAGCAGAGTTCAAAGATTATGCTGAAATCTACAACTTCAATTTCTCTCTAGCTTACATTTTCCAGATGTGCAGAAGCAGAGTTCCAGGATTATGCTGAAATCTGCCTCTGCATTTTCTCTCTAGCTGACATTTTCCACATGTGCAGAAGTAGAGTTCAAAGATTATGCTGAAATCTACCACATCAATTTCTCTCAAGCTGACTTTTCCAGATGTGCAGAAGCTGAGTTCAAAGATTATGGTGAAATCTACCACATCAATTTCTCTCTAGCTGACATTTTCCAGATGTGCAGAAGCAGAGTTCCAGTATTATGCTGAAATATACAACATCAATTTCTCTCTAACTGACATTTTCCAGATGTGTAGAACCAGAGATCCAGGATTATGCTGAAATCTGCCTTGCAATTTGTCTCCAAGTGAAAATTTCCAGATGTGGAGAAGCAGAGTTCAAAGATTATGCTGAAATCTACCACATCAATTTCTCTCTAGCTGACATTTTCCAGATGTGCAGAAGCAGACTTCCAGGATTATGCTGAAATCTGCCTCTGCATTTTCTCTCTAGCTGACATTTTCCACATGTGCAGAAGCAGAGTTCAAAGATTATGCTGAAATCTAACACATCAATTTCTCTCTTGCTGACATTTTGCAGATGTGCAGAAGCAGAGTTCCAGGATTATGCTGAAATCTGCCTCTGCATTTTCCCTCTAGCTTACATTTTCCAGATGTGCAGAAGCAGAGTTCCAGGATTATGCTGAAATCTGCCTTGCAATTTTTCTCCAGGTGACATTTTCCAGATGTGCAGAAGCAGAGTTCTAAGATTATACTGAAATCTACAACTTCAATTTCTCTCTAGCTGACATTTTCCAGATGTGCAGAAGCAGAGTTCTAAGATTATGCTGAAATCTACAACATCAATTTCTCTCTAGCTTACATTTTCCAGATGTGCAGAAGCAGAGTTCTAAGATTATGCTGAAATCTACAACATCAATTTCTCTCTAGCTGACATTTTCCAGATGTGAGGAAGCAGAGTTCCAGGATTATGCTGAAATCAGCCTCTGCATTTTCTCTCTAGCTGACATTTTCCAGATGTGCAGAAGCAGAGTTCTAAGATTATGCTGAAATCTACAACATCAATTTCTCTCTAGCTGCCATTTTCCAGATGTGCAGAAGCAGAGTTCAAACATTATGCTGAAATCTAACACGTCAATTTCTCTCTTGCTGACATTTTCCAGAGTTGCAGAAGAAGAGTTCCAGGGTTATGCTGAAATCTGCCTCTGCGTTTTTCCTCTAGCTGACATTTTCCAGATGTGAAAAAGCAGAGTTCAAAGATTATGCTGAAATCTACAACTTCAAATTCTCTCTAGCTTACATTTTCCAGATGTGCAGAAGCAGAGTTCCAGGATTATGCTGAAATCTGCCTCTGCATTTTCTCTCTAGCTGACATTTTCCACATGTGCAGAAGCAGAGTTCAAAGATTATGCTGAAATCTACCACATCAATTTCTCTCTATCTGACATTTTCCAGATGTGCAGAAGCAGAGTTCCAGGATTGTGGTGAAAACCACAACATCAATTTCTCTCTAGCTGACTTTCACAGATGTGCAGAAGCAGAGGTCCAGTATTATGCTGAAATCTGCCTTGCAATTTCTCTCTAGCTGACTTTTCTAGATGTGCAGGAGTGTTCCAGGATTATGCTGAAATCTACATCAATTTCTCTCTAGCTGACATTTTCCAGATGTGCAGATGCAGATTTCCAGGTGTATGCTGAAACCTGCCTTACAATTTCTCTCTAGCTGACATTTTCCAGATGTGTAGAAGCAGAGTTCCAGCTGTGTGCTGAAACCTGCCTTACAATTTCTCTCTAGCTGACTTTTCCAGATGTGCAGAAGATGAGTTCAAAGATTATGGTGAAATCTGCCACATCAATTTCTGTCTAGCTGACATTTGCCAGATGTGCAGAAGTAGAGTTCAAGGATTATGCTGAAATCTGCCTTGCAAGTTTTCTCAAGCTGACATTTTCCATATGTACAGAATCAGAGTTCCTGGTGTATGCTGAAATCTGCCTTGCAATTTCTCCCTAGCTGACTTTTCCAGACGTGCAGAAGCAGAGTTCAAAGATTATGCTGAAATCTAACACATCAATTTCTCTCTTGCTGACATTTTCCAGATGTGCAGAAGCAGAGTTCCAGGATTATGCTGAAATCTGCCTCTGCATTTTCCCTCTAGCTTACATTTTCCAGATGTGCAGAAGCTGAATTCAAAGATTATGGTGAAATCTACCACATCAATTTCTCTCTAGCTGACATTTTCCAGATGTGCAGAAGCTGGGTTCAAAGATTATGGTGAAATCTACACATCAATTTCTCTCTAGCTGACATTTGCCAGATGTGCAGAAGCAGAGTTCCAGGATTATGCTGAAATCAGCCTCTGCATTTTCTCTCTAGCTGACATTTTCCAGATGTGCAGAAGCAGAGTTCCAGTATTATGCTGAAATATACAACTTCAATTTCTCTCTAGCTCACATTTGCCAGATGTGCAGAAGCAAAGTTCCAGGATTATTCTGAAATCTGCCTTGCAATTTCTCTCCAGGTGACATTTTCCAGATGTGTAGAAGCAGAGTTCAAACACTATGCTGAAATCTAACACATCAACTTATCTCTTGCTGACATTTTCCAGAGTTGCAGAAGCAGAGTTCCAGGGTTATGCTGAAATCAGCCTCTGCATTTTCTCTCTAGCTGACATTTTCCAGATGTGCAGAAGCAGAGTTCAAAGATTATGCTGAAATCTACCACATCAATTTCTCTCTATCTGACATTTTCCAGATGTGCAGAAGCAGAGTTCCAGGATTGTGCTGAAAACCACAACATCAATTTCTCTCTAGCTGACTTTCCCAGATGTGCAGAAGCAGAGGTCCAGTATTATGCTGAAATCTGCCTCTGCAGTTTCCCTCTAGCTGCCATTTTCCAGATGTGCAGAAGCAGAGTTCCAGTATTATGCTGAAATATACGTCAATTTCTCTCTAACTGACATTTTCCAGATGTGTAGAACCAGAGATCCAGGATTATGCTGAAATCTGCCTTGCAATTTGTCTCCAAGTAAAATTTTCCAGATGTGGAGAAGCAGAGTTCAAAGATTATGCTGAAATTTACCACTTCAATTTCTCTCTAGCTGACATTTTCCAGATGTGCAGAAGCAGACTTCCAGGATTATGCTGAAATCTGCCTCTGCATTTTCTCTCTAGCTGACATTTTCCAGATGTGCAGAAGCAGAGTTCCAGTATTATGCTGAAATATACAACATCAATTTCTCTCTAACTGACATTTTCCAGATGTCTAGAACCAGAGATCCAGGATTATGCTGAAATCTGCCTTGCAATTTGTCTCCAAGTGAAATTTTTCAGATGTGGAGAAGCAGAGTTCAAAGATTATGCTGAAATCTACCACATGAATTTCTCTCTAGCTGACATTTTCCAGATGTGCAGAAGCAGACTTCCAGGATTATGCTGAAATCTGCCTTGCAATTTATCTCTAGCTGACATTTGCCAGATGTGCAGAAGCAGAGTTCCAGGATTATTCTGAAATCTGCCTTACAATTTTTCTCCAGGTGACATTTTCCAGATGTGCAGAAGCAGAGTTCATGCTGAAATCTAACACATCAATTTCTCTCTTGCTGACATTTTCCAGAGTTGCAGAAGCAGAGTTCCAGGATTATGCTGAAATCAGCCTCTGCATTTTCTCTCTAGCTGACATTTTCCAGATGTGCAGAAGCAGAGTTCTAAGATTATGCTGAAATCTACAACTTCAATTTCTCTCTAGCTGACATTTTCCAGATGTTCAGAAGCAGAGTTCTAAGATTATGCTGAAAACCACAACATCAATTTCTCTCTAGCTGACTTTCCCAGATGTGCAGAAGCAGAGGTCCAGTATTATGCTGAAATCTACCTCTGCAGTTTCCCTCTAGCTGCCATTTTCCAGATGTGCAGAAGCAGAGTTCAAACATTATGCTGAAATCAACCACTTCAATTTCTCTCTAGCTCACATTTGCCAGATGTGCAGAAGCAGAGTTCCAGGATTATTCTGAAATCTGCCTTGCAATTTTTCTCCAGGTGACATTTTCCAGATGTGCAGAAGCAGAGTTCAAACATGCTGAAATCTAACACATCAATTTCTCTCTTGCTGACATTTTCCAGAGTTGCAGAAGCAGAGTTCCAGGATTATGCTGAAATCAGCTTCTGCATTTTCTCTCTAGCTGACATTTTCCAGATGTGCAGAAGCAGAGTTCTAAGATTATACTGAAATCTACCACATCAATTTCTCTCTAGCTGACATTTTCCAGATGTGCAGAAGCAGAGTTCTAAGATTATGCTGAAATCTACAACATCAATTTCTCTCTAGCTTACATTTTCCAGATGTGCAGAAGCAGAGTTCTAAGACTATGCTGAAATCTACAACATCAATTTCTCTCTAGCTGACATTTTCCAGATGTGAGGAAGCAGAGTTCCAGGATTATGCTGAAATCAGCCTCTGCGTTTTTCCTCTAGCTGACATTTTCCAGATGTGAAAAAGCAGAGTTCAAAGATTATGCTGAAATCTACAACTTCAATTTCTCTCTAGCTTACATTTTCCAGATGTACAGAAGCAGAGTTCCAGGATTATGCTGAAATCTGCCTCTGCATTTTCTCTCTAGCTGACATTTTCCAGATGTGCAGAAGCAGAGTTCCAGGATTATGCTGAAATATGCAACATCAATTTCTCTCTAGCTGACATTTGCCAGATGTGCAGAAGCAGAGTTCCAGGATTATGCTGAAATCTGCCTTGCAATTTCTCTCTAGCTGACATTTTCCAGATGTGCAGAAGCAGAGTTCTAAGATTATGCTGAAATCTACAACATCAATTTCTCTCTAGCTTAGATTTTCCAGATGTGCAGAAGCAGAGTTCTAAGATTATGCTGAAATCTACAACATCAATTTCTCTCTAGCTGACATTTTCCAGATGTGAGGAAGCAGAGTTCCAGGATTATGCTGAAATCAGCCTCTGCATTTTCTCTCTAGCTGACATTTTCCAGATGTGCAGAAGCAGAGTTCTAAGATTATGCTGAAATCTACAACATCAATTTCTCTCTAGCTGCCATTTTCCAGATGTGCAGAAGCAGAGTTCAAACATTATGCTGAAAACTAACACGTCAATTTCTCTCTTGCTGACATTTTCCAGAGTTGCAGAAGAAGAGTTCCAGGGTTATGCTGAAATCTGCCTCTGCGTTTTTCCTCTAGCTGACATTTTCCAGATGTGAAAAAGCAGAGTTCAAAGATTATGCTGAAATCTACAACTTCAATTTCTCTCTAGCTTACATTTTCCAGATGTGCAGAAGCAGAGTTCCAGGATTATGCTGAAATCTGCCTCTGCATTTTCTCTCTAGCTGACATTTTCCACATGTGCAGAAGCAGAGTTCAAAGATTATGCTGAAATCTACCACATCAATTTCTCTCTATCTGACATTTTCCAGATGTGCAGAAGCAGAGTTCCAGGATTGTGCTGAAAACCACAACATCAATTTCTCTCTAGCTGACATTTTCCAGATGTGCAGAAGCAGAGTTCTAAGATTATGCTGAAATCTACAACATCAATTTCTCTCTAGCTGCCATTTTCCAGATGTGCAGAAGCAGAGTTCAAACATTATGCTGAAATCTAACACGTCAATTTCTCTCTTGCTGACATTTTCCAGAGTTGCAGAAGAAGAGTTCCAGGGTTATGCTGAAATCTGCCTCTGCGTTTTTCCTCTAGCTGACATTTTCCAGATGTGAAAAAGCAGAGTTCAAAGATTATGCTGAAATCTACAACTTCAATTTCTCTCTAGCTTACATTTTCCAGATGTGCAGAAGCAGAGTTCCAGGATTATGCTGAAATCTGCCTCTGCATTTTCTCTCTAGCTGACATTTTCCACATGTGCAGAAGCAGAGTTCAAAGATTATGCTGAAATCTACCACATCAATTTCTCTCTATCTGACATTTTCCAGATGTGCAGAAGCAGAGTTCCAGGATTGTGCTGAAAACCACAACTTCAATTTCTCTCTAGCTGACATTTTCCAGATGTGCAGAAGCAGAGTTCTAAGATTATGCTGAAAACCACAACATCAATTTCTCTCTAGCTGACTTTCCCAGATGTGCAGAAGCAGAGGTCCAGTATTATGCTGAAATCTACCTCTGCAGTTTCCCTCTAGCTTCCATTTTCCAGATGTGCAGAAGCAGAGTTCAAACATTATGCTGAAATCAACCACTTCAATTTCTCTCTAGCTCACATTTGCCAGATGTGCAGAAGCAGAGTTCCAGGATTATTCTGAAATCTGCCTTGCAATTTTTCTCCAGGTGACATTTTGCAGATGTGCAGAAGCAGAGTGCAAACATGCTGAAATCTAACACATCAATTTCTCTCTTGCTGACATTTTCCAGAGTTGCAGAAGCAGAGTTCCAGGATTATGCTGAAATCAGCTTCTGCATTTTCTCTCTAGCTGACATTTTCCAGATGTGCAGAAGCAGAGTTCTAAGATTATGCTGAAATCTACAACATCAATTTCTCTCTAGCTTACATTTTCCAGATGTGCAGAAGCAGAGTTCTAAGACTATGCTGAAATCTACAACATCAATTTCTCTCTAGCTGACATTTTCCAGATGTGAGGAAGCAGAGTTCCAGGATTATGCTGAAATCAGCCTCTGCATTTTCTCTCTAGCTGACATTTTCCAGATGTGCAGAAGCAGAGTTCCAGGATTATGCTGAAATCTGCCTCTGCATTTTCCCTCTAGCTTACATTTTCCAGATGTGCAGAAGCTGAATTCAAAGATTATGGTGAAATCTACCACATCAATTTCTCTCTAGCTGACATTTTCCAGATGTGCAGAAGCTGGGTTCAAAGATTATGGTGAAATCTACACATCAATTTCTCTCTAGCTGACATTTGCCAGATGTGCAGAAGCAGAGTTCCAGGATTATGCTGAAATCAGCCTCTGCATTTTCTCTCTAGCTGACATTTTCCAGATGTGCAGAAGCAGAGTTCCAGTATTATGCTGAAATATACAACTTCAATTTCTCTCTAGCTCACATTTGCCAGATGTGCAGAAGCAAAGTTCCAGGATTATTCTGAAATCTGCCTTGCAATTTCTCTCCAGGTGACATTTTCCAGATGTGTAGAAGCAGAGTTCAAACACTATGCTGAAATCTAACACATCAATTTATCTCTTGCTGACATTTTCCAGAGTTGCAGAAGCAGAGTTCCAGGGTTATGCTGAAATCAGCCTCTGCATTTTCTCTCTAGCTGACATTTTCCAGATGTGCAGAAGCAGAGTTCAAAGATTATGCTGAAATCTACCACATCAATTTCTCTCTATCTGACATTTTCCAGATGTGCAGAAGCAGAGTTCCAGGATTGTGCTGAAAACCACAACATCAATTTCTCTCTAGCTGACTTTCCCAGATGTGCAGAAGCAGAGGTCCAGTATTATGCTGAAATCTGCCTCTGCAGTTTCCCTCTAGCTGCCATTTTCCAGATGTGCAGAAGCAGAGTTCCAGTATTATGCTGAAATATACGTCAATTTCTCTCTAACTGACATTTTCCAGATGTGTAGAACCAGAGATCCAGGATTATGCTGAAATCTGCCTTGCAATTTGTCTCCAAGTAAAATTTTCCAGATGTGGAGAAGCAGAGTTCAAAGATTATGCTGAAATTTACCACTTCAATTTCTCTCTAGCTGACATTTTCCAGATGTGCAGAAGCAGACTTCCAGGATTATGCTGAAATCTGCCTCTGCATTTTCTCTCTAGCTGACATTTTCCAGATGTGCAGAAGCAGAGTTCCAGTATTATGCTGAAATATACAACATCAATTTCTCTCTAACTGACATTTTCCAGATGTCTAGAACCAGAGATCCAGGATTATGCTGAAATCTGCCTTGCAATTTGTCTCCAAGTGAAATTTTTCAGATGTGGAGAAGCAGAGTTCAAAGATTATGCTGAAATCTACCACATGAATTTCTCTCTAGCTGACATTTTCCAGATGTGCAGAAGCAGACTTCCAGGATTATGCTGAAATCTGCCTTGCAATTTATCTCTAGCTGACATTTGCCAGATGTGCAGAAGCAGAGTTCCAGGATTATTCTGAAATCTGCCTTACAATTTTTCTCCAGGTGACATTTTCCAGATGTGCAGAAGCAGAGTTCATGCTGAAATCTAACACATCAATTTCTCTCTTGCTGACATTTTCCAGAGTTGCAGAAGCAGAGTTCCAGGATTATGCTGAAATCAGCCTCTGCATTTTCTCTCTAGCTGACATTTTCCAGATGTGCAGAAGCAGAGTTCTAAGATTATGCTGAAATCTACAACTTCAATTTCTCTCTAGCTGACATTTTCCAGATGTTCAGAAGCAGAGTTCTAAGATTATGCTGAAAACCACAACATCAATTTCTCTCTAGCTGACTTTCCCAGATGTGCAGAAGCAGAGGTCCAGTATTATGCTGAAATCTACCTCTGCAGTTTCCCTCTAGCTGCCATTTTCCAGATGTGCAGAAGCAGAGTTCAAACATTATGCTGAAATCAACCACTTCAATTTCTCTCTAGCTCACATTTGCCAGATGTGCAGAAGCAGAGTTCCAGGATTATTCTGAAATCTGCCTTGCAATTTTTCTCCAGGTGACATTTTCCAGATGTGCAGAAGCAGAGTTCAAACATGCTGAAATCTAACACATCAATTTCTCTCTTGCTGACATTTTCCAGAGTTGCAGAAGCAGAGTTCCAGGATTATGCTGAAATCAGCTTCTGCATTTTCTCTCTAGCTGACATTTTCCAGATGTGCAGAAGCAGAGTTCTAAGATTATACTGAAATCTACCACATCAATTTCTCTCTAGCTGACATTTTCCAGATGTGCAGAAGCAGAGTTCTAAGATTATGCTGAAATCTACAACATCAATTTCTCTCTAGCTTACATTTTCCAGATGTGCAGAAGCAGAGTTCTAAGACTATGCTGAAATCTACAACATCAATTTCTCTCTAGCTGACATTTTCCAGATGTGAGGAAGCAGAGTTCCAGGATTATGCTGAAATCAGCCTCTGCGTTTTTCCTCTAGCTGACATTTTCCAGATGTGAAAAAGCAGAGTTCAAAGATTATGCTGAAATCTACAACTTCAATTTCTCTCTAGCTTACATTTTCCAGATGTACAGAAGCAGAGTTCCAGGATTATGCTGAAATCTGCCTCTGCATTTTCTCTCTAGCTGACATTTTCCAGATGTGCAGAAGCAGAGTTCCAGGATTATGCTGAAATATGCAACATCAATTTCTCTCTAGCTGACATTTGCCAGATGTGCAGAAGCAGAGTTCCAGGATTATGCTGAAATCTGCCTTGCAATTTCTCTCTAGCTGACATTTGCCAGATGTGCAGAAGCAGAGTTCTAAGATTATGCTGAAATCTACAACATCAATTTCTCTCTAGCTTAGATTTTCCAGATGTGCAGAAGCAGAGTTCTAAGATTATGCTGAAATCTACAACATCAATTTCTCTCTAGCTGACATTTTCCAGATGTGAGGAAGCAGAGTTCCAGGATTATGCTGAAATCAGCCTCTGCATTTTCTCTCTAGCTGACATTTTCCAGATGTGCAGAAGCAGAGTTCTAAGATTATGCTGAAATCTACAACATCAATTTCTCTCTAGCTGCCATTTTCCAGATGTGCAGAAGCAGAGTTCAAACATTATGCTGAAATCTAACACGTCAATTTCTCTCTTGCTGACATTTTCCAGAGTTGCAGAAGAAGAGTTCCAGGGTTATGCTGAAATCTGCCTCTGCGTTTTTCCTCTAGCTGACATTTTCCAGATGTGAAAAAGCAGAGTTCAAAGATTATGCTGAAATCTACAACTTCAATTTCTCTCTAGCTTACATTTTCCAGATGTGCAGAAGCAGAGTTCTAAGATTATACTGAAATCTACCACATCAATTTCTCTCTAGCTGACATTTTCCAGATGTGCAGAAGCAGAGTTCTAAGATTATGCTGAAATCTACAACATCAATTTCTCTCTAGCTTACATTTTCCAGATGTGCAGAAGCAGAGTTCTAAGACTATGCTGAAATCTACAACATCAATTTCTCTCTAGCTGACATTTTCCAGATGTGAGGAAGCAGAGTTCCAGGATTATGCTGAAATCAGCCTCTGCGTTTTTCCTCTAGCTGACATTTTCCAGATGTGAAAAAGCAGAGTTCAAAGATTATGCTGAAATCTACAACTTCAATTTCTCTCTAGCTTACATTTTCCAGATGTACAGAAGCAGAGTTCCAGGATTATGCTGAAATCTGCCTCTGCATTTTCTCTCTAGCTGACATTTTCCAGATGTGCAGAAGCAGAGTTCCAGGATTATGCTGAAATATGCAACATCAATTTCTCTCTAGCTGACATTTGCCAGATGTGCAGAAGCAGAGTTCCAGGATTATGCTGAAATCTGCCTTGCAATTTCTCTCTAGCTGACATTTTCCAGATGTGCAGAAGCAGAGTTCTAAGATTATGCTGAAATCTACAACATCAATTTCTCTCTAGCTTAGATTTTCCAGATGTGCAGAAGCAGAGTTCTAAGATTATGCTGAAATCTACAACATCAATTTCTCTCTAGCTGACATTTTCCAGATGTGAGGAAGCAGAGTTCCAGGATTATGCTGAAATCAGCCTCTGCATTTTCTCTCTAGCTGACATTTTCCAGATGTGCAGAAGCAGAGTTCTAAGATTATGCTGAAATCTACAACATCAATTTCTCTCTAGCTGCCATTTTCCAGATGTGCAGAAGCAGAGTTCAAACATTATGCTGAAATCTAACACGTCAATTTCTCTCTTGCTGACATTTTCCAGAGTTGCAGAAGAAGAGTTCCAGGGTTATGCTGAAATCTGCCTCTGCGTTTTTCCTCTAGCTGACATTTTCCAGATGTGAAAAAGCAGAGTTCAAAGATTATGCTGAAATCTACAACTTCAATTTCTCTCTAGCTTACATTTTCCAGATGTGCAGAAGCAGAGTTCCAGGATTATGCTGAAATCTGCCTCTGCATTTTCTCTCTAGCTGACATTTTCCACATGTGCAGAAGCAGAGTTCAAAGATTATGCTGAAATCTACCACATCAATTTCTCTCTATCTGACATTTTCCAGATGTGCAGAAGCAGAGTTCCAGGATTGTGCTGAAAACCACAACATCAATTTCTCTCTAGCTGACATTTTCCAGATGTGCAGAAGCAGAGTTCTAAGATTATGCTGAAATCTACAACATCAATTTCTCTCTAGCTGCCATTTTCCAGATGTGCAGAAGCAGAGTTCAAACATTATGCTGAAATCTAACACGTCAATTTCTCTCTTGCTGACATTTTCCAGAGTTGCAGAAGAAGAGTTCCAGGGTTATGCTGAAATCTGCCTCTGCGTTTTTCCTCTAGCTGACATTTTCCAGATGTGAAAAAGCAGAGTTCAAAGATTATGCTGAAATCTACAACTTCAATTTCTCTCTAGCTTACATTTTCCAGATGTGCAGAAGCAGAGTTCCAGGATTATGCTGAAATCTGCCTCTGCATTTTCTCTCTAGCTGACATTTTCCACATGTGCAGAAGCAGAGTTCAAAGATTATGCTGAAATCTACCACATCAATTTCTCTCTATCTGACATTTTCCAGATGTGCAGAAGCAGAGTTCCAGGATTGTGCTGAAAACCACAACTTCAATTTCTCTCTAGCTGACATTTTCCAGATGTGCAGAAGCAGAGTTCTAAGATTATGCTGAAAACCACAACATCAATTTCTCTCTAGCTGACTTTCCCAGATGTGCAGAAGCAGAGGTCCAGTATTATGCTGAAATCTACCTCTGCAGTTTCCCTCTAGCTGCCATTTTCCAGATGTGCAGAAGCAGAGTTCAAACATTATGCTGAAATCAACCACTTCAATTTCTCTCTAGCTCACATTTGCCAGATGTGCAGAAGCAGAGTTCCAGGATTATTCTGAAATCTGCCTTGCAATTTTTCTCCAGGTGACATTTTGCAGATGTGCAGAAGCAGAGTGCAAACATGCTGAAATCTAACACATCAATTTCTCTCTTGCTGACATTTTCCAGAGTTGCAGAAGCAGAGTTCCAGGATTATGCTGAAATCAGCTTCTGCATTTTCTCTCTAGCTGACATTTTCCAGATGTGCAGAAGCAGAGTTCTAAGATTATACTGAAATCTACCACATCAATTTCTCTCTAGCTGACATTTTCCAGATGTGCAGAAGCAGAGTTCTAAGATTATGCTGAAATCTACAACATCAATTTCTCTCTAGCTTACATTTTCCAGATGTGCAGAAGCAGAGTTCTAAGACTATGCTGAAATCTACAACATCAATTTCTCTCTAGCTGACATTTTCCAGATGTGAGGAAGCAGAGTTCCAGGATTATGCTGAAATCAGCCTCTGCATTTTCTCTCTAGCTGACATTTTCCAGATGTGCAGAAGCAGAGTTCTAAGATTATGCTGAAATCTACAACATCAATTTCTCTCTAGCTGCCATTTTCCAGATGTGCAGAAGCAGAGTTCAAACATTATGCTGAAATCTACCACTTCAATTTCTCTCTAGCTCACATTTGCCAGATGTGCAGAAGCAGAGTTCCAGGATTATTCTGAAATCTGCCTTGCATTTTTTCTCCAGGTGACATTTTCCAGATGTGCAGAAGCAGAGTTCAAAGATTATGCTGAAATCTACAACTTCAATTTCTCTCTAGCTTACATTTTCCAGATGTGCAGAAGCAGAGTTCCAGGATTATGCTGAAATCTGCCTCTGCATTTTCTCTCTAGCTGACATTTTCCACATGTGCAGAAGTAGAGTTCAAAGATTATGCTGAAATCTACCACATCAATTTCTCTCTAGCTGCCATTTTCCAGATGTGCAGAAGCAGAGTTCAAACATTATGCTGAAATCTACCACTTCAATTTCTCTCTAGCTCACATTTGCCAGATGTGCAGAAGCAGAGTTCCAGGGTTATGCTGAAATCTACCTCTGCGTTTTTCCTCTAGCTGACATTTTCCAGATGTGAAAAAGCAGAGTTCAAAGATTATGCTGAAATCTACAACTTCAATTTCTCTCTAGCTTACATTTTCCAGATGTGCAGAAGCAGAGTTCCAGGATTATGCTGAAATCTGCCTCTGCATTTTCTCTCTAGCTGACATTTTCCACATGTGCAGAAGTAGAGTTCAAAGATTATGCTGAAATCTACCACATCAATTTCTCTCAAGCTGACTTTTCCAGATGTGCAGAAGCTGAGTTCAAAGATTATGGTGAAATCTACCACATCAATTTCTCTCTAGCTGACATTTTCCAGATGTGCAGAAGCAGAGTTCCAGTATTATGCTGAAATATACAACATCAATTTCTCTCTAACTGACATTTTCCAGATGTGTAGAACCAGAGATCCAGGATTATGCTGAAATCTGCCTTGCAATTTGTCTCCAAGTGAAAATTTCCAGATGTGCAGAAGCAGAGTTCAAAGATTATGCTGAAATCTAACACATCAATTTCTCTCTTGCTGACATTTTCCAGATGTGCAGAAGCAGAGTTCCAGGATTATGCTGAAATCTGCCTTGCAATTTCTCTCTAGCTGACTTTTCCAGATGTGCAGAAGCAGAGTTCAAAGATTATGCTGAAATCTAACACATCAATTTCTCTCTTGCTGACATTTTGCAGATGTGTAGAAGCAGAGTTCCAGGATTATGCTGAAATCTGCCTCTGCATTTTCCCTCTAGCTTACATTTTCCAGATGTGCAGAAGCAGAGTTCCAGGATTATGCTGAAATATGCAACATCAATTTCTCTCTAGCTGACATTTGCCAGATGTGCAGAAGCAGAGTTCCAGGATTATGCTGAAATCTGCCTTGCAATTTCTCTCTAGCTGACATTTTCCAGATGTGCAGAAGCAGAGTTCTAAGATTATGCTGAAATCTACAACATCAATTTCTCTCTAGCTGACATTTTCCAGATGTGCAGAAGCAGAGTTCTAAGATTATGCTGAAAACCACAACATCAATTTCTCTCTAGCTGACTTTCCCAGATGTGCAGAAGCAGAGGTCCAGTATTATGCTGAAATCTACCTCTGCAGTTTCCCTCTAGCTGCCATTTTCCAGATGTGCAGAAGCAGAGTTCAAACATTATGCTGAAATCAACCACTTCAATTTCTCTCTTGCTCACATTTGCCAGATGTGCAGAAGCAGAGTTCCAGGATTATTCTGAAATCTGCCTTGCAATTTTTCTCCAGGTGACATTTTCCAGATGTGCAGAAGCAGAGTTCAAACATGCTGAAATCTAACACATCAATTTCTCTCTTGCTGACATTTTCCAGAGTTGCAGAAGCAGAGTTCCAGGATTATGCTGAAATCAGCTTCTGCATTTTCTCTCTAGCTGACATTTTCCAGATGTGCAGAAGCAGAGTTCTAAGATTATACTGAAATCTACCACATCAATTTCTCTCTAGCTGACATTTTCCAGATGTGCAGAAGCAGAGTTCTAAGATTATGCTGAAATCTACAACATCAATTTCTCTCTAGCTTACATTTTCCAGATGTGCAGAAGCAGAGTTCTAAGACTATGCTGAAATCTACAACATCAATTTCTCTCTAGCTGACATTTTCCAGATGTGAGGAAGCAGAGTTCCAGGATTATGCTGAAATCAGCCTCTGCATTTTCTCTCTAGCTGACATTTTCCAGATGTGCAGAAGCAGAGTTCTAAGATTATGCTGAAATCTACAACATCAATTTCTCTCTAGCTGCCATTTTCCAGATGTGCAGAAGCAGAGTTCAAACATTATGCTGAAATCTACCACTTCAATTTCTCTCTAGCTCACATTTGCCAGATGTGCAGAAGCAGAGTTCCAGGATTATTCTGAAATCTGCCTTGCATTTTTTCTCCAGGTGACATTTTCCAGATGTGCAGAAGCAGAGTTCAAACATTATGCTGAAATCTAAAACGTCAATTTCTGTCTTGCTGACATTTACCAGAGTTGCAGAAGAAGAGTTCCAGGGTTATGCTGAAATCTGCCTCTGCGTTTTTCCTCTAGTTGACATTTTCCAGATGTGAAAAAGCAGAGTTCAAAGATTATGCTGAAATCTACAACTTCAATTTCTCTCTAGCTTACATTTTCCAGATGTGCAGAAGCAGAGTTCCAGGATTATTCTGAAATCTGCCTTGCAATTTTTCTCCAGGTGACATTTTCCAGATGTGCAGAAGCAGAGTTCAAACATGCTGAAATCTAACACATCAATTTCTCTCTTGCTGACATTTTCCAGAGTTGCAGAAGCAGAGTTCCAGGATTATGCTGAAATCAGCTTCTGCATTTTCTCTCTAGCTGACATTTTCCAGATGTGCAGAAGCAGAGTTCTAAGATTATACTGAAATCTACCACATCAATTTCTCTCTAGCTGACATTTTCCAGATGTGCAGAAGCAGAGTTCTAAGATTATGCTGAAATCTACAACATCAATTTCTCTCTAGCTTACATTTTCCAGATGTGCAGAAGCAGAGTTCTAAGACTATGCTGAAATCTACAACATCAATTTCTCTCTAGCTGACATTTTCCAGATGTGAGGAAGCAGAGTTCCAGGATTATGCTGAAATCAGCCTCTGCATTTTCTCTCTAGCTGACATTTTCCAGATGTGCAGAAGCAGAGTTCTAAGATTATGCTGAAATCTACAACATCAATTTCTCTCTAGCTGCCATTTTCCAGATGTGCAGAAGCAGAGTTCAAACATTATGCTGAAATCTACCACTTCAATTTCTCTCTAGCTCACATTTGCCAGATGTGCAGAAGCAGAGTTCCAGGATTATTCTGAAATCTGCCTTGCATTTTTTCTCCAGGTGACATTTTCCAGATGTGCAGAAGCAGAGTTCAAACATTATGCTGAAATCTAAAACGTCAATTTCTCTCTTGCTGACATTTTCCAGAGTTGCAGAAGAAGAGTTCCAGGGTTATGCTGAAATCTGTCTCTGCGTTTTTCCTCTAGCTGACATTTTCCAGATGTGAAAAAGCAGAGTTCAAAGATTATGCTGAAATCTACAACTTCAATTTCTCTCTAGCTTACATTTTCCAGATGTGCAGAAGCAGAGTTCCAGGATTATGCTGAAATCTGCCTTGCAATTTCTCTCTAGCTGACTTTTCCAGATGTGCAGAAGCAGAGTTCAAAGATTATGCTGAAATCTAACACATCAATTTCTCTCTTGCTGACATTTTGCAGATGTGCAGAAGCAGAGTTCCAGGATTATGCTGAAATCTGCCTCTGCATTTTCCCTCTAGCTTACATTTTCCAGATGTGCAGAAGCAGAGTTCCAGGATTATGCTGAAATATGCAACATCAATTTCTCTCTAGCTGACATTTGCCAGATGTGCAGAAGCAGAGTTCCAGGATTATGCTGAAATCTGCCTTGCAATTTCTCTCTAGCTGACATTTTCCAGATGTGCAGAAGCAGAGTTCTAAGATTATGCTGAAATCTACAACATCAATTTCTCTCTAGCTGACATTTTCCAGATGTGCAGAAGCAGAGTTCTAAGATTATGCTGAAAACCACAACATCAATTTCTCTCTAGCTGACTTTCCCAGATGTGCAGAAGCAGAGGTCCAGTATTATGCTGAAATCTACCTCTGCAGTTTCCCTCTAGCTGCCATTTTCCAGATGTGCAGAAGCAGAGTTCAAACATTATGCTGAAATCAACCACTTCAATTTCTCTCTAGCTCACATTTGCCAGATGTGCAGAAGCAGAGTTCCAGGATTATTCTGAAATCTGCCTTGCAATTTTTCTCCAGGTGACATTTTCCAGATGTGCAGAAGCAGAGTTCAAACATGCTGAAATCTAACACATCAATTTCTCTCTTGCTGACATTTTCCAGAGTTGCAGAAGCAGAGTTCCAGGATTATGCTGAAATCAGCTTCTGCATTTTCTCTCTAGCTGACATTTTCCAGATGTGCAGAAGCAGAGTTCTAAGATTATACTGAAATCTACCACATCAATTTCTCTCTAGCTGACATTTTCCAGATGTGCAGAAGCAGAGTTCTAAGATTATGCTGAAATCTACAACATCAATTTCTCTCTAGCTTACATTTTCCAGATGTGCAGAAGCAGAGTTCTAAGACTATGCTGAAATCTACAACATCAATTTCTCTCTAGCTGACATTTTCCAGATGTGAGGAAGCAGAGTTCCAGGATTATGCTGAAATCAGCCTCTGCATTTTCTCTCTAGCTGACATTTTCCAGATGTGCAGAAGCAGAGTTCTAAGATTATGCTGAAATCTACAACATCAATTTCTCTCTAGCTGCCATTTTCCAGATGTGCAGAAGCAGAGTTCAAACATTATGCTGAAATCTACCACTTCAATTTCTCTCTAGCTCACATTTGCCAGATGTGCAGAAGCAGAGTTCCAGGATTATTCTGAAATCTGCCTTGCATTTTTTCTCCAGGTGACATTTTCCAGATGTGCAGAAGCAGAGTTCAAACATTATGCTGAAATCTAAAACGTCAATTTCTGTCTTGCTGACATTTACCAGAGTTGCAGAAGAAGAGTTCCAGGGTTATGCTGAAATCTGCCTCTGCGTTTTTCCTCTAGCTGACATTTTCCAGATGTGAAAAAGCAGAGTTCAAAGATTATGCTGAAATCTACAACTTCAATTTCTCTCTAGCTTACATTTTCCAGATGTGCAGAAGCAGAGTTCCAGGATTATTCTGAAATCTGCCTTGCAATTTTTCTCCAGGTGACATTTTCCAGATGTGCAGAAGCAGAGTTCAAACATGCTGAAATCTAACACATCAATTTCTCTCTTGCTGACATTTTCCAGAGTTGCAGAAGCAGAGTTCCAGGATTATGCTGAAATCAGCTTCTGCATTTTCTCTCTAGCTGACATTTTCCAGATGTGCAGAAGCAGAGTTCTAAGATTATACTGAAATCTACCACATCAATTTCTCTCTAGCTGACATTTTCCAGATGTGCAGAAGCAGAGTTCTAAGATTATGCTGAAATCTACAACATCAATTTCTCTCTAGCTTACATTTTCCAGATGTGCAGAAGCAGAGTTCTAAGACTATGCTGAAATCTACAACATCAATTTCTCTCTAGCTGACATTTTCCAGATGTGAGGAAGCAGAGTTCCAGGATTATGCTGAAATCAGCCTCTGCATTTTCTCTCTAGCTGACATTTTCCAGATGTGCAGAAGCAGAGTTCTAAGATTATGCTGAAATCTACAACATCAATTTCTCTCTAGCTGCCATTTTCCAGATGTGCAGAAGCAGAGTTCAAACATTATGCTGAAATCTACCACTTCAATTTCTCTCTAGATCACATTTGCCAGATGTGCAGAAGCAGAGTTCCAGGATTATTCTGAAATCTGCCTTGCATTTTTTCTCCAGGTGACATTTTCCAGATGTGCAGAAGCAGAGTTCAAACATTATGCTGAAATCTAAAACGTCAATTTCTGTCTTGCTGACATTTTCCAGAGTTGCAGAAGAAGAGTTCCAGGGTTATGCTGAAATCTGCCTCTGCGTTTTTCCTCTAGCTGACATTTTCCAGATGTGAAAAAGCAGAGTTCAAAGATTATGCTGAAATCTACAACTTCAATTTCTCTCTAGCTTACATTTTCCAGATGTGCAGAAGCAGAGTTCCAGGATTATGCTGAAATCTGCCTCTGCATTTTCTCTCTAGCTGACATTTTCCACATGTGCAGAAGTAGAGTTCAAAGATTATGCTGAAATCTACCACATCAATTTCTCTCAAGCTGACTTTTCCAGATGTGCAGAAGCTGAGTTCAAAGATTATGGTGAAATCTACCACATCAATTTCTCTCTAGCTGACATTTTCCAGATGTGCAGAAGCAGAGTTCCAGTATTATGCTGAAATATACAACATCAATTTCTCTCTAACTGACATTTTCCAGATGTGTAGAACCAGAGATCCAGGATTATGCTGAAATCTGCCTTGCAATTTGTCTCCAAGTGAAAATTTCCAGATGTGCAGAAGCAGAGTTCAAAGATTATGCTGAAATCTAACACATCAATTTCTCTCTTGCTGACATTTTCCAGATGTGCAGAAGCAGAGTTCCAGGATTATGCTGAAATCTGCCTTGCAATTTCTCTC
The DNA here is from genome assembly GCA_023053685.1 of Diadophis punctatus similis. Classification (NCBI taxonomy): domain Eukaryota; kingdom Metazoa; phylum Chordata; class Lepidosauria; order Squamata; family Dipsadidae; genus Diadophis; species Diadophis punctatus. Next base: position 15,631,323 of record JALIGW010000019.1, on the reverse strand, counting down.
TAGCTGACTTTTCCAGATGTGCAGAAGCAGAGTTCTAAGATTATGCTGAAATCTACAACATCAATTTCTCTCTAGCTTACATTTTCCAGATGTGCAGAAGCAGAGTTCTAAGATTATGCTGAAATCTACAACATCAATTTCTCTCTAGCTGACATTTTCCAGATGTGAGGAAGCAGAGTTCCAGGATTATGCTGAAATCAGCCTCTGCATTTTCTCTCTAGCTGACATTTTCCAGATGTGCAGAAGCAGAGTTCTAAGATTATGCTGAAATCTACAACATCAATTTCTCTCTAGCTGCCATTTTCCAGATGTGCAGAAGCAGAGTTCAAACATTATGCTGAAATCTAACACGTCAATTTCTCTCTTGCTGACATTTTCCAGAGTTGCAGAAGAAGAGTTCCAGGGTTATGCTGAAATCTGCCTCTGCGTTTTTCCTCTAGCTGACATTTTCCAGATGTGAAAAAGCAGAGTTCAAAGATTATGCTGAAATCTACAACTTCAATTTCTCTCTAGCTTACAGTTTCCAGATGTGCAGAAGCAGAGTTCCAGGATTATGCTGAAATCTGCCTCTGCATTTTCTCTCTAGCTGACATTTTCCACATGTGCAGAAGCAGAGTTCAAAGATTATGCTGAAATCTACCACATCAATTTCTCTCTATCTGACATTTTCCAGATGTGCAGAAGCAGAGTTCCAGGATTGTGCTGAAAACCACAACATCAATTTCTCTCTAGCTGACTTTCACAGATGTGCAGAAGCAGAGGTCCAGCATTATGCTGAAATCTGCCTTGCAATTTCTCTCTAGCTGACTTTTCTAGATGTGCAGGAGTGTTCCAGGATTATGCTGAAATCTACATCAATTTCTCTCTAGCTGACATTTTCCAGATGTGCAGATGCAGATTTCCAGGTGTATGCTGAAACCTGCCTTACAATTTCTCTCTAGCTGACATTTTCCAGATGTGTAGAAGCAGAGTTCCAGCTGTGTGCTGAAACCTGCCTTACAATTTCTCTCTAGCTGACTTTTCCAGATGTGCAGAAGATGAGTTCAAAGATTATGGTGAAATCTGCCACATCAATTTCTGTCTAGCTGACATTTGCCAGATGTGCAGAAGTAGAGTTCAAGGATTATGCTGAAATCTGCCTTGCAAGTTTTCTCAAGCTGACATTTTCCATATGTACAGAATCAGAGTTCCTGGTGTATGCTGAAATCTGCCTTGCAATTTCTCTCTAGCTTACATTTTCCAGATGTGCAGAAGCAGAGTTCTAAGACTATGCTGAAATCTACAACATCAATTTCTCTCTAGCTGACATTTTCCAGATGTGAGGAAGCAGAGTTCCAGGATTATGCTGAAATCAGCCTCTGCATTTTCTCTCTAGCTGACATTTTCCAGATGTGCAGAAGCAGAGTTCTAAGATTATGCTGAAATCTACAACATCAATTTCTCTCTAGCTGCCATTTTCCAGATGTGCAGAAGCAGAGTTCAAACATTATGCTGAAATCTACCACTTCAATTTCTCTCTAGCTCACATTTGCCAGATGTGCAGAAGCAGAGTTCCAGGATTATTCTGAAATCTGCCTTGCATTTTTTCTCCAGGTGACATTTTCCAGATGTGCAGAAGCAGAGTTCAAACATTATGCTGAAATCTAAAACGTCAATTTCTGTCTTGCTGACATTTACCAGAGTTGCAGAAGAAGAGTTCCAGGGTTATGCTGAAATCTGCCTCTGCGTTTTTCCTCTAGCTGACATTTTCCAGATGTGAAAAAGCAGAGTTCAAAGATTATGCTGAAATCTACAACTTCAATTTCTCTCTAGCTTACATTTTCCAGATGTGCAGAAGCAGAGTTCCAGGATTATTCTGAAATCTGCCTTGCAATTTTTCTCCAGGTGACATTTTCCAGATGTGCAGAAGCAGAGTTCAAACATGCTGAAATCTAACACATCAATTTCTCTCTTGCTGACATTTTCCAGAGTTGCAGAAGCAGAGTTCCAGGATTATGCTGAAATCAGCTTCTGCATTTTCTCTCTAGCTGACATTTTCCAGATGTGCAGAAGCAGAGTTCTAAGATTATACTGAAATCTACCACATCAATTTCTCTCTAGCTGACATTTTCCAGATGTGCAGAAGCAGAGTTCTAAGATTATGCTGAAATCTACAACATCAATTTCTCTCTAGCTTACATTTTCCAGATGTGCAGAAGCAGAGTTCTAAGACTATGCTGAAATCTACAACATCAATTTCTCTCTAGCTGACATTTTCCAGATGTGAGGAAGCAGAGTTCCAGGATTATGCTGAAATCAGCCTCTGCATTTTCTCTCTAGCTGACATTTTCCAGATGTGCAGAAGCAGAGTTCTAAGATTATGCTGAAATCTACAACATCAATTTCTCTCTAGCTGCCATTTTCCAGATGTGCAGAAGCAGAGTTCAAACATTATGCTGAAATCTACCACTTCAATTTCTCTCTAGATCACATTTGCCAGATGTGCAGAAGCAGAGTTCCAGGATTATTCTGAAATCTGCCTTGCATTTTTTCTCCAGGTGACATTTTCCAGATGTGCAGAAGCAGAGTTCAAACATTATGCTGAAATCTAAAACGTCAATTTCTGTCTTGCTGACATTTTCCAGAGTTGCAGAAGAAGAGTTCCAGGGTTATGCTGAAATCTGCCTCTGCGTTTTTCCTCTAGCTGACATTTTCCAGATGTGAAAAAGCAGAGTTCAAAGATTATGCTGAAATCTACAACTTCAATTTCTCTCTAGCTTACATTTTCCAGATGTGCAGAAGCAGAGTTCCAGGATTATGCTGAAATCTGCCTCTGCATTTTCTCTCTAGCTGACATTTTCCACATGTGCAGAAGTAGAGTTCAAAGATTATGCTGAAATCTACCACATCAATTTCTCTCAAGCTGACTTTTCCAGATGTGCAGAAGCTGAGTTCAAAGATTATGGTGAAATCTACCACATCAATTTCTCTCTAGCTGACATTTTCCAGATGTGCAGAAGCAGAGTTCCAGTATTATGCTGAAATATACAACATCAATTTCTCTCTAACTGACATTTTCCAGATGTGTAGAACCAGAGATCCAGGATTATGCTGAAATCTGCCTTGCAATTTGTCTCCAAGTGAAAATTTCCAGATGTGCAGAAGCAGAGTTCAAAGATTATGCTGAAATCTAACACATCAATTTCTCTCTTGCTGACATTTTCCAGATGTGCAGAAGCAGAGTTCCAGGATTATGCTGAAATCTGCCTTGCAATTTCTCTCTAGCTGACTTTTCCAGATGTGCAGAAGCAGAGTTCTAAGATTATGCTGAAATCTACAACATCAATTTCTCTCTAGCTTACATTTTCCAGATGTGCAGAAGCAGAGTTCTAAGATTATGCTGAAATCTACAACATCAATTTCTCTCTAGCTGACATTTTCCAGATGTGAGGAAGCAGAGTTCCAGGATTATGCTGAAATCAGCCTCTGCATTTTCTCTCTAGCTGACATTTTCCAGATGTGCAGAAGCAGAGTTCTAAGATTATGCTGAAATCTACAACATCAATTTCTCTCTAGCTGCCATTTTCCAGATGTGCAGAAGCAGAGTTCAAACATTATGCTGAAATCTAACACGTCAATTTCTCTCTTGCTGACATTTTCCAGAGTTGCAGAAGAAGAGTTCCAGGGTTATGCTGAAATCTGCCTCTGCGTTTTTCCTCTAGCTGACATTTTCCAGATGTGAAAAAGCAGAGTTCAAAGATTATGCTGAAATCTACAACTTCAATTTCTCTCTAGCTTACAGTTTCCAGATGTGCAGAAGCAGAGTTCCAGGATTATGCTGAAATCTGCCTCTGCATTTTCTCTCTAGCTGACATTTTCCACATGTGCAGAAGCAGAGTTCAAAGATTATGCTGAAATCTACCACATCAATTTCTCTCTATCTGACATTTTCCAGATGTGCAGAAGCAGAGTTCCAGGATTGTGCTGAAAACCACAACATCAATTTCTCTCTAGCTGACTTTCACAGATGTGCAGAAGCAGAGGTCCAGCATTATGCTGAAATCTGCCTTGCAATTTCTCTCTAGCTGACTTTTCTAGATGTGCAGGAGTGTTCCAGGATTATGCTGAAATCTACATCAATTTCTCTCTAGCTGACATTTTCCAGATGTGCAGATGCAGATTTCCAGGTGTATGCTGAAACCTGCCTTACAATTTCTCTCTAGCTGACATTTTCCAGATGTGTAGAAGCAGAGTTCCAGCTGTGTGCTGAAACCTGCCTTACAATTTCTCTCTAGCTGACTTTTCCAGATGTGCAGAAGATGAGTTCAAAGATTATGGTGAAATCTGCCACATCAATTTCTGTCTAGCTGACATTTGCCAGATGTGCAGAAGTAGAGTTCAAGGATTATGCTGAAATCTGCCTTGCAAGTTTTCTCAAGCTGACATTTTCCATATGTACAGAATCAGAGTTCCTGGTGTATGCTGAAATCTGCCTTGCAATTTCTCTCTAGCTGACTTTTCCAGATGTGCAGAAGCAGAGTTCTAAGATTATGCTGAAATCTACAACATCAATTTCTCTCTAGCTTACATTTTCCAGATGTGCAGAAGCAGAGTTCTAAGATTATGCTGAAATCTACAACATCAATTTCTCTCTAGCTTACATTTTCCAGATGTGCAGAAGCAGAGTTCTAAGACTATGCTGAAATCTACAACATCAATTTCTCTCTAGCTGACATTTTCCAGATGTGAGGAAGCAGAGTTCCAGGATTATGCTGAAATCAGCCTCTGCATTTTCTCTCTAGCTGACATTTTCCAGATGTGCAGAAGCAGAGTTCTAAGATTATGCTGAAATCTACAACATCAATTTCTCTCTAGCTGCCATTTTCCAGATGTGCAGAAGCAGAGTTCAAACATTATGCTGAAATCTACCACTTCAATTTCTCTCTAGCTCACATTTGCCAGATGTGCAGAAGCAGAGTTCCAGGATTATTCTGAAATCTGCCTTGCATTTTTTCTCCAGGTGACATTTTCCAGATGTGCAGAAGCAGAGTTCAAACATTATGCTGAAATCTAAAACGTCAATTTCTCTCTTGCTGACATTTTCCAGAGTTGCAGAAGAAGAGTTCCAGGGTTATGCTGAAATCTGTCTCTGCGTTTTTCCTCTAGCTGACATTTTCCAGATGTGAAAAAGCAGAGTTCAAAGATTATGCTGAAATCTACAACTTCAATTTCTCTCTATCTTACATTTTCCAGATGTGCAGAAGCAGAGTTCCAGGATTATGCTGAAATCTGCCTTGCAATTTCTCTCTAGCTGACTTTTCCAGATGTGCAGAAGCAGAGTTCAAAGATTATGCTGAAATCTAACACATCAATTTCTCTCTTGCTGACATTTTTGCAGATGTGCAGAAGCAGAGTTCCAGGATTATGCTGAAATCTGCCTCTGCATTTTCCCTCTAGCTTACATTTTCCAGATGTGCAGAAGCAGAGTTCCAGGATTATGCTGAAATATGCAACATCAATTTCTCTCTAGCTGACATTTGCCAGATGTGCAGAAGCAGAGTTCCAGGATTATGCTGAAATCTGCCTTGCAATTTCTCTCTAGCTGACATTTTCCAGATGTGCAGAAGCAGAGTTCTAAGATTATGCTGAAATCTACAACATCAATTTCTCTCTAGCTGACATTTTCCAGATGTGCAGAAGCAGAGTTCTAAGATTATGCTGAAAACCACAACATCAATTTCTCTCTAGCTGACTTTCCCAGATGTGCAGAAGCAGAGGTCCAGTATTATGCTGAAATCTACCTCTGCAGTTTCCCTCTAGCTGCCATTTTCCAGATGTGCAGAAGCAGAGTTCAAACATTATGCTGAAATCAACCACTTCAATTTCTCTCTAGCTCACATTTGCCAGATGTGCAGAAGCAGAGTTCCAGGATTATTCTGAAATCTGCCTTGCAATTTTTCTCCAGGTGACATTTTCCAGATGTGCAGAAGCAGAGTTCAAACATGCTGAAATCTAACACATCAATTTCTCTCTTGCTGACATTTTCCAGAGTTGCAGAAGCAGAGTTCCAGGATTATGCTGAAATCAGCTTCTGCATTTTCTCTCTAGCTGACATTTTCCAGATGTGCAGAAGCAGAGTTCTAAGATTATACTGAAATCTACCACATCAATTTCTCTCTAGCTGACATTTTCCAGATGTGCAGAAGCAGAGTTCTAAGATTATGCTGAAATCTACAACATCAATTTCTCTCTAGCTTACATTTTCCAGATGTGCAGAAGCAGAGTTCTAAGACTATGCTGAAATCTACAACATCAATTTCTCTCTAGCTGACATTTTCCAGATGTGAGGAAGCAGAGTTCCAGGATTATGCTGAAATCAGCCTCTGCATTTTCTCTCTAGCTGACATTTTCCAGATGTGCAGAAGCAGAGTTCTAAGATTATGCTGAAATCTACAACATCAATTTCTCTCTAGCTGCCATTTTCCAGATGTGCAGAAGCAGAGTTCAAACATTATGCTGAAATCTACCACTTCAATTTCTCTCTAGCTCACATTTGCCAGATGTGCAGAAGCAGAGTTCCAGGATTATTCTGAAATCTGCCTTGCATTTTTTCTCCAGGTGACATTTTCCAGATGTGCAGAAGCAGAGTTCAAACATTATGCTGAAATCTAAAACGTCAATTTCTGTCTTGCTGACATTTACCAGAGTTGCAGAAGAAGAGTTCCAGGGTTATGCTGAAATCTGCCTCTGCGTTTTTCCTCTAGCTGACATTTTCCAGATGTGAAAAAGCAGAGTTCAAAGATTATGCTGAAATCTACAACTTCAATTTCTCTCTAGCTTACATTTTCCAGATGTGCAGAAGCAGAGTTCCAGGATTATTCTGAAATCTGCCTTGCAATTTTTCTCCAGGTGACATTTTCCAGATGTGCAGAAGCAGAGTTCAAACATGCTGAAATCTAACACATCAATTTCTCTCTTGCTGACATTTTCCAGAGTTGCAGAAGCAGAGTTCCAGGATTATGCTGAAATCAGCTTCTGCATTTTCTCTCTAGCTGACATTTTCCAGATGTGCAGAAGCAGAGTTCTAAGATTATACTGAAATCTACCACATCAATTTCTCTCTAGCTGACATTTTCCAGATGTGCAGAAGCAGAGTTCTAAGATTATGCTGAAATCTACAACATCAATTTCTCTCTAGCTTACATTTTCCAGATGTGCAGAAGCAGAGTTCTAAGACTATGCTGAAATCTACAACATCAATTTCTCTCTAGCTGACATTTTCCAGATGTGAGGAAGCAGAGTTCCAGGATTATGCTGAAATCAGCCTCTGCATTTTCTCTCTAGCTGACATTTTCCAGATGTGCAGAAGCAGAGTTCTAAGATTATGCTGAAATCTACAACATCAATTTCTCTCTAGCTGCCATTTTCCAGATGTGCAGAAGCAGAGTTCAAACATTATGCTGAAATCTACCACTTCAATTTCTCTCTAGATCACATTTGCCAGATGTGCAGAAGCAGAGTTCCAGGATTATTCTGAAATCTGCCTTGCATTTTTTCTCCAGGTGACATTTTCCAGATGTGCAGAAGCAGAGTTCAAACATTATGCTGAAATCTAAAACGTCAATTTCTGTCTTGCTGACATTTTCCAGAGTTGCAGAAGAAGAGTTCCAGGGTTATGCTGAAATCTGCCTCTGCGTTTTTCCTCTAGCTGACATTTTCCAGATGTGAAAAAGCAGAGTTCAAAGATTATGCTGAAATCTACAACTTCAATTTCTCTCTAGCTTACATTTTCCAGATGTGCAGAAGCAGAGTTCCAGGATTATGCTGAAATCTGCCTCTGCATTTTCTCTCTAGCTGACATTTTCCACATGTGCAGAAGTAGAGTTCAAAGATTATGCTGAAATCTACCACATCAATTTCTCTCAAGCTGACTTTTCCAGATGTGCAGAAGCTGAGTTCAAAGATTATGGTGAAATCTACCACATCAATTTCTCTCTAGCTGACATTTTCCAGATGTGCAGAAGCAGAGTTCCAGTATTATGCTGAAATATACAACATCAATTTCTCTCTAACTGACATTTTCCAGATGTGTAGAACCAGAGATCCAGGATTATGCTGAAATCTGCCTTGCAATTTGTCTCCAAGTGAAAATTTCCAGATGTGCAGAAGCAGAGTTCAAAGATTATGCTGAAATCTAACACATCAATTTCTCTCTTGCTGACATTTTCCAGATGTGCAGAAGCAGAGTTCCAGGATTATGCTGAAATCTGCCTTGCAATTTCTCTCTAGCTGACTTTTCCAGATGTGCAGAAGCAGAGTTCTAAGATTATGCTGAAATCTACAACATCAATTTCTCTCTAGCTTACATTTTCCAGATGTGCAGAAGCAGAGTTCTAAGATTATGCTGAAATCTACAACATCAATTTCTCTCTAGCTGACATTTTCCAGATGTGAGGAAGCAGAGTTCCAGGATTATGCTGAAATCAGCCTCTGCATTTTCTCTCTAGCTGACATTTTCCAGATGTGCAGAAGCAGAGTTCTAAGATTATGCTGAAATCTACAACATCAATTTCTCTCTAGCTGCCATTTTCCAGATGTGCAGAAGCAGAGTTCAAACATTATGCTGAAATCTAACACGTCAATTTCTCTCTTGCTGACATTTTCCAGAGTTGCAGAAGAAGAGTTCCAGGGTTATGCTGAAATCTGCCTCTGCGTTTTTCCTCTAGCTGACATTTTCCAGATGTGAAAAAGCAGAGTTCAAAGATTATGCTGAAATCTACAACTTCAATTTCTCTCTAGCTTACAGTTTCCAGATGTGCAGAAGCAGAGTTCCAGGATTATGCTGAAATCTGCCTCTGCATTTTCTCTCTAGCTGACATTTTCCACATGTGCAGAAGCAGAGTTCAAAGATTATGCTGAAATCTACCACATCAATTTCTCTCTATCTGACATTTTCCAGATGTGCAGAAGCAGAGTTCCAGGATTGTGCTGAAAACCACAACATCAATTTCTCTCTAGCTGACTTTCACAGATGTGCAGAAGCAGAGGTCCAGCATTATGCTGAAATCTGCCTTGCAATTTCTCTCTAGCTGACTTTTCTAGATGTGCAGGAGTGTTCCAGGATTATGCTGAAATCTACATCAATTTCTCTCTAGCTGACATTTTCCAGATGTGCAGATGCAGATTTCCAGGTGTATGCTGAAACCTGCCTTACAATTTCTCTCTAGCTGACATTTTCCAGATGTGTAGAAGCAGAGTTCCAGCTGTGTGCTGAAACCTGCCTTACAATTTCTCTCTAGCTGACTTTTCCAGATGTGCAGAAGATGAGTTCAAAGATTATGGTGAAATCTGCCACATCAATTTCTGTCTAGCTGACATTTGCCAGATGTGCAGAAGTAGAGTTCAAGGATTATGCTGAAATCTGCCTTGCAAGTTTTCTCAAGCTGACATTTTCCATATGTACAGAATCAGAGTTCCTGGTGTATGCTGAAATCTGCCTTGCAATTTCTCTCTAGCTGACTTTTCCAGATGTGCAGAAGCAGAGTTCAAAGATTATGCTGAAATCTAACACATCAATTTCTCTCTTGCTGACATTTTCCAGATGTGCAGAAGCAGAGTTCCAGGATTATGCTGAAATCTGCCTCTGCATTTTCCCTCTAGCTTACATTTTCCAGATGTGCAGAAGCTGAATTCAAAGATTATGGTGAAATCTACCACATCAATTTCTCTCTAGCTGACATTTTCCAGATGTGCAGAAGCTGAGTTCCAAGATTATGGTGAAATCTACACATCAATTTCTCTCTAGCTGACATTTGCCAGATGTGCAGAAGCAGAGTTCCAGGATTATGCTGAAATCAGCCTCTGCATTTTCTCTCTAGCTGACATTTTCCAGATGTGCAGAAGCAGAGTTCCAGTATTATGCTGAAATATACAACTTCAATTTCTCTCTAGCTGACATTTTCCAGATGTGCAGAAGCAGAGTTCTAAGATTATGCTGAAATCTACAACATCAATTTCTCTCTAGCTGCCATTTTCCAGATGTGCAGAAGCAGAGTTCAAACATTATGCTGAAATCTAACACGTCAATTTCTCTCTTGCTGACATTTTCCAGAGTTGCAGAAGAAGAGTTCCAGGGTTATGCTGAAATCTGCCTCTGCGTTTTTCCTCTAGCTGACATTTTCCAGATGTGAAAAAGCAGAGTTCAAAGATTATGCTGAAATCTACAACTTCAATTTCTCTCTAGCTTACATTTTCCAGATGTGCAGAAGCAGAGTTCCAGGATTATGCTGAAATCTGCCTCTGCATTTTCTCTCTAGCTGACATTTTCCACATGTGCAGAAGCAGAGTTCAAAGATTATGCTGAAATCTACCACATCAATTTCTCTCTATCTGACATTTTCCAGATGTGCAGAAGCAGAGTTCAAACATTATGCTGAAAACCACAACATCAATTTCTCTCTAGCTGACATTTTCCAGATGTGCAGAAGCAGAGTTCTAAGATTATGCTGAAATCTACAACATCAATTTCTCTCTAGCTGCCATTTTCCAGATGTGCAGAAGCAGAGTTCAAACATTATGCTGAAATCTAACACGTCAATTTCTCTCTTGCTGACATTTTCCAGAGTTGCAGAAGAAGAGTTCCAGGGTTATGCTGAAATCTGCCTCTGCGTTTTTCCTCTAGCTGACATTTTCCAGATGTGAAAAAGCAGAGTTCAAAGATTATGCTGAAATCTACAACTTCAATTTCTCTCTAGCTTACATTTTCCAGATGTGCAGAAGCAGAGTTCCAGGATTATGCTGAAATCTGCCTCTGCATTTTCTCTCTAGCTGACATTTTCCACATGTGCAGAAGCAGAGTTCAAAGATTATGCTGAAATCTACCACATCAATTTCTCTCTATCTGACATTTTCCAGATGTGCAGAAGCAGAGTTCCAGGATTGTGCTGAAAACCACAACTTCAATTTCTCTCTAGCTGACATTTTCCAGATGTGCAGAAGCAGAGTTCTAAGATTATGCTGAAAACCACAACATCAATTTCTCTCTAGCTGACTTTCCCAGATGTGCAGAAGCAGAGGTCCAGTATTATGCTGAAATCTACCTCTGCAGTTTCCCTCTAGCTGCCATTTTCCAGATGTGCAGAAGCAGAGTTCAAACATTATGCTGAAATCAACCACTTCAATTTCTCTCTAGCTCACATTTGCCAGATGTGCAGAAGCAGAGTTCCAGGATTATTCTGAAATCTGCCTTGCAATTTTTCTCCAGGTGACATTTTCCAGATGTGCAGAAGCAGAGTTCAAACATGCTGAAATCTAACACATCAATTTCTCTCTTGCTGACATTTTCCAGAGTTGCAGAAGCAGAGTTCCAGGATTATGCTGAAATCAGCTTCTGCATTTTCTCTCTAGCTGACATTTTCCAGATGTGCAGAAGCAGAGTTCTAAGATTATACTGAAATCTACCACATCAATTTCTCTCTAGCTGACATTTTCCAGATGTGCAGAAGCAGAGTTCTAAGATTATGCTGAAATCTACAACATCAATTTCTCTCTAGCTTACATTTTCCAGATGTGCAGAAGCAGAGTTCTAAGACTATGCTGAAATCTACAACATCAATTTCTCTCTAGCTGACATTTTCCAGATGTGAGGAAGCAGAGTTCCAGGATTATGCTGAAATCAGCCTCTGCATTTTCTCTCTAGCTGACATTTTCCAGATGTGCAGAAGCAGAGTTCTAAGATTATGCTGAAATCTACAACATCAATTTCTCTCTAGCTGCCATTTTCCAGATGTGCAGAAGCAGAGTTCAAACATTATGCTGAAATCTAACACGTCAATTTCTCTCTTGCTGACATTTTCCAGAGTTGCAGAAGAAGAGTTCCAGGGTTATGCTGAAATCTGCCTCTGCGTTTTTCCTCTAGCTGACATTTTCCAGATGTGAAAAAGCAGAGTTCAAAGATTATGCTGAAATCTACAACTTCAATTTCTCTCTAGCTTACATTTTCCAGATGTGCAGAAGCAGAGTTCCAGGATTATGCTGAAATCTGCCTCTGCATTTTCTCTCTAGCTGACATTTTCCACATGTGCAGAAGCAGAGTTCAAAGATTATGCTGAAATCTACCACATCAATTTCTCTCTATCTGACATTTTCCAGATGTGCAGAAGCAGAGTTCCAGGATTGTGCTGAAAACCACAACTTCAATTTCTCTCTAGCTGACATTTTCCAGATGTGCAGAAGCAGAGTTCCAGTATTATGCTGAAATATACAACATCAATTTCTCTCTAACTGACATTTTCCAGATGTGTAGAACCAGAGATCCAGGATTATGCTGAAATCTGCCTTGCAATTTGTCTCCAAGTGAAAATTTCCAGATGTGCAGAAGCAGAGTTCAAAGATTATGCTGAAATCTAACACATCAATTTCTCTCTTGCTGCCATTTTCCAGATGTGCAGAAGCAGAGTTCCAGGATTATGCTGAAATCTGCCTTGCAATTTCTCTCTAGCTGACTTTTCCAGATGTGCAGAAGCAGAGTTCAAAGATTATGCTGAAATCTAACACATCAATTTCTCTCTTGCTGACATTTTGCAGATGTGCAGAAGCAGAGTTCCAGGATTATGCTGAAATCTGCCTCTGCATTTTCCCTCTAGCTTACATTTTCCAGATGTGCAGAAGCAGAGTTCCAGGATTATGCTGAAATATGCAACATCAATTTCTCTCTAGCTGACATTTGCCAGATGTGCAGAAGCAGAGTTCCAGGATTATGCTGAAATCTGCAACATCAATTTCTCTCTAGCTGACATTTTCCAGATGTGCAGAAGCAGAGTTCTAAGATTATGCTGAAATCTACAACATCAATTTCTCTCTAGCTGACATTTTCCAGATGTGCAGAAGCAGAGTTCTAAGATTATGCTGAAAACCACAACATCAATTTCTCTCTAGCTGACTTTCCCAGATGTGCAGAAGCAGAGGTCCAGTATTATGCTGAAATCTACCTCTGCAGTTTCCCTCTAGCTGCCATTTTCCAGATGTGCAGAAGCAGAGTTCAAACATTATGCTGAAATCAACCACTTCAATTTCTCTCTAGCTCACATTTGCCAGATGTGCAGAAGCAGAGTTCCAGGATTATTCTGAAATCTGCCTTGCAATTTTTCTCCAGGTGACATTTTCCAGATGTGCAGAAGCAGAGTTCAAACATGCTGAAATCTAACACATCAATTTCTCTCTTGCTGACATTTTCCAGAGTTGCAGAAGCAGAGTTCCAGGATTATGCTGAAATCAGCTTCTGCATTTTCTCTCTAGCTGACATTTTCCAGATGTGCAGAAGCAGAGTTCTAAGATTATACTGAAATCTACCACATCAATTTCTCTCTAGCTGACATTTTCCAGATGTGCAGAAGCAGAGTTCTAAGATTATGCTGAAATCTACAACATCAATTTCTCTCTAGCTTACATTTTCCAGATGTGCAGAAGCAGAGTTCTAAGACTATGCTGAAATCTACAACATCAATTTCTCTCTAGCTGACATTTTCCAGATGTGAGGAAGCAGAGTTCCAGGATTATGCTGAAATCAGCCTCTGCATTTTCTCTCTAGCTGACATTTTCCAGATGTGCAGAAGCAGAGTTCTAAGATTATGCTGAAATCTACAACATCAATTTCTCTCTAGCTGCCATTTTCCAGATGTGCAGAAGCAGAGTTCAAACATTATGCTGAAATCTACCACTTCAATTTCTCTCTAGCTCACATTTGCCAGATGTGCAGAAGCAGAGTTCCAGGATTATTCTGAAATCTGCCTTGCATTTTTTCTCCAGGTGACATTTTCCAGATGTGCAGAAGCAGAGTTCAAACATTATGCTGAAATCTAAAACGTCAATTTCTGTCTTGCTGACATTTACCAGAGTTGCAGAAGAAGAGTTCCAGGGTTATGCTGAAATCTGCCTCTGCGTTTTTCCTCTAGCTGACATTTTCCAGATGTGAAAAAGCAGAGTTCAAAGATTATGCTGAAATCTACAACTTCAATTTCTCTCTAGCTTACATTTTCCAGATGTGCAGAAGCAGAGTTCCAGGATTATTCTGAAATCTGCCTTGCAATTTTTCTCCAGGTGACATTTTCCAGATGTGCAGAAGCAGAGTTCAAACATGCTGAAATCTAACACATCAATTTCTCTCTTGCTGACATTTTCCAGAGTTGCAGAAGCAGAGTTCCAGGATTATGCTGAAATCAGCTTCTGCATTTTCTCTCTAGCTGACATTTTCCAGATGTGCAGAAGCAGAGTTCTAAGATTATACTGAAATCTACCACATCAATTTCTCTCTAGCTGACATTTTCCAGATGTGCAGAAGCAGAGTTCTAAGATTATGCTGAAATCTACAACATCAATTTCTCTCTAGCTTACATTTTCCAGATGTGCAGAAGCAGAGTTCTAAGACTATGCTGAAATCTACAACATCAATTTCTCTCTAGCTGACATTTTCCAGATGTGAGGAAGCAGAGTTCCAGGATTATGCTGAAATCAGCCTCTGCATTTTCTCTCTAGCTGACATTTTCCAGATGTGCAGAAGCAGAGTTCTAAGATTATGCTGAAATCTACAACATCAATTTCTCTCTAGCTGCCATTTTCCAGATGTGCAGAAGCAGAGTTCAAACATTATGCTGAAATCTACCACTTCAATTTCTCTCTAGCTCACATTTGCCAGATGTGCAGAAGCAGAGTTCCAGGATTATTCTGAAATCTGCCTTGCATTTTTTCTCCAGGTGACATTTTCCAGATGTGCAGAAGCAGAGTTCAAACATTATGCTGAAATCTAAAACGTCAATTTCTGTCTTGCTGACATTTTCCAGAGTTGCAGAAGAAGAGTTCCAGGGTTATGCTGAAATCTGCCTCTGCGTTTTTCCTCTAGCTGACATTTTCCAGATGTGAAAAAGCAGAGTTCAAAGATTATGCTGAAATCTACAACTTCAATTTCTCTCTAGCTTACATTTTCCAGATGTGCAGAAGCAGAGTTCCAGGATTATGCTGAAATCTGCCTTGCAATTTCTCTCTAGCTGACTTTTCCAGATGTGCAGAAGCAGAGTTCAAAGATTATGCTGAAATCTAACACATCAATTTCTCTCTTGCTGACATTTTGCAGATGTGCAGAAGCAGAGTTCCAGGATTATGCTGAAATCTGCCTCTGCATTTTCCCTCTAGCTTACATTTTCCAGATGTGCAGAAGCAGAGTTCCAGGATTATGCTGAAATATGCAACATCAATTTCTCTCTAGCTGACATTTGCCAGATGTGCAGAAGCAGAGTTCCAGGATTATGCTGAAATCTGCCTTGCAATTTCTCTCTAGCTGACATTTTCCAGATGTGCAGAAGCAGAGTTCTAAGATTATGCTGAAATCTACAACATCAATTTCTCTCTAGCTGACATTTTCCAGATGTGCAGAAGCAGAGTTCTAAGATTATGCTGAAAACCACAACATCAATTTCTCTCTAGCTGACTTTCCCAGATGTGCAGAAGCAGAGGTCCAGTATTATGCTGAAATCTACCTCTGCAGTTTCCCTCTAGCTGCCATTTTCCAGATGTGCAGAAGCAGAGTTCAAACATTATGCTGAAATCAACCACTTCAATTTCTCTCTAGCTCACATTTGCCAGATGTGCAGAAGCAGAGTTCCAGGATTATTCTGAAATCTGCCTTGCAATTTTTCTCCAGGTGACATTTTCCAGATGTGCAGAAGCAGAGTTCAAACATGCTGAAATCTAACACATCAATTTCTCTCTTGCTGACATTTTCCAGAGTTGCAGAAGCAGAGTTCCAGGATTATGCTGAAATCAGCTTCTGCATTTTCTCTCTAGCTGACATTTTCCAGATGTGCAGAAGCAGAGTTCTAAGATTATACTGAAATCTACCACATCAATTTCTCTCTAGCTGACATTTTCCAGATGTGCAGAAGCAGAGTTCTAAGATTATGCTGAAATCTACAACATCAATTTCTCTCTAGCTTACATTTTCCAGATGTGCAGAAGCAGAGTTCTAAGACTATGCTGAAATCTACAACATCAATTTCTCTCTAGCTGACATTTTCCAGATGTGAGGAAGCAGAGTTCCAGGATTATGCTGAAATCAGCCTCTGCATTTTCTCTCTAGCTGACATTTTCCAGATGTGCAGAAGCAGAGTTCTAAGATTATGCTGAAATCTACAACATCAATTTCTCTCTAGCTGCCATTTTCCAGATGTGCAGAAGCAGAGTTCAAACATTATGCTGAAATCTACCACTTCAATTTCTCTCTAGCTCACATTTGCCAGATGTGCAGAAGCAGAGTTCCAGGATTATTCTGAAATCTGCCTTGCATTTTTTCTCCAGGTGACATTTTCCAGATGTGCAGAAGCAGAGTTCAAACATTATGCTGAAATCTAAAACGTCAATTTCTGTCTTGCTGACATTTACCAGAGTTGCAGAAGAAGAGTTCCAGGGTTATGCTGAAATCTGGCTCTGCGTTTTTCCTCTAGCTGACATTTTCCAGATGTGAAAAAGCAGAGTTCAAAGATTATGCTGAAATCTACAACTTCAATTTCTCTCTAGCTTACATTTTCCAGATGTGCAGAAGCAGAGTTCCAGGATTATTCTGAAATCTGCCTTGCAATTTTTCTCCAGGTGACATTTTCCAGATGTGCAGAAGCAGAGTTCAAACATGCTGAAATCTAACACATCAATTTCTCTCTTGCTGACATTTTCCAGAGTTGCAGAAGCAGAGTTCCAGGATTATGCTGAAATCAGCTTCTGCATTTTCTCTCTAGCTGACATTTTCCAGATGTGCAGAAGCAGAGTTCTAAGATTATACTGAAATCTACCACATCAATTTCTCTCTAGCTGACATTTTCCAGATGTGCAGAAGCAGAGTTCTAAGATTATGCTGAAATCTACAACATCAATTTCTCTCTAGCTTACATTTTCCAGATGTGCAGAAGCAGAGTTCTAAGACTATGCTGAAATCTACAACATCAATTTCTCTCTAGCTGACATTTTCCAGATGTGAGGAAGCAGAGTTCCAGGATTATGCTGAAATCAGCCTCTGCATTTTCTCTCTAGCTGACATTTTCCAGATGTGCAGAAGCAGAGTTCTAAGATTATGCTGAAATCTACAACATCAATTTCTCTCTAGCTGCCATTTTCCAGATGTGCAGAAGCAGAGTTCAAACATTATGCTGAAATCTACCACTTCAATTTCTCTCTAGCTCACATTTGCCAGATGTGCAGAAGCAGAGTTCCAGGATTATTCTGAAATCTGCCTTGCATTTTTTCTCCAGGTGACATTTTCCAGATGTGCAGAAGCAGAGTTCAAACATTATGCTGAAATCTAAAACGTCAATTTCTGTCTTGCTGACATTTTCCAGAGTTGCAGAAGAAGAGTTCCAGGGTTATGCTGAAATCTGCCTCTGCGTTTTTCCTCTAGCTGACATTTTCCAGATGTGAAAAAGCAGAGTTCAAAGATTATGCTGAAATCTACAACTTCAATTTCTCTCTAGCTTACATTTTCCAGATGTGCAGAAGCAGAGTTCCAGGATTATGCTGAAATCTGCCTCTGCATTTTCTCTCTAGCTGACATTTTCCACATGTGCAGAAGTAGAGTTCAAAGATTATGCTGAAATCTACCACATCAATTTCTCTCAAGCTGACTTTTCCAGATGTGCAGAAGCTGAGTTCAAAGATTATGGTGAAATCTACCACATCAATTTCTCTCTAGCTGACATTTTCCAGATGTGCAGAAGCAGAGTTCCAGTATTATGCTGAAATATACAACATCAATTTCTCTCTAACTGACATTTTCCAGATGTGTAGAACCAGAGATCCAGGATTATGCTGAAATCTGCCTTGCAATTTGTCTCCAAGTGAAAATTTCCAGATGTGCAGAAGCAGAGTTCAAAGATTATGCTGAAATCTAACACATCAATTTCTCTCTTGCTGACATTTTCCAGATGTGCAGAAGCAGAGTTCCAGGATTATGCTGAAATCTGCCTTGCAATTTCTCTCTAGCTGACTTTTCCAGATGTGCAGAAGCAGAGTTCTAAGATTATGCTGAAATCTACAACATCAATTTCTCTCTAGCTTACATTTTCCAGATGTGCAGAAGCAGAGTTCTAAGATTATGCTGAAATCTACAACATCAATTTCTCTCTAGCTGACATTTTCCAGATGTGAGGAAGCAGAGTTCCAGGATTATGCTGAAATCAGCCTCTGCATTTTCTCTCTAGCTGACATTTTCCAGATGTGCAGAAGCAGAGTTCTAAGATTATGCTGAAATCTACAACATCAATTTCTCTCTAGCTGCCATTTTCCAGATGTGCAGAAGCAGAGTTCAAACATTATGCTGAAATCTAACACGTCAATTTCTCTCTTGCTGACATTTTCCAGAGTTGCAGAAGAAGAGTTCCAGGGTTATGCTGAAATCTGCCTCTGCGTTTTTCCTCTAGCTGACATTTTCCAGATGTGAAAAAGCAGAGTTCAAAGATTATGCTGAAATCTACAACTTCAATTTCTCTCTAGCTTACAGTTTCCAGATGTGCAGAAGCAGAGTTCCAGGATTATGCTGAAATCTGCCTCTGCATTTTCTCTCTAGCTGACATTTTCCACATGTGCAGAAGCAGAGTTCAAAGATTATGCTGAAATCTAGCACATCAATTTCTCTCTATCTGACTTTCACAGATGTGCAGAAGCAGAGGTCCAGTATTATGCTGAAATCTGCCTTGCAATTTCTCTCTAGCTGACTTTTCTAGATGTGCAGGAGTGTTCCAGGATTATGCTGAAATCTACATCAATTTCTCTCTAGCTGACATTTTCCAGATGTGCAGATGCAGATTTCCAGGTGTATGCTGAAACCTGCCTTACAATTTCTCTCTAGCTGACATTTTCCAGATGTGTAGAAGCAGAGTTCCAGCTGTGTGCTGAAACCTGCCTTACAATTTCTCTCTAGCTGACTTTTCCAGATGTGCAGAAGATGAGTTCAAAGATTATGGTGAAATCTGCCACATCAATTTCTGTCTAGCTGACATTTGCCAGATGTGCAGAAGTAGAGTTCAAGGATTATGCTGAAATCTGCCTTGCAAGTTTTCTCAAGCTGACATTTTCCATATGTACAGAATCAGAGTTCCTGGTGTATGCTGAAATCTGCCTTGCAATTTCTCTCTAGCTGACTTTTCCAGATGTGCAGAAGCAGAGTTCAAAGATTATGCTGAAATCTAACACATCAATTTCTCTCTTGCTGACATTTTCCAGATGTGCAGAAGCAGAGTTCCAGGATTATGCTGAAATCTGCCTCTGCATTTTCCCTCTAGCTTACATTTTCCAGATGTGCAGAAGCTGAATTCAAAGATTATGGTGAAATCTACCACATCAATTTCTCTCTAGCTGACATTTTCCAGATGTGCAGAAGCTGAGTTCCAAGATTATGGTGAAATCTACACATCAATTTCTCTCTAGCTGACATTTGCCAGATGTGCAGAAGCAGAGTTCCAGGATTATGCTGAAATCAGCCTCTGCATTTTCTCTCTAGCTGACATTTTCCAGATGTGCAGAAGCAGAGTTCCAGTATTATGCTGAAATATACAACTTCAATTTCTCTCTAGCTGACATTTTCCAGATGTGCAGAAGCAGAGTTCTAAGATTATGCTGAAATCTACAACATCAATTTTTCTCTAGCTGACATTTTCCAGATGTGCGGAAGCAGAGTTTCATGATTATGCTGAAATCTGCCTCTGCATTTTCCCTCTAGCTGACATTTTCCAGATGTGAGGAAGCAGAGTTCCAGGATTATGCTGAAATCAGCCTCTGCATTTTCTCTCTAGCTGACATTTTCCAGATGTGCAGAAGCAGAGTTCAAAGATTATGCTGAAATCTACCACTTCAATTTCTCTCTATCTGACATTTTCCAGATGTGCAGAAGCAGAGTTCCAGGA
Organism: Diadophis punctatus similis; assembly: GCA_023053685.1. NCBI lineage: Eukaryota > Metazoa > Chordata > Lepidosauria > Squamata > Dipsadidae > Diadophis > Diadophis punctatus. The sequence goes on along the minus strand of JALIGW010000019.1, from coordinate 15,611,407 downwards.
TTGTGCTGAAAACCACAACATCAATTTCTCTCTAGCTGACTTTCCCAGATGTGCAGAAGCAGAGGTCCAGTATTATGCTGAAATCTGCCTCTGCAGTTTCCCTCTAGCTGCCATTTTCCAGATGTGCAGAAGCAGAGTTCAAACATTATGCTGAAATCTGCCTTGCAATTTCTCTCTAGCTGACTTTTCCAGATGTGCAGAAGCAGAGTTCAAAGATTATGCTGAAATCTAACACATCAATTTCTCTCTTGCTGACATTTTGCAGATGTGCAGAAGCAGAGTTCCAGGATTATGCTGAAATCTGCCTCTGCATTTTCCCTCTAGCTTACATTTTCCAGATGTGCAGAAGCAGAGTTCCAGGATTATGCTGAAATATGCAACATCAATTTCTCTCTAGCTGACATTTGCCAGATGTGCAGAAGCAGAGTTCCAGGATTATGCTGAAATCTGCCTTGCATTTTTTCTCCAGGTGACATTTTCCAGATGTGCAGAAGCAGAGTTCAAACATTATGCTGAAATCTAAAACGTCAATTTCTGTCTTGCTGACATTTACCAGAGTTGCAGAAGAAGAGTTCCAGGATTATGCTGAAATCAGCTTCTGCATTTTCTCTCTAGCTGACATTTTCCAGATGTGCAGAAGCAGAGTTCTAAGATTATACTGAAATCTACCACATCAATTTCTCTCTAGCTGACATTTTCCAGATGTGCAGAAGCAGAGTTCTAAGATTATGCTGAAATCTACAACATCAATTTCTCTCTAGCTTACATTTTCCAGATGTGCAGAAGCAGAGTTCTAAGACTATGCTGAAATCTACAACATCAATTTCTCTCTAGCTGACATTTTCCAGATGTGAGGAAGCAGAGTTCCAGGATTATGCTGAAATCAGCCTCTGCATTTTCTCTCTAGCTGACATTTTCCAGATGTGCAGAAGCAGAGTTCTAAGATTATGCTGAAATCTACAACATCAATTTCTCTCTAGCTGCCATTTTCCAGATGTGCAGAAGCAGAGTTCAAACATTATGCTGAAATCTACCACTTCAATTTCTCTCTAGCTCACATTTGCCAGATGTGCAGAAGCAGAGTTCCAGGATTATTCTGAAATCTGCCTTGCATTTTTTCTCCAGGTGACATTTTCCAGATGTGCAGAAGCAGAGTTCAAACATTATGCTGAAATCTAAAACGTCAATTTCTGTCTTGCTGACATTTACCAGAGTTGCAGAAGAAGAGTTCCAGGATTATGCTGAAATCAGCTTCTGCATTTTCTCTCTAGCTGACATTTTCCAGATGTGCAGAAGCAGAGTTCTAAGATTATACTGAAATCTACCACATCAATTTCTCTCTAGCTGACATTTTCCAGATGTGCAGAAGCAGAGTTCTAAGATTATGCTGAAATCTACAACATCAATTTCTCTCTAGCTTACATTTTCCAGATGTGCAGAAGCAGAGTTCTAAGACTATGCTGAAATCTACAACATCAATTTCTCTCTAGCTGACATTTTCCAGATGTGAGGAAGCAGAGTTCCAGGATTATGCTGAAATCAGCCTCTGCATTTTCTCTCTAGCTGACATTTTCCAGATGTGCAGAAGCAGAGTTCTAAGATTATGCTGAAATCTACAACATCAATTTCTCTCTAGCTGCCATTTTCCAGATGTGCAGAAGCAGAGTTCAAACATTATGCTGAAATCTACCACTTCAATTTCTCTCTAGCTCACATTTGCCAGATGTGCAGAAGCAGAGTTCCAGGATTATTCTGAAATCTGCCTTGCATTTTTTCTCCAGGTGACATTTTCCAGATGTGCAGAAGCAGAGTTCAAACATTATGCTGAAATCTAAAACGTCAATTTCTGTCTTGCTGACATTTACCAGAGTTGCAGAAGAAGAGTTCCAGGGTTATGCTGAAATCTGGCTCTGCGTTTTTCCTCTAGCTGACATTTTCCAGATGTGAAAAAGCAGAGTTCAAAGATTATGCTGAAATCTACAACTTCAATTTCTCTCTAGCTTACATTTTCCAGATGTGCAGAAGCAGAGTTCCAGGATTATTCTGAAATCTGCCTTGCAATTTTTCTCCAGGTGACATTTTCCAGATGTGCAGAAGCAGAGTTCAAACATGCTGAAATCTAACACATCAATTTCTCTCTTGCTGACATTTTCCAGAGTTGCAGAAGCAGAGTTCCAGGATTATGCTGAAATCAGCTTCTGCATTTTCTCTCTAGCTGACATTTTCCAGATGTGCAGAAGCAGAGTTCTAAGATTATACTGAAATCTACCACATCAATTTCTCTCTAGCTGACATTTTCCAGATGTGCAGAAGCAGAGTTCTAAGATTATGCTGAAATCTACAACATCAATTTCTCTCTAGCTTACATTTTCCAGATGTGCAGAAGCAGAGTTCTAAGACTATGCTGAAATCTACAACATCAATTTCTCTCTAGCTGACATTTTCCAGATGTGAGGAAGCAGAGTTCCAGGATTATGCTGAAATCAGCCTCTGCATTTTCTCTCTAGCTGACATTTTCCAGATGTGCAGAAGCAGAGTTCTAAGATTATGCTGAAATCTACAACATCAATTTCTCTCTAGCTGCCATTTTCCAGATGTGCAGAAGCAGAGTTCAAACATTATGCTGAAATCTACCACTTCAATTTCTCTCTAGCTCACATTTGCCAGATGTGCAGAAGCAGAGTTCCAGGATTATTCTGAAATCTGCCTTGCATTTTTTCTCCAGGTGACATTTTCCAGATGTGCAGAAGCAGAGTTCAAACATTATGCTGAAATCTAAAACGTCAATTTCTGTCTTGCTGACATTTTCCAGAGTTGCAGAAGAAGAGTTCCAGGGTTATGCTGAAATCTGCCTCTGCGTTTTTCCTCTAGCTGACATTTTCCAGATGTGAAAAAGCAGAGTTCAAAGATTATGCTGAAATCTACAACTTCAATTTCTCTCTAGCTTACATTTTCCAGATGTGCAGAAGCAGAGTTCCAGGATTATGCTGAAATCTGCCTCTGCATTTTCTCTCTAGCTGACATTTTCCACATGTGCAGAAGTAGAGTTCAAAGATTATGCTGAAATCTACCACATCAATTTCTCTCAAGCTGACTTTTCCAGATGTGCAGAAGCTGAGTTCAAAGATTATGGTGAAATCTACCACATCAATTTCTCTCTAGCTGACATTTTCCAGATGTGCAGAAGCAGAGTTCCAGTATTATGCTGAAATATACAACATCAATTTCTCTCTAACTGACATTTTCCAGATGTGTAGAACCAGAGATCCAGGATTATGCTGAAATCTGCCTTGCAATTTGTCTCCAAGTGAAAATTTCCAGATGTGCAGAAGCAGAGTTCAAAGATTATGCTGAAATCTAACACATCAATTTCTCTCTTGCTGACATTTTCCAGATGTGCAGAAGCAGAGTTCCAGGATTATGCTGAAATCTGCCTTGCAATTTCTCTCTAGCTGACTTTTCCAGATGTGCAGAAGCAGAGTTCTAAGATTATGCTGAAATCTACAACATCAATTTCTCTCTAGCTTACATTTTCCAGATGTGCAGAAGCAGAGTTCTAAGATTATGCTGAAATCTACAACATCAATTTCTCTCTAGCTGACATTTTCCAGATGTGAGGAAGCAGAGTTCCAGGATTATGCTGAAATCAGCCTCTGCATTTTCTCTCTAGCTGACATTTTCCAGATGTGCAGAAGCAGAGTTCTAAGATTATGCTGAAATCTACAACATCAATTTCTCTCTAGCTGCCATTTTCCAGATGTGCAGAAGCAGAGTTCAAACATTATGCTGAAATCTAACACGTCAATTTCTCTCTTGCTGACATTTTCCAGAGTTGCAGAAGAAGAGTTCCAGGGTTATGCTGAAATCTGCCTCTGCGTTTTTCCTCTAGCTGACATTTTCCAGATGTGAAAAAGCAGAGTTCAAAGATTATGCTGAAATCTACAACTTCAATTTCTCTCTAGCTTACAGTTTCCAGATGTGCAGAAGCAGAGTTCCAGGATTATGCTGAAATCTGCCTCTGCATTTTCTCTCTAGCTGACATTTTCCACATGTGCAGAAGCAGAGTTCAAAGATTATGCTGAAATCTAGCACATCAATTTCTCTCTATCTGACTTTCACAGATGTGCAGAAGCAGAGGTCCAGTATTATGCTGAAATCTGCCTTGCAATTTCTCTCTAGCTGACTTTTCTAGATGTGCAGGAGTGTTCCAGGATTATGCTGAAATCTACATCAATTTCTCTCTAGCTGACATTTTCCAGATGTGCAGATGCAGATTTCCAGGTGTATGCTGAAACCTGCCTTACAATTTCTCTCTAGCTGACATTTTCCAGATGTGTAGAAGCAGAGTTCCAGCTGTGTGCTGAAACCTGCCTTACAATTTCTCTCTAGCTGACTTTTCCAGATGTGCAGAAGATGAGTTCAAAGATTATGGTGAAATCTGCCACATCAATTTCTGTCTAGCTGACATTTGCCAGATGTGCAGAAGTAGAGTTCAAGGATTATGCTGAAATCTGCCTTGCAAGTTTTCTCAAGCTGACATTTTCCATATGTACAGAATCAGAGTTCCTGGTGTATGCTGAAATCTGCCTTGCAATTTCTCTCTAGCTGACTTTTCCAGATGTGCAGAAGCAGAGTTCAAAGATTATGCTGAAATCTAACACATCAATTTCTCTCTTGCTGACATTTTCCAGATGTGCAGAAGCAGAGTTCCAGGATTATGCTGAAATCTGCCTCTGCATTTTCCCTCTAGCTTACATTTTCCAGATGTGCAGAAGCTGAATTCAAAGATTATGGTGAAATCTACCACATCAATTTCTCTCTAGCTGACATTTTCCAGATGTGCAGAAGCTGAGTTCCAAGATTATGGTGAAATCTACACATCAATTTCTCTCTAGCTGACATTTGCCAGATGTGCAGAAGCAGAGTTCCAGGATTATGCTGAAATCAGCCTCTGCATTTTCTCTCTAGCTGACATTTTCCAGATGTGCAGAAGCAGAGTTCCAGTATTATGCTGAAATATACAACTTCAATTTCTCTCTAGCTGACATTTTCCAGATGTGCAGAAGCAGAGTTCTAAGATTATGCTGAAATCTACAACATCAATTTTTCTCTAGCTGACATTTTCCAGATGTGCGGAAGCAGAGTTTCATGATTATGCTGAAATCTGCCTCTGCATTTTCCCTCTAGCTGACATTTTCCAGATGTGAGGAAGCAGAGTTCCAGGATTATGCTGAAATCAGCCTCTGCATTTTCTCTCTAGCTGACATTTTCCAGATGTGCAGAAGCAGAGTTCAAAGATTATGCTGAAATCTACCACTTCAATTTCTCTCTATCTGACATTTTCCAGATGTGCAGAAGCAGAGTTCCAGGATTGTGCTGAAAACCACAACATCAATTTCTCTCTAGCTGACTTTCCCAGATGTGCAGAAGCAGAGGTCCAGTATTATGCTGAAATCTGCCTCTGCAGTTTCCCTCTAGCTGCCATTTTCCAGATGTGCAGAAGCAGAGTTCAAACATTATGCTGAAATCTGCCTTGCAATTTCTCTCTAGCTGACTTTTCCAGATGTGCAGAAGCAGAGTTCAAAGATTATGCTGAAATCTAACACATCAATTTCTCTCTTGCTGACATTTTGCAGATGTGCAGAAGCAGAGTTCCAGGATTATGCTGAAATCTGCCTCTGCATTTTCCCTCTAGCTTACATTTTCCAGATGTGCAGAAGCAGAGTTCCAGGATTATGCTGAAATATGCAACATCAATTTCTCTCTAGCTGACATTTGCCAGATGTGCAGAAGCAGAGTTCCAGGATTATGCTGAAATCTGCCTTGCAATTTCTCTCTAGCTGACATTTTCCGGATGTGCAGAAGCAGAGTTCTAAGATTATGCTGAAATCTACAACATCAATTTCTCTCTAGCTTACATTTTCCAGATGTGCAGAAACAGAGTTCTAAGATTATGCTGAAATCTACAACATCAATTTCTCTCTAGCTGACATTTTCCAGATGTGAGGAAGCAGAGTTCCAGGATTATGCTGAAATCAGCCTCTGCATTTTCTCTCTAGCTGACATTTTCCAGATGTGCAGAAGCAGAGTTCTAAGATTATGCTGAAATCTACAACATCAATTTCTCTCTAGCTGCCATTTTCCAGATGTGCAGAAGCAGAGTTCAAACATTATGCTGAAATCTAACACGTCAATTTCTCTCTTGCTGACATTTTCCAGAGTTGCAGAAGAAGAGTTCCAGGGTTATGCTGAAATCTGCCTCTGCGTTTTTCCTCTAGCTGACATTTTCCAGATGTGAAAAAGCAGAGTTCAAAGATTATGCTGAAATCTACAACTTCAATTTCTCTCTAGCTTACATTTTCCAGATGTGCAGAAGCAGAGTTCCAGGATTATGCTGAAATCTGCCTTGCAATTTCTCTCTAGCTGACTTTTCCAGATGTGCAGAAGCAGAGTTCAAAGATTATGCTGAAATCTAACACATCAATTTCTCTCTTGCTGACATTTTGCAGATGTGCAGAAGCAGAGTTCCAGGATTATGCTGAAATCTGCCTCTGCATTTTCCCTCTAGCTTACATTTTCCAGATGTGCAGAAGCAGAGTTCCAGGATTATGCTGAAATATGCAACATCAATTTCTCTCTAGCTGACATTTGCCAGATGTGCAGAAGCAGAGTTCCAGGATTATGCTGAAATCTGCCTTGCAATTTCTCTCTAGCTGACATTTTCCAGATGTGCAGAAGCAGAGTTCTAAGATTATGCTGAAATCTACAACATCAATTTCTCTCTAGCTGACATTTTCCAGATGTGCAGAAGCAGAGTTCTAAGATTATGCTGAAAACCACAACATCAATTTCTCTCTAGCTGACTTTCCCAGATGTGCAGAAGCAGAGGTCCAGTATTATGCTGAAATCTACCTCTGCAGTTTCCCTCTAGCTGCCATTTTCCAGATGTGCAGAAGCAGAGTTCAAACATTATGCTGAAATCAACCACTTCAATTTCTCTCTAGCTCACATTTGCCAGATGTGCAGAAGCAGAGTTCCAGGATTATTCTGAAATCTGCCTTGCAATTTTTCTCCAGGTGACATTTTCCAGATGTGCAGAAGCAGAGTTCAAACATGCTGAAATCTAACACATCAATTTCTCTCTTGCTGACATTTTCCAGAGTTGCAGAAGCAGAGTTCCAGGATTATGCTGAAATCAGCTTCTGCATTTTCTCTCTAGCTGACATTTTCCAGATGTGCAGAAGCAGAGTTCTAAGATTATACTGAAATCTACCACATCAATTTCTCTCTAGCTGACATTTTCCAGATGTGCAGAAGCAGAGTTCTAAGATTATGCTGAAATCTACAACATCAATTTCTCTCTAGCTTACATTTTCCAGATGTGCAGAAGCAGAGTTCTAAGACTATGCTGAAATCTACAACATCAATTTCTCTCTAGCTGACATTTTCCAGATGTGAGGAAGCAGAGTTCCAGGATTATGCTGAAATCAGCCTCTGCATTTTCTCTCTAGCTGACATTTTCCAGATGTGCAGAAGCAGAGTTCTAAGATTATGCTGAAATCTACAACATCAATTTCTCTCTAGCTGCCATTTTCCAGATGTGCAGAAGCAGAGTTCAAACATTATGCTGAAATCTACCACTTCAATTTCTCTCTAGCTCACATTTGCCAGATGTGCAGAAGCAGAGTTCCAGGATTATTCTGAAATCTGCCTTGCATTTTTTCTCCAGGTGACATTTTCCAGATGTGCAGAAGCAGAGTTCAAACATTATGCTGAAATCTAAAACGTCAATTTCTGTCTTGCTGACATTTTCCAGAGTTGCAGAAGAAGAGTTCCAGGGTTATGCTGAAATCTGCCTCTGCGTTTTTCCTCTAGCTGACATTTTCCAGATGTGAAAAAGCAGAGTTCAAAGATTATGCTGAAATCTACAACTTCAATTTCTCTCTAGCTTACATTTTCCAGATGTGCAGAAGCAGAGTTCCAGGATTATTCTGAAATCTGCCTTGCAATTTTTCTCCAGGTGACATTTTCCAGATGTGCAGAAGCAGAGTTCAAACATGCTGAAATCTAACACATCAATTTCTCTCTTGCTGACATTTTCCAGAGTTGCAGAAGCAGAGTTCCAGGATTATGCTGAAATCAGCTTCTGCATTTTCTCTCTAGCTGACATTTTCCAGATGTGCAGAAGCAGAGTTCTAAGATTATACTGAAATCTACCACATCAATTTCTCTCTAGCTGACATTTTCCAGATGTGCAGAAGCAGAGTTCTAAGATTATGCTGAAATCTACAACATCAATTTCTCTCTAGCTTACATTTTCCAGATGTGCAGAAGCAGAGTTCTAAGACTATGCTGAAATCTACAACATCAATTTCTCTCTAGCTGACATTTTCCAGATGTGAGGAAGCAGAGTTCCAGGATTATGCTGAAATCAGCCTCTGCATTTTCTCTCTAGCTGACATTTTCCAGATGTGCAGAAGCAGAGTTCTAAGATTATGCTGAAATCTACAACATCAATTTCTCTCTAGCTGCCATTTTCCAGATGTGCAGAAGCAGAGTTCAAACATTATGCTGAAATCTACAACTTCAATTTCTCTCTAGCTTACATTTTCCAGATGTGCAGAAGCAGAGTTCCAGGATTATTCTGAAATCTGCCTTGCAATTTTTCTCCAGGTGACATTTTCCAGATGTGCAGAAGCAGAGTTCAAACATGCTGAAATCTAACACATCAATTTCTCTCTTGCTGACATTTTCCAGAGTTGCAGAAGCAGAGTTCCAGGATTATGCTGAAATCAGCTTCTGCATTTTCTCTCTAGCTGACATTTTCCAGATGTGCAGAAGCAGAGTTCTAAGATTATACTGAAATCTACCACATCAATTTCTCTCTAGCTGACATTTTCCAGATGTGCAGAAGCAGAGTTCTAAGATTATGCTGAAATCTACAACATCAATTTCTCTCTAGCTTACATTTTCCAGATGTGCAGAAGCAGAGTTCTAAGACTATGCTGAAATCTACAACATCAATTTCTCTCTAGCTGACATTTTCCAGATGTGAGGAAGCAGAGTTCCAGGATTATGCTGAAATCAGCCTCTGCATTTTCTCTCTAGCTGACATTTTCCAGATGTGCAGAAGCAGAGTTCTAAGATTATGCTGAAATCTACAACATCAATTTCTCTCTAGCTGCCATTTTCCAGATGTGCAGAAGCAGAGTTCAAACATTATGCTGAAATCTACCACTTCAATTTCTCTCTAGCTCACATTTGCCAGATGTGCAGAAGCAGAGTTCCAGGATTATTCTGAAATCTGCCTTGCATTTTTTCTCCAGGTGACATTTTCCAGATGTGAAAAAGCAGAGTTCAAAGATTATGCTGAAATCTACAACTTCAATTTCTCTCTAGCTTACATTTTCCAGATGTGCAGAAGCAGAGTTCCAGGATTATGCTGAAATCTGCCTCTGCATTTTCTCTCTAGCTGACATTTTCCACATGTGCAGAAGTAGAGTTCAAAGATTATGTTGAAATCTACCACATCAATTTCTCTCAAGCTGACTTTTCCAGATGTGCAGAAGCTGAGTTCAAAGATTATGGTGAAATCTACCACATCAATTTCTCTCTAGCTGACATTTTCCAGATGTGCAGAAGCAGAGTTCCAGTATTATGCTGAAATATACAACATCAATTTCTCTCTAACTGACATTTTCCAGATGTGTAGAACCAGAGATCCAGGATTATGCTGAAATCTGCCTTGCAATTTGTCTCCAAGTGAAAATTTCCAGATGTGCAGAAGCAGAGTTCAAAGATTATGCTGAAATCTAACACATCAATTTCTCTCTTGCTGACATTTTCCAGATGTGCAGAAGCAGAGTTCCAGGATTATGCTGAAATCTGCCTTGCAATTTCTCTGTAGCTGACTTTTCCAGATGTGCAGAAGCAGAGTTCTAAGATTATGCTGAAATCTACAACATCAATTTCTCTCTAGCTTACATTTTCCAGATGTGCAGAAGCAGAGTTCTAAGATTATGCTGAAATCTACAACATCAATTTCTCTCTAGCTGACATTTTCCAGATGTGAGGAAGCAGAGTTCCAGGATTATGCTGAAATCAGCCTCTGCATTTTCTCTCTAGCTGACATTTTCCAGATGTGCAGAAGCAGAGTTCTAAGATTATGCTGAAATCTACAACATCAATTTCTCTCTAGCTGCCATTTTCCAGATGTGCAGAAGCAGAGTTCAAACATTATGCTGAAATCTAACACGTCAATTTCTCTCTTGCTGACATTTTCCAGAGTTGCAGAAGAAGAGTTCCAGGGTTATGCTGAAATCTGCCTCTGCGTTTTTCCTCTAGCTGACATTTTCCAGATGTGAAAAAGCAGAGTTCAAAGATTATGCTGAAATCTACAACTTCAATTTCTCTCTAGCTTACATTTTCCAGATGTGCAGAAGCAGAGTTCCAGGATTATGCTGAAATCTGCCTTGCAATTTCTCTCTAGCTGACTTTTCCAGATGTGCAGAAGCAGAGTTCAAAGATTATGCTGAAATCTAACACATCAATTTCTCTCTTGCTGACATTTTCCAGATGTGCAGAAGCAGAGTTCCAGGATTATGCTGAAATCTGCCTTGCAATTTCTCTCTAGCTGACTTTTCCAGATGTGCAGAAGCAGAGTTCTAAGATTATGCTGAAATCTACAACATCAATTTCTCTCTAGCTTACATTTTCCAGATGTGCAGAAGCAGAGTTCTAAGATTATGCTGAAATCTACAACATCAATTTCTCTCTAGCTGACATTTTCCAGATGTGAGGAAGCAGAGTTCCAGGATTATGCTGAAATCAGCCTCTGCATTTTCTCTCTAGCTGACATTTTCCAGATGTGCAGAAGCAGAGTTCTAAGATTATGCTGAAATCTACAACATCAATTTCTCTCTAGCTGCCATTTTCCAGATGTGCAGAAGCAGAGTTCAAACATTATGCTGAAATCTAACACGTCAATTTCTCTCTTGCTGACATTTTCCAGAGTTGCAGAAGAAGAGTTCCAGGGTTATGCTGAAATCTGCCTCTGCGTTTTTCCTCTAGCTGACATTTTCCAGATGTGAAAAAGCAGAGTTCAAAGATTATGCTGAAATCTACAACTTCAATTTCTCTCTAGCTTACATTTTCCAGATGTGCAGAAGCAGAGTTCCAGGATTATGCTGAAATCTGCCTTGCAATTTCTCTCTAGCTGACTTTTCCAGATGTGCAGAAGCAGAGTTCAAAGATTATGCTGAAATCTAACACATCAATTTCTCTCTTGCTGACATTTTGCAGATGTGCAGAAGCAGAGTTCCAGGATTATGCTGAAATCTGCCTCTGCATTTTCCCTCTAGCTTACATTTTCCAGATGTGCAGAAGCAGAGTTCCAGGATTATGCTGAAATATGCAACATCAATTTCTCTCTAGCTGACATTTGCCAGATGTGCAGAAGCAGAGTTCCAGGATTATGCTGAAATCTGCCTTGCAATTTCTCTCTAGCTGACATTTTCCAGATGTGCAGAAGCAGAGTTCTAAGATTATGCTGAAATCTACAACATCAATTTCTCTCTAGCTGACATTTTCCAGATGTGCAGAAGCAGAGTTCTAAGATTATGCTGAAAACCACAACATCAATTTCTCTCTAGCTGACTTTCCCAGATGTGCAGAAGCAGAGGTCCAGTATTATGCTGAAATCTACCTCTGCAGTTTCCCTCTAGCTGCCATTTTCCAGATGTGCAGAAGCAGAGTTCTAAGATTATGCTGAAAACCACAACATCAATTTCTCTCTAGCTCACATTTGCCAGATGTGCAGAAGCTGAGTTCCAGGATTATTCTGAAATCTGCCTTGCAATTTTTCTCCAGGTGACATTTTCCAGATGTGCAGAAGCAGAGTTCAAACATGCTGAAATCTAACACATCAATTTCTCTCTTGCTGACATTTTCCAGAGTTGCAGAAGCAGAGTTCCAGGATTATGCTGAAATCAGCTTCTGCATTTTCTCTCTAGCTGACATTTTCCAGATGTGCAGAAGCAGAGTTCTAAGATTATACTGAAATCTACCACATCAATTTCTCTCTAGCTGACATTTTCCAGATGTGCAGAAGCAGAGTTCTAAGATTATGCTGAAATCTACAACATCAATTTCTCTCTAGCTTACATTTTCCAGATGTGCAGAAGCAGAGTTCTAAGACTATGCTGAAATCTACAACATCAATTTCTCTCTAGCTGACATTTTCCAGATGTGAGGAAGCAGAGTTCCAGGATTATGCTGAAATCAGCCTCTGCATTTTCTCTCTAGCTGACATTTTCCAGATGTGCAGAAGCAGAGTTCTAAGATTATGCTGAAATCTACAACATCAATTTCTCTCTAGCTGCCATTTTCCAGATGTGCAGAAGCAGAGTTCAAACATTATGCTGAAATCTACCACTTCAATTTCTCTCTAGCTCACATTTGCCAGATGTGCAGAAGCAGAGTTCCAGGATTATTCTGAAATCTGCCTTGCATTTTTTCTCCAGGTGACATTTTCCAGATGTGCAGAAGCAGAGTTCAAACATTATGCTGAAATCTAAAACGTCAATTTCTGTCTTGCTGACATTTACCAGAGTTGCAGAAGAAGAGTTCCAGGATTATGCTGAAATCAGCTTCTGCATTTTCTCTCTAGCTGACATTTTCCAGATGTGCAGAAGCAGAGTTCTAAGATTATACTGAAATCTACCACATCAATTTCTCTCTAGCTGACATTTTCCAGATGTGCAGAAGCAGAGTTCTAAGATTATGCTGAAATCTACAACATCAATTTCTCTCTAGCTTACATTTTCCAGATGTGCAGAAGCAGAGTTCTAAGACTATGCTGAAATCTACAACATCAATTTCTCTCTAGCTGACATTTTCCAGATGTGAGGAAGCAGAGTTCCAGGATTATGCTGAAATCAGCCTCTGCATTTTCTCTCTAGCTGACATTTTCCAGATGTGCAGAAGCAGAGTTCTAAGATTATGCTGAAATCTACAACATCAATTTCTCTCTAGCTGCCATTTTCCAGATGTGCAGAAGCAGAGTTCAAACATTATGCTGAAATCTACCACTTCAATTTCTCTCTAGCTCACATTTGCCAGATGTGCAGAAGCAGAGTTCCAGGATTATTCTGAAATCTGCCTTGCATTTTTTCTCCAGGTGACATTTTCCAGATGTGCAGAAGCAGAGTTCAAACATTATGCTGAAATCTAAAACGTCAATTTCTGTCTTGCTGACATTTACCAGAGTTGCAGAAGAAGAGTTCCAGGGTTATGCTGAAATCTGCCTCTGCGTTTTTCCTCTAGCTGACATTTTCCAGATGTGAAAAAGCAGAGTTCAAAGATTATGCTGAAATCTACAACTTCAATTTCTCTCTAGCTTACATTTTCCAGATGTGCAGAAGCAGAGTTCCAGGATTATTCTGAAATCTGCCTTGCAATTTTTCTCCAGGTGACATTTTCCAGATGTGCAGAAGCAGAGTTCAAACATGCTGAAATCTAACACATCAATTTCTCTCTTGCTGACATTTTCCAGAGTTGCAGAAGCAGAGTTCCAGGATTATGCTGAAATCAGCTTCTGCATTTTCTCTCTAGCTGACATTTTCCAGATGTGCAGAAGCAGAGTTCTAAGATTATACTGAAATCTACCACATCAATTTCTCTCTAGCTGACATTTTCCAGATGTGCAGAAGCAGAGTTCTAAGATTATGCTGAAATCTACAACATCAATTTCTCTCTAGCTTACATTTTCCAGATGTGCAGAAGCAGAGTTCTAAGACTATGCTGAAATCTACAACATCAATTTCTCTCTAGCTGACATTTTCCAGATGTGAGGAAGCAGAGTTCCAGGATTATGCTGAAATCAGCCTCTGCATTTTCTCTCTAGCTGACATTTTCCAGATGTGCAGAAGCAGAGTTCTAAGATTATGCTGAAATCTACAACATCAATTTCTCTCTAGCTGCCATTTTCCAGATGTGCAGAAGCAGAGTTCAAACATTATGCTGAAATCTACCACTTCAATTTCTCTCTAGCTCACATTTGCCAGATGTGCAGAAGCAGAGTTCCAGGATTATTCTGAAATCTGCCTTGCATTTTTTCTCCAGGTGACATTTTCCAGATGTGCAGAAGCAGAGTTCAAACATTATGCTGAAATCTAAAACGTCAATTTCTGTCTTGCTGACATTTTCCAGAGTTGCAGAAGAAGAGTTCCAGGGTTATGCTGAAATCTGCCTCTGCGTTTTTCCTCTAGCTGACATTTTCCAGATGTGAAAAAGCAGAGTTCAAAGATTATGCTGAAATCTACAACTTCAATTTCTCTCTAGCTTACATTTTCCAGATGTGCAGAAGCAGAGTTCCAGGATTATGCTGAAATCTGCCTCTGCATTTTCTCTCTAGCTGACATTTTCCACATGTGCAGAAGTAGAGTTCAAAGATTATGCTGAAATCTACCACATCAATTTCTCTCAAGCTGACTTTTCCAGATGTGCAGAAGCTGAGTTCAAAGATTATGGTGAAATCTACCACATCAATTTCTCTCTAGCTGACATTTTCCAGATGTGCAGAAGCAGAGTTCCAGTATTATGCTGAAATATACAACATCAATTTCTCTCTAACTGACATTTCCAGATGTGTAGAACCAGAGATCCAGGATTATGCTGAAATCTGCCTTGCAATTTGTCTCCAAGTGAAAATTTCCAGATGTGCAGAAGCAGAGTTCAAAGATTATGCTGAAATCTAACACATCAATTTCTCTCTTGCTGACATTTTCCAGATGTGCAGAAGCAGAGTTCCAGGATTATGCTGAAATCTGCCTTGCAATTTCTCTCTAGCTGACTTTTCCAGATGTGCAGAAGCAGAGTTCTAAGATTATGCTGAAATCTACAACATCAATTTCTCTCTAGCTTACATTTTCCAGATGTGCAGAAGCAGAGTTCTAAGATTATGCTGAAATCTACAACATCAATTTCTCTCTAGCTGACATTTTCCAGATGTGAGGAAGCAGAGTTCCAGGATTATGCTGAAATCAGCCTCTGCATTTTCTCTCTAGCTGACATTTTCCAGATGTGCAGAAGCAGAGTTCTAAGATTATGCTGAAATCTACAACATCAATTTCTCTCTAGCTGCCATTTTCCAGATGTGCAGAAGCAGAGTTCAAACATTATGCTGAAATCTAACACGTCAATTTCTCTCTTGCTGACATTTTCCAGAGTTGCAGAAGAAGAGTTCCAGGGTTATGCTGAAATCTGCCTCTGCGTTTTTCCTCTAGCTGACATTTTCCAGATGTGAAAAAGCAGAGTTCAAAGATTATGCTGAAATCTACAACTTCAATTTCTCTCTAGCTTACATTTTCCAGATGTGCAGAAGCAGAGTTCCAGGATTATGCTGAAATCTGCCTCTGCATTTTCTCTCTAGCTGACATTTTCCACATGTGCAGAAGCAGAGTTCCAGGATTGTGCTGAAAACCACAACATCAATTTCTCTCTAGCTGACTTTCACAGATGTGCAGAAGCAGAGGTCCAGTATTATGCTGAAATCTGCCTTGCAATTTCTCTCTAGCTGACTTTTCTAGATGTGCAGGAGTGTTCCAGGATTATGCTGAAATCTACATCAATTTCTCTCTAGCTGACATTTTCCAGATGTGCAGATGCAGATTTCCAGGTGTATGCTGAAACCTGCCTTACAATTTCTCTCTAGCTGACATTTTCCAGATGTGTAGAAGCAGAGTTCCAGCTGTGTGCTGAAACCTGCCTTACAATTTCTCTCTAGCTGACTTTTCCAGATGTGCAGAAGATGAGTTCAAAGATTATGGTGAAATCTGCTACATCAATTTCTGTCTATCTGACATTTGCCAGATGTGCAGAAGTAGAGTTCAAGGATTATGCTGAAATCTGCCTTGCAAGTTTTCTCAAGCTGACATTTTCCATATGTACAGATTCAGAGTTCCTGGTGTATGCTGAAATCTGCCTTGCAATTTCTCTCTAGCTGACTTTTCCAGATGTGCAGAAGCAGAGTTCAAAGATTATGCTGAAATCTAACACATCAATTTCTCTCTTGCTGACATTTTCCAGATGTGCAGAAGCAGAGTTCCAGGATTATGCTGAAATCTGCCTCTGCATTTTCCCTCTAGCTTACATTTTCCAGATGTGCAGAAGCTGAATTCAAAGATTATGGTGAAATCTACCACATCAATTTCTCTCTAGCTGACATTTTCCAGATGTGCAGAAGCTGAGTTCCAAGATTATGGTGAAATCTACACATCAATTTCTCTCTAGCTGACATTTGCCAGATGTGCAGAAGCAGAGTTCCAGGATTATGCTGAAATCAGCCTCTGCATTTTCTCTCTAGCTGACATTTTCCAGATGTGCAGAAGCAGAGTTCAAAGATTATGCTGAAATCTACAACATCAATTTTTCTCTAGCTGACATTTTCCAGATGTGCGGAAGCAGAGTTTCATGATTATGCTGAAATCTGCCTCTGCATTTTCCCTCTAGCTGACATTTTCCAGATGTGAGGAAGCAGAGTTCCAGGATTATGCTGAAATCAGCCTCTGCATTTTCTCTCTAGCTGACATTTTCCAGATGTGCAGAAGCAGAGTTCAAAGATTATGCTGAAATCTACCACTTCAATTTCTCTCTATCTGACATTTTCCAGATGTGCAGAAGCAGAGTTCCAGGATTGTGCTGAAAACCACAACATCAATTTCTCTCTAGCTGACTTTCCCAGATGTGCAGAAGCAGAGGTCCAGTATTATGCTGAAATCTGCCTCTGCAGTTTCCCTCTAGCTGCCATTTTCCAGATGTGCAGAAGCAGAGTTCAAACATTATGCTGAAATCTGCCTTGCAATTTCTCTCTAGCTGACTTTTCCAGATGTGCAGAAGCAGAGTTCAAAGATTATGCTGAAATCTAACACATCAATTTCTCTCTTGCTGACATTTTGCAGATGTGCAGAAGCAGAGTTCCAGGATTATGCTGAAATCTGCCTCTGCATTTTCCCTCTAGCTTACATTTTCCAGATGTGCAGAAGCAGAGTTCCAGGATTATGCTGAAATATGCAACATCAATTTCTCTCTAGCTGACATTTGCCAGATGTGCAGAAGCAGAGTTCCAGGATTATGCTGAAATCTGCCTTGCAATTTCTCTCTAGCTGACATTTTCCGGATGTGCAGAAGCAGAGTTCTAAGATTATGCTGAAATCTACAACATCAATTTCTCTCTAGCTTACATTTTCCAGATGTGCAGAAGCAGAGTTCTAAGATTATGCTGAAATCTACAACATCAATTTCTCTCTAGCTGACATTTTCCAGATGTGAGGAAGCAGAGTTCCAGGATTATGCTGAAATCAGCCTCTGCATTTTCTCTCTAGCTGACATTTTCCAGATGTGCAGAAGCAGAGTTCTAAGATTATGCTGAAATCTACAACATCAATTTCTCTCTAGCTGCCATTTTCCAGATGTGCAGAAGCAGAGTTCAAACATTATGCTGAAATCTAACACGTCAATTTCTCTCTTGCTGACATTTTCCAGAGTTGCAGAAGAAGAGTTCCAGGGTTATGCTGAAATCTGCCTCTGCGTTTTTCCTCTAGCTGACATTTTCCAGATGTGAAAAAGCAGAGTTCAAAGATTATGCTGAAATCTACAACTTCAATTTCTCTCTAGCTTACATTTTCCAGATGTGCAGAAGCAGAGTTCCAGGATTATGCTGAAATCTGCCTCTGCATTTTCCCTCTAGCTTACATTTTCCACATGTGCAGAAGCAGAGTTCAAAGATTATGGTGAAATCTACCACATCAATTTCTCTCTAGCTGACATTTTCCAGATGTGCAGAAGCTGAGTTCAAAGATTATGGTGAAAATCTACCACATCAATTTCACTCTAGCTGACATTTTCCAGATGTGCAGAAGCAGAGTTCCAGGATTATGCTGAAATCTACAACATCAATTTCTCTCTAGCTGCCATTTTCCAGATGTGCAGAAGCAGAGTTCAAACATTATGCTGAAATCTAACACGTCAATTTCTCTCTTGCTGACATTTTCCAGAGTTGCAGAAGAAGAGTTCCAGGGTTATGCTGAAATCTGCCTCTGCGTTTTTCCTCTAGCTGACATTTTCCAGATGTGAAAAAGCAGAGTTCAAAGATTATGCTGAAATCTACAACTTCAATTTCTCTCTAGCTTACATTTTCCAGATGTGCAGAAGCAGAGTTCCAGGATTATGATGAAATCTGCCTCTGCATTTTCTCTCTAGCTGACATTTTCCACATGTGCAGAAGCAGAGTTCAAAGATTATGCTGAAATCTACCACATCAATTTCTCTCTAGCTGACATTTTCCAGATGTGCAGAAGCTGAGTTCCAAGATTATGGTGAAATCTACACATCAATTTCTCTCTAGCTGACATTTGCCAGATGTGCAGAAGCAGAGTTCCAGGATTATGCTGAAATCAGCCTCTGCATTTTCTCTCTAGCTGACATTTTCCAGATGTGCAGAAGCAGAGTTCAAAGATTATGCTGAAATCTACCACTTCAATTTCTCTCTATCTGACATTTTCCAGATGTGCAGAAGCAGAGTTCCAGGATTGTGCTGAAAACCACAACATCAATTTCTCTCTAGCTGACTTTCCCAGATGTGCAGAAGCAGAGTTCCAGTATTATGCTGAAATATACAACTTCAATTTCTCTCTAGCTGACATTTTCCAGATGTGCAGAAGCAGAGTTCTAAGATTATGCTGAAATCTACAACATCAATTTTTCTCTAGCTGACATTTTCCAGATGTGCGGAAGCAGAGTTTCATGATTATGCTGAAATCTGCCTCTGCATTTTCCCTCTAGCTGACATTTTCCAGATGTGAGGAAGCAGAGTTCCAGGATTATGCTGAAATCAGCCTCTGCATTTTCTCTCTAGCTGACATTTTCCAGATGTGCAGAAGCAGAGTTCAAAGATTATGCTGAAATCTACCACTTCAATTTCTCTCTATCTGACATTTTCCAGATGTGCAGAAGCAGAGTTCCAGGATTGTGCTGAAAACCACAACATCAATTTCTCTCTAGCTGACTTTCCCAGATGTGCAGAAGCAGAGGTCCAGTATTATGCTGAAATCTGCCTCTGCAGTTTCCCTCTAGCTGCCATTTTCCAGATGTGCAGAAGCAGAGTTCAAACATTATGCTGAAATCTGCCTTGCAATTTCTCTCTAGCTGACTTTTCCAGATGTGCAGAAGCAGAGTTCAAAGATTATGCTGAAATCTAACACATCAATTTCTCTCTTGCTGACATTTTGCAGATGTGCAGAAGCAGAGTTCCAGGATTATGCTGAAATCTGCCTCTGCATTTTCCCTCTAGCTTACATTTTCCAGATGTGCAGAAGCAGAGTTCCAGGATTATGCTGAAATATGCAACATCAATTTCTCTCTAGCTGACATTTGCCAGATGTGCAGAAGCAGAGTTCCAGGATTATGCTGAAATCTGCCTTGCAATTTCTCTCTAGCTGACATTTTCCGGATGTGCAGAAGCAGAGTTCTAAGATTATGCTGAAATCTACAACATCAATTTCTCTCTAGCTTACATTTTCCAGATGTGCAGAAGCAGAGTTCTAAGATTATGCTGAAATCTACAACATCAATTTCTCTCTAGCTGACATTTTCCAGATGTGAGGAAGCAGAGTTCCAGGATTATGCTGAAATCAGCCTCTGCATTTTCTCTCTAGCTGACATTTTCCAGATGTGCAGAAGCAGAGTTCTAAGATTATGCTGAAATCTACAACATCAATTTCTCTCTAGCTGCCATTTTCCAGATGTGCAGAAGCAGAGTTCAAACATTATGCTGAAATCTAACACGTCAATTTCTCTCTTGCTGACATTTTCCAGAGTTGCAGAAGAAGAGTTCCAGGGTTATGCTGAAATCTGCCTCTGCGTTTTTCCTCTAGCTGACATTTTCCAGATGTGAAAAAGCAGAGTTCAAAGATTATGCTGAAATCTACAACTTCAATTTCTCTCTAGCTTACATTTTCCAGATGTGCAGAAGCAGAGTTCCAGGATTATGCTGAAATCTGCCTCTGCATTTTCCCTCTAGCTTACATTTTCCACATGTGCAGAAGCAGAGTTCAAAGATTATGGTGAAATCTACCACATCAATTTCTCTCTAGCTGACATTTTCCAGATGTGCAGAAGCTGAGTTCAAAGATTATGGTGAAAATCTACCACATCAATTTCACTCTAGCTGACATTTTCCAGATGTGCAGAAGCAGAGTTCCAGGATTATGCTGAAATCTACAACATCAATTTCTCTCTAGCTGCCATTTTCCAGATGTGCAGAAGCAGAGTTCAAACATTATGCTGAAATCTAACACGTCAATTTCTCTCTTGCTGACATTTTCCAGAGTTGCAGAAGAAGAGTTCCAGGGTTATGCTGAAATCTGCCTCTGCGTTTTTCCTCTAGCTGACATTTTCCAGATGTGAAAAAGCAGAGTTCAAAGATTATGCTGAAATCTACAACTTCAATTTCTCTCTAGCTTACATTTTCCAGATGTGCAGAAGCAGAGTTCCAGGATTATGCTGAAATCTGCCTCTGCATTTTCTCTCTAGCTGACATTTTCCACATGTGCAGAAGCAGAGTTCAAAGATTATGCTGAAATCTACCACATCAATTTCTCTCTATCTGACATTTTCCAGATGTGCAGAAGCAGAGTTCCAGGATTGTGCTGAAAACCACAACTTCAATTTCTCTCTAGCTGACATTTTCCAGATGTGCAGAAACAGAGTTCTAAGATTATGCTGAAAACCACAACATCAATTTCTCTCTAGCTGACTTTCCCAGATGTGCAGAAGCAGAGGTCCAGTATTATGCTGAAATCTACCTCTGCAGTTTCCCTCTAGCTGCCATTTTCCAGATGTGCAGAAGCAGAGTTCAAACATTATGCTGAAATCTACCACATCAATTTCTCTCTAGCTGACATTTTCCAGATGTGCAGAAGCAGACTTCCAGGATTATGCTGAAATCTGCCTCTGCATTTTCTCTCTAGCTGACATTTTCCACATGTGCAGAAGCAGAGTTCAAACATGCTGAAATCTAACACATCAATTTCTCTCTTGCTGACATTTTCCAGAGTTGCAGAAGCAGAGTTCCAGGATTATGCTGAAATCAGCTTCTGCATTTTCTCTCTAGCTGACATTTTCCAGATGTGCAGAAGCAGAGTTCTAAGATTATACTGAAATCTACCACATCAATTTCTCTCTAGCTGACATTTTCCAGATGTGCAGAAGCAGAGTTCTAAGATTATGCTGAAATCTACAACATCAATTTCTCTCTAGCTTACATTTTCCAGATGTGCAGAAGCAGAGTTCTAAGACTATGCTGAAATCTACAACATCAATTTCTCTCTAGCTGACATTTTCCAGATGTGCAGAAGCAGAGTTCCAGGATTATGCTGAAATCTGCCTTGCAATTTCTCTCTAGCTGACTTTTCCAGATGTGCAGAAGCAGAGTTCTAAGATTATGCTGAAATCTACAACATCAATTTCTCTCTAGCTTACATTTTCCAGATGTGCAGAAGCAGAGTTCTAAGATTATGCTGAAATCTACAACATCAATTTCTCTCTAGCTGACATTTTCCAGATGTGAGGAAGCAGAGTTCCAGGATTATGCTGAAATCAGCCTCTGCATTTTCTCTCTAGCTGACATTTTCCAGATGTGCAGAAGCAGAGTTCTAAGATTATGCTGAAATCTACAACATCAATTTCTCTCTAGCTGCCATTTTCCAGATGTGCAGAAGCAGAGTTCAAACATTATGCTGAAATCTAACACGTCAATTTCTCTCTTGCTGACATTTTCCAGAGTTGCAGAAGAAGAGTTCCAGGGTTATGCTGAAATCTGCCTCTGCGTTTTTCCTCTAGCTGACATTTTCCAGATGTGAAAAAGCAGAGTTCAAAGATTATGCTGAAATCTACAACTTCAATTTCTCTCTAGCTTACATTTTCCAGATGTGCAGAAGCAGAGTTCCAGGATTATGCTGAAATCTGCCTCTGCATTTTCTCTCTAGCTGACATTTTCCACATGTGCAGAAGCAGAGTTCAAAGATTATGCTGAAATCTACCACATCAATTTCTCTCTATCTGACATTTTCCAGATGTGCAGAAGCAGAGTTCCAGGATTGTGCTGAAAACCACAACATCAATTTCTCTCTAGCTGACTTTCACAGATGTGCAGAAGCAGAGGTCCAGTATTATGCTGAAATCTGCCTTGCAATTTCTCTCTAGCTGACTTTTCTAGATGTGCAGGAGTGTTCCAGGATTATGCTGAAATCTACATCAATTTCTCTCTAGCTGACATTTTCCAGATGTGCAGATGCAGATTTCCAGGTGTATGCTGAAACCTGCCTTACAATTTCTCTCTAGCTGACATTTTCCAGATGTGTAGAAGCAGAGTTCCAGCTGTGTGCTGAAACCTGCCTTACAATTTCTCTCTAGCTGACTTTTCCAGATGTGCAGAAGATGAGTTCAAAGATTATGGTGAAATCTGCCACATCAATTTCTGTCTATCTGACATTTGCCAGATGTGCAGAAGTAGAGTTCAAGGATTATGCTGAAATCTGCCTTGCAAGTTTTCTCAAGCTGACATTTTCCATATGTACAGATTCAGAGTTCCTGGTGTATGCTGAAATCTGCCTTGCAATTTCTCTCTAGCTGACTTTTCCAGATGTGCAGAAGCAGAGTTCAAAGATTATGCTGAAATCTAACACATCAATTTCTCTCTTGCTGACATTTTCCAGATGTGCAGAAGCAGAGTTCCAGGATTATGCTGAAATCTGCCTCTGCATTTTCCCTCTAGCTTACATTTTCCAGATGTGCAGAAGCTGAATTCAAAGATTATGGTGAAATCTACCACATCAATTTCTCTCTAGCTGGCATTTTCCAGATGTGCAGAAGCTGAGTTCCAAGATTATGGTGAAATCTACACATCAATTTCTCTCTAGCTGACATTTGCCAGATGTGCAGAAGCAGAGTTCCAGGATTATGCTGAAATCAGCCTCTGCATTTTCTCTCTAGCTGACATTTTCCAGATGTGCAGAAGCAGAGTTCAAAGATTATGCTGAAATCTACCACTTCAATTTCTCTCTATCTGACATTTTCTAGATGTGCAGAAGCAGAGTTCCAGGATTGTGCTGAAAACCACAACATCAATTTCTCTCTAGCTGACTTTCCCAGATGTGCAGAAGCAGAGTTCCAGTATTATGCTGAAATATACAACTTCAATTTCTCTCTAGCTGACATTTTCCAGATGTGCAGAAGCAGAGTTCTAAGATTATGCTGAAATCTACAACATCAATTTTTCTCTAGCTGACATTTTCCAGATGTGCGGAAGCAGAGTTTCATGATTATGCTGAAATCTGCCTCTGCATTTTCCCTCTAGCTGACATTTTCCAGATGTGAGGAAGCAGAGTTCCAGGATTATGCTGAAATCAGCCTCTGCATTTTCTCTCTAGCTGACATTTTCCAGATGTGCAGAAGCAGAGTTCAAAGATTATGCTGAAATCTACCACTTCAATTTCTCTCTATCTGACATTTTCCAGATGTGCAGAAGCAGAGTTCCAGGATTGTGCTGAAAACCACAACATCAATTTCTCTCTAGCTGACTTTCCCAGATGTGCAGAAGCAGAGGTCCAGTATTATGCTGAAATCTGCCTCTGCAGTTTCCCTCTAGCTGCCATTTTCCAGATGTGCAGAAGCAGAGTTCAAACATTATGCTGAAATCTGCCTTGCAATTTCTCTCTAGCTGACTTTTCCAGATGTGCAGAAGCAGAGTTCAAACATTATGCTGAAATCTGCCTTGCAATTTCTCTCTAGCTGACTTTTCCAGATGTGCAGAAGCAGAGTTCCAGGATTATGCTGAAATCTGCCTCTGCATTTTCCCTCTAGCTTACATTTTCCAGATGTGCAGAAGCAGAGTTCCAGGATTATGCTGAAATATGCAACATCAATTTCTCTCTAGCTGACATTTTCCAGATGTGCAGAAGCAGACTTCCAGGATTATGCTGAAATCTGCCTCTGCATTTTCTCTCTAGCTGACATTTTCCACATGTGCAGAAGCAGAGTTCAAACATGCTGAAATCTAACACATCAATTTCTCTCTTGCTGACATTTTCCAGAGTTGCAGAAGCAGAGTTCCAGGATTATGCTGAAATCAGCTTCTGCATTTTCTCTCTAGCTGACATTTTCCAGATGTGCAGAAGCAGAGTTCTAAGATTATACTGAAATCTACCACATCAATTTCTCTCTAGCTGACATTTTCCAGATGTGCAGAAGCAGAGTTCTAAGATTATGCTGAAATCTACAACATCAATTTCTCTCTAGCTTACATTTTCCAGATGTGCAGAAGCAGAGTTCTAAGACTATGCTGAAATCTACAACATCAATTTCTCTCTAGCTGACATTTTCCAGATGTGCAGAAGCAGAGTTCCAGGATTATGCTGAAATCTGCCTTGCAATTTGTCTCCAAGTGAAATTTTCCAGATGTGGAGAAGCAGAGTTCAAAGATTATGGTGAAATCTACCACATCAATTTCTCTCTAACTGACATTTTCCAGATGTGTAGAACCAGAGATCCAGGATTATGCTGAAATCTGCCTTGCAATTTGTCTCCAAGTGAAATTTTCCAGATGTGGAGAAGCAGAGTTCAAAGATTATGGTGAAATCTACCACATCAATTTCTCTCTAGCTGACATTTTCCAGATGTGCAGAAGCAGAGTTCTAAGATTATGCTGAAATCTACAACATCAATTTCTCTCTAGCTGCCATTTTCCAGATGTGCAGAAGCAGAGTTCAAACATTATGCTGAAATCTAACACGTCAATTTCTCTCTTGCTGACATTTTCCAGAGTTGCAGAAGAAGAGTTCCAGGGTTATGCTGAAATCTGCCTCTGCGTTTTTCCTCTAGCTGACATTTTCCAGATGTGAAAAAGCAGAGTTCAAAGATTATGCTGAAATCTACAACTTCAATTTCTCTCTAGCTTACATTTTCCAGATGTGCAGAAGCAGAGTTCCAGGATTATGCTGAAATCTGCCTCTGCATTTTCTCTCTAGCTGACATTTTCCACATGTGCAGAAGCAGAGTTCAAAGATTATGCTGAAATCTACCACATCAATTTCTCTCTATCTGACATTTTCCAGATGTGCAGAAGCAGAGTTCCAGGATTGTGCTGAAAACCACAACATCAATTTCTCTCTAGCTGACTTTCACAGATGTGCAGAAGCAGAGGTCCAGTATTATGCTGAAATCTGCCTTGCAATTTCTCTCTAGCTGACTTTTCTAGATGTGCAGGAGTGTTCCAGGATTATGCTGAAATCTACATCAATTTCTCTCTAGCTGACATTTTCCAGATGTGCAGATGCAGATTTCCAGGTGTATGCTGAAACCTGCCTTACAATTTCTCTCTAGCTGACATTTTCCAGATGTGTAGAAGCAGAGTTCCAGCTGTGTGCTGAAACCTGCCTTACAATTTCTCTCTAGCTGACTTTTCCAGATGTGCAGAAGTAGAGTTCAAGGATTATGCTGAAATCTGCCTTGCAAGTTTTCTCAAGCTGACATTTTCCATATGTACAGATTCAGAGTTCCTGGTGTATGCTGAAATCTGCCTTGCAATTTCTCTCTAGCTGACTTTTCCAGATGTGCAGAAGCAGAGTTCAAAGATTATGCTGAAATCTAACACATCAATTTCTCTCTTGCTGACATTTTCCAGATGTGCAGAAGCAGAGTTCCAGGATTATGCTGAAATCTGCCTCTGCATTTTCCCTCTAGCTTACATTTTCCAGATGTGCAGAAGCTGAATTCAAAGATTATGGTGAAATCTACCACATCAATTTCTCTCTAGCTGACATTTTCCAGATGTGCAGAAGCTGAGTTCCAAGATTATGGTGAAATCTACACATCAATTTCTCTCTAGCTGACATTTGCCAGATGTGCAGAAGCAGAGTTCCAGGATTATGCTGAAATCAGCCTCTGCATTTTCTCTCTAGCTGACATTTTCCAGATGTGCAGAAGCAGAGTTCAAAGATTATGCTGAAATCTACCACTTCAATTTCTCTCTAGCTTACATTTTCCAGATGTGCAGAAGCAGAGTTCCAGGATTGTGCTGAAAACCACAACATCAATTTCTCTCTAGCTGACTTTCCCAGATGTGCAGAAGCAGAGTTCCAGTATTATGCTGA
This sequence comes from Diadophis punctatus similis, assembly GCA_023053685.1. NCBI lineage: Eukaryota > Metazoa > Chordata > Lepidosauria > Squamata > Dipsadidae > Diadophis > Diadophis punctatus. Next base: position 15,585,200 of record JALIGW010000019.1, on the reverse strand, counting down.
AATATACAACTTCAATTTCTCTCTAGCTGACATTTTCCAGATGTGCAGAAGCAGAGTTCTAAGATTATGCTGAAATCTACAACATCAATTTTTCTCTAGCTGACATTTTCCAGATGTGCGGAAGCAGAGTTTCATGATTATGCTGAAATCTGCCTCTGCATTTTCCCTCTAGCTGACATTTTCCAGATGTGAGGAAGCAGAGTTCCAGGATTATGCTGAAATCAGCCTCTGCATTTTCTCTCTAGCTGACATTTTCCAGATGTGCAGAAGCAGAGTTCAAAGATTATGCTGAAATCTACCACTTCAATTTCTCTCTATCTGACATTTTCCAGATGTGCAGAAGCAGAGTTCCAGGATTGTGCTGAAAACCACAACATCAATTTCTCTCTAGCTGACTTTCCCAGATGTGCAGAAGCAGAGGTCCAGTATTATGCTGAAATCTGCCTCTGCAGTTTCCCTCTAGCTGCCATTTTCCAGATGTGCAGAAGCAGAGTTCAAACATTATGCTGAAATCTGCCTTGCAATTTCTCTCTAGCTGACTTTTCCAGATGTGCAGAAGCAGAGTTCAAAGATTATGCTGAAATCTAACACATCAATTTCTCTCTTGCTGACATTTTGCAGATGTGCAGAAGCAGAGTTCCAGGATTATGCTGAAATCTGCCTCTGCATTTTCCCTCTAGCTTACATTTTCCAGATGTGCAGAAGCAGAGTTCCAGGATTATGCTGAAATATGCAACATCAATTTCTCTCTAGCTGACATTTGCCAGATGTGCAGAAGCAGAGTTCCAGGATTATGCTGAAATCTGCCTTGCAATTTCTCTCTAGCTGACATTTTCCGGATGTGCAGAAGCAGAGTTCTAAGATTATGCTGAAATCTACAACATCAATTTCTCTCTAGCTTACATTTTCCAGATGTGCAGAAGCAGAGTTCTAAGATTATGCTGAAATCTACAACATCAATTTCTCTCTAGCTGACATTTTCCAGATGTGAGGAAGCAGAGTTCCAGGATTATGCTGAAATCAGCCTCTGCATTTTCTCTCTAGCTGACATTTTCCAGATGTGCAGAAGCAGAGTTCTAAGATTATGCTGAAATCTACAACATCAATTTCTCTCTAGCTGCCATTTTCCAGATGTGCAGAAGCAGAGTTCAAACATTATGCTGAAATCTAACACGTCAATTTCTCTCTTGCTGACATTTTCCAGAGTTGCAGAAGAAGAGTTCCAGGGTTATGCTGAAATCTGCCTCTGCGTTTTTCCTCTAGCTGACATTTTCCAGATGTGAAAAAGCAGAGTTCAAAGATTATGCTGAAATCTACAACTTCAATTTCTCTCTAGCTTACATTTTCCAGATGTGCAGAAGCAGAGTTCCAGGATTATGCTGAAATCTGCCTCTGCATTTTCCCTCTAGCTTACATTTTCCACATGTGCAGAAGCAGAGTTCAAAGATTATGGTGAAATCTACCACATCAATTTCTCTCTAGCTGACATTTTCCAGATGTGCAGAAGCTGAGTTCAAAGATTATGGTGAAAATCTACCACATCAATTTCACTCTAGCTGACATTTTCCAGATGTGCAGAAGCAGAGTTCCAGGATTATGCTGAAATCTACAACATCAATTTCTCTCTAGCTGCCATTTTCCAGATGTGCAGAAGCAGAGTTCAAACATTATGCTGAAATCTAACACGTCAATTTCTCTCTTGCTGACATTTTCCAGAGTTGCAGAAGAAGAGTTCCAGGGTTATGCTGAAATCTGCCTCTGCGTTTTTCCTCTAGCTGACATTTTCCAGATGTGAAAAAGCAGAGTTCAAAGATTATGCTGAAATCTACAACTTCAATTTCTCTCTAGCTTACATTTTCCAGATGTGCAGAAGCAGAGTTCCAGGATTATGATGAAATCTGCCTCTGCATTTTCTCTCTAGCTGACATTTTCCACATGTGCAGAAGCAGAGTTCAAAGATTATGCTGAAATCTACCACATCAATTTCTCTCTATCTGACATTTTCCAGATGTGCAGAAGCAGAGTTCCAGGATTGTGCTGAAAACCACAACTTCAATTTCTCTCTAGCTGACATTTTCCAGATGTGCAGAAACAGAGTTCTAAGATTATGCTGAAAACCACAACATCAATTTCTCTCTAGCTGACTTTCCCAGATGTGCAGAAGCAGAGGTCCAGTATTATGCTGAAATCTACCTCTGCAGTTTCCCTCTAGCTGCCATTTTCCAGATGTGCAGAAGCAGAGTTCAAACATTATGCTGAAATCTACCACATCAATTTCTCTCTAGCTGACATTTTCCAGATGTGCAGAAGCAGACTTCCAGGATTATGCTGAAATCTGCCTCTGCATTTTCTCTCTAGCTGACATTTTCCACATGTGCAGAAGCAGAGTTCAAACATGCTGAAATCTAACACATCAATTTCTCTCTTGCTGACATTTTCCAGAGTTGCAGAAGCAGAGTTCCAGGATTATGCTGAAATCAGCTTCTGCATTTTCTCTCTAGCTGACATTTTCCAGATGTGCAGAAGCAGAGTTCTAAGATTATACTGAAATCTACCACATCAATTTCTCTCTAGCTGACATTTTCCAGATGTGCAGAAGCTGAGTTCTAAGATTATGCTGAAATCTACAACATCAATTTCTCTCTAGCTTACATTTTCCAGATGTGCAGAAGCAGAGTTCTAAGACTATGCTGAAATCTACAACATCAATTTCTCTCTAGCTGACATTTTCCAGATGTGCAGAAGCAGAGTTCCAGGATTATGCTGAAATCTGCCTTGCAATTTCTCTCTAGCTGACTTTTCCAGATGTGCAGAAGCAGAGTTCTAAGATTATGCTGAAATCTACAACATCAATTTCTCTCTAGCTTACATTTTCCAGATGTGCAGAAGCAGAGTTCTAAGATTATGCTGAAATCTACAACATCAATTTCTCTCTAGCTGACATTTTCCAGATGTGAGGAAGCAGAGTTCCAGGATTATGCTGAAATCAGCCTCTGCATTTTCTCTCTAGCTGACATTTTCCAGATGTGCAGAAGCAGAGTTCTAAGATTATGCTGAAATCTACAACATCAATTTCTCTCTAGCTGCCATTTTCCAGATGTGCAGAAGCAGAGTTCAAACATTATGCTGAAATCTAACACGTCAATTTCTCTCTTGCTGACATTTTCCAGAGTTGCAGAAGAAGAGTTCCAGGGTTATGCTGAAATCTGCCTCTGCGTTTTTCCTCTAGCTGACATTTTCCAGATGTGAAAAAGCAGAGTTCAAAGATTATGCTGAAATCTACAACTTCAATTTCTCTCTAGCTTACATTTTCCAGATGTGCAGAAGCAGAGTTCCAGGATTATGCTGAAATCTGCCTCTGCATTTTCTCTCTAGCTGACATTTTCCACATGTGCAGAAGCAGAGTTCAAAGATTATGCTGAAATCTACCACATCAATTTCTCTCTATCTGACATTTTCCAGATGTGCAGAAGCAGAGTTCCAGGATTGTGCTGAAAACCACAACATCAATTTCTCTCTAGCTGACTTTCACAGATGTGCAGAAGCAGAGGTCCAGTATTATGCTGAAATCTGCCTTGCAATTTCTCTCTAGCTGACTTTTCTAGATGTGCAGGAGTGTTCCAGGATTATGCTGAAATCTACATCAATTTCTCTCTAGCTGACATTTTCCAGATGTGCAGATGCAGATTTCCAGGTGTATGCTGAAACCTGCCTTACAATTTCTCTCTAGCTGACATTTTCCAGATGTGTAGAAGCAGAGTTCCAGCTGTGTGCTGAAACCTGCCTTACAATTTCTCTCTAGCTGACTTTTCCAGATGTGCAGAAGATGAGTTCAAAGATTATGGTGAAATCTGCCACATCAATTTCTGTCTAGCTGACATTTGCCAGATGTGCAGAAGTAGAGTTCAAGGATTATGCTGAAATCTGCCTTGCAAGTTTTCTCAAGCTGACATTTTCCATATGTACAGATTCAGAGTTCCTGGTGTATGCTGAAATCTGCCTTGCAATTTCTCTCTAGCTGACTTTTCCAGATGTGCAGAAGCAGAGTTCAAAGATTATGCTGAAATCTAACACATCAATTTCTCTCTTGCTGACATTTTCCAGATGTGCAGAAGCAGAGTTCCAGGATTATGCTGAAATCTGCCTCTGCATTTTCCCTCTAGCTTACATTTTCCAGATGTGCAGAAGCTGAATTCAAAGATTATGGTGAAATCTACCACATCAATTTCTCTCTAGCTGACATTTTCCAGATGTGCAGAAGCTGAGTTCCAAGATTATGGTGAAATCTACACATCAATTTCTCTCTAGCTGACATTTGCCAGATGTGCAATAGCAGAGTTCCAGGATTATGCTGAAATCAGCCTCTGCATTTTCTCTCTAGCTGACATTTTCCAGATGTGCAGAAGCAGAGTTCAAAGATTATGCTGAAATCTACCACTTCAATTTCTCTCTATCTGACATTTTCCAGATGTGCAGAAGCAGAGTTCCAGGATTGTGCTGAAAACCACAACATCAATTTCTCTCTAGCTGACTTTCCCAGATGTGCAGAAGCAGAGTTCCAGTATTATGCTGAAATATACAACTTCAATTTCTCTCTAGCTGACATTTTCCAGATGTGCAGAAGCAGAGTTCTAAGATTATGCTGAAATCTACAACATCAATTTTTCTCTAGCTGACATTTTCCAGATGTGCGGAAGCAGAGTTTCATGATTATGCTGAAATCTGCCTCTGCATTTTCCCTCTAGCTGACATTTTCCAGATGTGAGGAAGCAGATTTCCAGGATTATGCTGAAATCAGCCTCTGCATTTTCTCTCTAGCTGACATTTTCCAGATGTGCAGAAGCAGAGTTCAAAGATTATGCTGAAATCTACCACTTCAATTTCTCTCTATCTGACATTTTCCAGATGTGCAGAAGCAGAGTTCCAGGATTGTGCTGAAAACCACAACATCAATTTCTCTCTAGCTGACTTTCCCAGATGTGCAGAAGCAGAGGTCCAGTATTATGCTGAAATCTGCCTCTGCAGTTTCCCTCTAGCTGCCATTTTCCAGATGTGCAGAAGCAGAGTTCAAACATTATGCTGAAATCTGCCTTGCAATTTCTCTCTAGCTGACTTTTCCAGATGTGCAGAAGCAGAGTTCAAAGATTATGCTGAAATCTAACACATCAATTTCTCTCTTGCTGACATTTTGCAGATGTGCAGAAGCAGAGTTCCAGGATTATGCTGAAATCTGCCTCTGCATTTTCCCTCTAGCTTACATTTTCCAGATGTGCAGAAGCAGAGTTCCAGGATTATGCTGAAATATGCAACATCAATTTCTCTCTAGCTGACATTTGCCAGATGTGCAGAAGCAGAGTTCCAGGATTATGCTGAAATCTGCCTTGCAATTTCTCTCTAGCTGACATTTTCCGGATGTGCAGAAGCAGAGTTCTAAGATTATGCTGAAATCTACAACATCAATTTCTCTCTAGCTTACATTTTCCAGATGTGCAGAAGCAGAGTTCTAAGATTATGCTGAAATCTACAACATCAATTTCTCTCTAGCTGACATTTTCCAGATGTGAGGAAGCAGAGTTCCAGGATTATGCTGAAATCAGCCTCTGCATTTTCTCTCTAGCTGACATTTTCCAGATGTGCAGAAGCAGAGTTCTAAGATTATGCTGAAATCTACAACATCAATTTCTCTCTAGCTGCCATTTTCCAGATGTGCAGAAGCAGAGTTCAAACATTATGCTGAAATCTAACACGTCAATTTCTCTCTTGCTGACATTTTCCAGAGTTGCAGAAGAAGAGTTCCAGGGTTATGCTGAAATCTGCCTCTGCGTTTTTCCTCTAGCTGACATTTTCCAGATGTGAAAAAGCAGAGTTCAAAGATTATGCTGAAATCTACAACTTCAATTTCTCTCTAGCTTACATTTTCCAGATGTGCAGAAGCAGAGTTCCAGGATTATGCTGAAATCTGCCTCTGCATTTTCCCCCTAGCTTACATTTTCCACATGTGCAGAAGCAGAGTTCAAAGATTATGGTGAAATCTACCACATCAATTTCTCTCTAGCTGACATTTTCCAGATGTGCAGAAGCTGAGTTCAAAGATTATGGTGAAAATCTACCACATCAATTTCACTCTAGCTGACATTTTCCAGATGTGCAGAAGCAGAGTTCCAGGATTATGCTGAAATCTACAACATCAATTTCTCTCTAGCTGCCATTTTCCAGATGTGCAGAAGCAGAGTTCAAACATTATGCTGAAATCTAACACGTCAATTTCTCTCTTGCTGACATTTTCCAGAGTTGCAGAAGAAGAGTTCCAGGGTTATGCTGAAATCTGCCTCTGCGTTTTTCCTCTAGCTGACATTTTCCAGATGTGAAAAAGCAGAGTTCAAAGATTATGCTGAAATCTACAACTTCAATTTCTCTCTAGCTTACATTTTCCAGATGTGCAGAAGCAGAGTTCCAGGATTATGATGAAATCTGCCTCTGCATTTTCTCTCTAGCTGACATTTTCCACATGTGCAGAAGCAGAGTTCAAAGATTATGCTGAAATCTACCACATCAATTTCTCTCTATCTGACATTTTCCAGATGTGCAGAAGCAGAGTTCCAGGATTGTGCTGAAAACCACAACTTCAATTTCTCTCTAGCTGACATTTTCCAGATGTGCAGAAGCAGAGTTCTAAGATTATGCTGAAAACCACAACATCAATTTCTCTCTAGCTGACTTTCCCAGATGTGCAGAAGCAGAGGTCCAGTATTATGCTGAAATCTACCTCTGCAGTTTCCCTCTAGCTGCCATTTTCCAGATGTGCAGAAGCAGAGTTCAAACATTATGCTGAAATCTACCACATCAATTTCTCTCTAGCTGACATTTTCCAGATGTGCAGAAGCAGACTTCCAGGATTATGCTGAAATCTGCCTCTGCATTTTCTCTCTAGCTGACATTTTCCACATGTGCAGAAGCAGAGTTCAAACATGCTGAAATCTAACACATCAATTTCTCTCTTGCTGACATTTTCCAGAGTTGCAGAAGCAGAGTTCCAGGATTATGCTGAAATCAGCTTCTGCATTTTCTCTCTAGCTGACATTTTCCAGATGTGCAGAAGCAGAGTTCTAAGATTATACTGAAATCTACCACATCAATTTCTCTCTAGCTGACATTTTCCAGATGTGCAGAAGCAGAGTTCTAAGATTATGCTGAAATCTACAACATCAATTTCTCTCTAGCTTACATTTTCCAGATGTGCAGAAGCAGAGTTCTAAGACTATGCTGAAATCTACAACATCAATTTCTCTCTAGCTGACATTTTCCAGATGTGAGGAAGCAGAGTTCCAGGATTATGCTGAAATCAGCCTCTGCATTTTCTCTCTAGCTGACATTTTCCAGATGTGCAGAAGCAGAGTTCTAAGATTATGCTGAAATCTACAACATCAATTTCTCTCTAGCTGCCATTTTCCAGATGTGCAGAAGCAGAGTTCCAGGATTATTCTGAAATCTGCCTTGCATTTTTTCTCCAGGTGACATTTTCCAGATGTGCAGAAGCAGAGTTCAAACATTATGCTGAAATCTAAAACGTCAATTTCTGTCTTGCTGACATTTTCCAGAGTTGCAGAAGAAGAGTTCCAGGGTTATGCTGAAATCTGCCTCTGCGTTTTTCCTCTAGCTGACATTTTCCAGATGTGAAAAAGCAGAGTTCAAAGATTATGCTGAAATCTACAACTTCAATTTCTCTCTAGCTTACATTTTCCAGATGTGCAGAAGCAGAGTTCCAGGATTATGCTGAAATCTGCCTCTGCATTTTCTCTCTAGCTGACATTTTCCACATGTGCAGAAGTAGAGTTCAAAGATTATGCTGAAATCTACCACATCAATTTCTCTCAAGCTGACTTTTCCAGATGTGCAGAAGCTGAGTTCAAAGATTATGGTGAAATCTACCACATCAATTTCTCTCTAGCTGACATTTTCCAGATGTGCAGAAGCAGAGTTCCAGTATTATGCTGAAATATACAACATCAATTTCTCTCTAACTGACATTTTCCAGATGTGTAGAACCAGAGATCCAGGATTATGCTGAAATCTGCCTTGCAATTTGTCTCCAAGTGAAAATTTCCAGATGTGCAGAAGCAGAGTTCAAAGATTATGCTGAAATCTAACACATCAATTTCTCTCTTGCTGACATTTTCCAGATGTGCAGAAGCAGAGTTCCAGCATTATGCTGAAATCTGCCTTGCAATTTCTCTCTAGCTGACTTTTCCAGATGTGCAGAAGCAGAGTTCAAAGATTATGCTGAAATCTAACACATCAATTTCTCTCTTGCTGACATTTTGCAGATGTGCAGAAGCAGAGTTCCAGGATTATGCTGAAATCTGCCTCTGCATTTTCCCTCTAGCTTACATTTTCCAGATGTGCAGAAGCAGAGTTCCAGGATTATGCTGAAATATGCAACATCAATTTCTCTCTAGCTGACATTTGCCAGATGTGCAGAAGCAGAGTTCCAGGATTATGCTGAAATCTGCCTTGCAATTTCTCTCTAGCTGACATTTTCCAGATGTGCAGAAGCAGAGTTCTAAGATTATGCTGAAATCTACAACATCAATTTCTCTCTAGCTGCCATTTTCCAGATGTGCAGAAGCAGAGTTCAAACATTATGCTGAAATCTAACACGTCAATTTCTCTCTTGCTGACATTTTCCAGAGTTGCAGAAGAAGAGTTCCAGGGTTATGCTGAAATCTGCCTCTGCGTTTTTCCTCTAGCTGACATTTTCCAGATGTGAAAAAGCAGAGTTCAAAGATTATGCTGAAATCTACAACTTCAATTTCTCTCTAGCTTACATTTTCCAGATGTGCAGAAGCAGAGTTCCAGGATTATGCTGAAATATGCAACATCAATTTCTCTCTAGCTGACATTTGCCAGATGTGCAGAAGCAGAGTTCCAGGATTATGCTGAAATCTGCCTTGCAATTTCTCTCTAGCTGACATTTTCCAGATGTGCAGAAGCAGAGTTCAAAGATTATGCTGAAATCTACCACATCAATTTCTCTCTATCTGACATTTTCCAGATGTGCAGAAGCAGAGTTCCAGGATTGTGCTGAAAACCACAACTTCAATTTCTCTCTAGCTGACATTTTCCAGATGTGCAGAAGCAGAGTTCTAAGATTATGCTGAAAACCACAACATCAATTTCTCTCTAGCTGACTTTCCCAGATGTGCAGAAGCAGAGGTCCAGTATTATGCTGAAATCTACCTCTGCAGTTTCCCTCTAGCTGCCATTTTCCAGATGTGCAGAAGCAGAGTTCAAACATTATGCTGAAATCTACCACATCAATTTCTCTCTAGCTGACATTTTCCAGATGTGCAGAAGCAGACTTCCAGGATTATGCTGAAATCTGCCTCTGCATTTTCTCTCTAGCTGACATTTTCCACATGTGCAGAAGCAGAGTTCAAACATGCTGAAATCTAACACATCAATTTCTCTCTTGCTGACATTTTCCAGAGTTGCAGAAGCAGAGTTCCAGGATTATGCTGAAATCAGCTTCTGCATTTTCTCTCTAGCTGACATTTTCCAGATGTGCAGAAGCAGAGTTCTAAGATTATACTGAAATCTACCACATCAATTTCTCTCTAGCTGACATTTTCCAGATGTGCAGAAGCAGAGTTCTAAGATTATGCTGAAATCTACAACATCAATTTCTCTCTAGCTTACATTTTCCAGATGTGCAGAAGCAGAGTTCTAAGACTATGCTGAAATCTACAACATCAATTTCTCTCTAGCTGACATTTTCCAGATGTGCAGAAGCAGAGTTCCAGGATTATGCTGAAATATGCAACATCAATTTCTCTCTAGCTGACATTTGCCAGATGTGCAGAAGCAGAGTTCCAGGATTATGCTGAAATCTGCCTTGCAATTTCTCTCTAGCTGACATTTTCCAGATGTGCAGAAGCAGAGTTCAAAGATTATGCTGAAATCTACCACATCAATTTCTCTCTATCTGACATTTTCCAGATGTGCAGAAGCAGAGTTCCAGGATTGTGCTGAAAACCACAACTTCAATTTCTCTCTAGCTGACATTTTCCAGATGTGCAGAAGCAGAGTTCTAAGATTATGCTGAAAACCACAACATCAATTTCTCTCTAGCTGACTTTCCCAGATGTGCAGAAGCAGAGGTCCAGTATTATGCTGAAATCTACCTCTGCAGTTTCCCTCTAGCTGCCATTTTCCAGATGTGCAGAAGCAGAGTTCAAACATTATGCTGAAATCTACCACATCAATTTCTCTCTAGCTGACATTTTCCAGATGTGCAGAAGCAGACTTCCAGGATTATGCTGAAATCTGCCTCTGCATTTTCTCTCTAGCTGACATTTTCCACATGTGCAGAAGCAGAGTTCAAACATGCTGAAATCTAACACATCAATTTCTCTCTTGCTGACATTTTCCAGAGTTGCAGAAGCAGAGTTCCAGGATTATGCTGAAATCAGCTTCTGCATTTTCTCTCTAGCTGACATTTTCCAGATGTGCAGAAGCAGAGTTCTAAGATTATACTGAAATCTACCACATCAATTTCTCTCTAGCTGACATTTTCCAGATGTGCAGAAGCAGAGTTCTAAGATTATGCTGAAATCTACAACATCAATTTCTCTCTAGCTTACATTTTCCAGATGTGCAGAAGCAGAGTTCTAAGACTATGCTGAAATCTACAACATCAATTTCTCTCTAGCTGACATTTTCCAGATGTGCAGAAGCAGAGTTCCAGGATTATGCTGAAATCTGCCTTGCAATTTCTCTCTAGCTGACTTTTCCAGATGTGCAGAAGCAGAGTTCTAAGATTATGCTGAAATCTACAACATCAATTTCTCTCTAGCTTACATTTTCCAGATGTGCAGAAGCAGAGTTCTAAGATTATGCTGAAATCTACAACATCAATTTCTCTCTAGCTGACATTTTCCAGATGTGAGGAAGCAGAGTTCCAGGATTATGCTGAAATCAGCCTCTGCATTTTCTCTCTAGCTGACATTTTCCAGATGTGCAGAAGCAGAGTTCTAAGATTATGCTGAAATCTACAACATCAATTTCTCTCTAGCTGCCATTTTCCAGATGTGCAGAAGCAGAGTTCAAACATTATGCTGAAATCTAACACGTCAATTTCTCTCTTGCTGACATTTTCCAGAGTTGCAGAAGAAGAGTTCCAGGGTTATGCTGAAATCTGCCTCTGCGTTTTTCCTCTAGCTGACATTTTCCAGATGTGAAAAAGCAGAGTTCAAAGATTATGCTGAAATCTACAACTTCAATTTCTCTCTAGCTTACATTTTCCAGATGTGCAGAAGCAGAGTTCCAGGATTATGCTGAAATCTGCCTCTGCATTTTCTCTCTAGCTGACATTTTCCACATGTGCAGAAGCAGAGTTCAAAGATTATGCTGAAATCTACCACATCAATTTCTCTCTATCTGACATTTTCCAGATGTGCAGAAGCAGAGTTCCAGGATTGTGCTGAAAACCACAACATCAATTTCTCTCTAGCTGACTTTCACAGATGTGCAGAAGCAGAGGTCCAGTATTATGCTGAAATCTGCCTTGCAATTTCTCTCTAGCTGACTTTTCTAGATGTGCAGGAGTGTTCCAGGATTATGCTGAAATCTACATCAATTTCTCTCTAGCTGACATTTTCCAGATGTGCAGATGCAGATTTCCAGGTGTATGCTGAAACCTGCCTTACAATTTCTCTCTAGCTGACATTTTCCAGATGTGTAGAAGCAGAGTTCCAGCTGTGTGCTGAAACCTGCCTTACAATTTCTCTCTAGCTGACTTTTCCAGATGTGCAGAAGATGAGTTCAAAGATTATGGTGAAATCTGCCACATCAATTTCTGTCTAGCTGACATTTGCCAGATGTGCAGAAGTAGAGTTCAAGGATTATGCTGAAATCTGCCTTGCAAGTTTTCTCAAGCTGACATTTTCCATATGTACAGATTCAGAGTTCCAGGATTGTGCTGAAAACCACAACATCAATTTCTCTCTAGCTGACTTTCCCAGATGTGCAGAAGCAGAGTTCCAGTATTATGCTGAAATATACAACTTCAATTTCTCTCTAGCTGACATTTTCCAGATGTGCAGAAGCAGAGTTCTAAGATTATGCTGAAATCTACAACATCAATTTTTCTCTAGCTGACATTTTCCAGATGTGCGGAAGCAGAGTTCCATGATTATGCTGAAATCTGCCTCTGCATTTTCCCTCTAGCTGACATTTTCCAGATGTGAGGAAGCAGAGTTCCAGGATTATGCTGAAATCAGCCTCTGCATTTTCTCTCTAGCTGACATTTTCCAGATGTGCAGAAGCAGAGTTCAAAGATTATGCTGAAATCTACCACTTCAATTTCTCTCTATCTGACATTTTCCAGATGTGCAGAAGCAGAGTTCCAGGATTGTGCTGAAAACCACAACATCAATTTCTCTCTAGCTGACTTTCCCAGATGTGCAGAAGCAGAGGTCCAGTATTATGCTGAAATCTGCCTCTGCAGTTTCCCTCTAGCTGCCATTTTCCAGATGTGCAGAAGCAGAGTTCAAACATTATGCTGAAATCTGCCTTGCAATTTCTCTCTAGCTGACTTTTCCAGATGTGCAGAAGCAGAGTTCAAAGATTATGCTGAAATCTAACACATCAATTTCTCTCTTGCTGACATTTTGCAGATGTGCAGAAGCAGAGTTCCAGGATTATGCTGAAATCTGCCTCTGCATTTTCCCTCTAGCTTACATTTTCCAGATGTGCAGAAGCAGAGTTCCAGGATTATGCTGAAATATGCAACATCAATTTCTCTCTAGCTGACATTTGCCAGATGTGCAGAAGCAGAGTTCCAGGATTATGCTGAAATCTGCCTTGCAATTTCTCTCTAGCTGACATTTTCCGGATGTGCAGAAGCAGAGTTCTAAGATTATGCTGAAATCTACAACATCAATTTCTCTCTAGCTTACATTTTCCAGATGTGCAGAAGCAGAGTTCTAAGATTATGCTGAAATCTACAACATCAATTTCTCTCTAGCTGACATTTTCCAGATGTGAGGAAGCAGAGTTCCAGGATTATGCTGAAATCAGCCTCTGCATTTTCTCTCTAGCTGACATTTTCCAGATGTGCAGAAGCAGAGTTCTAAGATTATGCTGAAATCTACAACATCAATTTCTCTCTAGCTGCCATTTTCCAGATGTGCAGAAGCAGAGTTCAAACATTATGCTGAAATCTAACACGTCAATTTCTCTCTTGCTGACATTTTCCAGAGTTGCAGAAGAAGAGTTCCAGGGTTATGCTGAAATCTGCCTCTGCGTTTTTCCTCTAGCTGACATTTTCCAGATGTGAAAAAGCAGAGTTCAAAGATTATGCTGAAATCTACAACTTCAATTTCTCTCTAGCTTACATTTTCCAGATGTGCAGAAGCAGAGTTCCAGGATTATGCTGAAATCTGCCTCTGCATTTTCCCTCTAGCTTACATTTTCCACATGTGCAGAAGCAGAGTTCAAAGATTATGGTGAAATCTACCACATCAATTTCTCTCTAGCTGACATTTTCCAGATGTGCAGAAGCTGAGTTCAAAGATTATGGTGAAAATCTACCACATCAATTTCACTCTAGCTGACATTTTCCAGATGTGCAGAAGCAGAGTTCCAGGATTATGCTGAAATCTACAACATCAATTTCTCTCTAGCTGCCATTTTCCAGATGTGCAGAAGCAGAGTTCAAACATTATGCTGAAATCTAACACGTCAATTTCTCTCTTGCTGACATTTTCCAGAGTTGCAGAAGAAGAGTTCCAGGGTTATGCTGAAATCTGCCTCTGCGTTTTTCCTCTAGCTGACATTTTCCAGATGTGAAAAAGCAGAGTTCAAAGATTATGCTGAAATCTACAACTTCAATTTCTCTCTAGCTTACATTTTCCAGATGTGCAGAAGCAGAGTTCCAGGATTATGATGAAATCTGCCTCTGCATTTTCTCTCTAGCTGACATTTTCCACATGTGCAGAAGCAGAGTTCAAAGATTATGCTGAAATCTACCACATCAATTTCTCTCTATCTGACATTTTCCAGATGTGCAGAAGCAGAGTTCCAGGATTGTGCTGAAAACCACAACTTCAATTTCTCTCTAGCTGACATTTTCCAGATGTGCAGAAGCAGAGTTCTAAGATTATGCTGAAAACCACAACATCAATTTCTCTCTAGCTGACTTTCCCAGATGTGCAGAAGCAGAGGTCCAGTATTATGCTGAAATCTACCTCTGCAGTTTCCCTCTAGCTGCCATTTTCCAGATGTGCAGAAGCAGAGTTCAAACATTATGCTGAAATCTACCACATCAATTTCTCTCTAGCTGACATTTTCCAGATGTGCAGAAGCAGACTTCCAGGATTATGCTGAAATCTGCCTCTGCATTTTCTCTCTAGCTGACATTTTCCACATGTGCAGAAGCAGAGTTCAAACATGCTGAAATCTAACACATCAATTTCTCTCTTGCTGACATTTTCCAGAGTTGCAGAAGCAGAGTTCCAGGATTATGCTGAAATCAGCTTCTGCATTTTCTCTCTAGCTGACATTTTCCAGATGTGCAGAAGCAGAGTTCTAAGATTATACTGAAATCTACCACATCAATTTCTCTCTAGCTGACATTTTCCAGATGTGCAGAAGCAGAGTTCTAAGATTATGCTGAAATCTACAACATCAATTTCTCTCTAGCTTACATTTTCCAGATGTGCAGAAGCAGAGTTCTAAGACTATGCTGAAATCTACAACATCAATTTCTCTCTAGCTGACATTTTCCAGATGTGAGGAAGCAGAGTTCCAGGATTATGCTGAAATCAGCCTCTGCATTTTCTCTCTAGCTGACATTTTCCAGATGTGCAGAAGCAGAGTTCTAAGATTATGCTGAAATCTACAACATCAATTTCTCTCTAGCTGCCATTTTCCAGATGTGCAGAAGCAGAGTTCAAACATTATGCTGAAATCTACCACTTCAATTTCTCTCTAGCTCACATTTGCCAGATGTGCAGAAGCAGAGTTCCAGGATTATTCTGAAATCTGCCTTGCATTTTTTCTCCAGGTGACATTTTCCAGATGTGCAGAAGCAGAGTTCAAACATTATGCTGAAATCTAAAACGTCAATTTCTGTCTTGCTGACATTTTCCAGAGTTGCAGAAGAAGAGTTCCAGGGTTATGCTGAAATCTGCCTCTGCGTTTTTCCTCTAGCTGACATTTTCCAGATGTGAAAAAGCAGAGTTCAAAGATTATGCTGAAATCTACAACTTCAATTTCTCTCTAGCTTACATTTTCCAGATGTGCAGAAGCAGAGTTCCAGGATTATGCTGAAATCTGCCTCTGCATTTTCTCTCTAGCTGACATTTTCCACATGTGCAGAAGTAGAGTTCAAAGATTATGCTGAAATCTACCACATCAATTTCTCTCAAGCTGACTTTTCCAGATGTGCAGAAGCTGAGTTCAAAGATTATGGTGAAATCTACCACATCAATTTCTCTCTAGCTGACATTTTCCAGATGTGCAGAAGCAGAGTTCCAGTATTATGCTGAAATATACAACATCAATTTCTCTCTAACTGACATTTTCCAGATGTGTAGAACCAGAGATCCAGGATTATGCTGAAATCTGCCTTGCAATTTGTCTCCAAGTGAAAATTTCCAGATGTGCAGAAGCAGAGTTCAAAGATTATGCTGAAATCTAACACATCAATTTCTCTCTTGCTGACATTTTCCAGATGTGCAGAAGCAGAGTTCCAGCATTATGCTGAAATCTGCCTTGCAATTTCTCTCTAGCTGACTTTTCCAGATGTGCAGAAGCAGAGTTCAAAGATTATGCTGAAATCTAACACATCAATTTCTCTCTTGCTGACATTTTGCAGATGTGCAGAAGCAGAGTTCCAGGATTATGCTGAAATCTGCCTCTGCATTTTCCCTCTAGCTTACATTTTCCAGATGTGCAGAAGCAGAGTTCCAGGATTATGCTGAAATATGCAACATCAATTTCTCTCTAGCTGACATTTGCCAGATGTGCAGAAGCAGAGTTCCAGGATTATGCTGAAATCTGCCTTGCAATTTCTCTCTAGCTGACATTTTCCAGATGTGCAGAAGCAGAGTTCTAAGATTATGCTGAAATCTACAACATCAATTTCTCTCTAGCTGCCATTTTCCAGATGTGCAGAAGCAGAGTTCAAACATTATGCTGAAATCTAACACGTCAATTTCTCTCTTGCTGACATTTTGCAGAGTTGCAGAAGAAGAGTTCCAGGGTTATGCTGAAATCTGCCTCTGCGTTTTTCCTCTAGCTGACATTTTCCAGATGTGAAAAAGCAGAGTTCAAAGATTATGCTGAAATCTACAACTTCAATTTCTCTCTAGCTTACATTTTCCAGATGTGCAGAAGCAGAGTTCCAGGATTATGCTGAAATATGCAACATCAATTTCTCTCTAGCTGACATTTGCCAGATGTGCAGAAGCAGAGTTCCAGGATTATGCTGAAATCTGCCTTGCAATTTCTCTCTAGCTGACATTTTCCAGATGTGCAGAAGCTGAGTTCAAAGATTACGGTGAAATCTACAACATCAATTTCTCTCTAGCTGCCATTTTCCAGATGTGCAGAAGAAGAGTTCCAGGGTTATGCTGAAATCTGCCTCTGCGTTTTTCCTCTAGCTGACATTTTCCAGATGTGAAAAAGCAGAGTTCAAAGATTATGCTGAAATCTACAACTTCAATTTCTCTCTAGCTTACATTTTCCAGATGTGCAGAAGCAGAGTTCCAGGATTATGCTGAAATCTGCCTCTGCATTTTCTCTCTAGCTGACATTTTCCACATGTGCAGAAGCAGAGTTCAAAGATTATGCTGAAATCTACCACATCAATTTCTCTCTATCTGACATTTTCCAGATGTGCAGAAGCAGAGTTCCAGGATTGTGCTGAAAACCACAACATCAATTTCTCTCTAGCTGACTTTCACAGATGTGCAGAAGCAGAGGTCCAGTATTATGCTGAAATCTGCCTTGCAATTTCTCTCTAGCTGACTTTTCTAGATGTGCAGGAGTGTTCCAGGATTATGCTGAAATCTACATCAATTTCTCTCTAGCTGACATTTTCCAGATGTGCAGATGCAGATTTCCAGGTGTATGCTGAAACCTGCCTTACAATTTCTCTCTAGCTGACATTTTCCAGATGTGTAGAAGCAGAGTTCCAGCTGTGTGCTGAAACCTGCCTTACAATTTCTCTCTAGCTGACTTTTCCAGATGTGCAGAAGCTGAGTTCAAAGATTATGGTGAAATCTGCCACATCAATTTCTGTCTAGCTGACATTTGCCAGATGTGCAGGAGTAGAGTTCAAGGATTATGCTGAAATCTGCCTTGCAAGTTTTCTCAAGCTGACATTTTCCATATGTACAGAATCAGAGTTCCTGGTGTATGCTGAAATCTGCCTTGCAATTTCTCTCTAGCTGACTTTTCCAGATGTGCAGAAGCAGAGTTCAAAGATTATGCTGAAATCTAACACATCAATTTCTCTCTTGCTGACATTTTCCAGATGTGCAGAAGCAGAGTTCCAGGATTATGCTGAAATCTGCCTCTGCATTTTCCCTCTAGCTTACATTTTCCAGATGTGCAGAAGCTGAATTCAAAGATTATGGTGAAATCTACCACATCAATTTCTCTCTAGCTGACATTTTCCAGATGTGCAGAAGCTGAGTTCAAAGATTATGGTGAAATCTACACATCAATTTCTCTCTATCTGACATTTGCCAGATGTGCAGAAGCAGAGTTCCAGGATTATGCTGAAACCAGCCTCTGCATTTTCTCTCTAGCTGACATTTTCCAGATGTGCAGAAGCAGAGTTCCAGTATTATGCTGAAATATACAACTTCAATTTCTCTCTAGCTGACATTTTCCAGATGTGCAGAAGCAGAGTTCTAAGATTATGCTGAAATCTACAACATCAATTTTTCTCTAGCTGACATTTTCCAGATGTGCGGAAGCAGAGTTTCATGATTATGCTGAAATCTGCCTCTGCATTTTCCCTCTAGCTGACATTTTCCAGATGTGAGGAAGCAGAGTTCCAGGATTATGCTGAAATCAGCCTCTGCATTTTCTCTCTAGCTGACATTTTCCAGATGTGCAGAAGCAGAGTTCTAAGATTATGCTGAAATCTACAACATCAATTTCTCTCTAGCTGCCATTTTCCAGATGTGTAGAAGCAAAGTTCCAGGATTATTCTGAAATCTGGCTTGCAATTTTCTCCAGGTGACATTTTCCAGATGTGTAGAAGCAGAGTTCAAACACTATGCTGAAATCTAACACATCAATTTATCTCTTGCTGACATATTCCAGAGTTGCAGAAGCAGAGGTCCAGTATTATGGTGAAATCTGCCTTGATATTTCTCTCTAGCTGACTTTTCCAGATGTGCAGGAGTGTTCCAGGATTATGCTGAAATATACATCAATTTCTCTCTAGCTGACATTTTCCAGATGTGCAGATGCAGATTTCCAGCTGTGTGCTGAAACCTGCCTTACAATTTCTCTCTAGCTGACTTTTCCAGATGTTCAGAAGCTGAGTTCAAAGATTATGGTGAAATCTGCCACATCAATTTCTGTCTAGCTGACATTTGCCAGATGTGCAGAAGTAGAGTTCAAGGATTATGCTGAAATCTGCCTTGCAAGTTTTCTCAAGCTGACATTTTCCATATGTAAAGAATCAGAGTTCCTGGTGTATGCTGAAATCTGCCTTGCAATTTCTCTCTAGCTGACTTTTCCAGATGTGCAGAAGCAGAGTTCCAAGATTATGCTGAAATCTGCCTCTGCATTTTCCCTCTAGCTTACATTTTCCAGATGTGCAGAAGATAAGTTCAAAGATTATGGTGAAATCTACCACATCAATTTCTCTCTAGCTGACATTTTCCAGATGTGCAGAAGCTGAGTTCAAAGATTATGGTGAAATCTACACATCAATTTCTCTCTAGCTGACATTTGCCAGATGTGCAGAAGCAGAGTTCCAGGATTATGCTGAAATCAGCCTCTGCATTTGCTCTCTAGCTGACATTTTCCAGATGTGCAGAAGCAGAGTTCAAACATTATGCTGAAATCTACCACTTCAATTTCTCTCTAGCTCACATTTGCCAGATGTGCGGAAGCAGAGTTCTAGGATTATTCTGAAATCTGCCTTGCAATTTTTCTCCAGGTGACATTTTCCAGATGTGCAGAAGCAGAGTTCAAACATTATGCTGAAATCTAACACGTCAATTTCTCTCTTGCTGACATTTTCCAGAGTTGCAGAAGAAGAGTTCCAGGGTTATGCTGAAATCTGCCTCTGCGTTTTTCCTCTAGCTGACATTTTCCAGATGTGAAAAAGCAGAGTTCAAAGATTATGCTGAAATCTACAACTTCAATTTCTCTCTAGCTTACATTTTCCAGATGTGCAGAAGCAGAGTTCCAGGATTATGCTGAAATCTGCCTCTGCATTTTCTCTCTAGCTGACATTTTCCACATGTGCAGAAGTAGAGTTCAAAGATTATGCTGAAATCTACCACATCAATTTCTCTCAAGCTGACTTTTCCAGATGTGCAGAAGCTGAGTTCAAAGATTATGGTGAAATCTACCACATCAATTTCTCTCTAGCTGACATTTTCCAGATGTGCAGAAGCAGAGTTCCAGTATTATGCTGAAATATACAACATCAATTTCTCTCTAACTGACATTTTCCAGATGTGTAGAACCAGAGATCCAGGATTATGCTGAAATCTGCCTTGCAATTTGTCTCCAAGTGAAAATTTCCAGATGTGCAGAAGCAGAGTTCAAAGATTATGCTGAAATCTAACACATCAATTTCTCTCTTGCTGACATTTTCCAGATGTGCAGAAGCAGAGTTCCAGCATTATGCTGAAATCTGCCTTGCAATTTCTCTCTAGCTGACTTTTCCAGATGTGCAGAAGCAGAGTTCAAAGATTATGCTGAAATCTAACACATCAATTTCTCTCTTGCTGACATTTTGCAGATGTGCAGAAGCAGAGTTCCAGGATTATGCTGAAATCTGCCTCTGCATTTTCCCTCTAGCTTACATTTTCCAGATGTGCAGAAGCAGAGTTCCAGGATTATGCTGAAATATGCAACATCAATTTCTCTCTAGCTGACATTTGCCAGATGTGCAGAAGCAGAGTTCCAGGATTATGCTGAAATCTGCCTTGCAATTTCTCTCTAGCTGACATTTTCCAGATGTGCAGAAGCAGAGTTCTAAGATTATGCTGAAATCTACAACATCAATTTCTCTCTAGCTGCCATTTTCCAGATGTGCAGAAGCAGAGTTCAAACATTATGCTGAAATCTAACACGTCAATTTCTCTCTTGCTGACATTTTGCAGAGTTGCAGAAGAAGAGTTCCAGGGTTATGCTGAAATCTGCCTCTGCGTTTTTCCTCTAGCTGACATTTTCCAGATGTGAAAAAGCAGAGTTCAAAGATTATGCTGAAATCTACAACTTCAATTTCTCTCTAGCTTACATTTTCCAGATGTGCAGAAGCAGAGTTCCAGGATTATGCTGAAATATGCAACATCAATTTCTCTCTAGCTGACATTTGCCAGATGTGCAGAAGCAGAGTTCCAGGATTATGCTGAAATCTGCCTTGCAATTTCTCTCTAGCTGACATTTTCCAGATGTGCAGAAGCTGAGTTCAAAGATTACGGTGAAATCTACAACATCAATTTCTCTCTAGCTGCCATTTTCCAGATGTGCAGAAGAAGAGTTCCAGGGTTATGCTGAAATCTGCCTCTGCGTTTTTCCTCTAGCTGACATTTTCCAGATGTGAAAAAGCAGAGTTCAAAGATTATGCTGAAATCTACAACTTCAATTTCTCTCTAGCTTACATTTTCCAGATGTGCAGAAGCAGAGTTCCAGGATTATGCTGAAATCTGCCTCTGCATTTTCTCTCTAGCTGACATTTTCCACATGTGCAGAAGCAGAGTTCAAAGATTATGCTGAAATCTACCACATCAATTTCTCTCTATCTGACATTTTCCAGATGTGCAGAAGCAGAGTTCCAGGATTGTGCTGAAAACCACAACATCAATTTCTCTCTAGCTGACTTTCACAGATGTGCAGAAGCAGAGGTCCAGTATTATGCTGAAATCTGCCTTGCAATTTCTCTCTAGCTGACTTTTCTAGATGTGCAGGAGTGTTCCAGGATTATGCTGAAATCTACATCAATTTCTCTCTAGCTGACATTTTCCAGATGTGCAGATGCAGATTTCCAGGTGTATGCTGAAACCTGCCTTACAATTTCTCTCTAGCTGACATTTTCCAGATGTGTAGAAGCAGAGTTCCAGCTGTGTGCTGAAACCTGCCTTACAATTTCTCTCTAGCTGACTTTTCCAGATGTGCAGAAGATGAGTTCAAAGATTATGGTGAAATCTGCCACATCAATTTCTGTCTAGCTGACATTTGCCAGATGTGCAGGAGTAGAGTTCAAGGATTATGCTGAAATCTGCCTTGCAAGTTTTCTCAAGCTGACATTTTCCATATGTACAGAATCAGAGTTCCTGGTGTATGCTGAAATCTGCCTTGCAATTTCTCTCTAGCTGACTTTTCCAGATGTGCAGAAGCAGAGTTCAAAGATTATGCTGAAATCTAACACATCAATTTCTCTCTTGCTGACATTTTCCAGATGTGCAGAAGCAGAGTTCCAGGATTATGCTGAAATCTGCCTCTGCATTTTCCCTCTAGCTTACATTTTCCAGATGTGCAGAAGCTGAATTCAAAGATTATGGTGAAATCTACCACATCAATTTCTCTCTAGCTGACATTTTCCAGATGTGCAGAAGCTGAGTTCAAAGATTATGGTGAAATCTACACATCAATTTCTCTCTATCTGACATTTGCCAGATGTGCAGAAGCAGAGTTCCAGGATTATGCTGAAACCAGCCTCTGCATTTTCTCTCTAGCTGACATTTTCCAGATGTGCAGAAGCAGAGTTCCAGTATTATGCTGAAATATACAACTTCAATTTCTCTCTAGCTGACATTTTCCAGATGTGCAGAAGCAGAGTTCTAAGATTATGCTGAAATCTACAACATCAATTTTTCTCTAGCTGACATTTTCCAGATGTGCGGAAGCAGAGTTTCATGATTATGCTGAAATCTGCCTCTGCATTTTCCCTCTAGCTGACATTTTCCAGATGTGAGGAAGCAGAGTTCCAGGATTATGCTGAAATCAGCCTCTGCATTTTCTCTCTAGCTGACATTTTCCAGATGTGCAGAAGCAGAGTTCTAAGATTATGCTGAAATCTACAACATCAATTTCTCTCTAGCTGCCATTTTCCAGATGTGTAGAAGCAAAGTTCCAGGATTATTCTGAAATCTGGCTTGCAATTTTCTCCAGGTGACATTTTCCAGATGTGTAGAAGCAGAGTTCAAACACTATGCTGAAATCTAACACATCAATTTATCTCTTGCTGACATATTCCAGAGTTGCAGAAGCAGAGTTCCAGGGTTATGCTGAAATCAGCCTCTGCATTTTCTCTCTAGCTGACATTTTCCAGATGTGCAGAAGCAGAGTTCAAAGATTATGCTGAAATCTACCACTTCAATTTCTCTCTATCTGACATTTTCCAGATGTGCAGAAGCAGAGTTCCAGGATTGTGCTGAAAACCACAACATCAATTTCTCTCTAGCTGACTTTCCCAGATGTGCAGAAGCAGAGGTCCAGTATTATGCTGAAATCTGCCTCTGCAGTTTCCCTCTAGCTGCCATTTTCCACATGTGCAGAAGCAGAGTTCCAGGATTATGCTGAAATCTGCCTTGCAATTTCTCTCTAGCTGACTTTTCCAGATGTGCAGAAGCAGAGTTCAAAGATTATGCTGAAATCTAACACATCAATTTCTCTCTTGCTGACATTTTGCAGATGTGCAGAAGCAGAGTTCCAGGATTATGCTGAAATCTGCCTCTGCATTTTCCCTCTAGCTTACATTTTCCAGATGTGCAGAAGCAGAGTTCCAGGATTATGCTGAAATATGCAACATCGATTTCTCTCTAGCTGACATTTGCCAGATGTGCAGAAGCAGAGTTCCAGGATTATGCTGAAATCTGCCTTGCAATTTCTCTCTAGCTGACATTTTCCAGATGTGCAGAAGCAGAGTTCTAAGATTATGCTGAAATCTACAACATCAATTTCTCTCTAGCTTACATTTTCCAGATGTGAGGAAGCAGAGTTCCAGGATTATGCTGAAATCAGCCTCTGCATTTTCTCTCTAGCTGACATTTTCCAGATGTGCAGAAGCAGAGTTCTAAGATTATGCTTAAATCTACAACATCAATTTCTCTCTAGCTGCCATTTTCCAGATGTGCAGAAGCAGAGTTCAAACATTATGCTGAAATCTAACACGTCAATTTCTCTCTTGCTGACATTTTCCAGAGTTGCAGAAGAAGAGTTCCAGGGTTATGCTGAAATCTGCCTCTGCGTTTTTCCTCTAGCTGACATTTTCCAGATGTGAAAAAGCAGAGTTCAAAGATTATGCTGAAATCTACAACTTCAATTTCTCTCTAGCTTACATTTTCCAGATGTGCAGAAGCAGAGTTCCAGGATTATGCTGAAATCTGCCTCTGCATTTTCTCTCTAGCTGACATTTTCCACATGTGCAGAAGCAGAGTTCAAAGATTATGCTGAAATCTACCACATCAATTTCTCTCTATCTGACATTTTCCAGATGTGCAGAAGCAGAGTTCCAGGATTGTGCTGAAAACCACAACATCAATTTCTCTCTAGCTGACATTTTCCAGATGTGCAGAAGCAGAGTTCTAAGATTATGCTGAAATCTACAACATCAATTTCTCTCTAGCTGCCATTTTCCAGATGTGCAGAAGCAGAGTTCAAACATTATGCTGAAATCTAACACGTCAATTTCTCTCTTGCTGACATTTTCCAGAGTTGCAGAAGAAGAGTTCCAGGGTTATGCTGAAATCTGCCTCTGCGTTTTTCCTCTAGCTGACATTTTCCAGATGTGAAAAAGCAGAGTTCAAAGATTATGCTGAAATCTACAACTTCAATTTCTCTCTAGCTTACATTTTCCAGATGTGCAGAAGCAGAGTTCCAGGATTATGCTGAAATCTGCCTCTGCATTTTCTCTCTAGCTGACATTTTCCACATGTGCAGAAGCAGAGTTCAAAGATTATGCTGAAATCTACCACATCAATTTCTCTCTATCTGACATTTTCCAGATGTGCAGAAGCAGAGTTCCAGGATTGTGCTGAAAACCACAACTTCAATTTCTCTCTAGCTGACATTTTCCAGATGTGCAGAAGCAGAGTTCTAAGATTATGCTGAAAACCACAACATCAATTTCTCTCTAGCTGACTTTCCCAGATGTGCAGAAGCAGAGGTCCAGTATTATGCTGAAATCTACCTCTGCAGTTTCCCTCTAGCTGCCATTTTCCAGATGTGCAGAAGCAGAGTTCAAACATTATGCTGAAATCAACCACTTCAATTTCTCTCTAGCTCACATTTGCCAGATGTGCAGAAGCAGAGTTCCAGGATTATTCTGAAATCTGCCTTGCAATTTTTCTCCAGGTGACATTTTCCAGATGTGCAGAAGCAGAGTTCAAACATGCTGAAATCTAACACATCAATTTCTCTCTTGCTGACATTTTCCAGAGTTGCAGAAGCAGAGTTCCAGGATTATGCTGAAATCAGCTTCTGCATTTTCTCTCTAGCTGACATTTTCCAGATGTGCAGAAGCAGAGTTCTAAGATTATACTGAAATCTACCACATCAATTTCTCTCTAGCTGACATTTTCCAGATGTGCAGAAGCAGAGTTCTAAGATTATGCTGAAATCTACAACATCAATTTCTCTCTAGCTTACATTTTCCAGATGTGCAGAAGCAGAGTTCTAAGACTATGCTGAAATCTACAACATCAATTTCTCTCTAGCTGACATTTTCCAGATGTGAGGAAGCAGAGTTCCAGGATTATGCTGAAATCAGCCTCTGCATTTTCTCTCTAGCTGACATTTTCCAGATGTGCAGAAGCAGAGTTCTAAGATTATGCTGAAATCTACAACATCAATTTCTCTCTAGCTGCCATTTTCCAGATGTGCAGAAGCAGAGTTCAAACATTATGCTGAAATCTACCACTTCAATTTCTCTCTAGCTCACATTTGCCAGATGTGCAGAAGCAGAGTTCCAGGATTATTCTGAAATCTGCCTTGCATTTTTTCTCCAGCTGACATTTTCCAGATGTGCAGAAGCAGAGTTCAAACATTATGCTGAAATCTAAAACGTCAATTTCTGCCTTGCTGACATTTTCCAGAGTTGCAGAAGAAGAGTTCCAGGGTTATGCTGAAATCTGCCTCTGCGTTTTTCCTCTAGCTGACATTATCCAGATGTGAAAAAGCAGAGTTCAAAGATTATGCTGAAATCTACAACTTCAATTTCTCTCTAGCTTACATTTTCCAGATGTGCAGAAGCAGAGTTCCAGGATTATGCTGAAATCTGCCTCTGCATTTTCTCTCTAGCTGACATTTTCCACATGTGCAGAAGTAGAGTTCAAAGATTATGCTGAAATCTACCACATCATTTTCTCTCAAGCTGACTTTTCCAGATGTGCAGAAGCTGAGTTCAAAGATTATGGTGAAATCTACCACATCAATTTCTCTCTAGCTGACATTTTCCAGATGTGCAGAAGCAGAGTTCCAGTATTATGCTGAAATATACAACATCAATTTCTCTCTAACTGACATTTTCCAGATGTGTAGAACCAGAGATCCAGGATTATGCTGAAATCTGCCTTGCAATTTGTCTCCAAGTGAAAATTTCCAGATGTGCAGAAGCAGAGTTCAAAGATTATGCTGAAATCTAACACATCAATTTCTCTCTTGCTGACATTTTCCAGATGTGCAGAAGCAGAGTTCCAGGATTATGCTGAAATCTGCCTTGCAATTTCTCTCTAGCTGACTTTTCCAGATGTGCAGAAGCAGAGTTCAAAGATTATGCTGAAATCTACCACATCAATTTCTCTCTAGCTGACATTTTCCAGATGTGCAGAAGCAGAGTTCTAAGATTATGCTGAAATCTACAACATCAATTTCTCTCTAGCTTACATTTTCCAGATGTGCAGAAGCAGAGTTCTAAGACTATGCTGAAATCTACAACATCAATTTCTCTCTAGC
The DNA here is from genome assembly GCA_023053685.1 of Diadophis punctatus similis. Lineage (NCBI taxonomy): Eukaryota > Metazoa > Chordata > Lepidosauria > Squamata > Dipsadidae > Diadophis > Diadophis punctatus. The sequence goes on along the minus strand of JALIGW010000019.1, from coordinate 15,559,043 downwards.
TGACATTTTCCAGATGTGAGGAAGCAGAGTTCCAGGATTATGCTGAAATCAGCCTCTGCATTTTCTCTCTAGCTGACATTTTCCAGATGTGCAGAAGCAGAGTTCTAAGATTATGCTGAAATCTACAACATCAATTTCTCTCTAGCTGCCATTTTCCAGATGTGCAGAAGCAGAGTTCAAACATTATGCTGAAATCTACCACTTCAATTTCTCTCTAGCTCACATTTGCCAGATGTGCAGAAGCAGAGTTCCAGGATTATTCTGAAATCTGCCTTGCATTTTTTCTCCAGGTGACATTTTCCAGATGTGCAGAAGCAGAGTTCAAACATTATGCTGAAATCTAAAACGTCAATTTCTGTCTTGCTGACATTTTCCAGAGTTGCAGAAGAAGAGTTCCAGGGTTATGCTGAAATCTGCCTCTGCGTTTTTCCTCTAGCTGACATTATCCAGATGTGAAAAAGCAGAGTTCAAAGATTATGCTGAAATCTACAACTTCAATTTCTCTCTAGCTTACATTTTCCAGATGTGCAGAAGCAGAGTTCCAGGATTATGCTGAAATCTGCCTCTGCATTTTCTCTCTAGCTGACATTTTCCACATGTGCAGAAGCTGAGTTCAAAGATTATGGTGAAATCTACCACATCAATTTCTCTCTAGCTGACATTTTCCAGATGTGCAGAAGCAGAGTTCCAGTATTATGCTGAAATCTACAACATCAATTTCTCTCTAACTGACATTTTCCAGATGTGTAGAACCAGAGATCCAGGATTATGCTGAAATCTGCCTTGCAATTTGTCTCCAAGTGAAAATTTCCAGATGTGCAGAAGCAGAGTTCAAAGATTATGCTGAAATCTAACACATCAATTTCTCTCTTGCTGACATTTTCCAGATGTGCAGAAGCAGAGTTCCAGGATTATGCTGAAATCTGCCTTGCAATTTCTCTCTAGCTGACTTTTCCAGATGTGCAGAAGCAGAGTTCAAAGATTATGCTGAAATCTAACACATCAATTTCTCTCTTGCTGACATTTTGCAGATGTGCAGAAGCAGAGTTCCAGGATTATGCTGAAATCTGCCTCTGCATTTTCCCTCTAGCTTACATTTTCCAGATGTGCAGAAGCAGAGTTCCAGGATTATGCTGAAATATGCAACATCAATTTCTCTCTAGCTGACATTTGCCAGATGTGCAGAAGCAGAGTTCTAAGATTATGCTGAAATCTACAACATCAATTTCTCTCTAGCTGACATTTTCCAGATGTGAGGAAGCAGAGTTCCAGGATTATGCTGAAATCAGCCTCTGCATTTTCTCTCTAGCTGACATTTTCCAGATGTGCAGAAGCAGAGTTCTAAGATTATGCTGAAATCTACAACATCAATTTCTCTCTAGCTGCCATTTTCCAGATGTGCAGAAGCAGAGTTCAAACATTATGCTGAAATCTAACACGTCAATTTCTCTCTTGCTGACATTTTCCAGAGTTGCAGAAGAAGAGTTCCAGGGTTATGCTGAAATCTGCCTCTGCGTTTTTCCTCTAGCTGACATTTTCCAGATGTGAAAAAGCAGAGTTCAAAGATTATGCTGAAATCTACAACTTCAATTTCTCTCTAGCTGACATTTTCCAGATTTGCAGAAGCAGCGTTCTAAGATTATGCTGAAATCTACGACATCAATTTCTCTCTAGCTTACATTTTCCAGATGTGCAGAAGCAGAGTTCCAGGATTGTGCTGAAAACCACAACATCAATTTCTCTCTAGCTGACTTTCACAGATGTGCAGAAGCAGAGGTCCAGTATTATGCTGAAATCTGCCTTGCAATTTCTCTCTAGCTGACTTTTCTAGATGTGCAGGAGTGTTCCAGGATTATGCTGAAATCTACATCAATTTCTCTCTAGCTGACATTTTCCAGATGTGCAGATGCAGATTTCCAGGTGTATGCTGAAACCTGCCTTACAATTTCTCTCTAGCTGACATTTTCCAGATGTGTAGAAGCAGAGTTCCAGCTGTGTGCTGAAACCTGCCTTACAATTTCTCTCTAGCTGACTTTTCCAGATGTGCAGAAGATGAGTTCAAAGATTATGGTGAAATCTGCCACATCAATTTCTGTCTAGCTGACATTTGCCAGATGTGCAGAAGTAGAGTTCAAGGATTATGCTGAAATCAGCCTCTGCATTTTCTCTCTAGCTGACATTTTCCAGATGTGCAGAAGCAGAGTTCCAGTATTATGCTGAAATATACAACTTCAATTTCTCTCTAGCTGACATTTTCCAGATGTGCAGAAGCAAAGTTCTAAGATTATGCTGAAATCTACAACATCAATTTTTCTCTAGCTGACATTTTCCAGATGTGCGGAAGCAGAGTTTCATGATTATGCTGAAATCTGCCTCTGCATTTTCCCTCTAGCTGACATTTTCCAGATGTGAGGAAGCAGAGTTCCAGGATTATGCTGAAATCAGCCTCTGCATTTTCTCTCTAGCTGACATTTTCCAGATGTGCAGAAGCAGAGTTCTAAGATTATGCTGAAATCTACAACATCAATTTCTCTCTAGCTGCCATTTTCCAGATGTGTAGAAGCAAAGTTCCAGGATTATTCTGAAATCTGCCTTGCAATTTTTCTCCAGGTGACATTTTCCAGATGTGTAGAAGCAGAGTTCAAACACTATGCTGAAATCTAACACATCAATTTATCTCTTGCTGACATATTCCAGAGTTGCAGAAGCAGAGTTCCAGGGTTATGCTGAAATCAGCCTCTGCATTTTCTCTCTAGCTGACATTTTCCAGATGTGCAGAAGCAGAGTTCAAAGATTATGCTGAAATCTGCCTTGCAATTTCTCTCTAGCTGACTTTCCCAGATGTGCAGAAGCAGAGGTCCAGTATTATGCTGAAATCTGCCTCTGCAGTTTCCCTCTAGCTGCCATTTTCCACATGTGCAGAAGCAGAGTTCCAGGATTATGCTGAAATCTGCCTTGCAATTTCTCTCTAGCTGACTTTTCCAGATGTGCAGAAGCAGAGTTCAAAGATTATGCTGAAATCTAACACATCAATTTCTCTCTTGCTGACATTTTGCAGATGTGCAGAAGCAGAGTTCCAGGATTATGCTGAAATCTGCCTCTGCATTTTCCCTCTAGCTTACATTTTCCAGATGTGCAGAAGCAGAGTTCCAGGATTATGCTGAAATATGCAACATCAATTTCTCTCTAGCTGACATTTGCCAGATGTGCAGAAGCAGAGTTCCAGGATTATGCTGAAATCTGCCTTGCAATTTCTCTCTAGCTGACATTTTCCAGATGTGCAGAAGCAGAGTTCTAAGATTATGCTGAAATCTACAACATCAATTTCTCTCTAGCTTACATTTTCCAGATGTGCAGAAGCAGAGTTCTAAGATTATGCTGAAATCTACAACATCAATTTCTCTCTAGCTGACATTTTCCAGATATGAGGAAGCAGAGTTCCAGGATTATGCTGAAATCAGCCTCTGCATTTTCTCTCTAGCTGACATTTTCCAGATGTGCAGAAGCAGAGTTCTAAGATTATGCTGAAATCTACAACATCAATTTCTCTCTAGCTGCCATTTTCCAGATGTGCAGAAGCAGAGTTCAAACATTATGCTGAAATCTAACATGTCAATTTCTCTCTTGCTGACATTTTCCAGAGTTGCAGAAGAAGAGTTCCAGGGTTATGCTGAAATCTGCCTCTGCGTTTTTCCTCTAGCTGACATTTTCCAGATGTGAAAAAGCAGAGTTCAAAGATTATGCTGAAATCTACAACTTCAATTTGTCTCTAGCTTACATTTTCCAGATGTGCAGAAGCAGAGTTCCAGGATTATGCTGAAATCTGCCTCTGCATTTTCTCTCTAGCTGACATTTTCCACATGTGCAGAAGCAGAGTTCAAAGATTATGCTGAAATCTACCACATCAATTTCTCTCTATCTGACATTTTCCAGATGTGCAGAAGCAGAGTTCCAGGATTGTGCTGAAAACCACAACATCAATTTCTCTCTAGCTGACATTTTCCAGATGTGCAGAAGCAGAGTTCTAAGATTATGCTGAAATCTACAACATCAATTTCTCTCTAGCTGCCATTTTCCAGATGTGCACAAGCAGAGTTCCAGGATTATGCTGAAATCTGCCTCTGCATTTTCTCTCTAGCTGACATTTTCCACATGTGCAGAAGCAGAGTTCAAAGATTATGCTGAAATCTACCACATCAATTTCTCTCTATCTGACATTTTCCAGATGTGCAGAAGCAGAGTTCCAGGATTGTGCTGAAAACCACAACATCAATTTCTCTCTAGCTGACTTTCACAGATGTGCAGAAGCAGAGGTCCAGTATTATGCTGAAATCTGCCTTGCAATTTCTCTCTAGCTGACTTTTCTAGATGTGCAGGAGTGTTCCAGGATTATGCTGAAATCTACATCAATTTCTCTCTAGCTGACATTTTCCAGATGTGCAGATGCAGATTTCCAGGTGTATGCTGAAACCTGCCTTACAATTTCTCTCTAGCTGACATTTTCCAGATGTGTAGAAGCAGAGTTCCAGCTGTGTGCTGAAACCTGCCTTACAATTTCTCTCTAGCTGACTTTTCCAGATGTGCAGAAGATGAGTTCAAAGATTATGGTGAAATCTGCCACATCAATTTCTGTCTAGCTGACATTTGCCAGATGTGCAGAAGCAGAGTTCCAGTATTATGCTGAAATATACAACTTCAATTTCTCTCTAGCTGACATTTTCCAGATGTGCAGAAGCAAAGTTCTAAGATTATGCTGAAATCTACAACATCAATTTTTCTCTAGCTGACATTTTCCAGATGTGCGGAAGCAGAGTTTCATGATTATGCTGAAATCTGCCTCTGCATTTTCCCTCTAGCTGACATTTTCCAGATGTGAGGAAGCAGAGTTCCAGGATTATGCTGAAATCAGCCTCTGCATTTTCTCTCTAGCTGACATTTTCCAGATGTGCAGAAGCAGAGTTCTAAGATTATGCTGAAATCTACAACATCAATTTCTCTCTAGCTGCCATTTTCCAGATGTGTAGAAGCAAAGTTCCAGGATTATTCTGAAATCTGCCTTGCAATTTTTCTCCAGGTGACATTTTCCAGATGTGTAGAAGCAGAGTTCAAACACTATGCTGAAATCTAACACATCAATTTATCTCTTGCTGACATATTCCAGAGTTGCAGAAGCAGAGTTCCAGGGTTATGCTGAAATCAGCCTCTGCATTTTCTCTCTAGCTGACATTTTCCAGATGTGCAGAAGCAGAGTTCAAAGATTATGCTGAAATCTACCACTTCAATTTCTCTCTATCTGACATTTTCCAGATGTGCAGAAGCAGAGTTCCAGGATTGTGCTGAAAACCACAACATCAATTTCTCTCTAGCTGACTTTCCCAGATGTGCAGAAGCAGAGGTCCAGTATTATGCTGAAATCTGCCTCTGCAGTTTCCCTCTAGCTGCCATTTTCCACATGTGCAGAAGCAGAGTTCCAGGATTATGCTGAAATCTGCCTTGCAATTTCTCTCTAGCTGACTTTTCCAGATGTGCAGAAGCAGAGTTCAAAGATTATGCTGAAATCTAACACATCAATTTCTCTCTTGCTGACATTTTGCAGATGTGCAGAAGCAGAGTTCCAGGATTATGCTGAAATCTGCCTCTGCATTTTCCCTCTAGCTTACATTTTCCAGATGTGCAGAAGCAGAGTTCCAGGATTATGCTGAAATATGCAACATCAATTTCTCTCTAGCTGACATTTGCCAGATGTGCAGAAGCAGAGTTCCAGGATTATGCTGAAATCTGCCTTGCAATTTCTCTCTAGCTGACATTTTCCAGATGTGCAGAAGCAGAGTTCTAAGATTATGCTGAAATCTACAACATCAATTTCTCTCTAGCTTACATTTTCCAGATGTGCAGAAGCAGAGTTCTAAGATTATGCTGAAATCTACAACATCAATTTCTCTCTAGCTGACATTTTCCAGATGTGAGGAAGCAGAGTTCCAGGATTATGCTGAAATCAGCCTCTGCATTTTCTCTCTAGCTGACATTTTCCAGATGTGCAGAAGCAGAGTTCTAAGATTATGCTGAAATCTACAACATCAATTTCTCTCTAGCTTACATTTTCCAGATGTGCAGAAGCAGAGTTCTAAGATTATGCTGAAATCTACAACATCAATTTCTCTCTAGCTGACATTTTCCAGATGTGAGGAAGCAGAGTTCCAGGATTATGCTGAAATCAGCCTCTGCATTTTCTCTCTAGCTGACATTTTCCAGATGTGCAGAAGCAGAGTTCTAAGATTATGCTGAAATCTACAACATCAATTTCTCTCTAGCTGCCATTTTCCAGATGTGCAGAAGCTGAGTTCAAACATTATGCTGAAATCTAACACGTCAATTTCTCTCTTGCTGACATTTTCCAGAGTTGCAGAAGAAGAGTTCCAGGGTTATGCTGAAATCTGCCTCTGCGTTTTTCCTCTAGCTGACATTTTCCAGATGTGAAAAAGCAGAGTTCAAAGATTATGCTGAAATCTACAACTTCAATTTCTCTCTAGCTTACATTTTCCAGATGTGCAGAAGCAGAGTTCCAGGATTATGCTGAAATCTGCCTCTGCATTTTCTCTCTAGCTGACATTTTCCACATGTGCAGAAGCAGAGTTCAAAGATTATGCTGAAATCTACCACATCAATTTCTCTCTATCTGACATTTTCCAGATGTGCAGAAGCAGAGTTCCAGGATTATGCTGAAAACCACAACTTCAATTTCTCTCTAGCTGACATTTTCCAGATGTGCAGAAGCAGAGTTCTAAGATTATGCTGAAAACCACAACATCAATTTCTCTCTAGCTGACTTTCCCAGATGTGCAGAAGCAGAGGTCCAGTATTATGCTGAAATCTACCTCTGCAGTTTCCCTCTAGCTGCCATTTTCCAGATGTGCAGAAGCAGAGTTCAAACATTATGCTGAAATCAACCACTTCAATTTCTCTCTAGCTCACATTTGCCAGATGTGCAGAAGCAGAGTTCCAGGATTATTCTGAAATCTGCCTTGCAATTTTTCTCCAGGTGACATTTTCCAGATGTGCAGAAGCAGAGTTCAAACATGCTGAAATCTAACACATCAATTTCTCTCTTGCTGACATTTTCCAGAGTTGCAGAAGCAGAGTTCCAGGATTATGCTGAAATCAGCTTCTGCATTTTCTCTCTAGCTGACATTTTCCAGATGTGCAGAAGCAGAGTTCTAAGATTATACTGAAATCTACCACATCAATTTCTCTCTAGCTGACATTTTCCAGATGTGCAGAAGCAGAGTTCTAAGATTATGCTGAAATCTACAACATCAATTTCTCTCTAGCTTACATTTTCCAGATGTGCAGAAGCAGAGTTCTAAGACTATGCTGAAATCTACAACATCAATTTCTCTCTAGCTGACATTTTCCAGATGTGAGGAAGCAGAGTTCCAGGATTATGCTGAAATCAGCCTCTGCATTTTCTCTCTGGCTGACATTTTCCAGATGTGCAGAAGCAGAGTTCTAAGATTATGCTGAAATCTACAACATCAATTTCTCTCTAGCTGCCATTTTCCAGATGTGCAGAAGCAGAGTTCAAACATTATGCTGAAATCTACCACTTCAATTTCTCTCTAGCTCACATTTGCCAGATGTGCAGAAGCAGAGTTCCAGGATTATTCTGAAATCTGCCTTGCATTTTTTCTCCAGGTGACATTTTCCAGATGTGCAGAAGCAGAGTTCAAACATTATGCTGAAATCTAAAACGTCAATTTCTGTCTTGCTGACATTTTCCAGAGTTGCAGAAGAAGAGTTCCAGGGTTATGCTGAAATCTGCCTCTGCGTTTTTCCTCTAGCTGACATTTTCCAGATGTGAAAAAGCAGAGTTCAAAGATTATGCTGAAATCTACAACTTCAATTTCTCTCTAGCTTACATTTTCCAGATGTGCAGAAGCAGAGTTCCAGGATTATGCTGAAATCTGCCTCTGCATTTTCTCTCTAGCTGACATTTTCCACATGTGCAGAAGTAGAGTTCAAAGATTATGCTGAAATCTACCACATCAATTTCTCTCAAGCTGACTTTTCCAGATGTGCAGAAGCTGAGTTCAAAGATTATGGTGAAATCTACCACATCAATTTCTCTCTAGCTGACATTTTCCAGATGTGCAGAAGCAGAGTTCCAGTATTATGCTGAAATATACAACATCAATTTCTCTCTAACTGACATTTTCCAGATGTGTAGAACCAGAGATCCAGGATTATGCTGAAATCTGCCTTGCAATTTGTCTCCAAGTGAAAATTTCCAGATGTGCAGAAGCAGAGTTCAAAGATTATGCTGAAATCTAACACATCAATTTCTCTCTTGCTGACATTTTCCAGATGTGCAGAAGCAGAGTTCCAGGATTATGCTGAAATCTGCCTTGCAATTTCTCTCTAGCTGACTTTTCCAGATGTGCAGAAGCAGAGTTCAAAGATTATGCTGAAATCTAACACATCAATTTCTCTCTTGCTGACATTTTGCAGATGTGCAGAAGCAGAGTTCCAGGATTATGCTGAAATCTGCCTCTGCATTTTCCCTCTAGCTTACATTTTCCAGATGTGCAGAAGCAGAGTTCCAGGATTATGCTGAAATATGCAACATCAATTTCTCTCTAGCTGACATTTGCCAGATGTGCAGAAGCAGAGTTCCAGGATTATGCTGAAATCTGCCTTGCAATTTCTCTCTAGCTGACATTTTCCAGATGTGCAGAAGCAGAGTTCTAAGATTATGCTGAAATCTACAACATCAATTTCTCTCTAGCTTACATTTTCCAGATGTGCAGAAGCAGAGTTCTAAGATTATGCTGAAATCTACAACATCAATTTCTCTCTAGCTGACATTTTCCAGATGTGAGGAAGCAGAGTTCCAGGATTATGCTGAAATCAGCCTCTGCATTTTCTCTCTAGCTGACATTTTCCAGATGTGCAGAAGCAGAGTTCTAAGATTATGCTGAAATCTACAACATCAATTTCTCTCTAGCTGCCATTTTCCAGATGTGCAGAAGCAGAGTTCAAACATTATGCTGAAATCTAACACGTCAATTTCTCTCTTGCTGACATTTTCCAGAGTTGCAGAAGAAGAGTTCCAGGGTTATGCTGAAATCTGCCTCTGCGTTTTTCCTCTAGCTGACATTTTCCAGATGTGAAAAAGCAGAGTTCAAAGATTATGCTGAAATCTACAACTTCAATTTCTCTCTAGCTTACATTTTCCAGATGTGCAGAAGCAGAGTTCCAGGATTATGCTGAAATCTGCCTCTGCATTTTCTCTCTAGCTGACATTTTCCACATGTGCAGAAGCAGAGTTCAAAGATTATGCTGAAATCTACCACATCAATTTCTCTCTATCTGACATTTTCCAGATGTGCAGAAGCAGAGTTCCAGGATTGTGCTGAAAACCACAACATCAATTTCTCTCTAGCTGACTTTCACAGATGTGCAGAAGCAGAGGTCCAGTATTATGCTGAAATCTGCCTTGCAATTTCTCTCTAGCTGACTTTTCTAGATGTGCAGATGCAGATTTCCAGGTGTATGCTGAAACCTGCCTTACAATTTCTCTCTAGCTGACATTTTCCAGATGTGTAGAAGCAGAGTTCCAGCTGTGTGCTGAAACCTGCCTTACAATTTCTCTCTAGCTGACTTTTCCAGATGTGCAGAAGATGAGTTCAAAGATTATGGTGAAATCTGCCACATCAATTTCTGTCTAGCTGACATTTGCCAGATGTGCAGAAGTAGAGTTCAAGGATTATGCTGAAATCTGCCTTGCAAGTTTTCTCAAGCTGACATTTTCCATATGTACAGAATCAGAGTTCCTGGTGTATGCTGAAATCTGCCTTGCAATTTCTCTCTAGCTGACTTTTCCAGATGTGCAGAAGCAGAGTTCAAAGATTATGCTGAAATCTAACACATCAATTTCTCTCTTGCTGACATTTTCCAGATGTGCAGAAGCAGAGTTCCAGGATTATGCTGAAATCTGCCTCTGCATTTTCCCTCTAGCTTACATTTTCCAGATGTGTAGAAGCTGAATTCAAAGATTATGGTGAAATCTACCACATCAATTTCTCTCTAGCTGACATTTTCCAGATGTGCAGAAGCTGAGTTCAAAGATTATGGTGAAATCTACACATCAATTTCTCTCTAGCTGACATTTGCCAGATGTGCAGAAGCAGAGTTCCAGGATTATGCTGAAATCAGCCTCTGCATTTTCTCTAGCTGACATTTTCCAGATGTGCAGAAGCAGAGTTCCAGTATTATGCTGAAATATACAACTTCAATTTCTCTCTAGCTGACATTTTCCAGATGTGCAGAAGCAGAGTTCTAAGATTATGCTGAAATCTACAACATCAATTTTTCTCTAGCTGACATTTTCCAGATGTGCGGAAGCAGAGTTTCATGATTATGCTGAAATCTGCCTCTGCATTTTCCCTCTAGCTGACATTTTCCAGATGTGAGGAAGCAGAGTTCCAGGATTATGCTGAAATCAGCCTCTGCATTTTCTCTCTAGCTGACATTTTCCAGATGTGCAGAAGCAGAGTTCAAACATTATGCTGAAATCTAACACGTCAATTTCTCTCTTGCTGACATTTTCCAGAGTTGCAGAAGAAGAGTTCCAGGGTTATGCTGAAATCTGCCTCTGCGTTTTTCCTCTAGCTGACATTTTCCAGATGTGAAAAAGCAGAGTTCAAAGATTATGCTGAAATCTACAACTTCAATTTCTCTCTAGCTTACATTTTCCAGATGTGCAGAAGCAGAGTTCCAGGATTATGCTGAAATCTGCCTCTGCATTTTCTCTCTAGCTGACATTTTCCACATGTGCAGAAGCAGAGTTCCAGGATTGTGCTGAAAACCACAACATCAATTTCTCTCTAGCTGACTTTCACAGATGTGCAGAAGCAGAGGTCCAGTATTATGCTGAAATCTGCCTTGCAATTTCTCTCTAGCTGACTTTTCTAGATGTGCAGGAGTGTTCCAGTATTATGCTGAAATCTACATCAATTTCTCTCTAGCTGACATTTTCCAGATGTGCAGATGCAGATTTCCAGGTGTGTGCTGAAACCTGCCTTACAATTTCTCTCTAGCTGACATTTTCCAGATGTGTAGAAGCAGAGTTCCAGCTGTGTGCTGAAACCTGCCTTACAATTTCTCTCTAGCTGACTTTTCCAGATGTGCAGAAGATGAGTTCAAAGATTATGGTGAAATCTGCCACATCAATTTCTGTCTAGCTGACATTTGCCAGATGTGCAGAAGTAGAGTTCAAGGATTATGCTGAAATCTGCCTTGCAAGTTTTCTCAAGCTGACATTTTCCATATGTACAGAATAAGAGTTCCTGGTGTATGCTGAAATCTGCCTTGCAATTTCTCTCTAGCTGACTTTTCCAGATGTGCAGAAGCAGAGTTCAAAGATTATGCTGAAATCTAACACATCAATTTCTCTCTTGCTGACATTTTCCAGATGTGCAGAAGCAGAGTTCCAGGATTATGCTGAAATCTGCCTCTGCATTTTCCCTCTAGCTTACATTTTCCAGATGTGCAGAAGCTGAATTCAAAGATTATGGTGAAATCTACCACATCAATTTCTCTCTAGCTGACATTTTCCAGATGTGCAGAAGCTGAGTTCAAAGATTATGGTGAAATCTACACATCAATTTCTCTCTAGCTGACATTTGCCAGATGTGCAGAAGCAGAGTTCCAGGATTATGCTGAAATCAGCCTCTGCATTTTCTCTCTAGCTGACATTTTCCAGATGTGCAGAAGCAGAGTTCTAAGATTATGCTGAAATCTACAACATCAATTTTTCTCTAGCTGACATTTTCCAGATGTGCAGAAGCAGAGTTTCATGATTATGCTGAAATCTGCCTCTGCATTTTCCCTCTAGCTGACATTTTCCAGATGTGAGGAAGCAGAGTTCCAGGATTATGCTGAAATCAGCCTCTGCATTTTCTCTCTAGCTGACATTTTCCAGGTGTGCAGAAGCAGAGTTCAAAGATTATGCTGAAATCTACCACATCAATTTCTCTCTATCTGACATTTTCCAGATGTGCAGAAGCAGAGTTCCAGGATTGTGCTGAAAACCACAACATCAATTTCTCTCTAGCTGACTTTTCCAGATGTGCAGAAGCAGAGTTCAAAGATTATGCTGAAATCTAACACGTCAATTTCTCTCTAGCTGACATTTTCCAGATGTGCAGAAGCAGACTTCCAGGATTATGCTGAAATCTGCCTTGCAATTTGTCTCCAAGTGAAATATTCTAGATGTGGAGAAGCGGAGTTCAAAGATTATGCTGAAATCTACCACATCAATTTCTCTCTAGCTGACATTTTCCAGATGTGCAGAAGCAGACTTCCAGGATTATGCTGAAATCTGCCTCTGCATTTTCTCTCTAGCTGACATTTTCCACATGTGCAGAAGCAGAGTTCCAAGATTATGCTGCAATCTGCCTTGCAATTTCTCTCTAGCTGACTTTTCCAGATGTGCAGAAGCTGAGTTCAAAGATTATGGTTAAATCTGCCACATCAATTTCTGTCTAGCTGACATTTGCCAGATGTGCAGAAGTAGAGTTCAAGGATTATGCTGAAATCTGCCTTGCAAGTTTTCTCAAGCTGACATTTTCCATATGTACAGAATCAGAGTTCCTGGTGTATGCTGAAATCTGCCTTGCAATTTCTCTCTAGCTGACTTTTCCAGATGTGCAGAAGCTGAGTTCAAAGATTATGGTGAAATCTACCACACCAATTTCTCTCTAGCTGACATTTTCCAGATGTGCAGAAGCAGAGTTCCAGGATTATGCTGAAATCAGCTTCTGCATTTTCTCTCTAGCTGACATTTTCCAGATGTGTAGAAGCAGAGTTCTAAGATTATACTGAAATCTACAACTTCAATTTCTCTCTAGCTGACATTTTCCAGATGTGCAAAAGCAGAATTCTAAGATTATGCTGAAATCTACAACATCAATTTCTCTCTAGCTTACATTTTCCAGGTGTGCAGAAGCAGAGTTCCATGATTATGCTGAAATCTGCCTCTGCATTTTCCCTCTAGCTGACATTTTCCAGATGTGCAGAAGCAGAGTTCTAAGATTATGCTGAAATCTACAACATCAATTTCTCTCTAGCTGACATTTTCCAGATGTGAGGAAGCAGAGTTCCAGGATTATGCTGAAATCAGCCTCTGCATTTTCTCTCTAGCTGACATTTTCCAGATGTGCAGAAGCAGAGTTCTAAGATTATGCTGAAATCTACATCAATTTCTCTCTAGCTGCCATTTTCCAGATGTGCAGAAGCAGAGTTCAAACATTATGCTGAAATCTACCACTTCAATTTCTCTCTAGCTCACATTTGCCAGATGTGCAGAAGCAGAGTTCTAGGATTATTCTGAAATCTGCCTTGCAATTTTTCTCCAGGTGACATTTTCCAGATGTGCAGAAGCTGAGTTCAAACATTATGCTGAAATCTAACACGTCAATTTCTCTCTTGCTGACATTCTCAAGATTTGCAGAAGAAGAGTTCCAGGGTTATGCTGAAATCTGCCTCTGCGTTTTTCCTCTAGCTGACATTTTCCAGATGTGAAAAAGCAGAGTTCAAAGATTATGCTGAAATCTACAACTTCAATTTCTCTCTAGCTTACATTTTCCAGATGTGCAGAAGCAGAGTTCCAGGATTATGCTGAAATCTGCCTCTGCATTTTTTCTCTATAGCTGACATTTTCCACATGTGCAGAAGCAGAGTTCAAAGATTATGCTGAAATCTACCACATCAATTTCTCTCTAGCTGACATTTTCCAGATGTGCAGAAGCAGAGTTCCAGTATTATGCTGAAATATACAACTTCAATTTCTCTCTAGCTGACATTTTCCAGATGTGCAGAAGCAAAGTTCTAAGATTATGCTGAAATCTACAACATCAATTTTTCTCTAGCTGACATTTTCCAGATGTGCGGAAGCAGAGTTTCATGATTATGCTGAAATCTGCCTCTGCATTTTCCCTCTAGCTGACATTTTCCAGATGTGAGGAAGCAGAGTTCCAGGATTATGCTGAAATCAGCCTCTGCATTTTCTCTCTAGCTGACATTTTCCAGATGTGCAGAAGCAGAGTTCTAAGATTATGCTGAAATCTACAACATCAATTTCTCTCTAGCTGCCATTTTCCAGATGTGTAGAAGCAAAGTTCCAGGATTATTCTGAAATCTGCCTTGCAATTTTTCTCCAGGTGACATTTTCCAGATGTGTAGAAGCAGAGTTCAAACACTATGCTGAAATCTAACACATCAATTTATCTCTTGCTGACATATTCCAGAGTTGCAGAAGCAGAGTTCCAGGGTTATGCTGAAATCAGCCTCTGCATTTTCTCTCTAGCTGACATTTTCCAGATGTGCAGAAGCAGAGTTCAAAGATTATGCTGAAATCTACCACTTCAATTTCTCTCTATCTGACATTTTCCAGATGTGCAGAAGCAGAGTTCCAGGATTGTGCTGAAAACCACAACATCAATTTCTCTCTAGCTGACTTTCCCAGATGTGCAGAAGCAGAGGTCCAGTATTATGCTGAAATCTGCCTCTGCAGTTTCCCTCTAGCTGACTTTTCCAGATGTGCAGAAGCAGAGTTCAAAGATTATGCTGAAATCTAACACATCAATTTCTCTCTTGCTGACATTTTGCAGATGTGCAGAAGCAGAGTTCCAGGATTATGCTGAAATCTGCCTCTGCATTTTCCCTCTAGCTTACATTTTCCAGATGTGCAGAAGCAGAGTTCCAGGATTATGCTGAAATATGCAACATCAATTTCTCTCTAGCTGACATTTGCCAGATGTGCAGAAGCAGAGTTCCAGGATTATGCTGAAATCTGCCTTGCAATTTCTCTCTAGCTGACATTTTCCAGATGTGCAGAAGCAGAGTTCTAAGATTATGCTGAAATCTACAACATCAATTTCTCTCTAGCTTACATTTTCCAGATGTGCAGAAGCAGAGTTCTAAGATTATGCTGAAATCTACAACATCAATTTCTCTCTAGCTGACATTTTCCAGATGTGAGGAAGCAGAGTTCCAGGATTATGCTGAAATCAGCCTCTGCATTTTCTCTCTAGCTGACATTTTCCAGATGTGCAGAAGCAGAGTTCTAAGATTATGCTGAAATCTACAACATCAATTTCTCTCTAGCTGCCATTTTCCAGATGTGCAGAAGCAGAGTTCAAACATTATGCTGAAATCTAACACGTCAATTTCTCTCTTGCTGACATTTTCCAGAGTTGCAGAAGAAGAGTTCCAGGGTTATGCTGAAATCTGCCTCTGCGTTTTTCCTCTAGCTGACATTTTCCAGATGTGAAAAAGCAGAGTTCAAAGATTATGCTGAAATCTACAACTTCAATTTCTCTCTAGCTTACATTTTCCAGATGTGCAGAAGCAGAGTTCCAGGATTATGCTGAAATCTGCCTCTGCATTTTCTCTCTAGCTGACATTTTCCACATGTGCAGAAGCAGAGTTCAAAGATTATGCTGAAATCTACCACATCAATTTCTCTCTATCTGACATTTTCCAGATGTGCAGAAGCAGAGTTCCAGGATTGTGCTGAAAACCACAACATCAATTTCTCTCTAGCTGACATTTTCCAGAGTTGCAGAAGAAGAGTTCCAGGGTTATGCTGAAATCTGCCTCTGCGTTTTTCCTCTAGCTGACATTTTCCAGATGTGAAAAAGCAGAGTTCAAAGATTATGCTGAAATCTACAACTTCAATTTCTCTCTAGCTTACATTTTCCAGATGTGCAGAAGCAGAGTTCCAGGATTATGCTGAAATCTGCCTCTGCATTTTCTCTCTAGCTGACATTTTCCACATGTGCAGAAGCAGAGTTCAAAGATTATGCTGAAATCTACCACATCAATTTCTCTCTATCTGACATTTTCCAGATGTGCAGAAGCAGAGTTCTAAGATTATGCTGAAATCTACAACATCAATTTCTCTCTAGCTGACATTTTCCAGATGTGAGGAAGCAGAGTTCCAGGATTATGCTGAAATCAGCCTCTGCATTTTCTCTCTAGCTGACATTTTCCAGATGTGCAGAAGCAGAGTTCTAAGATTATGCTGAAATCTACAACATCAATTTCTCTCTAGCTGCCATTTTCCAGATGTGCAGAAGCAGAGTTCAAACATTATGCTGAAATCTAACACGTCAATTTCTCTCTTGCTGACATTTTCCAGAGTTGCAGAAGAAGAGTTCCAGGGTTATGCTGAAATCTGCCTCTGCGTTTTTCCTCTAGCTGACATTTTCCAGATGTGAAAAAGCAGAGTTCAAAGATTATGCTGAAATCTACAACTTCAATTTCTCTCTAGCTTACATTTTCCAGATGTGCAGAAGCAGAGTTCCAGGATTATGCTGAAATCTGCCTCTGCATTTTCTCTCTAGCTGACATTTTCCACATGTGCAGAAGCAGAGTTCAAAGATTATGCTGAAATCTACCACATCAATTTCTCTCTATCTGACATTTTCCAGATGTGCAGAAGCAGAGTTCCAGGATTGTGCTGAAAACCACAACATCAATTTCTCTCTAGCTGACATTTTCCAGAGTTGCAGAAGAAGAGTTCCAGGGTTATGCTGAAATCTGCCTCTGCGTTTTTCCTCTAGCTGACATTTTCCAGATGTGAAAAAGCAGAGTTCAAAGATTATGCTGAAATCTACAACTTCAATTTCTCTCTAGCTTACATTTTCCAGATGTGCAGAAGCAGAGTTCCAGGATTATGCTGAAATCTGCCTCTGCATTTTCTCTCTAGCTGACATTTTCCACATGTGCAGAAGCAGAGTTCAAAGATTATGCTGAAATCTACCACATCAATTTCTCTCTATCTGACATTTTCCAGATGTGCAGAAGCAGAGTTCCAGGATTGTGCTGAAAACCACAACATCAATTTCTCTCTAGCTGACATTTTCCAGATGTGCAGAAGCAGAGTTCTAAGATTATGCTGAAATCTACAACATCAATTTCTCTCTAGCTGCCATTTTCCAGATGTGCAGAAGCAGAGTTCCAGGATTATGCTGAAATCTGCCTCTGCATTTTCTCTCTAGCTGACATTTTCCACATGTGCAGAAGCAGAGTTCAAAGATTATGCTGAAACCTGCCTTACAATTTCTCTCTAGCTGACATTTTCCAGATGTGCAGAAGCAGAGTTCCAGGATTGTGCTGAAAACCACAACATCAATTTCTCTCTAGCTGACTTTCACAGATGTGCAGAAGCAGAGGTCCAGTATTATGCTGAAATCTGCCTTGCAATTTCTCTCTAGCTGACTTTTCCAGATGTGCAGAAGATGAGTTCAAAGATTATGGTGAAATCTGCCACATCAATTTCTGTCTAGCTGACATTTGCCAGATGTGCAGAAGTAGAGTTCAAGGATTATGCTGAAATCAGCCTCTGCATTTTCTCTCTAGCTGACATTTTCCAGATGTGCAGAAGCAGAGTTCCAGTATTATGCTGAAATATACAACTTCAATTTCTCTCTAGCTGACATTTTCCAGATGTGCAGAAGCAAAGTTCTAAGATTATGCTGAAATCTACAACATCAATTTTTCTCTAGCTGACATTTTCCAGATGTGCGGAAGCAGAGTTTCATGATTATGCTGAAATCTGCCTCTGCATTTTCCCTCTAGCTGACATTTTCCAGATGTGAGGAAGCAGAGTTCCAGGATTATGCTGAAATCAGCCTCTGCATTTTCTCTCTAGCTGACATTTTCCAGATGTGCAGAAGCAGAGTTCTAAGATTATGCTGAAATCTACAACATCAATTTCTCTCTAGCTGCCATTTTCCAGATGTGTAGAAGCAAAGTTCCAGGATTATTCTGAAATCTGCCTTGCAATTTTTCTCCAGGTGACATTTTCCAGATGTGTAGAAGCAGAGTTCAAACACTATGCTGAAATCTAACACATCAATTTATCTCTTGCTGACATATTCCAGAGTTGCAGAAGCAGAGTTCCAGGGTTATGCTGAAATCAGCCTCTGCATTTTCTCTCTAGCTGACATTTTCCAGATGTGCAGAAGCAGAGTTCCAGTATTATGCTGAAATATACAACTTCAATTTCTCTCTAGCTGACATTTTCCAGATGTGCAGAAGCAAAGTTCTAAGATTATGCTGAAATCTACAACATCAATTTTTCTCTAGCTGACATTTTCCAGATGTGCGGAAGCAGAGTTTCATGATTATGCTGAAATCTGCCTCTGCATTTTCCCTCTAGCTGACATTTTCCAGATGTGAGGAAGCAGAGTTCCAGGATTATGCTGAAATCAGCCTCTGCATTTTCTCTCTAGCTGACATTTTCCAGATGTGCAGAAGCAGAGTTCAAAGATTATGCTGAAATCTACCACTTCAATTTCTCTCTATCTGACATTTTCCAGATGTGCAGAAGCAGAGTTCCAGGATTGTGCTGAAAACCACAACATCAATTTCTCTCTAGCTGACTTTCCCAGATGTGCAGAAGCAGAGGTCCAGTATTATGCTGAAATCTGCCTCTGCAGTTTCCCTCTAGCTGCCATTTTGCACATGTGCAGAAGCAGAGTTCCAGGATTATGCTGAAATCTGCCTTGCAATTTCTCTCTAGCTGACTTTTCCAGATGTGCAGAAGCAGAGTTCAAAGATTATGCTGAAATCTAACACATCAATTTCTCTCTTGCTGACATTTTGCAGATGTGCAGAAGCAGAGTTCCAGGATTATGCTGAAATCTGCCTCTGCATTTTCCCTCTAGCTTACATTTTCCAGATGTGCAGAAGCAGAGTTCCAGGATTATGCTGAAATATGCAACATCAATTTCTCTCTAGCTGACATTTGCCAGATGTGCAGAAGCAGAGTTCCAGGATTATGCTGAAATCTGCCTTGCAATTTCTCTCTAGCTGACATTTTCCAGATGTGCAGAAGCAGAGTTCTAAGATTATGCTGAAATCTACAACATCAATTTCTCTCTAGCTTACATTTTCCAGATGTGCAGAAGCAGAGTTCTAAGATTATGCTGAAATCTACAACATCAATTTCTCTCTAGCTGCCATTTTCCAGATGTGCAGAAGCAGAGTTCAAACATTATGCTGAAATCTAACACGTCAATTTCTCTCTTGCTGACATTTTCCAGAGTTGCAGAAGAAGAGTTCCAGGGTTATGCTGAAATCTGCCTCTGCGTTTTTCCTCTAGCTGACATTTTCCAGATGTGAAAAAGCAGAGTTCAAAGATTATGCTGAAATCTACAACTTCAATTTCTCTCTAGCTTACATTTTCCAGATGTGCAGAAGCAGAGTTCCAGGATTATGCTGAAATCTGCCTCTGCATTTTCTCTCTAGCTGACATTTTCCACATGTGCAGAAGCAGAGTTCAAAGATTATGCTGAAATCTACCACATCAATTTCTCTCTATCTGACATTTTCCAGATGTGCAGAAGCAGAGTTCCAGGATTGTGCTGAAAACCACAACATCAATTTCTCTCAAGCTGACATTTTCCAGATGTGCAGAAGCAGAGTTCTAAGATTATGCTGAAATCTACAACATCAATTTCTCTCTAGCTGCCATTTTCCAGATGTGCAGAAGCAGAGTTCCAGGATTATGCTGAAATCTGCCTCTGCATTTTCTCTCTAGCTGACATTTTCCACATGTGCAGAAGCAGAGTTCAAAGATTATGCTGAAATCTACCACATCAATTTCTCTCTATCTGACATTTTCCAGATGTGCAGAAGCAGAGTTCCAGGATTGTGCTGAAAACCACAACATCAATTTCTCTCTAGCTGACTTTCACAGATGTGCAGAAGCAGAGGTCCAGTATTATGCTGAAATCTGCCTTGCAATTTCTCTCTAGCTGACTTTTCTAGATGTGCAGGAGTGTTCCAGGATTATGCTGAAATCTACATCAATTTCTCTCTAGCTGACATTTTCCAGATGTGCAGATGCAGATTTCCAGGTGTATGCTGAAACCTGCCTTACAATTTCTCTCTAGCTGACATTTTCCAGATGTGTAGAAGCAGAGTTCCAGCTGTGTGCTGAAACCTGCCTTACAATTTCTCTCTAGCTGACTTTTCCAGATGTGCAGAAGATGAGTTCAAAGATTATGGTGAAATCTGCCACATCAATTTCTGTCTAGCTGACATTTGCCAGATGTGCAGAAGTAGAGTTCAAGGATTATGCTGAAATCAGCCTCTGCATTTTCTCTCTAGCTGACATTTTCCAGATGTGCAGAAGCAGAGTTCCAGTATTATGCTGAAATATACAACTTCAATTTCTCTCTAGCTGACATTTTCCAGATGTGCAGAAGCAAAGTTCTAAGATTATGCTGAAATCTACAACATCAATTTTTCTCTAGCTGACATTTTCCAGATGTGCGGAAGCAGAGTTTCATGATTATGCTGAAATCTGCCTCTGCATTTTCCCTCTAGCTGACATTTTCCAGATGTGAGGAAGCAGAGTTCCAGGATTATGCTGAAATCAGCCTCTGCATTTTCTCTCTAGCTGACATTTTCCAGATGTGCAGAAGCAGAGTTCTAAGATTATGCTGAAATCTACAACATCAATTTCTCTCTAGCTGCCATTTTCCAGATGTGTAGAAGCAAAGTTCCAGGATTATGCTGAAATCTGCCTTGCAATTTTTCTCCAGGTGACATTTTCCAGATGTGTAGAAGCAGAGTTCAAACACTATGCTGAAATCTAACACATCAATTTATCTCTTGCTGACATATTCCAGAGTTGCAGAAGCAGAGTTCCAGGGTTATGCTGAAATCAGCCTCTGCATTTTCTCTCTAGCTGACATTTTCCAGATGTGCAGAAGCAGAGTTCAAAGATTATGCTGAAATCTACCACTTCAATTTCTCTCTATCTGACATTTTCCAGATGTGCAGAAGCAGAGTTCCAGGATTGTGCTGAAAACCACAACATCAATTTCTCTCTAGCTGACTTTCCCAGATGTGCAGAAGCAGAGGTCCAGTATTATGCTGAAATCTGCCTCTGCAGTTTCCCTCTAGCTGCCATTTTCCACATGTGCAGAAGCAGAGTTCCAGGATTATGCTGAAATCTGCCTTGCAATTTCTCTCTAGCTGACTTTTCCAGATGTGCAGAAGCAGAGTTCAAAGATTATGCTGAAATCTAACACATCAATTTCTCTCTTGCTGACATTTTGCAGATGTGCAGAAGCAGAGTTCCAGGATTATGCTGAAATCTGCCTCTGCATTTTCCCTCTAGCTTACATTTTCCAGATGTGCAGAAGCAGAGTTCCAGGATTATGCTGAAATATGCAACATCAATTTCTCTCTAGCTGACATTTGCCAGATGTGCAGAAGCAGAGTTCCAGGATTATGCTGAAATCTGCCTTGCAATTTCTCTCTAGCTGACATTTTCCAGATGTGCAGAAGCAGAGTTCTAAGATTATGCTGAAATCTACAACATCAATTTCTCTCTAGCTTACATTTTCCAGATGTGCAGAAGCAGAGTTCTAAGATTATGCTGAAATCTACAACATCAATTTCTCTCTAGCTGACATTTTCCAGATGTGAGGAAGCAGAGTTCCAGGATTATGCTGAAATCAGCCTCTGCATTTTCTCTCTAGCTGACATTTTCCAGATGTGCAGAAGCAGAGTTCTAAGATTATGCTGAAATCTACAACATCAATTTCTCTCTAGCTGCCATTTTCCAGATGTGCAGAAGCAGAGTTCAAACATTATGCTGAAATCTAACACGTCAATTTCTCTCTTGCTGACATTTTCCAGAGTTGCAGAAGAAGAGTTCCAGGGTTATGCTGAAATCTGCCTCTGCGTTTTTCCTCTAGCTGACATTTTCCAGATGTGAAAAAGCAGAGTTCAAAGATTATGCTGAAATCTACAACTTCAATTTCTCTCTAGCTTACATTTTCCAGATGTGCAGAAGCAGAGTTCCAGGATTATGCTGAAATCTGCCTCTGCATTTTCTCTCTAGCTGACATTTTCCACATGTGCAGAAGCAGAGTTCAAAGATTATGCTGAAATCTACCACATCAATTTCTCTCTATCTGACATTTTCCAGATGTGCAGAAGCAGAGTTCCAGGATTGTGCTGAAAACCACAACATCAATTTCTCTCTAGCTGACATTTTCCAGATGTGCAGAAGCAGAGTTCTAAGATTATGCTGAAATCTACAACATCAATTTCTCTCTAGCTGCCATTTTCCAGATGTGCAGAAGCTGAGTTCAAACATTATGCTGAAATCTAACACGTCAATTTCTCTCTTGCTGACATTTTCCAGAGTTGCAGAAGAAGAGTTCCAGGGTTATGCTGAAATCTGCCTCTGCGTTTTTCCTCTAGCTGACATTTTCCAGATGTGAAAAAGCAGAGTTCAAAGATTATGCTGAAATCTACAACTTCAATTTCTCTCTAGCTTACATTTTCCAGATGTGCAGAAGCAGAGTTCCAGGATTATGCTGAAATCTGCCTCTGCATTTTCTCTCTAGCTGACATTTTCCACATGTGCAGAAGCAGAGTTCAAAGATTATGCTGAAATCTACCACATCAATTTCTCTCTATCTGACATTTTCCAGATGTGCAGAAGCAGAGTTCCAGGATTGTGCTGAAAACCACAACTTCAATTTCTCTCTAGCTGACATTTTCCAGATGTGCAGAAGCAGAGTTCTAAGATTATGCTGAAAACCACAACATCAATTTCTCTCTAGCTGACTTTCCCAGATGTGCAGAAGCAGAGGTCCAGTATTATGCTGAAATCTACCTCTGCAGTTTCCCTCTAGCTGCCATTTTCCAGATGTGCAGAAGCAGAGTTCAAACATTATGCTGAAATCAACCACTTCAATTTCTCTCTAGCTCACATTTGCCAGATGTGCAGAAGCAGAGTTCCAGGATTATTCTGAAATCTGCCTTGCAATTTTTCTCCAGGTGACATTTTCCAGATGTGCAGAAGCAGAGTTCAAACATGCTGAAATCTAACACATCAATTTCTCTCTTGCTGACATTTTCCAGAGTTGCAGAAGCAGAGTTCCAGGATTATGCTGAAATCAGCTTCTGCATTTTCTCTCTAGCTGACATTTTCCAGATGTGCAGAAGCAGAGTTCTAAGATTATACTGAAATCTACCACATCAATTTCTCTCTAGCTGACATTTTCCAGATGTGCAGAAGCAGAGTTCTAAGATTATGCTGAAATCTACAACATCAATTTCTCTCTAGCTTACATTTTCCAGATGTGCAGAAGCAGAGTTCTAAGACTATGCTGAAATCTACAACATCAATTTCTCTCTAGCTGACATTTTCCAGATGTGAGGAAGCAGAGTTCCAGGATTATGCTGAAATCAGCCTCTGCATTTTCTCTCTAGCTGACATTTTCCAGATGTGCAGAAGCAGAGTTCTAAGATTATGCTGAAATCTACAACATCAATTTCTCTCTAGCTGCCATTTTCCAGATGTGCAGAAGCAGAGTTCAAACATTATGCTGAAATCTACCACTTCAATTTCTCTCTAGCTCACATTTGCCAGATGTGCAGAAGCAGAGTTCCAGGATTATTCTGAAATCTGCCTTGCATTTTTTCTCCAGGTGACATTTTCCAGATGTGCAGAAGCAGAGTTCAAACATTATGCTGAAATCTAAAACGTCAATTTCTGTCTTGCTGACATTTTCCAGAGTTGCAGAAGAAGAGTTCCAGGGTTATGCTGAAATCTGCCTCTGCGTTTTTCCTCTAGCTGACATTTTCCAGATGTGAAAAAGCAGAGTTCAAAGATTATGCTGAAATCTACAACTTCAATTTCTCTCTAGCTTACATTTTCCAGATGTGCAGAAGCAGAGTTCCAGGATTATGCTGAAATCTGCCTCTGCATTTTCTCTCTAGCTGACATTTTCCACATGTGCAGAAGTAGAGTTCAAAGATTATGCTGAAATCTACCACATCAATTTCTCTCAAGCTGACTTTTCCAGATGTGCAGAAGCTGAGTTCAAAGATTATGGTGAAATCTACCACATCAATTTCTCTCTAGCTGACATTTTCCAGATGTGCAGAAGCAGAGTTCCAGTATTATGCTGAAATATACAACATCAATTTCTCTCTAACTGACATTTTCCAGATGTGTAGAACCAGAGATCCAGGATTATGCTGAAATCTGCCTTGCAATTTGTCTCCAAGTGAAAATTTCCAGATGTGCAGAAGCAGAGTTCAAAGATTATGCTGAAATCTAACACATCAATTTCTCTCTTGCTGACATTTTCCAGATGTGCAGAAGCAGAGTTCCAGGATTATGCTGAAATCTGCCTTGCAATTTCTCTCTAGCTGACTTTTCCAGATGTGCAGAAGCAGAGTTCAAAGATTATGCTGAAATCTAACACATCAATTTCTCTCTAGCTGACATTTTGCAGATGTGCAGAAGCAGAGTTCCAGGATTATGCTGAAATCTGCCTCTGCATTTTCCCTCTAGCTTACATTTTCCAGATGTGCAGAAGCAGAGTTCCAGGATTATGCTGAAATATGCAACATCAATTTCTCTCTAGCTGACATTTGCCAGATGTGCAGAAGCAGAGTTCCAGGATTATGCTGAAATCTGCCTTGCAATTTCTCTCTAGCTGACATTTTCCAGATGTGCAGAAGCAGAGTTCTAAGATTATGCTGAAATCTACAACATCAATTTCTCTCTAGCTTACATTTTCCAGATGTGCAGAAGCAGAGTTCTAAGATTATGCTGAAATCTACAACATCAATTTCTCTCTAGCTGACATTTTCCAGATGTGAGGAAGCAGAGTTCCAGGATTATGCTGAAATCAGCCTCTGCATTTTCTCTCTAGCTGACATTTTCCAGATGTGCAGAAGCAGAGTTCTAAGATTATGCTGAAATCTACAACATCAATTTCTCTCTAGCTGCCATTTTCCAGATGTGCAGAAGCAGAGTTCAAACATTATCCTGAAATCTAACACGTCAATTTCTCTCTTGCTGACATTTTCCAGAGTTGCAGAAGAAGAGTTCCAGGGTTATGCTGAAATCTGCCTCTGCGTTTTTCCTCTAGCTGACATTTTCCAGATGTGAAAAAGCAGAGTTCAAAGATTATGCTGAAATCTACAACTTCAATTTCTCTCTAGCTTACATTTTCCAGATGTGCACAAGCAGAGTTCCAGGATTATGCTGAAATCTGCCTCTGCATTTTCTCTCTAGCTGACATTTTCCACATGTGCAGAAGCAGAGTTCAAAGATTATGCTGAAATCTACCACATCAATTTCTCTCTATCTGACATTTTCCAGATGTGCAGAAGCAGAGTTCCAGGATTGTGCTGAAAACCACAACATCAATTTCTCTCTAGCTGACTTTCACAGATGTGCAGAAGCAGAGGTCCAGTATTATGCTGAAATCTGCCTTGCAATTTCTCTCTAGCTGACTTTTCTAGATGTGCAGGAGTGTTCCAGGATTATGCTGAAATCTACATCAATTTCTCTCTAGCTGACATTTTCCAGATGTGCAGATGCAGATTTCCAGGTGTATGCTGAAACCTGCCTTACAATTTCTCTCTAGCTGACATTTTCCAGATGTGTAGAAGCAGAGTTCCAGCTGTGTGCTGAAGCCTGCCTTACAATTTCTCTCTAGCTGACTTTTCCAGATGTGCAGAAGATGAGTTCAAAGATTATGGTGAAATCTGCCACATCAATTTCTGTCTAGCTGACATTTGCCAGATGTGCAGAAGTAGAGTTCAAGGATTATGCTGAAATCTGCCTTGCAAGTTTTCTCAAGCTGACATTTTCCATATGTACAGAATCAGAGTTCCTGGTGTATCCTGAAATCTGCCTTGCAATTTCTCTCTAGCTGACTTTTCCAGATGTGCAGAAGCAGAGTTCAAAGATTATGGTGAAATCTACCACATCAATTTCTCTCTAGCTGACATTTTCCAGATGTGCAGAAGCTGAGTTCAAAGATTATGGTGAAATCTACACATCAATTTCTCTCTAGCTGACATTTGCCAGATGTGCAGAAGCAGAGTTCCAGGATTATGCTGAAATCAGCCTCTGCATTTTCTCTCTAGCTGACATTTTCCAGATGTGCAGAAGCAGAGTTCCAGTATTATGCTGAAATATACAACTTCAATTTCTCTCTAGCTGACATTTTCCAGATGTGCAGAAGCAGAGTTCTAAGATTATGCTGAAATCTACAACATCAATTTTTCTCTAGCTGACATTTTCCAGATGTGCGGAAGCAGAGTTTCATGATTATGCTGAAATCTGCCTCTGCATTTTCCCTCTAGCTGACATTTTCCAGATGTGAGGAAGCAGAGTTCCAGGATTATGCTGAAATCAGCCTCTGCATTTTCTCTCTAGCTGACATTTTCCAGATGTGCAGAAGCAGAGTTCTAAGATTATGCTGAAATCTACAACATCAATTTCTCTCTAGCTGCCATTTTCCAGATGTGTAGAAGCAAAGTTCCAGGATTATTCTGAAATCTGCCTTGCAATTTTTCTCCAGGTGACATTTTCCAGATGTGTAGAAGCAGAGTTCAAACACTATGCTGAAATCTAACACATCAATTTATCTCTTGCTGACATATTCCAGAGTTGCAGAAGCAGAGTTCCAGGGTTATGCTGAAATCAGCCTCTGCATTTTCTCTCTAGCTGACATTTTCCAGACGTGCAGAAGCAGAGTTCAAAGATTATGCTGAAATCTACCACATCAATTTCTCTCTATCTGACATTTTCCAGATGTGCAGAAGCAGAGTTCCAGGATTGTGCTGAAAACCACAACATCAATTTCTCTCTAGCTGACTTTCCCAGATGTGCAGAAGCAGAGGTCCAGTATTATGCTGAAATCTGCCTCTGCAGTTTCCCTCTAGCTGCCATTTTCCAGATGTGCAGAAGCAGAGTTCCAGTATTATGCTGAAATATACGTCAATTTCTCTCTAACTGACATTTTCGAGATGTGTAGAACCAGAGATCCAGGATTATGCTGAAATCTGCCTTGCAATTTGTCTCCAAGTGAAATTTTCCAGATGTGTAGAAGCAGAGTTCCAGCTGTGTGCTGAAACCTGCCTTACAATTTCTCTCTAGCTGACTTTTCCAGATGTGCAGAAGATGAGTTCAAAGATTATGGTGAAATCTGCCACATCAATTTCTGTCTAGCTGCCATTTTCCAGATGTGCAGAAGCAGAGTTCAAGGATTATGCTGAAATCTGCCTTGCAAGTTTTCTCAAGCTGACATTTTCCATGTGTACAGAATCAGAGTTCCTGGTGTATGCTGAAATCTGCCTTGCAATTTCTCTCTAGCTGACTTTTCCAGATGTGCAGAAGCAGAGTTCAAAGATTATGCTGAAATCTAACACATCAATTTCTCTCTTGCTGACATTTTCCAGATGTGCAGAAGCAGAGTTCCAGGATTATGCTGACATCTGCCTTGCAATTTCTCTCTAGCTGACTTTTCCAGATGTGCAGAAGCAGAGTTCAAAGATTATGCTGAAATCTAACACATCAATTTCTCTCTTGCTGACATTTTGCAGATGTGCAGAAGCAGAGTTCCAGGATTATGCTGAAATCTGCCTCTGCATTTTCTCTCTAGCTGACATTTTCCACATGTGCAGAAGCAGAGTTCAAAGATTATGCTGAAATCTACCACATCAATTTCTCTCAAGCTGACTTTCCCAGATGTGCAGAAGCAGAGGTCCAGTATTATGCTGAAATCTGCCTTGCAATTTCTCTCTAGCTGACTTTTCCAGATGTGCAGAAGCTGAGTTCAAAGATTATGGTGAAATCTACCACATCAATTTCTCTCTAGCTGACATTTTCCAGATGTGCAGAAGCAGAGTTCCAGTATTATGCTGAAATATACAACATCAATTTCTCTCTAACTGACATTTTCCAGATGTGTAGAACCAGAGATCCAGGATTATGCTGAAATCTGCCTTGCAATTTGTCTCCAAGTGAAAATTTCCAGATGTGCAGAAGCAGAGTTCAAAGATTATGCTGAAATCTAACACATCAATTTCTCTCTTGCTGACATTTTCCAGATGTGCAGAAGCAGAGTTCCAGGATTATGCTGAAATCTGCCTTGCAATTTCTCTCTAGCTGACTTTTCCAGATGTGCAGAAGCAGAGTTCAAAGATTATGCTGAAATCTAACACATCAATTTCTCTCTTGCTGACATTTTGCAGATGTGCAGAAGCAGAGTTCCAGGATTATGCTGAAATCTGCCTTGCAATTTGTCTCCAAGTGAAAATTTCCAGATGTGCAGAAGCAGAGTTCAAAGATTATGCTGAAATCTAACACATCAATTTCTCTCTTGCTGACTTTTCCAGATGTGCAGAAGCAGAGTTCAAAGATTATGCTGAAATCTAACACATCAATTTCTCTCTAGCTTACATTTTCCAGATGTGCAGAAGCAGAGTTCCAGGATTATGCTGAAATCTGCCTCTGCATTTTCTCTCTAGCTGACATTTTCCACATGTGCAGAAGCAGAGTTCAAAGATTATGCTGAAATCTACCACATCAATTTCTCTCAAGCTGACTTTCCCAGATGTGCAGAAGCAGAGGTCCAGTATTATGCTGAAATCTGCCTTGCAATTTCTCTCTAGCTGACTTTTCCAGATGTGCAGAAGCTGAGTTCAAAGATTATGGTGAAATCTACCACATCGATTTCTCTCTAGCTGACATTTTCCAGATGTGCAGAAGCAGAGTTCCAGTATTATGCTGAAATATACAACATCAATTTCTCTCTAACTGACATTTTCCAGATGTGTAGAACCAGAGATCCAGGATTATGCTGAAATCTGCCTTGCAATTTGTCTCCAAGTGAAAATTTCCAGATGTGCAGAAGCAGAGTTCAAAGATTATGCTGAAATCTAACACATCAATTTCTCTCTTGCTGACATTTTCCAGATGTGCAGAAGCAGAGTTCCAGGATTATGCTGAAATCTGCCTTGCAATTTCTCTCTAGCTGACTTTTCCAGATGTGCAGAAGCAGAGTTCAAAGATTATGCTGAAATCTAACACATCAATTTCTCTCTTGCTGACATTTTGCAGATGTGCAGAAGCAGAGTTCCAGGATTATGCTGAAATCTGCCTCTGCATTTTCCCTCTAGCTTACATTTTCCAGATGTGCAGAAGCAGAGTTCCAGGATTATGCTGAAATATGCAACATCAATTTCTCTCTAGCTGACATTTGCCAGATGTGCAGAAGCAGAGTTCCAGGATTATGCTGAAATCTGCCTTGCAATTTTTCTCCAGGTGACATTTTCCAGATGTGCAGAAGCAGAGTTCTAAGATTATGCTGAAATCTACAACATCAATTTCTCTCTAGCTGACATTTTCCAGATGTGAGGAAGCAGAGTTCCAGGATTATGCTGAAATCAGCCTCTGCATTTTCTCTCTAGCTGACATTTTCCAGATGTGCAGAAGCAGAGTTCTAAGATTATGCTGAAATCTACAACATCAATTTCTCTCTAGCTGCCATTTTCCAGATGTGCAGAAGCAGAGTTCAAACATTATGCTGAAATCTAACACGTCAATTTCTCTCTTGCTGACATTTTCCAGAGTTGCAGAAGAAGAGTTCCAGGGTTATGCTGAAATCTGCCTCTGCGTTTTTCCTCTAGCTGACATTTTCCAGATGTGAAAAAGCAGAGTTCAAAGATTATGCTGAAATCTACAACTTCAATTTCTCTCTAGCTTACATTTTCCAGATGTGCAGAAGCAGAGTTCCAGGATTATGCTGAAATCTGCCTCTGCATTTTCTCTCTAGCTGACATTTTCCACATGTGCAGAAGCAGAGTTCCAGGATTGTGCTGAAAACCACAACATCAATTTCTCTCTAGCTGACTTTCACAGATGTGCAGAAGCAGAGGTCCAGTATTATGCTGAAATCTGCCTTGCAATTTCTCTCTAGCTGACTTTTCTAGATGTGCAGGAGTGTTCCAGTATTATGCTGAAATCTACATCAATTTCTCTCTAGCTGACATTTTCCAGATGTGCAGATGCAGATTTCCAGGTGTGTGCTGAAACCTGCCTTACAATTTCTCTCTAGCTGACATTTTCCAGATGTGTAGAAGCAGAGTTCCAGCTGTGTGCTGAAACCTGCCTTACAATTTCTCTCTAGCTGACTTTTCCAGATGTGCAGAAGATGAGTTCAAAGATTATGGTGAAATCTGCCACATCAATTTCTGTCTAGCTGACATTTGCCAGATGTGCAGAAGTAGAGTTCAAGGATTATGCTGAAATCTGCCTTGCAAGTTTTCTCAAGCTGACATTTTCCATATGTACAGAATAAGAGTTCCTGGTGTATGCTGAAATCTGCCTTGCAATTTCTCTCTAGCTGACTTTTCCAGATGTGCAGAAGCAGAGTTCAAAGATTATGCTGAAATCTAACACATCAATTTCTCTCTTGCTGACATTTTCCAGATGTGCAGAAGCAGAGTTCCAGGATTATGCTGAAATCTGCCTCTGCATTTTCCCTCTAGCTTACATTTTCCAGATGTGCAGAAGCTGAATTCAAAGATTATGGTGAAATCTACCACATCAATTTCTCTCTAGCTGACATTTTCCAGATGTGCAGAAGCTGAGTTCAAAGATTATGGTGAAATCTACACATCAATTTCTCTCTAGCTGACATTTGCCAGATGTGCAGAAGCAGAGTTCCAGGATTATGCTGAAATCAGCCTCTGCATTTTCTCTCTAGCTGACATTTTCCAGATGTGCAGAAGCAGAGTTCAAACATTATGCTGAAATCTAACACGTCAATTTTTCTCTAGCTGACATTTTCCAGATGTGCAGAAGCAGAGTTTCATGATTATGCTGAAATCTGCCTCTGCATTTTCCCTCTAGCTGACATTTTCCAGATGTGAGGAAGCAGAGTTCCAGGATTATGCTGAAATCAGCCTCTGCATTTTCTCTCTAGCTGACATTTTCCAGATGTGCAGAAGCAGAGTTCAAAGATTATGCTGAAATCTACCACATCAATTTCTCTCTATCTGACATTTTCCAGATGTGCAGAAGCAGAGTTCCAGGATTGTGCTGAAAACCACAACATCAATTTCTCTCTAGCTGACTTTTCCAGATGTGCAGAAGCAGAGTTCAAAGATTATGCTGAAATCTAACACGTCAATTTCTCTCTAGCTGACATTTTCCAGATGTGCAGAAGCAGACTTCCAGGATTATGCTGAAATCTGCCTTGCAATTTGTCTCCAAGTGAAATATTCTAGATGTGGAGAAGCGGAGTTCAAAGATTATGCTGAAATCTACCACATCAATTTCTCTCTAGCTGACATTTTCCAGATGTGCAGAAGCAGACTTCCAGGATTATGCTGAAATCTCCCTCTGCATTTTCTCCCTAGCTGACATTTTCCACATGTGC
The DNA here is from genome assembly GCA_023053685.1 of Diadophis punctatus similis. Taxonomy (NCBI): domain Eukaryota; kingdom Metazoa; phylum Chordata; class Lepidosauria; order Squamata; family Dipsadidae; genus Diadophis; species Diadophis punctatus. Next base: position 15,527,751 of record JALIGW010000019.1, on the reverse strand, counting down.
AGAAGCAGAGTTCCAAGATTATGCTGCAATCTGCCTTGCAATTTCTCTCTAGCTGACTTTTCCAGATGTGCAGAAGCTGAGTTCAAAGATTATGGTTAAATCTGCCACATCAATTTCTGTCTAGCTGACATTTGCCAGATGTGCAGAAGTAGAGTTCAAGGATTATGCTGAAATCTGCCTTGCAAGTTTTCTCAAGCTGACATTTTCCATATGTACAGAATCAGAGTTCCTGGTGTATGCTGAAATCTGCCTTGCAATTTCTCTCTAGCTTACATTTTCCAGATGTGCAGAAGATATGTTCAAAGATTATGGTGAAATCTACCACATCAATTTCTCTCTAGCTGACATTTTCCAGATGTGCAGAAGCTGAGTTCAAAGATTATGGTGAAATCTACACATCAATTTCTCTCTAGCTGACATTTGCCAGATGTGCAGAAGCAGAGTTCCAGGATTATGCTGAAATCAGCCTCTGCATTTGCTCTCTAGCTGACATTTTCCAGATGTGCAGAAGCAGAGTTCAAACATTATGCTGAAATCTACCACTTCAATTTCTCTCTAGCTCACATTTGCCAGATGTGCAGAAGCAGAGTTCTAGGATTATTCTGAAATCTGCCTTGCAATTTTTCTCCAGGTGACATTTTCCAGATGTGCAGAAGCAGAGTTCAAACATTATGCTGAAATCTAACACGTCAATTTCTCTCTTGCTGACATTTTCCAGAGTTGCAGAAGAAGAGTTCCAGGGTTATGCTGAAATCTGCCTCTGCGTTTTTCCTCTAGCTGACATTTTCCAGATGTGAAAAAGCAGAGTTCAAAGATTATGCTGAAATCTACAACTTCAATTTCTCTCTAGCTTACATTTTCCAGATGTGCAGAAGCAGAGTTCCAGGATTATGCTGAAATCTGCCTCTGCATTTTCTCTCTAGCTGACATTTTCCACATGTGCAGAAGCAGAGTTCAAAGATTATGCTGAAATCTACCACATCAATTTCTCTCTATCTGACATTTTCCAGATGTGCAGAAGCAGAGTTCCAGGATTGTGCTGAAAACCACAACATCAATTTCTCTCTAGCTGACTTTCCCAGATGTGCAGAAGCAGACGTCCAGTATTATGCTGAAATCTGCCTCTGCATTTTCTCTCTAGCTGACATTTTCCACATGTGCAGAAGCAGAGTTCAAAGATTATGGTGAAATCTACCACATCAATTTCTCTCTAGCTGACATTTTCCAGATGTGCAGAAGCTGAGTTCAAAGATTATGGTGAAATCTACCACATCAATTTCACTCTAGCTGACATTTTCCAGATGTGCAGAAGCAGAGTTCCAGGATTATGCTGAAATATGCAACATCAATTTCTCTCTAACTGACATTTTCCAGATGTGTAGAACCAGAGATCCAGGATTATGCTGAAATCTGCCTTGCAATTTGTCTCCAAGTGAAATTTTCCAGATGTGGAGAAGCGGAGTTCAAAGATTATGCTGAAATCTGCCACATCAATTTCTCTCTAGCTGACATTTTCCAGATGTGCAGAAGCAGACTTCCAGGATTATGCTGAAATCTGCCTCTGCATTTTCTCTCTAGCTGACATTTTCCACATGTGCAGAAGCAGAGTTCCAAGATTATGCTGAAATCTGCCTTGCAATTTCTCTCTAGCTGACATTTGCCAGATGTGCAGAAGCAGAGTTCCAGGATTATTCCGAAATCTGCCTTGCAATTTTTCTCCAGGTGACATTTTCCAGATGTGCAGAAGCAGAGTTCAAACATGCTGAAATCTAACACATCAATTTCTCTCTTGCTGACATTTTCCAGAGTTGCAGAAGCAGAGTTCCAGGATTATGCTGAAACCAGCTTCTGCATTTTCTCTCTAGCTGACATTTTCCAGATGTGCAGAAGCAGAGGTCTAAGATTATACTAAAATCTACAACTTCAATTTCTCTCTAGCTGACATTTTCCAGATGTGCAGAAGCAGAGTTCTAAGATTATGCTGAAATCTACAACATCAATTTCTCTCTAGCTGACATTTTCCAGATGTGCAGAAGCAGAATTCCATGATTATGCTGAAATCTGCCTCTGCATTTTCCCTCTAGCTGACATTTTCCAGATGTGCAGAAGCAGAGTTCTAAGATTATGCTGAAATCTACAACATCAATTTCTCTCTAGCTGACATTTTCCAGATGTGAGGAAGCAGAGTTCCAGGATTATGCTGAAATCAGCCTCTGCATTTTCTCTCTAGCTGACATTTTCCAGATGTGCAGAAGCAGAGTTCAAACATTATGCTGAAATCTACCACTTCAATTTCTCTCTAGCTCACATTTGCCAGATGTGCAGAAGCAGAGTTCTAGGATTATTCTGAAATCTGCCTTGCAATTTTTCTCTAGCTGACTTTTCTAGATGTGCAGGAGTGTTCCAGGATTATGCTGAAATCTACATCAATTTCTCTCTAGCTGACATTTTCCAGATGTGCAGATGCAGATTTCCAGGTGTATGCTGAAACCTGCCTTACAATTTCTCTCTAGCTGACATTTTCCAGATGTGTAGAAGCAGTGTTCCAGCTGTGTGCTGAAACCTGCCTTACAATTTCTCTCTAGCTGACTTTTCCAGATGTGCAGAAGATGAGTTCAAAGATTATGGTGAAATCTGCCACACCAATTTCTCTCTAGCTGACATTTTCCAGATGTGCAGAAGCAGAGTTCCAGGATTATGCTGAAATCAGCTTCTGCATTTTCTCTCTAGCTGACATTTTCCAGATGTGTAGAAGCAGAGTTCTAAGATTATACTGAAATCTACAACTTCAATTTCTCTCTAGCTGACATTTTCCAGATGTGCAAAAGCAGAATTCTAAGATTATGCTGAAATCTACAACATCAATTTCTCTCTAGCTTACATTTTCCAGGTGTGCAGAAGCAGAGTTCCATGATTATGCTGAAATCTGCCTCTGCATTTTCCCTCTAGCTGACATTTTCCAGATGTGCAGAAGCAGAGTTCTAAGATTATGCTGAAATCTACAACATCAATTTCTCTCTAGCTGACATTTTCCAGATGTGAGGAAGCAGAGTTCCAGGATTATGCTGAAATCAGCCTCTGCATTTTCTCTCTAGCTGACATTTTCCAGATGTGCAGAAGCAGAGTTCTAAGATTATGCTGAAATCTACATCAATTTCTCTCTAGCTGCCATTTTCCAGATGTGCAGAAGCAGAGTTCAAACATTATGCTGAAATCTACCACTTCAATTTCTCTCTAGCTCACATTTGCCAGATGTGCAGAAGCAGAGTTCTAGGATTATTCTGAAATCTGCCTTGCAATTTTTCTCCAGGTGACATTTTCCAGATGTGCAGAAGCTGAGTTCAAACATTATGCTGAAATCTAACACGTCAATTTCTCTCTTGCTGACATTCTCAAGATTTGCAGAAGAAGAGTTCCAGGGTTATGCTGAAATCTGCCTCTGCGTTTTTCCTCTAGCTGACATTTTCCAGATGTGAAAAAGCAGAGTTCAAAGATTATGCTGAAATCTACAACTTCAATTTCTCTCTAGCTTACATTTTCCAGATGTGCAGAAGCAGAGTTCCAGGATTATGCTGAAATCTGCCTCTGCATTTTTTCTCTATAGCTGACATTTTCCACATGTGCAGAAGCAGAGTTCAAAGATTATGCTGAAATCTACCACATCAATTTCTCTCTATCTGACATTTTCCAGATGTGCAGAAGCAGAGTTCCAGGATTGTGCTGAAAACCACAACATCAATTTCTCTCTAGCTGACTTTCACAGATGTGCAGAAGCAGAGGTCCAGTATTATGCTGAAATCTGCCTTGCAATTTCTCTCTAGCTGACTTTTCCAGATGTGCAGGAGTGTTCCAGGATTATGCTGAAATATACATCAATTTCTCTCTAGCTGACATTTTCCAGATGTGCAGATGCAGATTTCCAGCTGTGTGCTGAAACCTGCCTTACAATTTCTCTCTAGCTGACTTTTCCAGATGTGCAGAAGCTGAGTTCAAAGATTATGGTGAAATCTGCCACATCAATTTCTGTCTAGCTGACATTTGCCAGATGTGCAGAAGTAGAGTTCAAGGATTATGCTGAAATCTGCCTTGCAAGTTTTCTCAAGCTGACATTTTCCATATGTAAAGAATCAGAGTTCCTGGTGTATGCTGAAATCTGCCTTGCAATTTCTCTCTAGCTGACTTTTCCAGATGTGCAGAAGCAGAGTTCCAGGATTATGCTGAAATCTGCCTCTGCATTTTCCCTCTAGCTTACATTTTCCAGATGTGCAGAAGATATGTTCAAAGATTATGGTGAAATCTACCACATCAATTTCTCTCTAGCTGACATTTTCCAGATGTGCAGAAGCTGAGTTCAAAGATTATGGTGAAATCTACACATCAATTTCTCTCTAGCTGACATTTGCCAGATGTGCAGAAGCAGAGTTCCAGGATTATTCTGAAATCAGCCTCTGCATTTGCTCTCTAGCTGACATTTTCCAGATGTGCAGAAGCAGAGTTCAAACATTATGCTGAAATCTACCACTTCAATTTCTCTCTAGCTCACATTTGCCAGATGTGCAGAAGCAGAGTTCTAGGATTATTCTGAAATCTGCCTTGCAATTTTTCTCCAGGTGACATTTTCCAGATGTGCAGAAGCAGAGTTCAAACATTATGCTGAAATCTAACACGTCAATTTCTCTCTTGCTGACATTTTCCAGAGTTGCAGAAGAAGAGTTCCAGGGTTATGCTGAAATCTGCCTCTGCGTTTTTCCTCTAGCTGACATTTTCCAGATGTGAAAAAGCAGAGTTCAAAGATTATGCTGAAATCTACAACTTCAATTTCTCTCTAGCTTACATTTTCCAGATGTGCAGAAGCAGAGTTCCAGGATTATGCTGAAATCTGCCTCTGCATTTTCTCTCTAGCTGACATTTTCCACATGTGCAGAAGCAGAGTTCAAAGATTATGCTGAAATCTACCACATCAATTTCTCTCTATCTGACATTTTCCAGATGTGCAGAAGCAGAGTTCCAGGATTGTGCTGAAAACCACAACATCAATTTCTCTCTAGCTGACTTTCCCAGATGTGCAGAAGCAGACGTCCAGTATTATGCTGAAATCTGCCTCTGCATTTTCTCTCTAGCTGACATTTTCCACATGTGCAGAAGCAGAGTTCAAAGATTATGGTGAAATCTACCACATCAATTTCTCTCTAGCTGACATTTTCCAGATGTGCAGAAGCTGAGTTCAAAGATTATGGTGAAATCTACCACATCAATTTCACTCTAGCTGACATTTTCCAGATGTGCAGAAGCAGAGTTCCAGGATTATGCTGAAATATGCAACATCAATTTCTCTCTAACTGACATTTTCCAGATGTGTAGAACCAGAGATCCAGGATTATGCTGAAATCTGCCTTGCAATTTGTCTCCAAGTGAAATTTTCCAGATGTGGAGAAGCGGAGTTCAAAGATTATGCTGAAATCTGCCACATCAATTTCTCTCTAGCTGACATTTTCCAGATGTGCAGAAGCAGACTTCCAGGATTATGCTGAAATCTGCCTCTGCATTTTCTCTCTAGCTGACATTTTCCACATGTGCAGAAGCAGAGTTCCAAGATTATGCTGAAATCTGCCTTGCAATTTCTCTCTAGCTGACATTTGCCAGATGTGCAGAAGCAGAGTTCCAGGATTATTCCGAAATCTGCCTTGCAATTTTTCTCCAGGTGACATTTTCCAGATGTGCAGAAGCAGAGTTCAAACATGCTGAAATCTAACACATCAATTTCTCTCTTGCTGACATTTTCCAGAGTTGCAGAAGCAGAGTTCCAGGATTATGCTGAAATCAGCTTCTGCATTTTCTCTCTAGCTGACATTTTCCAGATGTGCAGAAGCAGAGGTCTAAGATTATACTAAAATCTACAACTTCAATTTCTCTCTAGCTGACATTTTCCAGATGTGCAGAAGCAGAGTTCTAAGATTATGCTGAAATCTACAACATCAATTTCTCTCTAGCTGACATTTTCCAGATGTGCAGAAGCAGAGTTCCATGATTATGCTGAAATCTGCCTCTGCATTTTCCCTCTAGCTGACATTTTCCAGATGTGCAGAAGCAGAGTTCTAAGATTATGCTGAAATCTACAACATCAATTTCTCTCTAGCTGACATTTTCCAGATGTGAGGAAGCAGAGTTCCAGGATTATGCTGAAATCAGCCTCTGCATTTTCTCTCTAGCTGACATTTTCCAGATGTGCAGAAGCAGAGTTCAAACATTATGCTGAAATCTACCACTTCAATTTCTCTCTAGCTCACATTTGCCAGATGTGCAGAAGCAGAGTTCTAGGATTATTCTGAAATCTGCCTTGCAATTTTTCTCTAGCTGACTTTTCTAGATGTGCAGGAGTGTTCCAGGATTATGCTGAAATCTACATCAATTTCTCTCTAGCTGACATTTTCCAGATGTGCAGATGCAGATTTCCAGGTGTATGCTGAAACCTGCCTTACAATTTCTCTCTAGCTGACATTTTCCAGATGTGTAGAAGCAGTGTTCCAGCTGTGTGCTGAAACCTGCCTTACAATGTCTCTCTAGCTGACTTTTCCAGATGTGCAGAAGATGAGTTCAAAGATTATGGTGAAATCTGCCACACCAATTTCTCTCTAGCTGACATTTTCCAGATGTGCAGAAGCAGAGTTCCAGGATTATGCTGAAATCAGCTTCTGCATTTTCTCTCTAGCTGACATTTTCCAGATGTGTAGAAGCAGAGTTCTAAGATTATACTGAAATCTACAACTTCAATTTCTCTCTAGCTGACATTTTCCAGATGTGCAAAAGCAGAATTCTAAGATTATGCTGAAATCTACAACATCAATTTCTCTCTAGCTTACATTTTCCAGGTGTGCAGAAGCAGAGTTCCATGATTATGCTGAAATCTGCCTCTGCATTTTCCCTCTAGCTGACATTTTCCAGATGTGCAGAAGCAGAGTTCTAAGATTATGCTGAAATCTACAACATCAATTTCTCTCTAGCTGACATTTTCCAGATGTGAGGAAGCAGAGTTCCAGGATTATGCTGAAATCAGCCTCTGCATTTTCTCTCTAGCTGACATTTTCCAGATGTGCAGAAGCAGAGTTCTAAGATTATGCTGAAATCTACATCAATTTCTCTCTAGCTGCCATTTTCCAGATGTGCAGAAGCAGAGTTCAAACATTATGCTGAAATCAACCACTTCAATTTCTCTCTAGCTCACATTTGCCAGATGTGCAGAAGCAGAGTTCTAGGATTATTCTGAAATCTGCCTTGCAATTTTTCTCCAGGTGACATTTTCCAGATGTGCAGAAGCTGAGTTCAAACATTATGCTGAAATCTAACACGTCAATTTCTCTCTTGCTGACATTCTCAAGATTTGCAGAAGAAGAGTTCCAGGGTTATGCTGAAATCTGCCTCTGCGTTTTTCCTCTAGCTGACATTTTCCAGATGTGAAAAAGCAGAGTTCAAAGATTATGCTGAAATCTACAACTTCAATTTCTCTCTAGCTTACATTTTCCAGATGTGCAGAAGCAGAGTTCCAGGATTATGCTGAAATCTGCCTCTGCATTTTTTCTCTATAGCTGACATTTTCCACATGTGCAGAAGCAGAGTTCAAAGATTATGCTGAAATCTACCACATCAATTTCTCTCTATCTGACATTTTCCAGATGTGCAGAAGCAGAGTTCCAGGATTGTGCTGAAAACCACAACATCAATTTCTCTCTAGCTGACTTTCACAGATGTGCAGAAGCAGAGGTCCAGTATTATGCTGAAATCTGCCTTGCAATTTCTCTCTAGCTGACTTTTCCAGATGTGCAGGAGTGTTCCAGGATTATGCTGAAATATACATCAATTTCTCTCTAGCTGACATTTTCCAGATGTGCAGATGCAGATTTCCAGCTGTGTGCTGAAACCTGCCTTACAATTTCTCTCTAGCTGACTTTTCCAGATGTGCAGAAGCTGAGTTCAAAGATTATGGTGAAATCTGCCACATCAATTTCTGTCTAGCTGACATTTGCCAGATGTGCAGAAGTAGAGTTCAAGGATTATGCTGAAATCTGCCTTGCAAGTTTTCTCAAGCTGACATTTTCCATATGTAAAGAATCAGAGTTCCTGGTGTATGCTGAAATCTGCCTTGCAATTTCTCTCTAGCTGACTTTTCCAGATGTGCAGAAGCAGAGTTCCAGGATTATGCTGAAATCTGCCTCTGCATTTTCCCTCTAGCTTACATTTTCCAGATGTGCAGAAGATATGTTCAAAGATTATGGTGAAATCTACCACATCAATTTCTCTCTAGCTGACATTTTCCAGATGTGCAGAAGCTGAGTTCAAAGATTATGGTGAAATCTACACATCAATTTCTCTCTAGCTGACATTTGCCAGATGTGCAGAAGCAGAGTTCCAGGATTATGCTGAAATCATCCTCTGCATTTGCTCTCTAGCTGACATTTTCCAGATGTGCAGAAGCAGAGTTCAAACATTATGCTGAAATCTACCACTTCAATTTCTCTCTAGCTCACATTTGCCAGATGTGCAGAAGCAGAGTTCTAGGATTATTCTGAAATCTGCCTTGCAATTTTTCTCCAGGTGACATTTTCCAGATGTGCAGAAGCAGAGTTCAAACATTATGCTGAAATCTAACACGTCAATTTCTCTCTTGCTGACATTTTCCAGAGTTGCAGAAGAAGAGTTCCAGGGTTATGCTGAAATCTGCCTCTGCGTTTTTCCTCTAGCTGACATTTTCCAGATGTGAAAAAGCAGAGTTCAAAGATTATGCTGAAATCTACAACTTCAATTTCTCTCTAGCTTACATTTTCCAGATGTGCAGAAGCAGAGTTCCAGGATTATGCTGAAATCTGCCTCTGCATTTTCTCTCTAGCTGACATTTTCCACATGTGCAGAAGCAGAGTTCAAAGATTATGCTGAAATCTACCACATCAATTTCTCTCTATCTGACATTTTCCAGATGTGCAGAAGCAGAGTTCCAGGATTGTGCTGAAAACCACAACATCAATTTCTCTCTAGCTGACTTTCCCAGATGTGCAGAAGCAGACGTCCAGTATTATGCTGAAATCTGCCTCTGCATTTTCTCTCTAGCTGACATTTTCCAGATGTGCAGAAGCTGAGTTCAAAGATTATGGTGAAATCTACCACATCAATTTCACTCTAGCTGACATTTTCCAGATGTGCAGAAGCAGAGTTCCAGGATTATGCTGAAATATGCAACATCAATTTCTCTCTAACTGACATTTTCCAGATGTGTAGAACCAGAGATCCAGGATTATGCTGAAATCTGCCTTGCAATTTGTCTCCAAGTGAAATTTTCCAGATGTGGAGAAGCGGAGTTCAAAGATTATGCTGAAATCTGCCACATCAATTTCTCTCTAGCTGACATTTTCCAGATGTGCAGAAGCAGACTTCCAGGATTATGCTGAAATCTGCCTCTGCATTTTCTCTCTAGCTGACATTTTCCACATGTGCAGAAGCAGAGTTCCAAGATTATGCTGAAATCTGCCTTGCAATTTCTCTCTAGCTGACATTTGCCAGATGTGCAGAAGCAGAGTTCCAGGATTATTCCGAAATCTGCCTTGCAATTTTTCTCCAGGTGACATTTTCCAGATGTGCAGAAGCAGAGTTCAAACATGCTGAAATCTAACACATCAATTTCTCTCTTGCTGACATTTTCCAGAGTTGCAGAAGCAGAGTTCCAGGATTATGCTGAAATCAGCTTCTGCATTTTCTCTCTAGCTGACATTTTCCAGATGTGCAGAAGCAGAGGTCTAAGATTATACTAAAATCTACAACTTCAATTTCTCTCTAGCTGACATTTTCCAGATGTGCAGAAGCAGAGTTCTAAGATTATGCTGAAATCTACAACATCAATTTCTCTCTAGCTGACATTTTCCAGATGTGCAGAAGCAGAGTTCCATGATTATGCTGAAATCTGCCTCTGCATTTTCCCTCTAGCTGACATTTTCCAGATGTGCAGAAGCAGAGTTCTAAGATTATGCTGAAATCTACAACATCAATTTCTCTCTAGCTGACATTTTCCAGATGTGAGGAAGCAGAGTTCCAGGATTATGCTGAAATCAGCCTCTGCATTTTCTCTCTAGCTGACATTTTCCAGATGTGCAGAAGCAGAGTTCTAAGATTATGCTGAAATCTACAACATCAATTTCTCTCTAGCTGCCATTTTCCAGATGTGCAGAAGCAGAGTTCAAACATTATGCTGAAATCTACCACTTCAATTTCTCTCTAGCTCACATTTTCCAGATGTGCAGAAGCAGACTTCCAGGATTATGCTGAAATCTGCCTCTGCATTTTCTCTCTAGCTGACATTTTCCACATGTGCAGAAGCAGAGTTCCAAGATTATGCTGAAATCTGCCTTGCAATTTCTCTCTAGCTGACATTTGCCAGATGTGCAGAAGCAGAGTTCCAGGATTATTCCGAAATCTGCCTTGCAATTTTTCTCCAGGTGACATTTTCCAGATGTGCAGAAGCAGAGTTCAAACATTATGCTGAAATCTAAAACGTCAATTTCTGTCTTGCTGACATTTTCCAGAGTTGCAGAAGAAGAGTTCCAGGGTTATGCTGATATCTGCCTCTGCGTTTTTCCTCTAGCTGACATTTTCCAGATGTGAAAAAGCAGAGTTCAAAGATTATGCTGAAATCTACAACTTCAATTTCTCTCTAGCTTACATTTTCCAGATGTGCAGAAGCAGAGTTCCAGGATTATGCTGAAATCTGCCTCTGCATTTTCTCTCTAGCTGACATTTTCCGCATGTGCAGAAGCAGAGTTCCAGGATTATGCTGAAATCTGCCTTGCAATTTCTCTCTAGCTGACTTTTCCAGATGTGCAGAAGCAGAGTACAAAGATTATGCTGAAATATGCAACATCAATTTCTCTCTAGCTGACATTTGCCAGATGTGCAGAAGCAGAGTTCCAGGATTATGCTGAAATCTGCCTTGCAATTTCTCTCTAGCTGACATTTTCCAGATGTGCAGAAGCAGAGTTCTAAGATTATGCTGAAATCTACAACATCAATTTCTCTCTAGCTTGCATTTTCCAGATGTGCAGAAGCAGAGTTCTAAGATTATGCTGAAATCTACAACATCAATTTCTCTCTAGCTGACATTTTCCAGATGTGAGGAAGCAGAGTTCCAGGATTATGCTGAAATCAGCCTCTGCATTTTCTCTCTAGCTGACATTTTCCAGATGTGCAGAAGCAGAGTTCTAAGATTATGCTGAAATCTACAACATCAATTTCTCTCTAGCTGCCATTTTCCAGATGTGCAGAAGCAGAGTTCAAACATTATGCTGAAATCTAACACGTCAATTTCTCTCTTGCTGACATTTTCCAGAGTTGCAGAAGAAGAGTTCCAGGGTTATGCTGAAATCTGCCTCTGCGTTTTTCCTCTAGCTGACATTTTCCAGATGTGAAAAAGCAGAGTTCAAAGATTATGCTGAAATCTACAACTTCAATTTCTCTCTAGCTTACATTTTCCAGATGTGCAGAAGCAGAGTTACAGGATTATGCTGAAATCTGCCTCTGCATTTTCTCTCTAGCTGACATTTTCCACATGTGCAGAAGCAGAGTTCAAAGATTATGCTGAAATCTACCACATCAATTTCTCTCTATCTGACATTTTCCAGATGTGCAGAAGCAGAGTTCCAGGATTGTGCTGAAAACCACAACATCAATTTCTCTCTAGCTGACATTTTCCAGATGTGCAGAAGCAGAGTTCTAAGATTATGCTGAAATCTACAACATCAATTTCTCTCTAGCTGCCATTTTCCAGATGTGCAGAAGCAGAGTTCAAACATTATGCTGAAATCTAACACGTCAATTTCTCTCTTGCTGACATTTTCCAGAGTTGCAGAATAAGAGTTCCAGGGTTATGCTGAAATCTGCCTCTGCGTTTTTCCTCTAGCTGACATTTTCCAGATGTGAAAAAGCAGAGTTCAAAGATTATGCTGAAATCTACAACTTCAATTTCTCTCTAGCTTACATTTTCCAGATGTGCAGAAGCAGAGTTGTAGGATTATGCTGAAATCTGCCTCTGCATTTTCTCTCTAGCTGACATTTTCCACATGTGCAGAAGCAGAGTTCAAAGATTATGCTGAAATCTACCACATCAATTTCTCTCTATCTGACATTTTCCAGATGTGCAGAAGCAGAGTTCCAGGATTGTGCTGAAAACCACAACTTCAATTTCTCTCTAGCTGACATTTTCCAGATGTGCAGAAGCAGAGTTCTAAGATTATGCTGAAAACCACAACATCAATTTCTCTCTAGCTGACTTTCCCAGATGTGCAGAAGCAGAGGTCCAGTATTATGCTGAAATCTACCTCTGCAGTTTCCCTCTAGCTGCTATTTTCCAGATGTGCAGAAGCAGAGTTCAAACATTATGCTGAAATCAACCACTTCAATTTCTCTCTAGCTCACATTTGCCAGATGTGCAGAAGCAGAGTTCCAGGATTATTCTGAAATCTGCCTTGCAATTTTTCTCCAGGTGACATTTTCCAGATGTGCAGAAGCAGAGTTCAAACATGCTGAAATCTAACACATCAATTTCTCTCTTGCTGACATTTTCCAGAGTTGCAGAAGCAGAGTTCCAGGATTATGCTGAAATCAGCTTCTGCATTTTCTCTCTAGCTGACATTTTCCAGATGTGCAGAAGCAGAGTTCTAAGATTATACTGAAATCTACCACATCAATTTCTCTCTAGCTGACATTTTCCAGATGTGCAGAAGCAGAGTTCTAAGATTATGCTGAAATCTACAACATCAATTTCTCTCTAGCTTACATTTTTCAGATGTGCAGAAGCAGAGTTCTAAGACTATGCTGAAATCTACAACATCAATTTCTCTCTAGCTGACATTTTCCAGATGTGAGGAAGCAGAGTTCCAGGATTATGCTGAAATCAGCCTCTGCATTTTCTCTCTAGCTGACATTTTCCAGATGTGCAGAAGCAGAGTTCTAAGATTATGCTGAAATCTACAACATCAATTTCTCTCTAGCTGCCATTTTCCAGATGTGCAGAAGCAGAGTTCAAACATTATGCTGAAATCTACCACTTCAATTTCTCTCTAGCTCACATTTGCCAGATGTGCAGAAGCAGAGTTCCAGGATTATTCTGAAATCTGCCTTGCATTTTTTCTCCAGGTGACATTTTCCAGATGTGCAGAAGCAGAGTTCAAACATTATGCTGAAATCTAAAACGTCAATTTCTGTCTTGCTGACATTTTCCAGAGTTGCAGAAGAAGAGTTCCAGGGTTATGCTGAAATCTGCCTCTGCGTTTTTCCTCTAGCTGACATTTTCCAGATGTGAAAAAGCAGAGTTCAAAGATTATGCTGAAATCTACAACTTCAATTTCTCTCTAGCTTACATTTTCCAGATGTGCAGAAGCAGAGTTCCAGGATTATGCTGAAATCTGCCTCTGCATTTTCTCTCTAGCTGACATTTTCCACATGTGCAGAAGTAGAGTTCAAAGATTATGCTGAAATCTACCACATCAATTTCTCTCAAGCTGACTTTTCCAGATGTGCAGAAGCTGAGTTCAAAGATTATGGTGAAATCTACCACATCAATTTCTCTCTAGCTGACATTTTCCAGATGTGCAGAAGCAGAGTTCCAGTATTATGCTGAAATATACAACATCAATTTCTCTCTAACTGACATTTTCCAGATGTGTAGAACCAGAGATCCAGGATTATGCTGAAATCTGCCTTGCAATTTGTCTCCAAGTGAAAATTTCCAGATGTGCAGAAGCAGAGTTCAAAGATTATGCTGAAATCTAACACATCAATTTCTCTCTTGCTGACATTTTCCAGATGTGCAGAAGCAGAGTTCCAGGATTATGCTGAAATCTGCCTTGCAATTTCTCTCTAGCTGACTTTTCCAGATGTGCAGAAGCAGAGTTCAAAGATTATGCTGAAATCTAACACATCAATTTCTCTCTTGCTGACATTTTGCAGATGTGCAGAAGCAGAGTTCCAGGATTATGCTGAAATCTGCCTCTGCATTTTCCCTCTAGCTTACATTTTCCAGATGTGCAGAAGCAGAGTTCCAGGATTATGCTGAAATATGCAACATCAATTTCTCTCTAGCTGACATTTGCCAGATGTGCAGAAGCAGAGTTCCAGGATTATGCTGAAATCTGCCTTGCAATTTCTCTCTAGCTGACATTTTCCAGATGTGCAGAAGCAGAGTTCTAAGATTATGCTGAAATCTACAACATCAATTTCTCTCTAGCTTACATTTTCCAGATGTGCAGAAGCAGAGTTCTAAGATTATGCTGAAATCTACAACATCAATTTCTCTCTAGCTGACATTTTCCAGATGTGAGGAAGCAGAGTTCCAGGATTATGCTGAAATCAGCCTCTGCATTTTCTCTCTAGCTGACATTTTCCAGATGTGCAGAAGCAGAGTTCTAAGATTATGCTGAAATCTACAACATCAATTTCTCTCTAGCTGCCATTTTCCAGATGTGCAGAAGCAGAGTTCAAACATTATCCTGAAATCTAACACGTCAATTTCTCTCTTGCTGACATTTTCCAGAGTTGCAGAAGAAGAGTTCCAGGGTTATGCTGAAATCTGCCTCTGCGTTTTTCCTCTAGCTGACATTTTCCAGATGTGAAAAAGCAGAGTTCAAAGATTATGCTGAAATCTACAACTTCAATTTCTCTCTAGCTTACATTTTCCAGATGTGCAGAAGCAGAGTTCCAGGATTATGCTGAAATCTGCCTCTGCATTTTCTCTCTAGCTGACATTTTCCACATGTGCAGAAGCAGAGTTCAAAGATTATGCTGAAATCTACCACATCAATTTCTCTCTATCTGACATTTTCCAGATGTGCAGAAGCAGAGTTCCAGGATTGTGCTGAAAACCACAACATCAATTTCTCTCTAGCTGACTTTCACAGATGTGCAGAAGCAGAGGTCCAGTATTATGCTGAAATCTGCCTTGCAATTTCTCTCTAGCTGACTTTTCTAGATGTGCAGGAGTGTTCCAGGATTATGCTGAAATCTACATCAATTTCTCTCTAGCTGACATTTTCCAGATGTGCAGATGCAGATTTCCAGGTGTATGCTGAAACCTGCCTTACAATTTCTCTCTAGCTGACATTTTCCAGATGTGTAGAAGCAGAGTTCCAGCTGTGTGCTGAAGCCTGCCTTACAATTTCTCTCTAGCTGACTTTTCCAGATGTGCAGAAGATGAGTTCAAAGATTATGGTGAAATCTGCCACATCAATTTCTGTCTAGCTGACATTTGCCAGATGTGCAGAAGTAGAGTTCAAGGATTATGCTGAAATCTGCCTTGCAAGTTTTCTCAAGCTGACATTTTCCATATGTACAGAATCAGAGTTCCTGGTGTATGCTGAAATCTGCCTTGCAATTTCTCTCTAGCTGACTTTTCCAGATGTGCAGAAGCAGAGTTCAAAGATTATGGTGAAATCTACCACATCAATTTCTCTCTAGCTGACATTTTCCAGATGTGCAGAAGCTGAGTTCAAAGATTATGGTGAAATCTACACATCAATTTCTCTCTAGCTGACATTTGCCAGATGTGCAGAAGCAGAGTTCCAGGATTATGCTGAAATCAGCCTCTGCATTTTCTCTCTAGCTGACATTTTCCAGATGTGCAGAAGCAGAGTTCCAGTATTATGCTGAAATATACAACTTCAATTTCTCTCTAGCTGACATTTTCCAGATGTGCAGAAGCAGAGTTCTAAGATTATGCTGAAATCTACAACATCAATTTTTCTCTAGCTGACATTTTCCAGATGTGCGGAAGCAGAGTTTCATGATTATGCTGAAATCTGCCTCTGCATTTTCCCTCTAGCTGACATTTTCCAGATGTGAGGAAGCAGAGTTCCAGGATTATGCTGAAATCAGCCTCTGCATTTTCTCTCTAGCTGACATTTTCCAGATGTGCAGAAGCAGAGTTCTAAGATTATGCTGAAATCTACAACATCAATTTCTCTCTAGCTGCCATTTTCCAGATGTGTAGAAGCAAAGTTCCAGGATTATTCTGAAATCTGCCTTGCAATTTTTCTCCAGGTGACATTTTCCAGATGTGTAGAAGCAGAGTTCAAACACTATGCTGAAATCTAACACATCAATTTATCTCTTGCTGACATATTCCAGAGTTGCAGAAGCAGAGTTCCAGGGTTATGCTGAAATCAGCCTCTGCATTTTCTCTCTAGCTGACATTTTCCAGACGTGCAGAAGCAGAGTTCAAAGATTATGCTGAAATCTACCACATCAATTTCTCTCTATCTGACATTTTCCAGATGTGCAGAAGCAGAGTTCCAGGATTGTGCTGAAAACCACAACATCAATTTCTCTCTAGCTGACTTTTCCAGATGTGCAGAAGCAGAGTTCAAAGATTATGCTGAAATCTAACACGTCAATTTCTCTCTAGCTGACATTTTCCAGATGTGCAGAAGCAGACTTCCAGGATTATGCTGAAATCTGCCTTGCAATTTGTCTCCAAGTGAAATATTCTAGATGTGGAGAAGCGGAGTTCAAAGATTATGCTGAAATCTGCCTCTGCAGTTTCCCTCTAGCTGCCATTTTCCAGATGTGCAGAAGCAGAGTTCCAGGATTATGCTGAAATATACGTCAATTTCTCTCTAACTGACATTTTCGAGATG
The DNA here is from genome assembly GCA_023053685.1 of Diadophis punctatus similis. Lineage (NCBI taxonomy): Eukaryota > Metazoa > Chordata > Lepidosauria > Squamata > Dipsadidae > Diadophis > Diadophis punctatus. The sequence goes on along the minus strand of JALIGW010000019.1, from coordinate 15,511,087 downwards.
TGTAGAACCAGAGATCCAGGATTATGCTGAAATCTGCCTTGCAATTTGTCTCCAAGTGAAATTTTCCAGATGTGGAGAAGCAGAGTTCAAAGATTATGCTGAAATCTACCACATGAATTTCTCTCTAGCTGACATTTTCCAGATGTGCAGAAGCAGACTTCCAGGATTATGCTGAAATCTGCCTTGCAATTTATCTCTAGCTGACATTTGCCAGATGTGCAGAAGCAGAGTTCCAGGATTATTCTGAAATCTGCCTCTGCATTTTCTCTCTAGCTGACATTTTCAAGATGTGCAGAAGCAGAGTTTTAAGATTACGCTGAAATCTACAACATCAATTTCTCTCTGGCTGACATTTTCCAGATGTGCAGAAGCAGAGTTCAAACATTATGCTGAAATCTACCACTTCAATTTCTCTCTAGCTCACATTTGCCAGATGTGCAGAAGCAGAGTTCCAGGATTATTCTGAAATCTGCCTTGCATTTTTTCTCCAGGTGACATTTTCCAGATGTGCAGAAGCAGAGTTCATGCTGAAATCTAACACATCAATTTCTCTCTTGCTGACATTTTCCAGAGTTGCAGAAGCAGAGTTCCAGGATTATGCTGAAATCAGCCTCTGCATTTTCTCTCTAGCTGACATTTTCCAGATGTGCAGAAGCAGAGTTCTAAGATTATGCTGAAAACCACAACATCAATTTCTCTCTAGCTGACTTTCCCAGATGTGCAGAAGCAGAGGTCCAGTATTATGCTGAAATCTGCCTCTGCAGTTTCCCTCTAGCTGCCATTTTCCAGATGTGCAGAAGCAGAGTTCAAACATTATGCTGAAATCTACCACTTCAATTTCTCTCTAGCTCACATTTGCCAGATGTGCAGAAGCAGAGTTCCAGGATTATGCTGAAATCTGCCTTGCAATTTTTCTCCAGGTGACATTTTCCAGATGTGCAGAAGCAGAGTTCAAACATGCTGAAATCTAACACATCAATTTCTCTCTTGCTGACATTTTCCAGAGTTGCAGAAGCAGAGTTCCAGGATTATGCTGAAATCAGCTTCTGCATTTTCTCTCTAGCTGACATTTTCCAGATGTGCAGAAGCAGAGTTCTAAGATTATACTGAAATCTACCACTTCAATTTCTCTCTAGCTGACATTTTCCAGATGTGCAGAAGCAGAGTTCTAAGATTATGCTGAAATCTACAACATCAATTTCTCTCTAGCTTACATTTTCCAGATGTGCAGAAGCAGAGTTCTAAGACTATGCTGAAATCTACAACATCAATTTCTCTCTAGCTGACATTTTCCAGATGTGAGGAAGCAGAGTTCCAGGATTATGCTGAAATCAGCCTCTGCATTTTCTCTCTAGCTGACATTTTCCAGATGTGCAGAAGCAGAGTTCTAAGATTACGCTGAAATCTACAACATCAATTTCTCTCTGGCTGACATTTTCCAGATGTGCAGAAGCAGAGTTCAAACATTATGCTGAAATCTACCACTTCAATTTCTCTCTAGCTCACATTTGCCAGATGTGCAGAAGCAGAGTTCCAGGATTATTCTGAAATCTGCCTTGCATTTTTTCTCCAGGTGACATTTTCCAGATGTGCAGAAGCAGAGTTCAAACATTATGCTGAAATCTAAAACGTCAATTTCTGTCTTGCTGAAATTTTCCAGAGTTGCAGAAGAAGAGTTCCAGGGTTATGCTGAAATCTGCCTCTGCGTTTTTCCTCTAGCTGACATTTTCCAGATGTGAAAAAGCAGAGTTCAAAGATTATGCTGAAATCTACAACTTCAATTTCTCTCTAGCTTACATTTTCCAGATGTGCAGAAGCAGAGCTCCAGGATTATGCTGAAATCTGCCTCTGCATTTTCTCTCTTGCTGACATTTTCCAGATGTGCAGAAGCAGAGTTCCAGGATTATGCTGAAATCTGCCTTGCAATTTCTCTCTAGCTGACTTTTCCAGATGTGCAGAAGCAGAGTTCCAGTATTATGCTGAAATATACAACATCAATTTCTCTCTAACTGACATTTTCCAGATGTGTAGAACCAGAGATCCAGGATTATGCTGAAATCTGCCTTGCAATTTGTCTCCAAGTGAAAATTTCCAGATGTGCAGAAGCAGAGTTCAAAGATTATGCTGAAATCTAACACATCAATTTCTCTCTTGCTGACATTTTCCAGATGTGCAGAAGCAGAGTTCCAGGATTATGCTGAAATCTGCCTTGCAATTTCTCTCTAGCTGACTTTTCCAGATGTGCAGAAGCAGAGTTCAAAGATTATGCTGAAATCTAACACATCAATTTCTCTCTTGCTGACATTTTGCAGATGTGCAGAAGCAGAGTTCCAGGATTATGCTGAAATCTGCCTCTGCATTTTCCCTCTAGCTTACATTTTCCAGATGTGCAGAAGCAGAGTTCCAGGATTATGCTGAAATATGCAACATCAATTTCTCTCTAGCTGACATTTGCCAGATGTGCAGAAGCAGAGTTCCAGGATTATGCTGAAATCTGCCTTGCAATTTCTCTCTAGCTGACATTTTCCAGATGTGCAGAAGCAGAGTTCTAAGATTATGCTGAAATCTACAACATCAATTTCTCTCTAGCTTACATTTTCCAGATGTGCAGAAGCAGAGTTCTAAGATTATGCTGAAATCTACAACATCAATTTCTCTCTAGCTGACATTTTCCAGATGTGAGGAAGCAGAGTTCCAGGATTATGCTGAAATCAGCCTCTGCATTTTCTCTCTAGCTGACATTTTCCAGATGTGCAGAAGCAGAGTTCTAAGATTATGCTGAAATCTACAACATCAATTTCTCTCTAGCTGCCATTTTCCAGATGTGCAGAAGCAGAGTTCAAACATTATCCTGAAATCTAACACGTCAATTTCTCTCTTGCTGACATTTTCCAGAGTTGCAGAAGAAGAGTTCCAGGGTTATGCTGAAATCTGCCTCTGCGTTTTTCCTCTAGCTGACATTTTCCAGATGTGAAAAAGCAGAGTTCAAAGATTATGCTGAAATCTACAACTTCAATTTCTCTCTAGCTTACATTTTCCAGATGTGCAGAAGCAGAGTTCCAGGATTATGCTGAAATCTGCCTCTGCATTTTCTCTCTAGCTGACATTTTCCACATGTGCAGAAGCAGAGTTCAAAGATTATGCTGAAATCTACCACATCAATTTCTCTCTATCTGACATTTTCCAGATGTGCAGAAGCAGAGTTCCAGGATTGTGCTGAAAACCACAACATCAATTTCTCTCTAGCTGACTTTCACAGATGTGCAGAAGCAGAGGTCCAGTATTATGCTGAAATCTGCCTTGCAATTTCTCTCTAGCTGACTTTTCTAGATGTGCAGGAGTGTTCCAGGATTATGCTGAAATCTACATCAATTTCTCTCTAGCTGACATTTTCCAGATGTGCAGATGCAGATTTCCAGGTGTATGCTGAAACCAGCCTTACAATTTCTCTCTAGCTGACATTTTCCAGATGTGTAGAAGCAGAGTTCCAGCTGTGTGCTGAAGCCTGCCTTACAATTTCTCTCTAGCTGACTTTTCCAGATGTGCAGAAGATGAGTTCAAAGATTATGGTGAAATCTGCCACATCAATTTCTGTCTAGCTGACATTTGCCAGATGTGCAGAAGTAGAGTTCAAGGATTATGCTGAAATCTGCCTTGCAAGTTTTCTCAAGCTGACATTTTCCATATGTACAGAATCAGAGTTCCTGGTGTATGCTGAAATCTGCCTTGCAATTTCTCTCTAGCTGACTTTTCCAGATGTGCAGAAGCAGAGTTCAAAGATTATGGTGAAATCTACCACATCAATTTCTCTCTAGCTGACATTTTCCAGATGTGCAGAAGCTGAGTTCAAAGATTATGGTGAAATCTACACATCAATTTCTCTCTAGCTGACATTTGCCAGATGTGCAGAAGCAGAGTTCCAGGATTATGCTGAAATCAGCCTCTGCATTTTCTTTCTAGCTGACATTTTCCAGATGTGCAGAAGCAGAGTTCCAGTATTATGCTGAAATATACAACTTCAATTTCTCTCTAGCTGACATTTTCCAGATGTGCAGAAGCAGAGTTCTAAGATTATGCTGAAATCTACAACATCAATTTTTCTCTAGCTGACATTTTCCAGATGTGCGGAAGCAGAGTTTCATGATTATGCTGAAATCTGCCTCTGCATTTTCCCTCTAGCTGACATTTTCCAGATGTGAGGAAGCAGAGTTCCAGGATTATGCTGAAATCAGCCTCTGCATTTTCTCTCTAGCTGACATTTTCCAGATGTGCAGAAGCAGAGTTCTAAGATTATGCTGAAATCTACAACATCAATTTCTCTCTAGCTGCCATTTTCCAGATGTGTAGAAGCAAAGTTCCAGGATTATTCTGAAATCTGCCTTGCAATTTTTCTCCAGGTGACATTTTCCAGATGTGTAGAAGCAGAGTTCAAACACTATGCTGAAATCTAACACATCAATTTATCTCTTGCTGACATATTCCAGAGTTGCAGAAGCAGAGTTCCAGGGTTATGCTGAAATCAGCCTCTGCATTTTCTCTCTAGCTGACATTTTCCAGACGTGCAGAAGCAGAGTTCAAAGATTATGCTGAAATCTACCACATCAATTTCTCTCTATCTGACATTTTCCAGATGTGCAGAAGCAGAGTTCCAGGATTGTGCTGAAAACCACAACATCAATTTCTCTCTAGCTGACTTTTCCAGATGTGCAGAAGCAGAGTTCAAAGATTATGCTGAAATCTAACACGTCAATTTCTCTCTAGCTGACATTTTCCAGATGTGCAGAAGCAGACTTCCAGGATTATGCTGAAATCTGCCTTGCAATTTGTCTCCAAGTGAAATATTCTAGATGTGGAGAAGCGGAGTTCAAAGATTATGCTGAAATCTGCCTCTGCAGTTTCCCTCTAGCTGCCATTTTCCAGATGTGCAGAAGCAGAGTTCCAGGATTATGCTGAAATATACGTCAATTTCTCTCTAACTGACATTTTCGAGATGTGTAGAACCAGAGATCCAGGATTATGCTGAAATCTGCCTTGCAATTTGTCTCCAAGTGAAATTTTCCAGATGTGGAGAAGCAGAGTTCAAAGATTATGCTGAAATTTACCACTTCAATTTCTCTCTTGCTGACATTTGCCAGATGTGCAGAAGCAGACTTCCAGGATTATGCTGAAATCTGCCTCTGCATTTTCTCTCTAGCTGACATTTTCCAGATGTGCAGAAGCAGAGTTCCAGTATTATGCTGAAATATACAACATCAATTTCTCTCTAACTGACATTTTCCAGATGTCTAGAACCAGAGATCCAGGATTATGCTGAAATCTGCCTTGCAATTTGTCTCCAAGTGAAATTTTCCAGATGTGGAGAAGCAGAGTTCAAAGATTATGCTGAAATCTACCACATGAATTTCTCTCTAGCTGACATTTTCCAGATGTGCAGAAGCAGACTTCCAGGATTATGCTGAAATCTGCCTTGCAATTTATCTCTAGCTGACATTTGCCAGATGTGCAGAAGCAGAGTTCCAGGATTATTCTGAAATCTGCCTCTGCATTTTCTCTCTAGCTGACATTTTCAAGATGTGCAGAAGCAGAGTTTTAAGATTACGCTGAAATCTACAACATCAATTTCTCTCTGGCTGACATTTTCCAGATGTGCAGAAGCAGAGTTCAAACATTATGCTGAAATCTACCACTTCAATTTCTCTCTAGCTCACATTTGCCAGATGTGCAGAAGCAGAGTTCCAGGATTATTCTGAAATCTGCCTTGCATTTTTTCTCCAGGTGACATTTTCCAGATGTGCAGAAGCAGAGTTCATGCTGAAATCTAACACATCAATTTCTCTCTTGCTGACATTTTCCAGAGTTGCAGAAGCAGAGTTCCAGGATTATGCTGAAATCAGCCTCTGCATTTTCTCTCTAGCTGACATTTTCCAGATGTGCAGAAGCAGAGTTCTAAGATTATGCTGAAAACCACAACATCAATTTCTCTCTAGCTGACTTTCCCAGATGTGCAGAAGCAGAGGTCCAGTATTATGCTGAAATCTGCCTCTGCAGTTTCCCTCTAGCTGCCATTTTCCAGATGTGCAGAAGCAGAGTTCAAACATTATGCTGAAATCTACCACTTCAATTTCTCTCTAGCTCACATTTGCCAGATGTGCAGAAGCAGAGTTCCAGGATTATGCTGAAATCTGCCTTGCAATTTTTCTCCAGGTGACATTTTCCAGATGTGCAGAAGCAGAGTTCAAACATGCTGAAATCTAACACATCAATTTCTCTCTTGCTGACATTTTCCAGAGTTGCAGAAGCAGAGTTCCAGGATTATGCTGAAATCAGCTTCTGCATTTTCTCTCTAGCTGACATTTTCCAGATGTGCAGAAGCAGAGTTCTAAGATTATACTGAAATCTACCACTTCAATTTCTCTCTAGCTGACATTTTCCAGATGTGCAGAAGCAGAGTTCTAAGATTATGCTGAAATCTACAACATCAATTTCTCTCTAGCTTACATTTTCCAGATGTGCAGAAGCAGAGTTCTAAGACTATGCTGAAATCTACAACATCAATTTCTCTCTAGCTGACATTTTCCAGATGTGAGGAAGCAGAGTTCCAGGATTATGCTGAAATCAGCCTCTGCATTTTCTCTCTAGCTGACATTTTCAAGATGTGCAGAAGCAGAGTTCTAAGATTACGCTGAAATCTACAACGTCAATTTCTCTCTGGCTGACATTTTCCAGATGTGCAGAAGCAGAGTTCAAACATTATGCTGAAATCTACCACTTCAATTTCTCTCTAGCTCACATTTGCCAGATGTGCAGAAGCAGAGTTCTAGGATTATTCTGAAATCTGCCTTGCAATTTTTCTCCAGGTGACATTTTCCAGATGTGCAGAAGCAGAGTTCAAACATTATGCTGAAATCTAACACGTCAATTTCAATCTTGCTGACATTTTCCAGAGTTGCAGAAGAAGAGTTCCAGGGTTATGCTGAAATCTGCCTCTGCGTTTTTCCTCTAGCTGACATTTTCCAGATGTGAAAAAGCAGAGTTCAAAGATTATGCTGAAATCTACAACTTCAATTTCTCTCTAGCTTACCTTTTCCAGATGTGCAGAAGCAGAGTTCCAGGATTATGCTGAAATCTGCCTCTGCATTTTCTCTCTAGCTGACATTTTCCACATGTGCAGAAGCAGAGTTCCAGGATTATTCTGAAATCTGCCTTGCATTTTTTCTCCAGGTGACATTTTCCAGATGTGCAGAAGCAGAGTTCAAACATTATGCTGAAATCTAAAACGTCAATTTCTGTCTTGCTGAAATTTTCCAGAGTTGCAGAAGAAGAGTTCCAGGGTTATGCTGAAATCTGCCTCTGCGTTTTTCCTCTAGCTGACATTTTCCAGATGTGAAAAAGCAGAGTTCAAAGATTATGCTGAAATCTACAACTTCAATTTCTCTCTAGCTTACATTTTCCAGATGTGCAGAAGCAGAGCTCCAGGATTATGCTGAAATCTGCCTCTGCATTTTCTCTCTAGCTGACATTTTCCACATGTGCAGAAGCAGAGTTCAAAGATTATGCTGAAATCTACCACATCAATTTCTCTCAAGCTGACTTTCCCAGATGTGCAGAAGCAGAGGTCCAGTATTATGCTGAAATCTGCCTTGCAATTTCTCTCTAGCTGACTTTTCCAGATGTGCAGAAGCTGAGTTCAAAGATTATGGTGAAATCTACCACATCAATTTCTCTCTAGCTGACATTTTCCAGATGTGCAGAAGCAGAGTTCCAGTATTATGCTGAAATATACAACATCAATTTCTCTCTAACTGACATTTTCCAGATGTGTAGAACCAGAGATCCAGGATTATGCTGAAATCTGCCTTGCAATTTGTCTCCAAGTGAAAATTTCCAGATGTGCAGAAGCAGAGTTCAAAGATTATGCTGAAATCTAACACATCAATTTCTCTCTTGCTGACATTTTCCAGATGTGCAGAAGCAGATTTCCAGGATTATGCTGAAATCTGCCTTGCAATTTCTCTCTAGCTGACTTTTCCAGATGTGCAGGAGCAGAGTTCAAAGATTATGCTGAAATCTAACACATCAATTTCTCTCTTGCTGACATTTTGCAGATGTGCAGAAGCAGAGTTCCAGGATTATGCTGAAATCTGCCTCTGTATTTTCCCTCTAGCTTACATTTTCCAGATGTGCAGAAGCTGAGTTCAAAGATTATGGTGAAATCTACCACATCAATTTCTCTCTAGCTGACATTTTCCAGATGTTCAGAAGCTGAGTTCAAAAATTATGGTGAAATCTACAACTTCAATTTCTCTCTAGCTTACATTTTCCAGATGTGCAGAAGCAGAGTTCTAAGATTATGCTGAAATCTACAACATCAATTTCTCTCTAGCTGCCATTTTCCAGATGTGCAGAAGCAGAGTTCAAACATTATGCTGAAATCTAACACGTCAATTTCTCTCTTGCTGACATTTTCCAGAGTTGCAGAAGAAGAGTTCCAGGGTTATGCTGAAATCTGCCTCTGCGTTTTTCCTCTAGCTGACATTTTCCAGATGTGAAAAAGCAGAGTTCAAAGATTATGCTGAAATCTACACCTTCAAATTCTCTCTAGCTTACATTTTCCAGATGTGCAGAAGCAGAGTTCCAGGATTATGCTGAAATCTGCCTCTGCATTTTCTCTCTAGCTGACATTTTCCACATGTGCAGAAGCAGAGTTCAAAGATTATGCTGAAATCTACCACATCAATTTCTCTCTATCTGACATTTTCCACATGTGCAGAAGCAGAGTTCCAGGATTGTGCTGAAAACCACAACATCAATTTCTCTCTAGCTGACTTTCACAGATGTGCAGAAGCAGAGGTCCAGTATTATGCTGAAATCTGCCTTGCAATTTCTCTCTAGCTGACTTTTCTAGATGTGCAGGAGTGTTCCAGTATTATGCTGAAATCTACATCAATTTCTCTCTAGTTGACATTTTCCAGATGTGCAGATGCAGATTTCCAGGTGTATGCTGAAACCTGCCTTACAATTTCTCTCTAGCTGACATTTTCCAGATGTGTAGAAGCAGAGTTCCAGCTGTGTGCTGAAACCTGCCTTACAATTTCTCTCTAGCTGACTTTTCCAGATGTGCAGAAGATGAGTTCAAAGATTATGGTGAAATCTGCCACATCAATTTCTGTCTAGCTGCCATTTTCCAGATGTGCAGAAGCAGAGTTCAAACATTATGCTGAAATCTACCACTTCAATTTCTCTCTAGCTCACATTTGCCAGATGTGCAGAAGCAGAGTTCCAGGATTATTCTGAAATCTGCCTTGCATTTTTTCTCCAGGTGACATTTTCCAGATGTGCAGAAGCAGAGTTCAAACATTATGCTGAAATCTAAAACGTCAATTTCTGTCTTGCTGAAATTTTCCAGAGTTGCAGAAGAAGAGTTCCAGGGTTATGCTGAAATCTGCCTCTGCGTTTTTCCTCTAGCTGACATTTTCCAGATGTGAAAAAGCAGAGTTCAAAGATTATGCTGAAATCTACAACTTCAATTTCTCTCTAGCTTACATTTTCCAGATGTGCAGAAGCAGAGTTCAAAGATTATGCTGAAATCTGCCTCTGCATTTTCTCTCTAGCTGACATTTTCCACATGTGCAGAAGCAGAGTTCAAAGATTATGCTGAAATCTACCACATCAATTTCTCTCAAGCTGACTTTCCCAGATGTGCAGAAGCAGAGGTCCAGTATTATGCTGAAATCTGCCTTGCAATTTCTCTCTAGCTGACTTTTCCAGATGTGCAGAAGCTGAGTTCAAAGATTATGGTGAAATCTACCACATCAATTTCTCTCTAGCTGACATTTTCCAGATGTGCAGAAGCAGAGTTCCAGTATTATGCTGAAATATACAACATCAATTTCTCTCTAACTGACATTTTCCAGATGTGTAGAACCAGAGATCCAGGATTATGCTGAAATCTGCCTTGCAATTTGTCTCCAAGTGAAAATTTCCAGATGTGCAGAAGCAGAGTTCAAAGATTATGCTGAAATCTAACACATCAATTTCTCTCTTGCTGACATTTTCCAGATGTGCAGAAGCAGATTTCCAGGATTATGCTGAAATCTGCCTTGCAATTTCTCTCTAGCTGACTTTTCCAGATGTGCAGGAGCAGAGTTCAAAGATTATGCTGAAATCTAACACATCAATTTCTCTCTTGCTGACATTTTGCAGATGTGCAGAAGCAGAGTTCCAGGATTATGCTGAAATCTGCCTCTGTATTTTCCCTCTAGCTTACATTTTCCAGATGTGCAGAAGCTGAGTTCAAAGATTATGGTGAAATCTACCACATCAATTTCTCTCTAGCTGACATTTTCCAGATGTTCAGAAGCTGAGTTCAAAAATTATGGTGAAATCTACAACTTCAATTTCTCTCTAGCTTACATTTTCCAGATGTGCAGAAGCAGAGTTCTAAGATTATGCTGAAATCTACAACATCAATTTCTCTCTAGCTGCCATTTTCCAGATGTGCAGAAGCAGAGTTCAAACATTATGCTGAAATCTAACACGTCAATTTCTCTCTTGCTGACATTTTCCAGAGTTGCAGAAGAAGAGTTCCAGGGTTATGCTGAAATCTGCCTCTGCGTTTTTCCTCTAGCTGACATTTTCCAGATGTGAAAAAGCAGAGTTCAAAGATTATGCTGAAATCTACACCTTCAAATTCTCTCTAGCTTACATTTTCCAGATGTGCAGAAGCAGAGTTCCAGGATTATGCTGAAATCTGCCTCTGCATTTTCTCTCTAGCTGACATTTTCCACATGTGCAGAAGCAGAGTTCAAAGATTATGCTGAAATCTACCACATCAATTTCTCTCTATCTGACATTTTCCACATGTGCAGAAGCAGAGTTCCAGGATTGTGCTGAAAACCACAACATCAATTTCTCTCTAGCTGACTTTCACAGATGTGCAGAAGCAGAGGTCCAGTATTATGCTGAAATCTGCCTTGCAATTTCTCTCTAGCTGACTTTTCTAGATGTGCAGGAGTGTTCCAGTATTATGCTGAAATCTACATCAATTTCTCTCTAGTTGACATTTTCCAGATGTGCAGATGCAGATTTCCAGGTGTATGCTGAAACCTGCCTTACAATTTCTCTCTAGCTGACATTTTCCAGATGTGTAGAAGCAGAGTTCCAGCTGTGTGCTGAAACCTGCCTTACAATTTCTCTCTAGCTGACTTTTCCAGATGTGCAGAAGATGAGTTCAAAGATTATGGTGAAATCTGCCACATCAATTTCTGTCTAGCTGCCATTTTCCAGATGTGCAGAAGCAGAGTTCAAACATTATGCTGAAATCTACCACTTCAATTTCTCTCTAGCTCACATTTGCCAGATGTGCAGAAGCAGAGTTCCAGGATTATTCTGAAATCTGCCTTGCATTTTTTCTCCAGGTGACATTTTCCAGATGTGCAGAAGCAGAGTTCAAACATTATGCTGAAATCTAAAACGTCAATTTCTGTCTTGCTGAAATTTTCCAGAGTTGCAGAAGAAGAGTTCCAGGGTTATGCTGAAATCTGCCTCTGCGTTTTTCCTCTAGCTGACATTTTCCAGATGTGAAAAAGCAGAGTTCAAAGATTATGCTGAAATCTACAACTTCAATTTCTCTCTAGCTTACATTTTCCAGATGTGCAGAAGCAGAGTTCAAAGATTATGCTGAAATCTGCCTCTGCATTTTCTCTCTAGCTGACATTTTCCACATGTGCAGAAGCAGAGTTCAAAGATTATGCTGAAATCTACCACATCAATTTCTCTCAAGCTGACTTTCCCAGATGTGCAGAAGCAGAGGTCCAGTATTATGCTGAAATCTGCCTTGCAATTTCTCTCTAGCTGACTTTTCCAGATGTGCAGAAGCTGAGTTCAAAGATTATGGTGAAATCTACCACATCAATTTCTCTCTAGCTGACATTTTCCAGATGTGCAGAAGCAGAGTTCCAGTATTATGCTGAAATATACAACATCAATTTCTCTCTAACTGACATTTTCCAGATGTGTAGAACCAGAGATCCAGGATTATGCTGAAATCTGCCTTGCAATTTGTCTCCAAGTGAAAATTTCCAGATGTGGAGAAGCAGAGTTCAAAGATTATGCTGAAATCTACCACATCAATTTCTCTCTAGCTGACATTTTCCAGATGTGCAGAAGCAGACTTCCAGGATTATGCTGAAATCTGCCTCTGCATTTTCTCTCTAGCTGACATTTTCCACATGTGCAGAAGCAGAGTTCCAGGATTATTCTGAAATCTGCCTTGCAATTTTTCTCCAGGTGACATTTTCCAGATGTGCGGAAGCAGAGTTCAAACATGCTGAAATCTAACACATCAATTTCTCTCTTGCTGACATTTTCCAGATGTGCAGAAGCAGAGTTCCAGGATTATGCTGAAATCTGCCTTGCAATTTCTCTCTAGCTGACTTTTCCAGATGTGCAGAAACAGAGTTCAAAGATTATGCTGAAATCTAACACATCAATTTCTCTCTTGCTGACATTTTGCAGATGTGCAGAAGCAGAGTTCCAGGATTATGCTGAAATCTGCCTCTGCATTTTCTCTCTAGCTGACATTTTCCACATGTGCAGAAGCAGAGTTCAAAGATTATGCTGAAATCTACCACATCAATTTCTCTCAAGCTGACTTTCCCAGATGTGCAGAAGCAGAGGTCCAGTATTATGCTGAAATCTGCCTTGCAATTTCTCTCTAGCTGACTTTTCCAGATGTGCAGAAGCTGAGTTCAAAGATTATGGTGAAATCTACCACATCAATTTCTCTCTAGCTGACATTTTCCAGATGTGCAGAAGCAGAGTTCCAGTATTATGCTGAAATATACAACATCAATTTCTCTCTAACTGACATTTTCCAGATGTGTAGAACCAGAGATCCAGGATTATGCTGAAATCTGCCTTGCAATTTGTCTCCAAGTGAAAATTTCCAGATGTGCAGAAGCAGAGTTCAAAGATTATGCTGAAATCTAACACATCAATTTCTCTCTTGCTGACATTTTCCAGATGTGCAGAAGCAGAGTTCCAGGATTATGCTGAAATCTGCCTTGCAATTTCTCTCTAGCTGACTTTTCCAGATGTGCAGAAGCAGAGTTCAAAGATTATGCTGAAATCTAACACATCAATTTCTCTCTTGCTGACATTTTGCAGATGTGCAGAAGCAGAGTTCCAGGATTATGCTGAAATCTGCCTTGCAATTTGTCTCCAAGTAATAATTTCCAGATGTGCAGAAGCAGAGTTCAAAGATTATGCTGAAATCTAACACATCAATTTCTCTCTTGCTGACATTTTCCAGATGTGCAGAAGCAGAGTTCCAGGATTATGCTGAAATCTGCCTTGCAATTTCTCTCTAGCTGACTTTTCCAGATGTGCAGAAGCAGAGTTCAAAGATTATGCTGAAATCTAACACATCAATTTCTCTCTAGCTTACATTTTCCAGATGTGCAGAAGCAGAGTTCCAGGATTATGCTGAAATCTGCCTCTGCATTTTCTCTCTAGCTGACATTTTCCACATGTGCAGAAGCAGAGTTCAAAGATTATGCTGAAATCTACCACATCAATTTCTCTCAAGCTGACTTTCCCAGATGTGCAGAAGCAAAGGTCCAGTATTATGCTGAAATCTGCCTTGCAATTTCTCTCTAGCTGACTTTTCCAGATGTGCAGAAGCTGAGTTCAAAGATTATGGTGAAATCTACCACATCAATTTCTCTCTAGCTGACATTTTCCAGATGTGCAGAAGCAGAGTTCCAGTATTATGCTGAAATATACAACATCAATTTCTCTCTAACTGACATTTTCCAGATGTGTAGAACCAGAGATCCAGGATTATGCTGAAATCTGCCTTGCAATTTGTCTCCAAGTGAAAATTTCCAGACGTGCAGAAGCAGAGTTCAAAGATTATGCTGAAATCTAACACATCAATTTCTCTCTTGCTGACATTTTCCAGATGTGCAGAAGCAGAGTTCCAGGATTATGCTGAAATCTGCCTTGCAATTTCTCTCTAGCTGACTTTTCCAGATGTGCAGAAGCAGAGTTCAAAGATTATGCTGAAATCTAACACATCAATTTCTCTCTTGCTGACATTTTCCAGATGTGCAGAAGCAGAGTTCCAGGATTATGCTGAAATCTGCCTCTGCATTTTCCCTCTAGCTTACATTTTCCAGATGTGCAGAAGCAGAGTTCCAGGATTATGCTGAAATATGCAACATCAATTTCTCTCTAGCTGACATTTTCCAGATGTGAGGAAGCAGAGTTCCAGGATTATGCTGAAATCAGCCTCTGCATTTTCTCTCTAGCTGACATTTTCAAGATGTGCAGAAGCAGAGTTCTAAGATTACGCTGAAATCTACAACATCAATTTCTCTCTGGCTGACATTTTCCAGATGTGCAGAAGCAGAGTTCCAGGATTATGCTGAAATCTGCCTTGCAATTTCTCTCTAGCTGACTTTTCCAGATGTGCAGAAGCAGAGTTCAAAGATTATGCTGAAATCTAACACATCAATTTCTCTCTAGCTTACATTTTCCAGATGTGCAGAAGCAGAGTTCCAGGATTATGCTGAAATCTGCCTCTGCATTTTCTCTCTAGCTGACATTTTCCACATGTGCAGAAGCAGAGTTCAAAGATTATGCTGAAATCTACCACATCAATTTCTCTCAAGCTGACTTTCCCAGATGTGCAGAAGCAGAGGTCCAGTATTATGCTGAAATCTGCCTTGCAATTTCTCTCTAGCTGACTTTTCCAGATGTGCAGAAGCTGAGTTCAAAGATTATGGTGAAATCTACCACATCAATTTCTCTCTAGCTGACATTTTCCAGATGTGCAGAAGCAGAGTTCCAGTATTATGCTGAAATATACAACATCAATTTCTCTCTAACTGACATTTTCCAGATGTGTAGAAGCAGAGATCCAGGATTATGCTGAAATCTGCCTTGCAATTTGTCTCCAAGTGAAAATTTCCAGATGTGCAGAAGCAGAGTTCAAAGATTATGCTGAAATCTAACACATCAATTTCTCTCTTGCTGACATTTTCCAGATGTGCAGAAGCAGAGTTCCAGGATTATGCTGAAATCTGCCTTGCAATTTCTCTCTAGCTGACTTTTCCAGATGTGCAGAAGCAGAGTTCAAAGATTATGCTGAAATCTAACACATCAATTTCTCTCTTGCTGACATTTTCCAGATGTGCAGAAGCAGAGTTCCAGGATTATGCTGAAATCTGCCTCTGCATTTTCCCTCTAGCTTACATTTTCCAGATGTGCAGAAGCAGAGTTCCAGGATTATGCTGAAATATGCAACATCAATTTCTCTCTAGCTGACATTTTCCAGATGTGAGGAAGCAGAGTTCCAGGATTATGCTGAAATCAGCCTCTGCATTTTCTCTCTAGCTGACATTTTCAAGATGTGCAGAAGCAGAGTTCTAAGATTACGCTGAAATCTACAACATCAATTTCTCTCTGGCTGACATTTTCCAGATGTGCAGAAGCAGAGTTCCAGGATTATGCTGAAATCTGCCTTGCAATTTCTCTCTAGCTGACTTTTCCAGATGTGCAGAAGCAGAGTTCAAAGATTATGCTGAAATCTAACACATCAATTTCTCTCTAGCTTACATTTTCCAGATGTGCAGAAGCAGAGTTCCAGGATTATGCTGAAATCTGCCTCTGCATTTTCTCTCTAGCTGACATTTTCCACATGTGCAGAAGCAGAGTTCAAAGATTATGCTGAAATCTACCACATCAATTTCTCTCAAGCTGACTTTCCCAGATGTGCAGAAGCAGAGGTCCAGTATTATGCTGAAATCTGCCTTGCAATTTCTCTCTAGCTGACTTTTCCAGATGTGCAGAAGCTGAGTTCAAAGATTATGGTGAAATCTACCACATCAATTTCTCTCTAGCGACATTTTCCAGATGTGCAGAAGCAGAGTTCCAGTATTATGCTGAAATATACAACATCAATTTCTCTCTAACTGACATTTTCCAGATGTGTAGAACCAGAGATCCAGGATTATGCTGAAATCTGCCTTGCAATTTGTCTCCAAGTGAAAATTTCCAGATGTGCAGAAGCAGAGTTCAAAGATTATGCTGAAATCTAACACATCAATTTCTCTCTTGCTGACATTTTCCAGATGTGCAGAAGCAGAGTTCCAGCATTATGCTGAAATCTGCCTTGCAATTTCTCTCTAGCTGACTTTTCCAGATGTGCAGAAGCAGAGTTCAAAGATTATGCTGAAATCTAACACATCAATTTCTCTCTTGCTGACATTTTCCAGATGTGCAGAAGCAGAGTTCCAGGATTATGCTGAAATCTGCCTCTGCATTTTCCCTCTAGCTTACATTTTCCAGATGTGCAGAAGCAGAGTTCCAGGATTATGCTGAAATATGCAACATCAATTTCTCTCTAGCTGACATTTTCCAGATGTGAGGAAGCAGAGTTCCAGGATTATGCTGAAATCAGCCTCTGCATTTTCTCTCTAGCTGACATTTTCAAGATGTGCAGAAGCAGAGTTCTAAGATTACGCTGAAATCTACAACATCAATTTCTCTCTGGCTGACATTTTCCAGATGTGCAGAAGCAGAGTTCAAACATTATGCTGAAATCTACCACTTCAATTTCTCTCTAGCTCACATTTGCCAGATGTGCAGAAGCAGAGTTCCAGGATTATTCTGAAATCTGCCTTGCATTTTTTCTCCAGGTGACATTTTCCAGATGTGCAGAAGCAGAGTTCAAACATTATGCTGAAATCTAAAACGTCAATTTCTGTCTTGCTGAAATTTTCCAGAGTTGCAGAAGAAGAGTTCCAGGGTTATGCTGAAATCTGCCTCTGCGTTTTTCCTCTAGCTGACATTTTCCAGATGTGAAAAAGCAGAGTTCAAAGATTATGCTGAAATCTACAACTTCAATTTCTCTCTAGCTTACATTTTCCAGATGTGCAGAAGCAGAGCTCCAGGATTATGCTGAAATCAGCCTCTGCATTTTCTCTCTAGCTGACATTTTCAAGATGTGCAGAAGCAGAGTTCTAAGATTACGCTGAAATCTACAACATCAATTTCTCTCTGGCTGACATTTTCCAGATGTGCAGAAGCAGAGTTCCAGGATTATGCTGAAATCTGCCTTGCAATTTCTCTCTAGCTGACTTTTCCAGATGTGCAGAAGCAGAGTTCAAAGATTATGCTGAAATCTAACACATCAATTTCTCTCTAGCTTACATTTTCCAGATGTGCAGAAGCAGAGTTCCAGGATTATGCTGAAATCTGCCTCTGCATTTTCTCTCTAGCTGACATTTTCCACATGTGCAGAAGCAGAGTTCAAAGATTATGCTGAAATCTACCACATCAATTTCTCTCAAGCTGACTTTCCCAGATGTGCAGAAGCAGAGGTCCAGTATTATGCTGAAATCTGCCTTGCAATTTCTCTCTAGCTGACTTTTCCAGATGTGCAGAAGCTGAGTTCAAAGATTATGGTGAAATCTACCACATCAATTTCTCTCTAGCGACATTTTCCAGATGTGCAGAAGCAGAGTTCCAGTATTATGCTGAAATATACAACATCAATTTCTCTCTAACTGACATTTTCCAGATGTGTAGAACCAGAGATCCAGGATTATGCTGAAATCTGCCTTGCAATTTGTCTCCAAGTGAAAATTTCCAGATGTGCAGAAGCAGAGTTCAAAGATTATGCTGAAATCTAACACATCAATTTCTCTCTTGCTGACATTTTCCAGATGTGCAGAAGCAGAGTTCCAGGATTATGCTGAAATCTGCCTTGCAATTTCTCTCTAGCTGACTTTTCCAGATGTGCAGAAGCAGAGTTCAAAGATTATGCTGAAATCTAACACATCAATTTCTCTCTTGCTGACATTTTCCAGATGTGCAGAAGCAGAGTTCCAGGATTATGCTGAAATCTGCCTCTGCATTTTCCCTCTAGCTTACATTTTCCAGATGTGCAGAAGCAGAGTTCCAGGATTATGCTGAAATATGCAACATCAATTTCTCTCTAGCTGACATTTTCCAGATGTGAGGAAGCAGAGTTCCAGGATTATGCTGAAATCAGCCTCTGCATTTTCTCTCTAGCTGACATTTTCAAGATGTGCAGAAGCAGAGTTCTAAGATTACGCTGAAATCTACAACATCAATTTCTCTCTGGCTGACATTTTCCAGATGTGCAGAAGCAGAGTTCAAACATTATGCTGAAATCTACCACTTCAATTTCTCTCTAGCTCACATTTGCCAGATGTGCAGAAGCAGAGTTCCAGGATTATTCTGAAATCTGCCTTGCATTTTTTCTCCAGGTGACATTTTCCAGATGTGCAGAAGCAGAGTTCAAACATTATGCTGAAATCTAAAACGTCAATTTCTGTCTTGCTGAAATTTTCCAGAGTTGCAGAAGAAGAGTTCCAGGGTTATGCTGAAATCTGCCTCTGCGTTTTTCCTCTAGCTGACATTTTCCAGATGTGAAAAAGCAGAGTTCAAAGATTATGCTGAAATCTACAACTTCAATTTCTCTCTAGCTTACATTTTCCAGATGTGCAGAAGCAGAGTTCCAGGATTATGCTGAAATCTGCCTCTGCATTTTCTCTCTAGCTGACATTTTCCACATGTGCAGAAGCAGAGTTCAAAGATTATGCTGAAATCTACCACATCAATTTCTCTCTATCTGACATTTTCCAGATGTGCAGAAGTAGAGTTCAAGGATTATGCTGAAATCTGCCTTGCAAGTTTTCTCAAGCTGACATTTTCCATATGTACAGAATCAGAGTTCCTGGTGTATGCTGAAATCTGCCTTGCAATTTCTCTCTAGCTGACTTTTCCAGATGTGCAGAAGCAGAGTTCAAAGATTATGGTGAAATCTACCACATCAATTTCTCTCTAGCTGACATTTTCCAGATGTGCAGAAGCTGAGTTCAAAGATTATGGTGAAATCTACACATCAATTTCTCTCTAGCTGACATTTGCCAGATGTGCAGAAGCAGAGTTCCAGGATTATGCTGAAATCAGCCTCTGCATTTTCTCTCTAGCTGACATTTTCCAGATGTGCAGAAGCAGAGTTCCAGTATTATGCTGAAATATACAACTTCAATTTCTCTCTAGCTGACATTTTCCAGATGTGCAGAAGCAGAGTTCTAAGATTATGCTGAAATCTACAACATCAATTTTTCTCTAGCTGACATTTTCCAGATGTGCGGAAGCAGAGTTTCATGATTATGCTGAAATCTGCCTCTGCATTTTCCCTCTAGCTGACATTTTCCAGATGTGAGGAAGCAGAGTTCCAGGATTATGCTGAAATCAGCCTCTGCATTTTCTCTCTAGCTGACATTTTCCAGATGTGCAGAAGCAGAGTTCTAAGATTATGCTGAAATCTACAACATCAATTTCTCTCTAGCTGCCATTTTCCAGATGTGTAGAAGCAAAGTTCCAGGATTATTCTGAAATCTGCCTTGCAATTTTTCTCCAGGTGACATTTTCCAGATGTGTAGAAGCAGAGTTCAAACACTATGCTGAAATCTAACACATCAATTTATCTCTTGCTGACATATTCCAGAGTTGCAGAAGCAGAGTTCCAGGGTTATGCTGAAATCAGCCTCTGCATTTTCTCTCTAGCTGACATTTTCCAGACGTGCAGAAGCAGAGTTCAAAGATTATGCTGAAATCTACCACATCAATTTCTCTCTATCTGACATTTTCCAGATGTGCAGAAGCAGAGTTCCAGGATTGTGCTGAAAACCACAACATCAATTTCTCTCTAGCTGACTTTCCCAGATGTGCAGAAGCAGAGGTCCAGTATTATGCTGAAATCTGCCTCTGCAGTTTCCCTCTAGCTGCCATTTTCCAGATGTGCAGAAGCAGAGTTCCAGTATTATGCTGAAATATACGTCAATTTCTCTCTAACTGACATTTTCGAGATGTGTAGAACCAGAGATCCAGGATTATGCTGAAATCTGCCTTGCAATTTGTCTCCAAGTGAAATTTTCCAGATGTGGAGAAGCAGAGTTCAAAGATTATGCTGAAATTTACCACTTCAATTTCTCTCTAGCTGACATTTGCCAGATGTGCAGAAGCAGACTTCCAGGATTATGCTGAAATCTGCCTCTGCATTTTCTCTCTAGCTGACATTTTCCAGATGTGCAGAAGCAGAGTTCCAGTATTATGCTGAAATATACAACATCAATTTCTCTCTAACTGACATTTTCCAGATGTCTAGAACCAGAGATCCAGGATTATGCTGAAATCTGCCTTGCAATTTGTCTCCAAGTGAAATTTTCCAGATGTGGAGAAGCAGAGTTCAAAGATTATGCTGAAATCTACCACATGAATTTCTCTCTAGCTGACATTTTCCAGATGTGCAGAAGCAGACTTCCAGGATTATGCTGAAATCTGCCTTGCAATTTATCTCTAGCTGACATTGCCAGATGTGCAGAAGCAGAGTTCCAGGATTATTCTGAAATCTGCCTCTGCATTTTCTCTCTAGCTGACATTTTCAAGATGTGCAGAAGCAGAGTTTTAAGATTACGCTGAAATCTACAACATCAATTTCTCTCTGGCTGACATTTTCCAGATGTGCAGAAGCAGAGTTCAAACATTATGCTGAAATCTACCACTTCAATTTCTCTCTAGCTCACATTTGCCAGATGTGCAGAAGCAGAGTTCCAGGATTATGCTGAAATCTGCCTTGCAATTTTTCTCCAGGTGACATTTTCCAGATGTGCAGAAGCAGAGTTCTAAGATTATGCTGAAAACCACAACATCAATTTCTCTCTAGCTGACTTTCCCAGATGTGCAGAAGCAGAGGTCCAGTATTATGCTGAAATCTGCCTCTGCAGTTTCCCTCTAGCTGCCATTTTCCAGATGTGCAGAAGCAGAGTTCAAACATTATGCTGAAATCTACCACTTCAATTTCTCTCTAGCTCACATTTGCCAGATGTGCAGAAGCAGAGTTCCAGGATTATGCTGAAATCTGCCTTGCAATTTTTCTCCAGGTGACATTTTCCAGATGTGCAGAAGCAGAGTTCAAACATGCTGAAATCTAACACATCAATTTCTCTCTTGCTGACATTTTCCAGAGTTGCAGAAGCAGAGTTCCAGGATTATGCTGAAATCAGCTTCTGCATTTTCTCTCTAGCTGACATTTTCCAGATGTGCAGAAGCAGAGTTCTAAGATTATACTGAAATCTACAACTTCAATTTCTCTCTAGCTGACATTTTCCAGATGTGCAGAAGCAGAGTTCTAAGATTATGCTGAAATCTACAACATCAATTTCTCTCTAGCTTACATTTTCCAGATGTGCAGAAGCAGAGTTCTAAGACTATGCTGAAATCTACAACATCAATTTCTCTCTAGCTGACATTTTCCAGATGTGAGGAAGCAGAGTTCCAGGATTATGCTGAAATCAGCCTCTGCATTTTCTCTCTAGCTGACATTTTCAAGATGTGCAGAAGCAGAGTTCTAAGATTACGCTGAAATCTACAACATCAATTTCTCTCTGGCTGACATTTTCCAGATGTGCAGAAGCAGAGTTCAAACATTATGCTGAAATCTACCACTTCAATTTCTCTCTAGCTCACATTTGCCAGATGTGCAGAAGCAGAGTTCCAGGATTATTCTGAAATCTGCCTTGCATTTTTTCTCCAGGTGACATTTTCCAGATGTGCAGAAGCAGAGTTCAAACATTATGCTGAAATCTAAAACGTCAATTTCTGTCTTGCTGAAATTTTCCAGAGTTGCAGAAGAAGAGTTCCAGGGTTATGCTGAAATCTGCCTCTGCGTTTTTCCTCTAGCTGACATTTTCCAGATGTGAAAAAGCAGAGTTCAAAGATTATGCTGAAATCTACAACTTCAATTTCTCTCTAGCTTACATTTTCCAGATGTGCAGAAGCAGAGCTCCAGGATTATGCTGAAATCTGCCTCTGCATTTTCTCTCTAGCTGACATTTTCCACATGTGCAGAAGCAGAGTTCAAAGATTATGCTGAAATCTACCACATCAATTTCTCTCAAGCTGACTTTCCCAGATGTGCAGAAGCAGAGGTCCAGGATTATGCTGAAATCTGCCTCTGCATTTTCTCTCTAGCTGACATTTTCCACATGTGCAGAAGCAGAGTTCAAAGATTATGCTGAAATCTACCACATGAATTTCTCTCTAGCTGACATTTTCCAGATGTGCAGAAGCAGACTTCCAGGATTATGCTGAAATCTGCCTTGCAATTTATCTCTAGCTGACATTGCCAGATGTGCAGAAGCAGAGTTCCAGGATTATTCTGAAATCTGCCTCTGCATTTTCTCTCTAGCTGACATTTTCAAGATGTGCAGAAGCAGAGTTTTAAGATTACGCTGAAATCTACAACATCAATTTCTCTCTGGCTGACATTTTCCAGATGTGCAGAAGCAGAGTTCAAACATTATGCTGAAATCTACCACTTCAATTTCTCTCTAGCTCACATTTGCCAGATGTGCAGAAGCAGAGTTCCAGGATTATTCTGAAATCTGCCTTGCATTTTTCTCCAGGTGACATTTTCCAGATGTGCAGAAGCAGAGTTCATGCTGAAATCTAACACATCAATTTCTCTCTTGCTGACATTTTCCAGAGTTGCAGAAGCAGAGTTCCAGGATTATGCTGAAATCAGCCTCTGCATTTTCTCTCTAGCTGACATTTTCCAGATGTGCAGAAGCAGAGTTCTAAGATTATGCTGAAAACCACAACATCAATTTCTCTCTAGCTGACTTTCCCAGATGTGCAGAAGCAGAGGTCCAGTATTATGCTGAAATCTGCCTCTGCAGTTTCCCTCTAGCTGCCATTTTCCAGATGTGCAGAAGCAGAGTTCAAACATTATGCTGAAATCTACCACTTCAATTTCTCTCTAGCTCACATTTGCCAGATGTGCAGAAGCAGAGTTCCAGGATTATGCTGAAATCTGCCTTGCAATTTTTCTCCAGGTGACATTTTCCAGATGTGCAGAAGCAGAGTTCAAACATGCTGAAATCTAACACATCAATTTCTCTCTTGCTGACATTTTCCAGAGTTGCAGAAGCAGAGTTCCAGGATTATGCTGAAATCAGCTTCTGCATTTTCTCTCTAGCTGACATTTTCCAGATGTGCAGAAGCAGAGTTCTAAGATTATACTGAAATCTACAACTTCAATTTCTCTCTAGCTGACATTTTCCAGATGTGCAGAAGCAGAGTTCTAAGATTATGCTGAAATCTACAACATCAATTTCTCTCTAGCTTACATTTTCCAGATGTGCAGAAGCAGAGTTCTAAGACTATGCTGAAATCTACAACATCAATTTCTCTCTAGCTGACATTTTCCAGATGTGAGGAAGCAGAGTTCCAGGATTATGCTGAAATCAGCCTCTGCATTTTCTCTCTAGCTGACATTTTCAAGATGTGCAGAAGCAGAGTTCTAAGATTACGCTGAAATCTACAACATCAATTTCTCTCTGGCTGACATTTTCCAGATGTGCAGAAGCAGAGTTCAAACATTATGCTGAAATCTACCACTTCAATTTCTCTCTAGCTCACATTTGCCAGATGTGCAGAAGCAGAGTTCCAGGATTATTCTGAAATCTGCCTTGCATTTTTTCTCCAGGTGACATTTTCCAGATGTGCAGAAGCAGAGTTCAAACATTATGCTGAAATCTAAAACGTCAATTTCTGTCTTGCTGAAATTTTCCAGAGTTGCAGAAGAAGAGTTCCAGGGTTATGCTGAAATCTGCCTCTGCGTTTTTCCTCTAGCTGACATTTTCCAGATGTGAAAAAGCAGAGTTCAAAGATTATGCTGAAATCTACAACTTCAATTTCTCTCTAGCTTACATTTTCCAGATGTGCAGAAGCAGAGCTCCAGGATTATGCTGAAATCTGCCTCTGCATTTTCTCTCTAGCTGACATTTTCCACATGTGCAGAAGCAGAGTTCAAAGATTATGCTGAAATCTACCACATCAATTTCTCTCAAGCTGACTTTCCCAGATGTGCAGAAGCAGAGGTCCAGTATTATGCTGAAATCTGCCTTGCAATTTCTCTCTAGCTGACTTTTCCAGATGTGCAGAAGCTGAGTTCAAAGATTATGGTGAAATCTACAACATCAATTTCTCTCTAGCTGACATTTTCCAGATGTGAGGAAGCAGAGTTCCAGGATTATGCTGAAATCAGCCTCTGCATTTTCTCTCTAGCTGACATTTTCAAGATGTGCAGAAGCAGAGTTCTAAGATTACGCTGAAATCTACAACATCAATTTCTCTCTGGCTGACATTTTCCAGATGTGCAGAAGCAGAGTTCAAACATTATGCTGAAATCTACCACTTCAATTTCTCTCTAGCTCACATTTGCCAGATGTGCAGAAGCAGAGTTCCAGGATTATTCTGAAATCTGCCTTGCATTTTTTCTCCAGGTGACATTTTCCAGATGTGCAGAAGCAGAGTTCAAACATTATGCTGAAATCTAAAACGTCAATTTCTGTCTTGCTGAAATTTTCCAGAGTTGCAGAAGAAGAGTTCCAGGGTTATGCTGAAATCTGCCTCTGCGTTTTTCCTCTAGCTGACATTTTCCAGATGTGAAAAAGCAGAGTTCAAAGATTATGCTGAAATCTACAACTTCAATTTCTCTCTAGCTTACATTTTCCAGATGTGCAGAAGCAGAGCTCCAGGATTATGCTGAAATCTGCCTCTGCATTTTCTCTCTAGCTGACATTTTCCACATGTGCAGAAGCAGAGTTCAAAGATTATGCTGAAATCTACCACATCAATTTCTCTCAAGCTGACTTTCCCAGATGTGCAGAAGCAGAGGTCCAGTATTATGCTGAAATCTGCCTTGCAATTTCTCTCTAGCTGACTTTTCCAGATGTGCAGAAGCTGAGTTCAAAGATTATGGTGAAATCTACCACATCAATTTCTCTCTAGCTGACATTTTCCAGATGTGCAGAAGCAGAGTTCCAGTATTATGCTGAAATATACAACATCAATTTCTCTCTAACTGACATTTTCCAGATGTGTAGAACCAGAGATCCAGGATTATGCTGAAATCTGCCTTGCAATTTGTCTCCAAGTGAAAATTTCCAGATGTGCAGAAGCAGAGTTCAAAGATTATGCTGAAATCTAACACATCAATTTCTCTCTTGCTGACATTTTCCAGATGTGCAGAAGCAGATTTCCAGGATTATGCTGAAATCTGCCTTGCAATTTCTCTCTAGCTGACTTTTCCAGATGTGCAGGAGCAGAGTTCAAAGATTATGCTGAAATCTAACACATCAATTTCTCTCTTGCTGACATTTTGCAGATGTGCAGAAGCAGAGTTCCAGGATTATGCTGAAATCTGCCTCTGTATTTTCCCTCTAGCTTACATTTTCCAGATGTGCAGAAGCTGAGTTCAAAGATTATGGTGAAATCTACCACATCAATTTCTCTCTAGCTGACATTTTCCAGATGTTCAGAAGCTGAGTTCAAAAATTATGGTGAAATCTACAACTTCAATTTCTCTCTAGCTTACATTTTCCAGATGTGCAGAAGCAGAGTTCTAAGATTATGCTGAAATCTACAACATCAATTTCTCTCTAGCTGCCATTTTCCAGATGTGCAGAAGCAGAGTTCAAACATTATGCTGAAATCTAACACGTCAATTTCTCTCTTGCTGACATTTTCCAGAGTTGCAGAAGAAGAGTTCCAGGGTTATGCTGAAATCTGCCTCTGCGTTTTTCCTCTAGCTGACATTTTCCAGATGTGAAAAAGCAGAGTTCAAAGATTATGCTGAAATCTACACCTTCAAATTCTCTCTAGCTTACATTTTCCAGATGTGCAGAAGCAGAGTTCCAGGATTATGCTGAAATCTGCCTCTGCATTTTCTCTCTAGCTGACATTTTCCACATGTGCAGAAGCAGAGTTCAAAGATTATGCTGAAATCTACCACATCAATTTCTCTCTATCTGACATTTTCCACATGTGCAGAAGCAGAGTTCCAGGATTGTGCTGAAAACCACAACATCAATTTCTCTCTAGCTGACTTTCACAGATGTGCAGAAGCAGAGGTCCAGTATTATGCTGAAATCTGCCTTGCAATTTCTCTCTAGCTGACTTTTCTAGATGTGCAGGAGTGTTCCAGTATTATGCTGAAATCTACATCAATTTCTCTCTAGTTGACATTTTCCAGATGTGCAGATGCAGATTTCCAGGTGTATGCTGAAACCTGCCTTACAATTTCTCTCTAGCTGACATTTTCCAGATGTGTAGAAGCAGAGTTCCAGCTGTGTGCTGAAACCTGCCTTACAATTTCTCTCTAGCTGACTTTTCCAGATGTGCAGAAGATGAGTTCAAAGATTATGGTGAAATCTGCCACATCAATTTCTGTCTAGCTGCCATTTTCCAGATGTGCAGAAGCAGAGTTCAAACATTATGCTGAAATCTACCACTTCAATTTCTCTCTAGCTCACATTTGCCAGATGTGCAGAAGCAGAGTTCCAGGATTATTCTGAAATCTGCCTTGCATTTTTTCTCCAGGTGACATTTTCCAGATGTGCAGAAGCAGAGTTCAAACATTATGCTGAAATCTAAAACGTCAATTTCTGTCTTGCTGAAATTTTCCAGAGTTGCAGAAGAAGAGTTCCAGGGTTATGCTGAAATCTGCCTCTGCGTTTTTCCTCTAGCTGACATTTTCCAGATGTGAAAAAGCAGAGTTCAAAGATTATGCTGAAATCTACAACTTCAATTTCTCTCTAGCTTACATTTTCCAGATGTGCAGAAGCAGAGTTCAAAGATTATGCTGAAATCTGCCTCTGCATTTTCTCTCTAGCTGACATTTTCCACATGTGCAGAAGCAGAGTTCAAAGATTATGCTGAAATCTACCACATCAATTTCTCTCAAGCTGACTTTCCCAGATGTGCAGAAGCAGAGGTCCAGTATTATGCTGAAATCTGCCTTGCAATTTCTCTCTAGCTGACTTTTCCAGATGTGCAGAAGCTGAGTTCAAAGATTATGGTGAAATCTACCACATCAATTTCTCTCTAGCTGACATTTTCCAGATGTGCAGAAGCAGAGTTCCAGTATTATGCTGAAATATACAACATCAATTTCTCTCTAACTGACATTTTCCAGATGTGTAGAACCAGAGATCCAGGATTATGCTGAAATCTGCCTTGCAATTTGTCTCCAAGTGAAAATTTCCAGATGTGCAGAAGCAGAGTTCAAAGATTATGCTGAAATCTAACACATCAATTTCTCTCTTGCTGACATTTTCCAGATGTGCAGAAGCAGATTTCCAGGATTATGCTGAAATCTGCCTTGCAATTTCTCTCTAGCTGACTTTTCCAGATGTGCAGGAGCAGAGTTCAAAGATTATGCTGAAATCTAACACATCAATTTCTCTCTTGCTGACATTTTGCAGATGTGCAGAAGCAGAGTTCCAGGATTATGCTGAAATCTGCCTCTGTATTTTCCCTCTAGCTTACATTTTCCAGATGTGCAGAAGCTGAGTTCAAAGATTATGGTGAAATCTACCACATCAATTTCTCTCTAGCTGACATTTTCCAGATGTTCAGAAGCTGAGTTCAAAAATTATGGTGAAATCTACAACTTCAATTTCTCTCTAGCTTACATTTTCCAGATGTGCAGAAGCAGAGTTCTAAGATTATGCTGAAATCTACAACATCAATTTCTCTCTAGCTGCCATTTTCCAGATGTGCAGAAGCAGAGTTCAAACATTATGCTGAAATCTAACACGTCAATTTCTCTCTTGCTGACATTTTCCAGAGTTGCAGAAGAAGAGTTCCAGGGTTATGCTGAAATCTGCCTCTGCGTTTTTCCTCTAGCTGACATTTTCCAGATGTGAAAAAGCAGAGTTCAAAGATTATGCTGAAATCTACACCTTCAAATTCTCTCTAGCTTACATTTTCCAGATGTGCAGAAGCAGAGTTCCAGGATTATGCTGAAATCTGCCTCTGCATTTTCTCTCTAGCTGACATTTTCCACATGTGCAGAAGCAGAGTTCAAAGATTATGCTGAAATCTACCACATCAATTTCTCTCTATCTGACATTTTCCACATGTGCAGAAGCAGAGTTCCAGGATTGTGCTGAAAACCACAACATCAATTTCTCTCTAGCTGACTTTCACAGATGTGCAGAAGCAGAGGTCCAGTATTATGCTGAAATCTGCCTTGCAATTTCTCTCTAGCTGACTTTTCTAGATGTGCAGGAGTGTTCCAGTATTATGCTGAAATCTACATCAATTTCTCTCTAGTTGACATTTTCCAGATGTGCAGATGCAGATTTCCAGGTGTATGCTGAAACCTGCCTTACAATTTCTCTCTAGCTGACATTTTCCAGATGTGTAGAAGCAGAGTTCCAGCTGTGTGCTGAAACCTGCCTTACAATTTCTCTCTAGCTGACTTTTCCAGATGTGCAGAAGATGAGTTCAAAGATTATGGTGAAATCTGCCACATCAATTTCTGTCTAGCTGCCATTTTCCAGATGTGCAGAAGCAGAGTTCAAACATTATGCTGAAATCTACCACTTCAATTTCTCTCTAGCTCACATTTGCCAGATGTGCAGAAGCAGAGTTCCAGGATTATTCTGAAATCTGCCTTGCATTTTTTCTCCAGGTGACATTTTCCAGATGTGCAGAAGCAGAGTTCAAACATTATGCTGAAATCTAAAACGTCAATTTCTGTCTTGCTGAAATTTTCCAGAGTTGCAGAAGAAGAGTTCCAGGGTTATGCTGAAATCTGCCTCTGCGTTTTTCCTCTAGCTGACATTTTCCAGATGTGAAAAAGCAGAGTTCAAAGATTATGCTGAAATCTACAACTTCAATTTCTCTCTAGCTTACATTTTCCAGATGTGCAGAAGCAGAGTTCAAAGATTATGCTGAAATCTGCCTCTGCATTTTCTCTCTAGCTGACATTTTCCACATGTGCAGAAGCAGAGTTCAAAGATTATGCTGAAATCTACCACATCAATTTCTCTCAAGCTGACTTTCCCAGATGTGCAGAAGCAGAGGTCCAGTATTATGCTGAAATCTGCCTTGCAATTTCTCTCTAGCTGACTTTTCCAGATGTGCAGAAGCTGAGTTCAAAGATTATGGTGAAATCTACCACATCAATTTCTCTCTAGCTGACATTTTCCAGATGTGCAGAAGCAGAGTTCCAGTATTATGCTGAAATATACAACATCAATTTCTCTCTAACTGACATTTTCCAGATGTGTAGAACCAGAGATCCAGGATTATGCTGAAATCTGCCTTGCAATTTGTCTCCAAGTGAAAATTTCCAGATGTGCAGAAGCAGAGTTCAAAGATTATGCTGAAATCTAACACATCAATTTCTCTCTTGCTGACATTTTCCAGATGTGCAGAAGCAGAGTTCCAGGATTATGCTGAAATCTGCCTTGCAATTTCTCTCTAGCTGACTTTTCCAGATGTGCAGAAACAGAGTTCAAAGATTATGCTGAAATCTAACACATCAATTTCTCTCTTGCTGACATTTTGCAGATGTGCAGAAGCAGAGTTCCAGGATTATGCTGAAATCTGCCTCTGCATTTTCTCTCTAGCTGACATTTTCCACATGTGCAGAAGCAGAGTTCAAAGATTATGCTGAAATCTACCACATCAATTTCTCTCAAGCTGACTTTCCCAGATGTGCAGAAGCAGAGGTCCAGTATTATGCTGAAATCTGCCTTGCAATTTCTCTCTAGCTGACTTTTCCAGATGTGCAGAAGCTGAGTTCAAAGATTATGGTGAAATCTACCACATCAATTTCTCTCTAGCTGACATTTTCCAGATGTGCAGAAGCAGAGTTCCAGTATTATGCTGAAATATACAACATCAATTTCTCTCTAACTGACATTTTCCAGATGTGTAGAACCAGAGATCCAGGATTATGCTGAAATCTGCCTTGCAATTTGTCTCCAAGTGAAAATTTCCAGATGTGCAGAAGCAGAGTTCAAAGATTATGCTGAAATCTAACACATCAATTTCTCTCTTGCTGACATTTTCCAGATGTGCAGAAGCAGAGTTCCAGGATTATGCTGAAATCTGCCTTGCAATTTCTCTCTAGCTGACTTTTCCAGATGTGCAGAAGCAGAGTTCAAAGATTATGCTGAAATCTAACACATCAATTTCTCTCTTGCTGACATTTTGCAGATGTGCAGAAGCAGAGTTCCAGGATTATGCTGAAATCTGCCTTGCAATTTGTCTCCAAGTAATAATTTCCAGATGTGCAGAAGCAGAGTTCAAAGATTATGCTGAAATCTAACACATCAATTTCTCTCTTGCTGACATTTTCCAGATGTGCAGAAGCAGAGTTCCAGGATTATGCTGAAATCTGCCTTGCAATTTCTCTCTAGCTGACTTTTCCAGATGTGCAGAAGCAGAGTTCAAAGATTATGCTGAAATCTAACACATCAATTTCTCTCTAGCTTACATTTTCCAGATGTGCAGAAGCAGAGTTCCAGGATTATGCTGAAATCTGCCTCTGCATTTTCTCTCTAGCTGACATTTTCCACATGTGCAGAAGCAGAGTTCAAAGATTATGCTGAAATCTACCACATCAATTTCTCTCAAGCTGACTTTCCCAGATGTGCAGAAGCAAAGGTCCAGTATTATGCTGAAATCTGCCTTGCAATTTCTCTCTAGCTGACTTTTCCAGATGTGCAGAAGCTGAGTTCAAAGATTATGGTGAAATCTACCACATCAATTTCTCTCTAGCTGACATTTTCCAGATGTGCAGAAGCAGAGTTCCAGTATTATGCTGAAATATACAACATCAATTTCTCTCTAACTGACATTTTCCAGATGTGTAGAACCAGAGATCCAGGATTATGCTGAAATCTGCCTTGCAATTTGTCTCCAAGTGAAAATTTCCAGACGTGCAGAAGCAGAGTTCAAAGATTATGCTGAAATCTAACACATCAATTTCTCTCTTGCTGACATTTTCCAGATGTGCAGAAGCAGAGTTCCAGGATTATGCTGAAATCTGCCTTGCAATTTCTCTCTAGCTGACTTTTCCAGATGTGCAGAAGCAGAGTTCAAAGATTATGCTGAAATCTAACACATCAATTTCTCTCTTGCTGACATTTTCCAGATGTGCAGAAGCAGAGTTCCAGGATTATGCTGAAATCTGCCTCTGCATTTTCCCTCTAGCTTACATTTTCCAGATGTGCAGAAGCAGAGTTCCAGGATTATGCTGAAATATGCAACATCAATTTCTCTCTAGCTGACATTTTCCAGATGTGAGGAAGCAGAGTTCCAGGATTATGCTGAAATCAGCCTCTGCATTTTCTCTCTAGCTGACATTTTCAAGATGTGCAGAAGCAGAGTTCTAAGATTACGCTGAAATCTACAACATCAATTTCTCTCTGGCTGACATTTTCCAGATGTGCAGAAGCAGAGTTCCAGGATTATGCTGAAATCTGCCTTGCAATTTCTCTCTAGCTGACTTTTCCAGATGTGCAGAAGCAGAGTTCAAAGATTATGCTGAAATCTAACACATCAATTTCTCTCTAGCTTACATTTTCCAGATGTGCAGAAGCAGAGTTCCAGGATTATGCTGAAATCTGCCTCTGCATTTTCTCTCTAGCTGACATTTTCCACATGTGCAGAAGCAGAGTTCAAAGATTATGCTGAAATCTACCACATCAATTTCTCTCAAGCTGACTTTCCCAGATGTGCAGAAGCAGAGGTCCAGTATTATGCTGAAATCTGCCTTGCAATTTCTCTCTAGCTGACTTTTCCAGATGTGCAGAAGCTGAGTTCAAAGATTATGGTGAAATCTACCACATCAATTTCTCTCTAGCTGACATTTTCCAGATGTGCAGAAGCAGAGTTCCAGTATTATGCTGAAATATACAACATCAATTTCTCTCTAACTGACATTTTCCAGATGTGTAGAAGCAGAGATCCAGGATTATGCTGAAATCTGCCTTGCAATTTGTCTCCAAGTGAAAATTTCCAGATGTGCAGAAGCAGAGTTCAAAGATTATGCTGAAATCTAACACATCAATTTCTCTCTTGCTGACATTTTCCAGATGTGCAGAAGCAGAGTTCCAGGATTATGCTGAAATCTGCCTTGCAATTTCTCTCTAGCTGACTTTTCCAGATGTGCAGAAGCAGAGTTCAAAGATTATGCTGAAATCTAACACATCAATTTCTCTCTTGCTGACATTTTCCAGATGTGCAGAAGCAGAGTTCCAGGATTATGCTGAAATCTGCCTCTGCATTTTCCCTCTAGCTTACATTTTCCAGATGTGCAGAAGCAGAGTTCCAGGATTATGCTGAAATATGCAACATCAATTTCTCTCTAGCTGACATTTTCCAGATGTGAGGAAGCAGAGTTCCAGGATTATGCTGAAATCAGCCTCTGCATTTTCTCTCTAGCTGACATTTTCAAGATGTGCAGAAGCAGAGTTCTAAGATTACGCTGAAATCTACAACATCAATTTCTCTCTGGCTGACATTTTCCAGATGTGCAGAAGCAGAGTTCCAGGATTATGCTGAAATCTGCCTTGCAATTTCTCTCTAGCTGACTTTTCCAGATGTGCAGAAGCAGAGTTCAAAGATTATGCTGAAATCTAACACATCAATTTCTCTCTAGCTTACATTTTCCAGATGTGCAGAAGCAGAGTTCCAGGATTATGCTGAAATCTGCCTCTGCATTTTCTCTCTAGCTGACATTTTCCACATGTGCAGAAGCAGAGTTCAAAGATTATGCTGAAATCTACCACATCAATTTCTCTCAAGCTGACTTTCCCAGATGTGCAGAAGCAGAGGTCCAGTATTATGCTGAAATCTGCCTTGCAATTTCTCTCTAGCTGACTTTTCCAGATGTGCAGAAGCTGAGTTCAAAGATTATGGTGAAATCTACCACATCAATTTCTCTCTAGCGACATTTTCCAGATGTGCAGAAGCAGAGTTCCAGTATTATGCTGAAATATACAACATCAATTTCTCTCTAACTGACATTTTCCAGATGTGTAGAACCAGAGATCCAGGATTATGCTGAAATCTGCCTTGCAATTTGTCTCCAAGTGAAAATTTCCAGATGTGCAGAAGCAGAGTTCAAAGATTATGCTGAAATCTAACACATCAATTTCTCTCTTGCTGACATTTTCCAGATGTGCAGAAGCAGAGTTCCAGCATTATGCTGAAATCTGCCTTGCAATTTCTCTCTAGCTGACTTTTCCAGATGTGCAGAAGCAGAGTTCAAAGATTATGCTGAAATCTAACACATCAATTTCTCTCTTGCTGACATTTTCCAGATGTGCAGAAGCAGAGTTCCAGGATTATGCTGAAATCTGCCTCTGCATTTTCCCTCTAGCTTACATTTTCCAGATGTGCAGAAGCAGAGTTCCAGGATTATGCTGAAATATGCAACATCAATTTCTCTCTAGCTGACATTTTCCAGATGTGAGGAAGCAGAGTTCCAGGATTATGCTGAAATCAGCCTCTGCATTTTCTCTCTAGCTGACATTTTCAAGATGTGCAGAAGCAGAGTTCTAAGATTACGCTGAAATCTACAACATCAATTTCTCTCTGGCTGACATTTTCCAGATGTGCAGAAGCAGAGTTCAAACATTATGCTGAAATCTACCACTTCAATTTCTCTCTAGCTCACATTTGCCAGATGTGCAGAAGCAGAGTTCCAGGATTATTCTGAAATCTGCCTTGCATTTTTTCTCCAGGTGACATTTTCCAGATGTGCAGAAGCAGAGTTCAAACATTATGCTGAAATCTAAAACGTCAATTTCTGTCTTGCTGAAATTTTCCAGAGTTGCAGAAGAAGAGTTCCAGGGTTATGCTGAAATCTGCCTCTGCGTTTTTCCTCTAGCTGACATTTTCCAGATGTGAAAAAGCAGAGTTCAAAGATTATGCTGAAATCTACAACTTCAATTTCTCTCTAGCTTACATTTTCCAGATGTGCAGAAGCAGAGCTCCAGGATTATGCTGAAATCAGCCTCTGCATTTTCTCTCTAGCTGACATTTTCAAGATGTGCAGAAGCAGAGTTCTAAGATTACGCTGAAATCTACAACATCAATTTCTCTCTGGCTGACATTTTCCAGATGTGCAGAAGCAGAGTTCCAGGATTATGCTGAAATCTGCCTTGCAATTTCTCTCTAGCTGACTTTTCCAGATGTGCAGAAGCAGAGTTCAAAGATTATGCTGAAATCTAACACATCAATTTCTCTCTAGCTTACATTTTCCAGATGTGCAGAAGCAGAGTTCCAGGATTATGCTGAAATCTGCCTCTGCATTTTCTCTCTAGCTGACATTTTCCACATGTGCAGAAGCAGAGTTCAAAGATTATGCTGAAATCTACCACATCAATTTCTCTCAAGCTGACTTTCCCAGATGTGCAGAAGCAGAGGTCCAGTATTATGCTGAAATCTGCCTTGCAATTTCTCTCTAGCTGACTTTTCCAGATGTGCAGAAGCTGAGTTCAAAGATTATGGTGAAATCTACCACATCAATTTCTCTCTAGCGACATTTTCCAGATGTGCAGAAGCAGAGTTCCAGTATTATGCTGAAATATACAACATCAATTTCTCTCTAACTGACATTTTCCAGATGTGTAGAACCAGAGATCCAGGATTATGCTGAAATCTGCCTTGCAATTTGTCTCCAAGTGAAAATTTCCAGATGTGCAGAAGCAGAGTTCAAAGATTATGCTGAAATCTAACACATCAATTTCTCTCTTGCTGACATTTTCCAGATGTGCAGAAGCAGAGTTCCAGGATTATGCTGAAATCTGCCTTGCAATTTCTCTCTAGCTGACTTTTCCAGATGTGCAGAAGCAGAGTTCAAAGATTATGCTGAAATCTAACACATCAATTTCTCTCTTGCTGACATTTTCCAGATGTGCAGAAGCAGAGTTCCAGGATTATGCTGAAATCTGCCTCTGCATTTTCCCTCTAGCTTACATTTTCCAGATGTGCAGAAGCAGAGTTCCAGGATTATGCTGAAATATGCAACATCAATTTCTCTCTAGCTGACATTTTCCAGATGTGAGGAAGCAGAGTTCCAGGATTATGCTGAAATCAGCCTCTGCATTTTCTCTCTAGCTGACATTTTCAAGATGTGCAGAAGCAGAGTTCTAAGATTACGCTGAAATCTACAACATCAATTTCTCTCTGGCTGACATTTTCCAGATGTGCAGAAGCAGAGTTCAAACATTATGCTGAAATCTACCACTTCAATTTCTCTCTAGCTCACATTTGCCAGATGTGCAGAAGCAGAGTTCCAGGATTATTCTGAAATCTGCCTTGCATTTTTTCTCCAGGTGACATTTTCCAGATGTGCAGAAGCAGAGTTCAAACATTATGCTGAAATCTAAAACGTCAATTTCTGTCTTGCTGAAATTTTCCAGAGTTGCAGAAGAAGAGTTCCAGGGTTATGCTGAAATCTGCCTCTGCGTTTTTCCTCTAGCTGACATTTTCCAGATGTGAAAAAGCAGAGTTCAAAGATTATGCTGAAATCTACAACTTCAATTTCTCTCTAGCTTACATTTTCCAGATGTGCAGAAGCAGAGTTCCAGGATTATGCTGAAATCTGCCTCTGCATTTTCTCTCTAGCTGACATTTTCCACATGTGCAGAAGCAGAGTTCAAAGATTATGCTGAAATCTACCACATCAATTTCTCTCTATCTGACATTTTCCAGATGTGCAGAAGTAGAGTTCAAGGATTATGCTGAAATCTGCCTTGCAAGTTTTCTCAAGCTGACATTTTCCATATGTACAGAATCAGAGTTCCTGGTGTATGCTGAAATCTGCCTTGCAATTTCTCTCTAGCTGACTTTTCCAGATGTGCAGAAGCAGAGTTCAAAGATTATGGTGAAATCTACCACATCAATTTCTCTCTAGCTGACATTTTCCAGATGTGCAGAAGCTGAGTTCAAAGATTATGGTGAAATCTACACATCAATTTCTCTCTAGCTGACATTTGCCAGATGTGCAGAAGCAGAGTTCCAGGATTATGCTGAAATCAGCCTCTGCATTTTCTCTCTAGCTGACATTTTCCAGATGTGCAGAAGCAGAGTTCCAGTATTATGCTGAAATATACAACTTCAATTTCTCTCTAGCTGACATTTTCCAGATGTGCAGAAGCAGAGTTCTAAGATTATGCTGAAATCTACAACATCAATTTTTCTCTAGCTGACATTTTCCAGATGTGCGGAAGCAGAGTTTCATGATTATGCTGAAATCTGCCTCTGCATTTTCCCTCTAGCTGACATTTTCCAGATGTGAGGAAGCAGAGTTCCAGGATTATGCTGAAATCAGCCTCTGCATTTTCTCTCTAGCTGACATTTTCCAGATGTGCAGAAGCAGAGTTCTAAGATTATGCTGAAATCTACAACATCAATTTCTCTCTAGCTGCCATTTTCCAGATGTGTAGAAGCAAAGTTCCAGGATTATTCTGAAATCTGCCTTGCAATTTTTCTCCAGGTGACATTTTCCAGATGTGTAGAAGCAGAGTTCAAACACTATGCTGAAATCTAACACATCAATTTATCTCTTGCTGACATATTCCAGAGTTGCAGAAGCAGAGTTCCAGGGTTATGCTGAAATCAGCCTCTGCATTTTCTCTCTAGCTGACATTTTCCAGACGTGCAGAAGCAGAGTTCAAAGATTATGCTGAAATCTACCACATCAATTTCTCTCTATCTGACATTTTCCAGATGTGCAGAAGCAGAGTTCCAGGATTGTGCTGAAAACCACAACATCAATTTCTCTCTAGCTGACTTTCCCAGATGTGCAGAAGCAGAGGTCCAGTATTATGCTGAAATCTGCCTCTGCAGTTTCCCTCTAGCTGCCATTTTCCAGATGTGCAGAAGCAGAGTTCCAGTATTATGCTGAAATATACGTCAATTTCTCTCTAACTGACATTTTCGAGATGTGTAGAACCAGAGATCCAGGATTATGCTGAAATCTGCCTTGCAATTTGTCTCCAAGTGAAATTTTCCAGATGTGGAGAAGCAGAGTTCAAAGATTATGCTGAAATTTACCACTTCAATTTCTCTCTAGCTGACATTTGCCAGATGTGCAGAAGCAGACTTCCAGGATTATGCTGAAATCTGCCTCTGCATTTTCTCTCTAGCTGACATTTTCCAGATGTGCAGAAGCAGAGTTCCAGTATTATGCTGAAATATACAACATCAATTTCTCTCTAACTGACATTTTCCAGATGTCTAGAACCAGAGATCCAGGATTATGCTGAAATCTGCCTTGCAATTTGTCTCCAAGTGAAATTTTCCAGATGTGGAGAAGCAGAGTTCAAAGATTATGCTGAAATCTACCACATGAATTTCTCTCTAGCTGACATTTTCCAGATGTGCAGAAGCAGACTTCCAGGATTATGCTGAAATCTGCCTTGCAATTTATCTCTAGCTGACATTGCCAGATGTGCAGAAGCAGAGTTCCAGGATTATTCTGAAATCTGCCTCTGCATTTTCTCTCTAGCTGACATTTTCAAGATGTGCAGAAGCAGAGTTTTAAGATTACGCTGAAATCTACAACATCAATTTCTCTCTGGCTGACATTTTCCAGATGTGCAGAAGCAGAGTTCAAACATTATGCTGAAATCTACCACTTCAATTTCTCTCTAGCTCACATTTGCCAGATGTGCAGAAGCAGAGTTCCAGGATTATTCTGAAATCTGCCTTGCATTTTTCTCCAGGTGACATTTTCCAGATGTGCAGAAGCAGAGTTCATGCTGAAATCTAACACATCAATTTCTCTCTTGCTGACATTTTCCAGAGTTGCAGAAGCAGAGTTCCAGGATTATGCTGAAATCAGCCTCTGCATTTTCTCTCTAGCTGACATTTTCCAGATGTGCAGAAGCAGAGTTCTAAGATTATGCTGAAAACCACAACATCAATTTCTCTCTAGCTGACTTTCCCAGATGTGCAGAAGCAGAGGTCCAGTATTATGCTGAAATCTGCCTCTGCAGTTTCCCTCTAGCTGCCATTTTCCAGATGTGCAGAAGCAGAGTTCAAACATTATGCTGAAATCTACCACTTCAATTTCTCTCTAGCTCACATTTGCCAGATGTGCAGAAGCAGAGTTCCAGGATTATGCTGAAATCTGCCTTGCAATTTTTCTCCAGGTGACATTTTCCAGATGTGCAGAAGCAGAGTTCAAACATGCTGAAATCTAACACATCAATTTCTCTCTTGCTGACATTTTCCAGAGTTGCAGAAGCAGAGTTCCAGGATTATGCTGAAATCAGCTTCTGCATTTTCTCTCTAGCTGACATTTTCCAGATGTGCAGAAGCAGAGTTCTAAGATTATACTGAAATCTACAACTTCAATTTCTCTCTAGCTGACATTTTCCAGATGTGCAGAAGCAGAGTTCTAAGATTATGCTGAAATCTACAACATCAATTTCTCTCTAGCTTACATTTTCCAGATGTGCAGAAGCAGAGTTCTAAGACTATGCTGAAATCTACAACATCAATTTCTCTCTAGCTGACATTTTCCAGATGTGAGGAAGCAGAGTTCCAGGATTATGCTGAAATCAGCCTCTGCATTTTCTCTCTAGCTGACATTTTCAAGATGTGCAGAAGCAGAGTTCTAAGATTACGCTGAAATCTACAACATCAATTTCTCTCTGGCTGACATTTTCCAGATGTGCAGAAGCAGAGTTCAAACATTATGCTGAAATCTACCACTTCAATTTCTCTCTAGCTCACATTTGCCAGATGTGCAGAAGCAGAGTTCCAGGATTATTCTGAAATCTGCCTTGCATTTTTTCTCCAGGTGACATTTTCCAGATGTGCAGAAGCAGAGTTCAAACATTATGCTGAAATCTAAAACGTCAATTTCTGTCTTGCTGAAATTTTCCAGAGTTGCAGAAGAAGAGTTCCAGGGTTATGCTGAAATCTGCCTCTGCGTTTTTCCTCTAGCTGACATTTTCCAGATGTGAAAAAGCAGAGTTCAAAGATTATGCTGAAATCTACAACTTCAATTTCTCTCTAGCTTACATTTTCCAGATGTGCAGAAGCAGAGCTCCAGGATTATGCTGAAATCTGCCTCTGCATTTTCTCTCTAGCTGACATTTTCCACATGTGCAGAAGCAGAGTTCAAAGATTATGCTGAAATCTACCACATCAATTTCTCTCAAGCTGACTTTCCCAGATGTGCAGAAGCAGAGGTCCAGGATTATGCTGAAATCTGCCTCTGCATTTTCTCT
Organism: Diadophis punctatus similis; assembly: GCA_023053685.1. Classification (NCBI taxonomy): domain Eukaryota; kingdom Metazoa; phylum Chordata; class Lepidosauria; order Squamata; family Dipsadidae; genus Diadophis; species Diadophis punctatus. Next base: position 15,471,926 of record JALIGW010000019.1, on the reverse strand, counting down.
CTAGCTGACATTTTCCACATGTGCAGAAGCAGAGTTCAAAGATTATGCTGAAATCTACCACATGAATTTCTCTCTAGCTGACATTTTCCAGATGTGCAGAAGCAGACTTCCAGGATTATGCTGAAATCTGCCTTGCAATTTATCTCTAGCTGACATTGCCAGATGTGCAGAAGCAGAGTTCCAGGATTATTCTGAAATCTGCCTCTGCATTTTCTCTCTAGCTGACATTTTCAAGATGTGCAGAAGCAGAGTTTTAAGATTACGCTGAAATCTACAACATCAATTTCTCTCTGGCTGACATTTTCCAGATGTGCAGAAGCAGAGTTCAAACATTATGCTGAAATCTACCACTTCAATTTCTCTCTAGCTCACATTTGCCAGATGTGCAGAAGCAGAGTTCCAGGATTATTCTGAAATCTGCCTTGCATTTTTCTCCAGGTGACATTTTCCAGATGTGCAGAAGCAGAGTTCATGCTGAAATCTAACACATCAATTTCTCTCTTGCTGACATTTTCCAGAGTTGCAGAAGCAGAGTTCCAGGATTATGCTGAAATCAGCCTCTGCATTTTCTCTCTAGCTGACATTTTCCAGATGTGCAGAAGCAGAGTTCTAAGATTATGCTGAAAACCACAACATCAATTTCTCTCTAGCTGACTTTCCCAGATGTGCAGAAGCAGAGGTCCAGTATTATGCTGAAATCTGCCTCTGCAGTTTCCCTCTAGCTGCCATTTTCCAGATGTGCAGAAGCAGAGTTCAAACATTATGCTGAAATCTACCACTTCAATTTCTCTCTAGCTCACATTTGCCAGATGTGCAGAAGCAGAGTTCCAGGATTATGCTGAAATCTGCCTTGCAATTTTTCTCCAGGTGACATTTTCCAGATGTGCAGAAGCAGAGTTCAAACATGCTGAAATCTAACACATCAATTTCTCTCTTGCTGACATTTTCCAGAGTTGCAGAAGCAGAGTTCCAGGATTATGCTGAAATCAGCTTCTGCATTTTCTCTCTAGCTGACATTTTCCAGATGTGCAGAAGCAGAGTTCTAAGATTATACTGAAATCTACAACTTCAATTTCTCTCTAGCTGACATTTTCCAGATGTGCAGAAGCAGAGTTCTAAGATTATGCTGAAATCTACAACATCAATTTCTCTCTAGCTTACATTTTCCAGATGTGCAGAAGCAGAGTTCTAAGACTATGCTGAAATCTACAACATCAATTTCTCTCTAGCTGACATTTTCCAGATGTGAGGAAGCAGAGTTCCAGGATTATGCTGAAATCAGCCTCTGCATTTTCTCTCTAGCTGACATTTTCAAGATGTGCAGAAGCAGAGTTCTAAGATTACGCTGAAATCTACAACATCAATTTCTCTCTGGCTGACATTTTCCAGATGTGCAGAAGCAGAGTTCAAACATTATGCTGAAATCTACCACTTCAATTTCTCTCTAGCTCACATTTGCCAGATGTGCAGAAGCAGAGTTCCAGGATTATTCTGAAATCTGCCTTGCATTTTTTCTCCAGGTGACATTTTCCAGATGTGCAGAAGCAGAGTTCAAACATTATGCTGAAATCTAAAACGTCAATTTCTGTCTTGCTGAAATTTTCCAGAGTTGCAGAAGAAGAGTTCCAGGGTTATGCTGAAATCTGCCTCTGCGTTTTTCCTCTAGCTGACATTTTCCAGATGTGAAAAAGCAGAGTTCAAAGATTATGCTGAAATCTACAACTTCAATTTCTCTCTAGCTTACATTTTCCAGATGTGCAGAAGCAGAGCTCCAGGATTATGCTGAAATCTGCCTCTGCATTTTCTCTCTAGCTGACATTTTCCACATGTGCAGAAGCAGAGTTCAAAGATTATGCTGAAATCTACCACATCAATTTCTCTCAAGCTGACTTTCCCAGATGTGCAGAAGCAGAGGTCCAGTATTATGCTGAAATCTGCCTTGCAATTTCTCTCTAGCTGACTTTTCCAGATGTGCAGAAGCTGAGTTCAAAGATTATGGTGAAATCTACAACATCAATTTCTCTCTAGCTGACATTTTCCAGATGTGAGGAAGCAGAGTTCCAGGATTATGCTGAAATCAGCCTCTGCATTTTCTCTCTAGCTGACATTTTCAAGATGTGCAGAAGCAGAGTTCTAAGATTACGCTGAAATCTACAACATCAATTTCTCTCTGGCTGACATTTTCCAGATGTGCAGAAGCAGAGTTCAAACATTATGCTGAAATCTACCACTTCAATTTCTCTCTAGCTCACATTTGCCAGATGTGCAGAAGCAGAGTTCCAGGATTATTCTGAAATCTGCCTTGCATTTTTTCTCCAGGTGACATTTTCCAGATGTGCAGAAGCAGAGTTCAAACATTATGCTGAAATCTAAAACGTCAATTTCTGTCTTGCTGAAATTTTCCAGAGTTGCAGAAGAAGAGTTCCAGGGTTATGCTGAAATCTGCCTCTGCGTTTTTCCTCTAGCTGACATTTTCCAGATGTGAAAAAGCAGAGTTCAAAGATTATGCTGAAATCTACAACTTCAATTTCTCTCTAGCTTACATTTTCCAGATGTGCAGAAGCAGAGCTCCAGGATTATGCTGAAATCTGCCTCTGCATTTTCTCTCTAGCTGACATTTTCCACATGTGCAGAAGCAGAGTTCAAAGATTATGCTGAAATCTACCACATCAATTTCTCTCAAGCTGACTTTCCCAGATGTGCAGAAGCAGAGGTCCAGTATTATGCTGAAATCTGCCTTGCAATTTCTCTCTAGCTGACTTTTCCAGATGTGCAGAAGCTGAGTTCAAAGATTATGGTGAAATCTACCACATCAATTTCTCTCTAGCTGACATTTTCCAGATGTGCAGAAGCAGAGTTCCAGTATTATGCTGAAATATACAACATCAATTTCTCTCTAACTGACATTTTCCAGATGTGTAGAACCAGAGATCCAGGATTATGCTGAAATCTGCCTTGCAATTTGTCTCCAAGTGAAAATTTCCAGATGTGCAGAAGCAGAGTTCAAAGATTATGCTGAAATCTAACACATCAATTTCTCTCTTGCTGACATTTTCCAGATGTGCAGAAGCAGATTTCCAGGATTATGCTGAAATCTGCCTTGCAATTTCTCTCTAGCTGACTTTTCCAGATGTGCAGGAGCAGAGTTCAAAGATTATGCTGAAATCTAACACATCAATTTCTCTCTTGCTGACATTTTGCAGATGTGCAGAAGCAGAGTTCCAGGATTATGCTGAAATCTGCCTCTGTATTTTCCCTCTAGCATACATTTTCCAGATGTGCAGAAGCTGAGTTCAAAGATTATGGTGAAATCTACCACATCAATTTCTCTCTAGCTGACATTTTCCAGATGTTCAGAAGCTGAGTTCAAAAATTATGGTGAAATCTACAACTTCAATTTCTCTCTAGCTTACATTTTCCAGATGTGCAGAAGCAGAGTTCTAAGATTATGCTGAAATCTACAACATCAATTTCTCTCTAGCTGCCATTTTCCAGATGTGCAGAAGCAGAGTTCAAACATTATGCTGAAATCTAACACGTCAATTTCTCTCTTGCTGACATTTTCCAGAGTTGCAGAAGAAGAGTTCCAGGGTTATGCTGAAATCTGCCTCTGCGTTTTTCCTCTAGCTGACATTTTCCAGATGTGAAAAAGCAGAGTTCAAAGATTATGCTGAAATCTACACCTTCAAATTCTCTCTAGCTTACATTTTCCAGATGTGCAGAAGCAGAGTTCCAGGATTATGCTGAAATCTGCCTCTGCATTTTCTCTCTAGCTTACATTTTCCACATGTGCAGAAGCAGAGTTCAAAGATTATGCTGAAATCTACCACATCAATTTCTCTCTATCTGACATTTTCCACATGTGCAGAAGCAGAGTTCCAGGATTGTGGTGAAAACCACAACATCAATTTCTCTCTAGCTGACTTTCACAGATGTGCAGAAGCAGAGGTCCAGTATTATGCTGAAATCTGCCTTGCAATTTCTCTCTAGCTGACTTTTCTAGATGTGCAGGAGTGTTCCAGTATTATGCTGAAATCTACATCAATTTCTCTCTAGCTGACATTTTCCAGATGTGCAGATGCAGATTTCCAGGTGTATGCTGAAACCTGCCTTACAATTTCTCTCTAGCTGACATTTTCCAGATGTGTAGAAGCAGAGTTCCAGCTGTGTGCTGAAACCTGCCTTACAATTTCTCTCTAGCTGACTTTTCCAGATGTGCAGAAGATGAGTTCAAAGATTATGGTGAAATCTGCCACATCAATTTCTGTCTAGCTGCCATTTTCCAGATGTGCAGAAGCAGAGTTCAAACATTATGCTGAAATCTACCACTTCAATTTCTCTCTAGCTCACATTTGCCAGATGTGCAGAAGCAGAGTTCCAGGATTATTCTGAAATCTGCCTTGCATTTTTTCTCCAGGTGACATTTTCCAGATGTGCAGAAGCAGAGTTCAAACATTATGCTGAAATCTAAAACGTCAATTTCTGTCTTGCTGAAATTTTCCAGAGTTGCAGAAGAAGAGTTCCAGGGTTATGCTGAAATCTGCCTCTGCGTTTTTCCTCTAGCTGACATTTTCCAGATGTGAAAAAGCAGAGTTCAAAGATTATGCTGAAATCTACAACTTCAATTTCTCTCTAGCTTACATTTTCCAGATGTGCAGAAGCAGAGTTCAAAGATTATGCTGAAATCTGCCTCTGCATTTTCTCTCTAGCTGACATTTTCCACATGTGCAGAAGCAGAGTTCAAAGATTATGCTGAAATCTACCACATCAATTTCTCTCAAGCTGACTTTCCCAGATGTGCAGAAGCAGAGGTCCAGTATTATGCTGAAATCTGCCTTGCAATTTCTCTCTAGCTGACTTTTCCAGATGTGCAGAAGCTGAGTTCAAAGATTATGGTGAAATCTACCACATCAATTTCTCTCTAGCTGACATTTTCCAGATGTGCAGAAGCAGAGTTCCAGTATTATGCTGAAATATACAACATCAATTTCTCTCTAACTGACATTTTCCAGATGTGTAGAACCAGAGATCCAGGATTATGCTGAAATCTGCCTTGCAATTTGTCTCCAAGTGAAAATTTCCAGATGTGCAGAAGCAGAGTTCAAAGATTATGCTGAAATCTAACACATCAATTTCTCTCTTGCTGACATTTTCCAGATGTGCAGAAGCAGAGTTCCAGGATTATGCTGAAATCTGCCTTGCAATTTCTCTCTAGCTGACTTTTCCAGATGTGCAGAAGCAGAGTTCAAAGATTATGCTGAAATCTAACACATCAATTTCTCTCTTGCTGACATTTTGCAGATGTGCAGAAGCAGAGTTCCAGGATTATGCTGAAATCTGCCTCTGCATTTTCTCTCTAGCTGACATTTTCCACATGTGCAGAAGCAGAGTTCAAAGATTATGCTGAAATCTACCACATCAATTTCTCTCAAGCTGACTTTCCCAGATGTGCAGAAGCAGAGGTCCAGTATTATGCTGAAATCTGCCTTGCAATTTCTCTCTAGCTGACTTTTCCAGATGTGCAGAAGCTGAGTTCAAAGATTATGGTGAAATCTACCACATCAATTTCTCTCTAGCTGACATTTTCCAGATGTGCAGAAGCAGAGTTCCAGTATTATGCTGAAATATACAACATCAATTTCTCTCTAACTGACATTTTCCAGATGTGTAGAACCAGAGATCCAGGATTATGCTGAAATCTGCCTTGCAATTTGTCTCCAAGTGAAAATTTCCAGATGTGCAGAAGCAGAGTTCAAAGATTATGCTGAAATCTAACACATCAATTTCTCTCTTGCTGACATTTTCCAGATGTGCAGAAGCAGAGTTCCAGGATTATGCTGAAATCTGCCTTGCAATTTCTCTCTAGCTGACTTTTCCAGATGTGCAGAAGCAGAGTTCAAAGATTATGCTGAAATCTAACACATCAATTTCTCTCTTGCTGACATTTTGCAGATGTGCAGAAGCAGAGTTCCAGGATTATGCTGAAATCTGCATTGCAATTTGTCTCCAAGTAATAATTTCCAGATGTGCAGAAGCAGAGTTCAAAGATTATGCTGAAATCTAACACATCAATTTCTCTCTTGCTGACATTTTCCAGATGTGCAGAAGCAGAGTTCCAGGATTATGCTGAAATCTGCCTTGCAATTTCTCTCTAGCTGACTTTTCCAGATGTGCAGAAGCAGAGTTCAAAGATTATGCTGAAATCTAACACATCAATTTCTCTCTAGCTTACATTTTCCAGATGTGCAGAAGCAGAGTTCCAGGATTATGCTGAAATCTGCCTCTGCATTTTCTCTCTAGCTGACATTTTCCACATGTGCAGAAGCAGAGTTCAAAGATTATGCTGAAATCTACCACATCAATTTCTCTCAAGCTGACTTTCCCAGATGTGCAGAAGCAGAGGTCCAGTATTATGCTGAAATCTGCCTTGCAATTTCTCTCTAGCTGACTTTTCCAGATGTGCAGAAGCAGAGTTCCAGTATTATGCTGAAATATACAACATCAATTTCTCTCTAACTGACATTTTCCAGATGTGTAGAACCAGAGATCCAGGATTATGCTGAAATCTGCCTTGCAATTTGTCTCCAAGTGAAAATTTCCAGATGTGCAGAAGCAGAGTTCAAAGATTATGCTGAAATCTAACACATCAATTTCTCTCTTGCTGACATTTTCCAGATGTGCAGAAGCAGAGTTCCAGGATTATGCTGAAATCTGCCTTGCAATTTCTCTCTAGCTGACTTTTCCAGATGTGCAGAAGCAGAGTTCAAAGATTATGCTGAAATCTAACACATCAATTTCTCTCTTGCTGACATTTTCCAGATGTGCAGAAGCAGAGTTCCAGGATTATGCTGAAATCTGCCTCTGCATTTTCCCTCTAGCTTACATTTTCCAGATGTGCAGAAGCAGAGTTCCAGGATTATGCTGAAATATGCAACATCAATTTCTCTCTAGCTGACATTTTCCAGATGTGAGGAAGCAGAGTTCCAGGATTATGCTGAAATCAGCCTCTGCATTTTCTCTCTAGCTGACATTTTCAAGATGTGCAGAAGCAGAGTTCTAAGATTACGCTGAAATCTACAACATCAATTTCTCTCTGGCTGACATTTTCCAGATGTGCAGAAGCAGAGTTCAAACATTATGCTGAAATCTACCACTTCAATTTCTCTCTAGCTCACATTTGCCAGATGTGCAGAAGCAGAGTTCCAGGATTATTCTGAAATCTGCCTTGCATTTTTTCTCCAGGTGACATTTTCCAGATGTGCAGAAGCAGAGTTCAAACATTATGCTGAAATCTAAAACGTCAATTTCTGTCTTGCTGAAATTTTCCAGAGTTGCAGAAGAAGAGTTCCAGGGTTATGCTGAAATCTGCCTCTGCGTTTTTCCTCTAGCTGACATTTTCCAGATGTGAAAAAGCAGAGTTCAAAGATTATGCTGAAATCTACAACTTCAATTTCTCTCTAGCTTACATTTTCCAGATGTGCAGAAGCAGAGCTCCAGGATTATGCTGAAATCTGCCTCTGCATTTTCTCTCTAGCTGACATTTTCCACATGTGCAGAAGCAGAGTTCAAAGATTATGCTGAAATCTACCACATCAATTTCTCTCAAGCTGACTTTCCCAGATGTGCAGAAGCAGAGGTCCAGTATTATGCTGAAATCTGCCTTGCAATTTCTCTCTAGCTGACTTTTCCAGATGTGCAGAAGCTGAGTTCAAAGATTATGGTGAAATCTACCACATCAATTTCTCTCTAGCTGACATTTTCCAGATGTGCAGAAGCAGAGTTCCAATATTATGCTGAAATATACAACATCAATTTCTCTCTAACTGACATTTTCCAGATGTGTAGAACCAGAGATCCAGGATTATGCTGAAATCTGCCTTGCAATTTGTCTCCAAGTGAAAATTTCCAGATGTGCAGAAGCAGAGTTCAAAGATTATGCTGAAATCTAACACATCAATTTCTCTCTTGCTGACATTTTCCAGATGTGCAGAAGCAGATTTCCAGGATTATGCTGAAATCTGCCTTGCAATTTCTCTCTAGCTGACTTTTCCAGATGTGCAGGAGCAGAGTTCAAAGATTATGCTGAAATCTAACACATCAATTTCTCTCTTGCTGACATTTTGCAGATGTGCAGAAGCAGAGTTCCAGGATTATGCTGAAATCTGCCTCTGTATTTTCCCTCTAGCTTACATTTTCCAGATGTGCAGAAGCTGAGTTCAAAGATTATGGTGAAATCTACCACATCAATTTCTCTCTAGCTGACATTTTCCAGATGTTCAGAAGCTGAGTTCAAAAATTATGGTGAAATCTACAACTTCAATTTCTCTCTAGCTTACATTTTCCAGATGTGCAGAAGCAGAGTTCTAAGATTATGCTGAAATCTACAACATCAATTTCTCTCTAGCTGCCATTTTCCAGATGTGCAGAAGCAGAGTTCAAACATTATGCTGAAATCTAACACGTCAATTTCTCTCTTGCTGACATTTTCCAGAGTTGCAGAAGAAGAGTTCCAGGGTTATGCTGAAATCTGCCTCTGCGTTTTTCCTCTAGCTGACATTTTCCAGATGTGAAAAAGCAGAGTTCAAAGATTATGCTGAAATCTACACCTTCAAATTCTCTCTAGCTTACATTTTCCAGATGTGCAGAAGCAGAGTTCCAGGATTATGCTGAAATCTGCCTGTGCATTTTCTCTCTAGCTGACATTTTCCACATGTGCAGAAGCAGAGTTCAAAGATTATGCTGAAATCTACCACATCAATTTCTCTCTATCTGACATTTTCCACATGTGCAGAAGCAGAGTTCCAGGATTGTGGTGAAAACCACAACATCAATTTCTCTCTAGCTGACTTTCACAGATGTGCAGAAGCAGAGGTCCAGTATTATGCTGAAATCTGCCTTGCAATTTCTCTCTAGCTGACTTTTCTAGATGTGCAGGAGTGTTCCAGTATTATGCTGAAATCTACATCAATTTCTCTCTAGCTGACATTTTCCAGATGTGCAGATGCAGATTTCCAGGTGTATGCTGAAACCTGCCTTACAATTTCTCTCTAGCTGACATTTTCCAGATGTGTAGAAGCAGAGTTCCAGCTGTGTGCTGAAACCTGCCTTACAATTTCTCTCTAGCTGACTTTTCCAGATGTGCAGAAGATGAGTTCAAAGATTATGGTGAAATCTGCCACATCAATTTCTGTCTAGCTGCCATTTTCCAGATGTGCAGAAGCAGAGTTCAAACATTATGCTGAAATCTACCACTTCAATTTCTCTCTAGCTCACATTTGCCAGATGTGCAGAAGCAGAGTTCCAGGATTATTCTGAAATCTGCCTTGCATTTTTTCTCCAGGTGACATTTTCCAGATGTGCAGAAGCAGAGTTCAAACATTATGCTGAAATCTAAAACGTCAATTTCTGTCTTGCTGAAATTTTCCAGAGTTGCAGAAGAAGAGTTCCAGGGTTATGCTGAAATCTGCCTCTGCGTTTTTCCTCTAGCTGACATTTTCCAGATGTGAAAAAGCAGAGTTCAAAGATTATGCTGAAATCTACAACTTCAATTTCTCTCTAGCTTACATTTTCCAGATGTGCAGAAGCAGAGTTCAAAGATTATGCTGAAATCTGCCTCTGCATTTTCTCTCTAGCTGACATTTTCCACATGTGCAGAAGCAGAGTTCAAAGATTATGCTGAAATCTACCACATCAATTTCTCTCAAGCTGACTTTCCCAGATGTGCAGAAGCAGAGGTCCAGTATTATGCTGAAATCTGCCTTGCAATTTCTCTCTAGCTGACTTTTCCAGATGTGCAGAAGCTGAGTTCAAAGATTATGGTGAAATCTACCACATCAATTTCTCTCTAGCTGACATTTTCCAGATGTGCAGAAGCAGAGTTCCAGTATTATGCTGAAATATACAACATCAATTTCTCTCTAACTGACATTTTCCAGATGTGTAGAACCAGAGATCCAGGATTATGCTGAAATCTGCCTTGCAATTTGTCTCCAAGTGAAAATTTCCAGATGTGCAGAAGCAGAGTTCAAAGATTATGCTGAAATCTAACACATCAATTTCTCTCTTGCTGACATTTTCCAGATGTGCAGAAGCAGAGTTCCAGGATTATGCTGAAATCTGCCTTGCAATTTCTCTCTAGCTGACTTTTCCAGATGTGCAGAAGCAGAGTTCAAAGATTATGCTGAAATCTAACACATCAATTTCTCTCTTGCTGACATTTTGCAGATGTGCAGAAGCAGAGTTCCAGGATTATGCTGAAATCTGCCTCTGCATTTTCTCTCTAGCTGACATTTTCCACATGTGCAGAAGCAGAGTTCAAAGATTATGCTGAAATCTACCACATCAATTTCTCTCAAGCTGACTTTCCCAGATGTGCAGAAGCAGAGGTCCAGTATTATGCTGAAATCTGCCTTGCAATTTCTCTCTAGCTGACATTTTCCAGATGTGCAGAAGCAGAGTTCCAGTATTATGCTGAAATATACAACATCAATTTCTCTCTAACTGACATTTTCCAGATGTGTAGAACCAGAGATCCAGGATTATGCTGAAATCTGCCTTGCAATTTGTCTCCAAGTGAAAATTTCCAGATGTGCAGAAGCAGAGTTCAAAGATTATGCTGAAATCTAACACATCAATTTCTCTCTTGCTGACATTTTCCAGATGTGCAGAAGCAGAGTTCCAGGATTATGCTGAAATCTGCCTTGCAATTTCTCTCTAGCTGACTTTTCCAGATGTGCAGAAGCAGAGTTCAAAGATTATGCTGAAATCTAACACATCAATTTCTCTCTTGCTGACATTTTGCAGATGTGCAGAAGCAGAGTTCCAGGATTATGCTGAAATCTGCCTTGCAATTTGTCTCCAAGTAATAATTTCCAGATGTGCAGAAGCAGAGTTCAAAGATTATGCTGAAATCTAACACATCAATTTCTCTCTTGCTGACATTTTCCAGATGTGCAGAAGCAGAGTTCCAGGATTATGCTGAAATCTGCCTTGCAATTTCTCTCTAGCTGACTTTTCCAGATGTGCAGAAGCAGAGTTCAAAGATTATGCTGAAATCTAACACATCAATTTCTCTCTAGCTTACATTTTCCAGATGTGCAGAAGCAGAGTTCCAGGATTATGCTGAAATCTGCCTCTGCATTTTCTCTCTAGCTGACATTTTCCACATGTGCAGAAGCAGAGTTCAAAGATTATGCTGAAATCTAACACATCAATTTCTCTCTAGCTGACATTTTCCAGATGTGCAGAAGCAGAGTTCCAGTATTATGCTGAAATATACAACATCAATTTCTCTCTAACTGACATTTTCCAGATGTGTAGAACCAGAGATCCAGGATTATGCTGAAATCTGCCTTGCAATTTGTCTCCAAGTGAAAATTTCCAGATGTGCAGAAGCAGAGTTCAAAGATTATGCTGAAATCTAACACATCAATTTCTCTCTTGCTGACATTTTCCAGATGTGCAGAAGCAGAGTTCCAGGATTATGCTGAAATCTGCCTTGCAATTTCTCTCTAGCTGACTTTTCCAGATGTGCAGAAGCAGAGTTCAAAGATTATGCTGAAATCTAACACATCAATTTCTCTCTTGCTGACATTTTCCAGATGTGCAGAAGCAGAGTTCCAGGATTATGCTGAAATCTGCCTCTGCATTTTCCCTCTAGCTTACATTTTCCAGATGTGCAGAAGCAGAGTTCCAGGATTATGCTGAAATATGCAACATCAATTTCTCTCTAGCTGACATTTGCCAGATGTGCAGAAGCAGAGTTCCAGGATTATGCTGAAATCTGCCTTGCAATTTTTCTCCAGGTGACATTTTCCAGATGTGCAGAAGCAGAGTTCTAAGATTATGCTGAAATCTACAACATCAATTTCTCTCTAGCTGACATTTTCCAGATGTGAGGAAGCAGAGTTCCAGGATTATGCTGAAATCAGCCTCTGCATTTTCTCTCTAGCTGACATTTTCCAGATGTGCAGAAGCAGAGTTCTAAGATTATGCTGAAATCTAACACGTCAATTTCTCTCTTGCTGACATTTTCCAGAGTTGCAGAAGAAGAGTTCCAGGGTTATGCTGAAATCTGCCTCTGCGTTTTTCCTCTAGCTGACATTTTCCAGATGTGAAAAAGCAGAGTTCAAAGATTATGCTGAAATCTACAACTTCAATTTCTCTCTAGCTTACATTTTCCAGATGTGCAGAAGCAGAGTTCCAGGATTATGCTGAAATCTGCCTCTGCATTTTCTCTCTAGCTGACATTTTCCACATGTGCAGAAGCAGAGTTCCAGGATTGTGCTGAAAACCACAACATCAATTTCTCTCTAGCTGACTTTCACAGATGTGCAGAAGCAGAGGTCCAGTATTATGCTGAAATCTGCCTTGCAATTTCTCTCTAGCTGACTTTTCTAGATGTGCAGGAGTGTTCCAGTATTATGCTGAAATCTACATCAATTTCTCTCTAGCTGACATTTTCCAGATGTGCAGATGCAGATTTCCAGGTGTATGCTGAAACCTGCCTTACAATTTCTCTCTAGCTGACATTTTCCAGATGTGTAGAAGCAGAGTTCCAGCTGTGTGCTGAAACCTGCCTTACAATTTCTCTCTAGCTGACTTTTCCAGATGTGCAGAAGATGAGTTCAAAGATTATGGTGAAATCTGCCACATCAATTTCTGTCTAGCTGACATTTGCCAGATGTGCAGAAGTAGAGTTCAAGGATTATGCTGAAATCTGCCTTGCAAGTTTTCTCAAGCTGACATTTTCCATATGTACAGAATAAGAGTTCCTGGTGTATGCTGAAATCTGCCTTGCAATTTCTCTCTAGCTGACTTTTCCAGATGTGCAGAAGCAGAGTTCAAAGATTATGCTGAAATCTAACACATCAATTTCTCTCTTGCTGACATTTTCCAGATGTGCAGAAGCAGAGTTCCAGGATTATGCTGAAATCTGCCTCTGCATTTTCCCTCTAGCTTACATTTTCCAGATGTGCAGAAGCTGAATTCAAAGATTATGGTGAAATCTACCACATCAATTTCTCTCTAGCTGACATTTTCCAGATGTGCAGAAGCTGAGTTCAAAGATTATGGTGAAATCTACACATCAATTTCTCTCTAGCTGACATTTGCCAGATGTGCAGAAGCAGAGTTCCAGGATTATGCTGAAATCAGCCTCTGCATTTTCTCTCTAGCTGACATTTTCCAGATGTGCAGAAGCAGAGTTCTAAGATTATGCTGAAATCTACAACATCAATTTTTCTCTAGCTGACATTTTCCAGATGTGCAGAAGCAGAGTTTCATGATTATGCTGAAATCTGCCTCTGCATTTTCCCTCTAGCTGACATTTTCCAGATGTGAGGAAGCAGAGTTCCAGGATTATGCTGAAATCAGCCTCTGCATTTTCTCTCTAGCTGACATTTTCCAGATGTGCAGAAGCAGAGTTCTAAGATTATGCTGAAATCTACAACATCAATTTCTCTCTAGCTGCCATTTTCCAGATGTGTAGAAGCAGATTTCAAACATTATGCTGAAATCTACCACTTCAATTTCTCTCTAGCTCACATTTGACAGATGTGCAGAAGCAAAGTTCCAGGATTATTCTGAAATCTGCCTTGCAATTTTTCTCCAGGTGACATTTTCCAGATGTGTAGAAGCAGAGTTCAAACACTATGCTGAAATCTAACACATCAATTTATCTCTTGCTGACATTTTCCAGAGTTGCAGAAGCAGAGTTCCAGGGTTATGCTGAAATCAGCCTCTGCATTTTCTCTCTAGCTGACATTTTCCAGATGTGCAGAAGCAGAGTTCAAAGATTATGCTGAAATCTACCACATCAATTTCTCTCTATCTGACATTTTCCAGATGTGCAGAAGCAGAGTTCCAGGATTGTGCTGAAAACCACAACATCAATTTCTCTCTAGCTGACTTTTCCAGATGTGCAGAAGCAGAGTTCAAAGATTATGCTGAAATCTAACACGTCAATTTCTCTCTAGCTGACATTTTCCAGATGTGCAGAAGCAGACTTCCAGGATTATGCTGAAATCTGCCTTGCAATTTGTCTCCAAGTGAAATATTCTAGATGTGGAGAAGCGGAGTTCAAAGATTATGCTGAAATCTACCACATCAATTTCTCTCTAGCTGACATTTTCCAGATGTGCAGAAGCAGACTTCCAGGATTATGCTGAAATCTGCCTCTGCATTTTCTCTCTAGCTGACATTTTCCACATGTACAGAAGCAGAGTTCCAAGATTATGCTGCAATCTGCCTTGCAATTTCTCTCTAGCTGACTTTTCCAGATGTGCAGAAGCTGAGTTCAAAGATTATGGTTAAATCTGCCACATCAATTTCTGTCTAGCTGACATTTGCCAGATGTGCAGAAGTAGAGTTCAAGGATTATGCTGAAATCTGCCTTGCAAGTTTTCTCAAGCTGACATTTTCCATATGTACAGAATCAGAGTTCCTGGTGTATGCTGAAATCTGCCTTGCAATTTCTCTCTAGCTGACTTTTCCAGATGTGCAGAAGCTGAGTTCAAAGATTATGGTGAAATCTACCACACCAATTTCTCTCTAGCTGACATTTTCCAGATGTGCAGAAGGAGAGTTCCAGGATTATGCTGAAATCAGCTTCTGCATTTTCTCTCTAGCTGACATTTTCCAGATGTGTAGAAGCAGAGTTCTAAGATTATACTGAAATCTACAACTTCAATTTCTCTCTAGCTGACATTTTCCAGATGTGCAAAAGCAGAATTCTAAGATTATGCTGAAATCTACAACATCAATTTCTCTCTAGCTTACATTTTCCAGGTGTGCAGAAGCAGAGTTCCATGATTATGCTGAAATCTGCCTCTGCATTTTCCCTCTAGCTGACATTTTCCAGATGTGCAGAAGCAGAGTTCTAAGATTATGCTGAAATCTACAACATCAATTTCTCTCTAGCTGACATTTTCCAGATGTGAGGAAGCAGAGTTCCAGGATTATGCTGAAATCAGCCTCTGCATTTTCTCTCTAGCTGACATTTTCCAGATGTGCAGAAGCAGAGTTCTAAGATTATGCTGAAATCTACATCAATTTCTCTCTAGCTGCCATTTTCCAGATGTGCAGAAGCAGAGTTCAAACATTATGCTGAAATCTACCACTTCAATTTCTCCCTAGCTCACATTTGCCAGATGTGCAGAAGCAGAGTTCTAGGATTATTCTGAAATCTGCCTTGCAATTTTTCTCCAGGTGACATTTTCCAGATGTGCAGAAGCTGAGTTCAAACATTATGCTGAAATCTAACACGTCAATTTCTCTCTTGCTGACATTCTCAAGATTTGCAGAAGAAGAGTTCCAGGGTTATGCTGAAATCTGCCTCTGCGTTTTTCCTCTAGCTGACATTTTCCAGATGTGAAAAAGCAGAGTTCAAAGATTATGCTGAAATCTACAACTTCAATTTCTCTCTAGCTTACATTTTCCAGATGTGCAGAAGCAGAGTTCCAGGATTATGCTGAAATCTGCCTCTGCATTTTTTCTCTATAGCTGACATTTTCCACATGTGCAGAAGCAGAGTTCAAAGATTATGCTGAAATCTACCACATCAATTTCTCTCTATCTGACATTTTCCAGATGTGCAGAAGCAGAGTTCCAGGATTGTGCTGAAAACCACAACATCAATTTCTCTCTAGCTGACTTTCACAGATGTGCAGAAGCAGAGGTCCAGTATTATGCTGAAATCTGCCTTGCAATTTCTCTCTAGCTGACTTTTCCAGATGTGCAGGAGTGTTCCAGGATTATGCTGAAATATACATCAATTTCTCTCTAGCTGACATTTTCCAGATGTGCAGATGCAGATTTCCAGCTGTGTGCTGAAACCTGCCTTACAATTTCTCTCTAGCTGACTTTTCCAGATGTGCAGAAGCTGAGTTCAAAGATTATGGTGAAATCTGCCACATCAATTTCTGTCTAGCTGACATTTGCCAGATGTGCAGAAGTAGAGTTCAAGGATTATGCTGAAATCTGCCTTGCAAGTTTTCTCAAGCTGACATTTTCCATATGTAAAGAATCAGAGTTCCTGGTGTATGCTGAAATCTGCCTTGCAATTTCTCTCTAGCTGACTTTTCCAGATGTGCAGAAGCAGAGTTCAAAGATTATGCTGAAATCTAACACATCAATTTCTCTCTAGCTTACATTTTCCAGATGTGCAGAAGCAGAGTTCCAGGATTATGCTGAAATCTGCCTCTGCATTTTCTCTCTAGCTGACATTTTCCAGATGTGCAGAAGCAGAGTTCAAACATTATGCTGAAATCTACCACTTCAATTTCTCTCTAGCTCACATTTGCCAGATGTGCAGAAGCTGAGTTCAAAGATTATGGTGAAATCTACCACATCAATTTCTCTCTAGCTGACATTTGCCAGATGTGCAGAAGCAGAGTTCCAGGATTATGCTGAAATCAGCCTCTGCATTTTCTCTCTAGCTGACATTTTCCAGATGTGCAGAAGCAGAGTTCTAAGATTATGCTGAAATCTACAACATCAATTTTTCTCTAGCTGACATTTTCCAGATGTGCAGAAGCAGAGTTTCATGATTATGCTGAAATCTGCCTCTGCATTTTCCCTCTAGCTGACATTTTCCAGATGTGAGGAAGCAGAGTTCCAGGATTATGCTGAAATCAGCCTCTGCATTTTCTCTCTAGCTGACATTTTCCAGATGTGCAGAAGCAGAGTTCTAAGATTATGCTGAAATCTACAACATCAATTTCTCTCTAGCTGCCATTTTCCAGATGTGTAGAAGCAGATTTCAAACATTATGCTGAAATCTACCACTTCAATTTCTCTCTAGCTCACATTTGACAGATGTGCAGAAGCAAAGTTCCAGGATTATTCTGAAATCTGCCTTGCAATTTTTCTCCAGGTGACATTTTCCAGATGTGTAGAAGCAGAGTTCAAACACTATGCTGAAATCTAACACATCAATTTATCTCTTGCTGACATTTTCCAGAGTTGCAGAAGCAGAGTTCCAGGGTTATGCTGAAATCAGCCTCTGCATTTTCTCTCTAGCTGACATTTTCCAGATGTGCAGAAGCAGAGTTCAAAGATTATGCTGAAATCTACCACATCAATTTCTCTCTATCTGACATTTTCCAGATGTGCAGAAGCAGAGTTCCAGGATTGTGCTGAAAACCACAACATCAATTTCTCTCTAGCTGACTTTTCCAGATGTGCAGAAGCAGAGTTCAAAGATTATGCTGAAATCTAACACGTCAATTTCTCTCTAGCTGACATTTTCCAGATGTGCAGAAGCAGACTTCCAGGATTATGCTGAAATCTGCCTTGCAATTTGTCTCCAAGTGAAATATTCTAGATGTGGAGAAGCGGAGTTCAAAGATTATGCTGAAATCTACCACATCAATTTCTCTCTAGCTGACATTTTCCAGATGTGCAGAAGCAGACTTCCAGGATTATGCTGAAATCTGCCTCTGCATTTTCTCTCTAGCTGACATTTTCCACATGTGCAGAAGCAGAGTTCCAAGATTATGCTGCAATCTGCCTTGCAATTTCTCTCTAGCTGACTTTTCCAGATGTGCAGAAGCTGAGTTCAAAGATTATGGTTAAATCTGCCACATCAATTTCTGTCTAGCTGACATTTGCCAGATGTGCAGAAGTAGAGTTCAAGGATTATGCTGAAATCTGCCTTGCAAGTTTTCTCAATCTGACATTTTCCATATGTACAGAATCAGAGTTCCTGGTGTATGCTGAAATCTGCCTTGCAATTTCTCTCTAGCTGACTTTTCCAGATGTGCAGAAGCTGAGTTCAAAGATTATGGTGAAATCTACCACACCAATTTCTCTCTAGCTGACATTTTCCAGATGTGCAGAAGGAGAGTTCCAGGATTATGCTGAAATCAGCTTCTGCATTTTCTCTCTAGCTGACATTTTCCAGATGTGTAGAAGCAGAGTTCTAAGATTATACTGAAATCTACAACTTCAATTTCTCTCTAGCTGACATTTTCCAGATGTGCAAAAGCAGAATTCTAAGATTATGCTGAAATCTACAACATCAATTTCTCTCTAGCTTACATTTTCCAGGTGTGCAGAAGCAGAGTTCCATGATTATGCTGAAATCTGCCTCTGCATTTTCCCTCTAGCTGACATTTTCCAGATGTGCAGAAGCAGAGTTCTAAGATTATGCTGAAATCTACAACATCAATTTCTCTCTAGCTGACATTTTCCAGATGTGAGGAAGCAGAGTTCCAGGATTATGCTGAAATCAGCCTCTGCATTTTCTCTCTAGCTGACATTTTCCAGATGTGCAGAAGCAGAGTTCTAAGATTATGCTGAAATCTACATCAATTTCTCTCTAGCTGCCATTTTCCAGATGTGCAGAAGCAGAGTTCAAACATTATGCTGAAATCTACCACTTCAATTTCTCTCTAGCTCACATTTGCCAGATGTGCAGAAGCAGAGTTCTAGGATTATTCTGAAATCTGCCTTGCAATTTTTCTCCAGGTGACATTTTCCAGATGTGCAGAAGCTGAGTTCAAACATTATGCTGAAATCTAACACGTCAATTTCTCTCTTGCTGACATTCTCAAGATTTGCAGAAGAAGAGTTCCAGGGTTATGCTGAAATCTGCCTCTGCGTTTTTCCTCTAGCTGACATTTTCCAGATGTGAAAAAGCAGAGTTCAAAGATTATGCTGAAATCTACAACTTCAATTTCTCTCTAGCTTACATTTTCCAGATGTGCAGAAGCAGAGTTCCAGGATTATGCTGAAATCTGCCTCTGCATTTTTTCTCTATAGCTGACATTTTCCACATGTGCAGAAGCAGAGTTCAAAGATTATGCTGAAATCTACCACATCAATTTCTCTCTATCTGACATTTTCCAGATGTGCAGAAGCAGAGTTCCAGGATTGTGCTGAAAACCACAACATCAATTTCTCTCTAGCTGACTTTCACAGATGTGCAGAAGCAGAGGTCCAGTATTATGCTGAAATCTGCCTTGCAATTTCTCTCTAGCTGACTTTTCCAGATGTGCAGGAGTGTTCCAGGATTATGCTGAAATATACATCAATTTCTCTCTAGCTGACATTTTCCAGATGTGCAGATGCAGATTTCCAGCTGTGTGCTGAAATCTGCCTTACAATTTCTCTCTAGCTGACTTTTCCAGATGTGCAGAAGCTGAGTTCAAAGATTATGGTGAAATCTGCCACATCAATTTCTGTCTAGCTGACATTTGCCAGATGTGCAGAAGTAGAGTTCAAGGATTATGCTGAAATCTGCCTTGCAAGTTTTCTCAAGCTGACATTTTCCATATGTAAAGAATCAGAGTTCCTGGTGTATGCTGAAATCTGCCTTGCAATTTCTCTCTAGCTGACTTTTCCAGATGTGCAGAAGCTGAGTTCAAAGATTATGGTGAAATCTACACATCAATTTCTCTCTAGCTGACATTTGCCAGATGTGCAGAAGCAGAGTTCCAGGATTATGCTGAAATCAGCCTCTGCATTTGCTCTCTAGCTGACATTTTCCAGATGTGCAGAAGCAGAGTTCAAACATTATGCTGAAATCTACCACTTCAATTTCTCTCTAGCTCACATTTGCCAGATGTGCAGAAGCAGAGTTCTAGGATTATTCTGAAATCTGCCTTGCAATTTTTCTCCAGGTGACATTTTCCAGATGTGCAGAAGCAGAGTTCAAACATTATGCTGAAATCTAACACGTCAATTTCTCTCTTGCTGACATTTTCCAGAGTTGCAGAAGAAGAGTTCCAGGGTTATGCTGAAATCTGCCTCTGCATTTTTCCTCTAGCTGACATTTTCCAGATGTGAAAAAGCAGAGTTCAAAGATTATGCTGAAATCTACAACTTCAATTTCTCTCTAGCTTACATTTTCCAGATGTGCAGAAGCAGAGTTCCAGGATTATGCTGAAATCTGCCTCTGCATTTTCTCTCTAGCTGACATTTTCCACATGTGCAGAAGCAGAGTTCAAAGATTATGCTGAAATCTACCACATCAATTTCTCTCTATCTGACATTTTCCAGATGTGCAGAAGCAGAGTTCCAGGATTGTGCTGAAAACCACAACATCAATTTCTCTCTAGCTGACTTTCCCAGATGTGCAGAAGCAGAAATCCAGTATTATGCTGAAATCTGCCTTGCAATTTCTCTCTAGCTGACTTTTCCAGATGTGCAGGAGTGTTCCAGGATTATGCTGAAATCTACATCAATTTCTCTCTAGCTGACATTTTCCAGATGTGCAGATGCAGATTTCCAGGTGTATGCTGAAACCTGCCTTACAATTTCTCTCTAGCTGACATTTTCCAGATGTGCAGAAGCAGAGTTCCAGCTGTGTGCTGAAACCTGCCTTACAATTTCTCTCTAGCTGACTTTTCCAGATGTGCAGAAGCTGAGTTCAAAGATTATGGTGAAATCTGCCACATCAATTTCTGTCTAGCTGACATTTGCCAGATGTGCAGAAGTAGAGTTCAAGGATTATGCTGAAATCTGCCTTGCAAGTTTTCTCAAGCTGACATTTTCCATATGTACAGAATCAGAGTTCCTGGTGTATGCTGAATTCTGCCTTGCAATTTCTCTCTAGCTGACTTTTCCAGATGTGCAGAAGATGAGTTCAAAGATTATGGTGAAATCTGCCACATCAATTTCTGTCTAGCTGACATTTGCCAGATGTGCAGAAGTAGAGTTCAAGGATTATGCTGAAATCTGCCTTGCAAGTTTTCTCAAGCTGACATTTTCCATATGTACAGAATCAGAGTTCCTGGTGTATGCTGAAATCTGCCTTGCAATTTCTCTCTAGCTGACTTTTCCAGATGTGCAGAAGCAGAGTTCAAAGATTATGCTGAAATCTAACACATCAATTTCTCTCTTGCTGACATTTTGCAGATGTGCAGAAGCAGAGTTCCAGGATTATGCTGAAATCTGCCTCTGCATTTTCCCTCTAGCTTACATTTTCCAGATGTGCAGAAGCTGAGTTCAAAGATTATGGTGAAATCTACCACATCAATTTCTCTCTAGCTGACATTTTCCAGATGTGCAGAAGCTGAGTTCAAAGATTATGGTGAAATCTACCACATCAATTTCACTCTAGCTGACATTTTCCAGATGTGCAGAAGCAGAGTTCCAGGATTATGCTGAAATATGCAACATCATTTTCTCTCTAGCTGACATTTTCCACATGTGCAGAAGCAGAGTTCCAAGATTATGCTGAAATCTGCCTTGCAATTTCTCTCTAGCTGACATTTGCCAGATGTGCAGAAGCAGAGTTCCAGGATTATTCCGAAATCTGCCTTGCAATTTTTCTCCAGGTGACATTTTCCAGATGTGCAGAAGCAGAGTTCAAACATGCTGAAATCTAACACATCAATTTCTCTCTTGCTGACATTTTCCAGAGTTGCAGAAGCAGAGTTCCAGGATTATGCTGAAATCAGCTTCTGCATTTTCTCTCTAGCTGACATTTTCCAGATGTGAAGAAGCAGAGGTCTAAGATTATACTAAAATCTACAACTTCAATTTCTCTCTAGCTGACATTTTCCAGATGTGCAGAAGCAGAGTTCTAAGATTATGCTGAAATCTACAACATCAATTTCTCTCTAGCTGACATTTTCCAGATGTGCAGAAGCAGAGTTCCATGATTATGCTGAAATCTGCCTCTGCATTTTCCCTCTAGCTGACATTTTCCAGATGTGCAGAAGCAGAGTTCTAAGATTATGCTGAAATCTACAACATCAATTTCTCTCTAGCTGACATTTTCCAGATGTGAGGAAGCAGAGTTCCAGGATTATGCTGAAATCAGCCTCTGCATTTTCTCTCTAGCTGACATTTTCCAGATGTGCAGAAGCAGAGTTCTAAGATTATGCTGAAATCTACAACATCAATTTCTCTCTAGCTGCCATTTTCCAGATGTGCAGAAGCAGAGTTCAAACATTATGCTGAAATCTACCACTTCAATTTCTCTCAAGCTCACATTTGCCAGATGTGCAGAAGCAGAGTTCTAGGATTATTCTGAAATCTGCCTTGCAATTTTTCTCCAAGTGACATTTTCCAGATGTGCAGAAGCAGAGTTCAAACATTATGCTGAAATCTAACACGTCAATTTCTCTCTTGCTGACATTTTCCAGAGTTGCAGAAGAAGAGTTCCAGGGTTATGCTGAAATCTGCCTCTGCGTTTTTCCTCTAGCTGACATTTTCCAGAAGTGAAAAAGCAGAGTTCAAAGATTATGCTGAAATCAACCACATCAATTTCTCTCTATCTGACATTTTCCAGATGTGCAGAAGCAGAGTTCCAGGATTGTGCTGAAAACCACAACATCAATTTCTCTCTAGCTGACTTTTCCAGATGTGCAGAAGATGAGTTCAAAGATTATGGTGAAATCTGCCACATCAATTTCTGTCTAGCTGACATTTGCCAGATGTGCAGAAGTAGAGGTCCAGTATTATGCTGAAATCTGCCTTGCAATTTCTCTCTAGCTGACTTTTCCAGATGTGCAGGAGTGTTCCAGGATTATGCTGAAATCTACATCAATTTCTCTCTAGCTGACATTTTCCAGATGTGCAGATGCAGATTTCCAGGTGTATGCTGAAACCTGCCTTACAATTTCTCTCTAGCTGACATTTTCCAGATGTGTAGAAGCAGAGTTCCAGCTGTGTGCTGAAACCTGCCTTTCAATTTCTCTCTAGCTGACTTTTCCAGATGTGCAGAAGATGAGTTCAAAGATTATGGTGAAATCTGCCACATCAATTTCTGTCTAGCTGACATTTGCCAGATGTGCAGAAGTAGAGTTCAAGGATTATGCTGAAATCTGCCTTGCAAGTTTTCTCAACCTGACATTTTCCATATATACAGAATCAGAGTTCCTGGTGTATGCTGAAATCTGCCTTGCAATTTCTCTCTAGCTGACTTTTCCAGATGTGCAGAAGCAGAGTTAAAAGGTTATGCTGAAATCTAACACATCAATTTCTCTCTTGCTGACATTTTCCAGATGTGCAGAAGCAGAGTTCCAGGATTATGCTGAAATCTGCCTCTGCATTTTCCCTCTAGCTTACATTTTCCAGATGTGCAGAAGCTGAGTTCAAAGATTATGGTGAAATCTACACATCAATTTCTCTCTAGCTGACATTTGCCAGATGTGCAGAAGCAGAGTTCCAGTATTATGCTGAAATATACAACTTCAATTTCTCTCTAGCTGACATTTTCCAGATGTGCAGAAGCAGAGTTCTAAGATTATGCTGAAATCTACAACATCAATTTTTCTCTAGCTGACATTTTCCAGATGTGCGGAAGCAGAGTTCCATGATTATGCTGAAATCTGCCTCTGCATTTTCCCTCTAGCTGACATTTTCCAGATGTGAGGAAGCAGAGTTCCAGGATTATGCTGAAATCTACACCTTCAAATTCTCTCTAGCTTACATTTTCCAGATGTGCAGAAGCAGAGTTCCAGGGTTATGCTGAAATCAGCCTCTGCATTTTCTCTCTAGTTGACATTTTCCAGATGTGCAGATGCAGAGTTCAAAGATTATGCTGAAATCTACCACCTCAATTTCTCTCTAGCTGCCATTTTCCAGATGTGCAGAAGCAGAGTTCAAACATTATGCTGAAATGTACCACTTCAATTTCTCTCTAGCTCACATTTGCCAGATGTGCAGAAGCAAAGTTCCAGGATTATTCTGAAATCTGCCTTGCAATTTTTCTCCAGGTGACATTTTCCAGATGTGTAGAAGCAGAGTTCAAACATTATGCTGAAATCTAACACATCAATTTCTCTCTTGCTGACATTTTCCAGAGTTGCAGAAGCAGAGTTCAAAGATTATGCTGAAATCTACCACCTCAATTTCTCTCTATCTGACATTTTCCAGATGTGCAGAAGCAGAGTTCCAGGATTGTGCTGAAAACCACAACATCAATTTCTCTCTAGCTGACTTTCCCAGATGTGCAGAAGCAGAGGTCCAGTATTATGCTGAAATCTGCCTCTGCAGTTTCCCTCTAGCTGCCATTTTCCAGATGTGCAGAAGCAGAGTTCCAGTATTATGCTGAAATATACATCAATTTCTCTCTAGCTTACATTTTCCAGATGTGCAGAACCAGAGATCCAGGATTATGCTGAAATCTGCCTTGCAATTTGTCTCCAAGTGAAATTTTCCAGATGTGCAGAAGCTGAGTTCAAAGATTATGGTGAAATCTACCACATCAATTTCACTCTAGCTGACATTTGCCAGATGTGCAGAAGCAGAGTTCCAGGATTATTCTGAAATCTGCCTCTGCATTTTCTCTCTAGCTGACATTTTCCAGATGTGCAGAAGCAGAGTTCCAGTATTATGCTGAAATATACAACATCAATTTCTCTCTAACTGACATTTTCCAGATGTGTAGAGCCAGAGATCCAGGATTATGCTGAAATCTGCCTTGCAATTTGTCTCCAAGTGAAATTTTCCAGATGTGGAGAAGCAGAGTTCAAAGATTATGCTGAAATCTACCACATCAATTTCTCTCTAGCTGACATTCTCAAGAGTTGCAGAAGAAGAGTTCCAGGGTTATGCTGAAATCTGCCTCTGCGTTTTTCCTCTAGCTGACATTTTCCAGATGTGAAAAAGCAGAGTTCAAAGATTATGCTGAAATCTACAACTTCAATTTCTCTCTAGCTTACATTTTCCAGATGTGCAGAAGCAGAGTTCCAGGATTATGCTGAAATCTGCCTCTGCATTTTTTCTCTATAGCTGACATTTTCCACATGTGCAGAAGCAGAGTTCAAAGATTATGCTGAAATCTACCACATCAATTTCTCTCTATCTGACATTTTCCAGATGTGCAGAAGCAGAGTTCCAGGATTGTGCTGAAAACCACAACATCAATTTCTCTCTAGCTGACTTTCACAGATGTGCAGAAGCAGAGGTCCAGTATTATGCTGAAATCTGCCTTGATATTTCTCTCTAGCTGACTTTTCCAGATGTGCAGGAGTGTTCCAGGATTATGCTGAAATATACATCAATTTCTCTCTAGCTGACATTTTCCAGATGTGCAGATGCAGATTTCCAGCTGTGTGCTGAAACCTGCCTTACAATTTCTCTCTAGCTGACTTTTCCAGATGTTCAGAAGCTGAGTTCAAAGATTATGGTGAAATCTGCCACATCAATTTCTGTCTAGCTGACATTTGCCAGATGTGCAGAAGTAGAGTTCAAGGATTATGCTGAAATCTGCCTTGCAAGTTTTCTCAAGCTGACATTTTCCATATGTAAAGAATCAGAGTTCCTGGTGTATGCTGAAATCTGCCTTGCAATTTCTCTCTAGCTGACTTTTCCAGATGTGCAGAAGCAGAGTTCCAAGATTATGCTGAAATCTGCCTCTGCATTTTCCCTCTAGCTTACATTTTCCAGATGTGCAGAAGATAAGTTCAAAGATTATGGTGAAATCTACCACATCAATTTCTCTCTAGCTGACATTTTCCAGATGTGCAGAAGCTGAGTTCAAAGATTATGGTGAAATCTACACATCAATTTCTCTCTAGCTGACATTTGCCAGATGTGCAGAAGCAGAGTTCCAGGATTATGCTGAAATCAGCCTCTGCATTTGCTCTCTAGCTGACATTTTCCAGATGTGCAGAAGCAGAGTTCAAACATTATGCTGAAATCTACCACTTCAATTTCTCTCTAGCTCACATTTGCCAGATGTGCGGAAGCAGAGTTCTAGGATTATTCTGAAATCTGCCTTGCAATTTTTCTCCAGGTGACATTTTCCAGATGTGCAGAAGCAGAGTTCAAACATTATGCTGAAATCTAACACGTCAATTTCTCTCTTGCTGACATTTTCCAGAGTTGCAGAAGAAGAGTTCCAGGGTTATGCTGAAATCTGCCTCTGCGTTTTTCCTCTAGCTGACATTTTCCAGATGTGAAAAAGCAGAGTTCAAAGATTATGCTGAAATCTACAACTTCAATTTCTCTCTAGCTTACATTTTCCAGATGTGCAGAAGCAGAGTTCCAGGATTATGCTGAAATCTGCCTCTGCATTTTCTCTCTAGCTGACATTTTCCACATGTGCAGAAGCAGAGTTCAAAGATTATGCTGAAATCTACCACATCAATTTCTCTCTATCTGACATTTTCCAGATGTGCAGAAGCAGAGTTCCAGGATTGTGCTGAAAACCACAACATCAATTTCTCTCTAGCTGACTTTCCCAGATGTGCAGAAGCAGACGTCCAGTATTATGCTGAAATCTGCCTTGCAATTTCTCTCTAGCTGACTTTTCCAGATGTGCAGGAGTGTTCCAGGATTATGCTGAAATCTACATCAATTTCTCTCTAGCTGACATTTTCCAGATGTGTAGAAGCAGAGTTCCAGCTGTGTGCTGAAACCTGCCTTACAATTTCTCTCTAGCTGACTTTTCCAGATGTGCAGAAGCTGAGTTCAAAGATTATGGTGAAATCTGCCACATCAATTTCTGTCTAGCTGACATTTGCCAGATGTGCAGAAGTAGAGTTCAAGGATTATGCTGAAATCTGCCTTGCAAGTTTTCTCAAGCTGACATTTTCCATATGTACAGAATCAGAGTTCCTGGTGTATGCTGAAATCTGCCTTGCAATTTCTCTCTAGCTGACTTTTCCAGATGTGCAGAAGATGAGTTCAAAGATTATGGTGAAATCTGCCACATCAATTTCTGTCTAGCTGACATTTGCCAGATGTGCAGAAGTAGAGTTCAAGGATTATGCTGAAATCTGCCTTGCAAGTTTTCTCAAGCTGACATTTTCCATATGTACAGAATCAGAGTTCCTGGTGTATGCTGAAATCTGCCTTGCAATTTCTCTCTAGCTGACTTTTCCAGATGTGCAGAAGCAGAGTTCAAAGATTATGCTGAAATCTAACACATCAATTTCTCTCTAACTGACATTTTGCAGATGTGCAGAAGCAGAGTTCCAGGATTATGCTGAAATCTGCCTCTGCATTTTCCCTCTAGCTTACATTTTCCAGATGTGCAGAAGCTGAGTTCAAAGATTATGGTGAAATCTACCACATCAATTTCTCTCTAGCTGACATTTTCCAGATGTGCAGAAGCTGAGTTCAAAGATTATGGTGAAATCTACCACATCAATTTCACTCTAGCTGACATTTTCCAGATGTGCAGAAGCAGAGTTCCAGGATTATGCTGAAATATGCAACATCAATTTCTCTCTAACTGACATTTTCCAGATGTGTAGAACCAGAGATCCAGGATTATGCTGAAATCTGCCTTGCAATTTGTCTCCAAGTGAAATTTTCCAGATGTGGAGAAGCAGAGTTCAAAGATTATGCTGAAATCTGCCACATCAATTTCTCTCTAGCTGACATTTTCCAGATGTGCAGAAGCAGACTTCCAGGATTATGCTGAAATCTGCCTCTGCATTTTCTCTCTAGCTGACATTTTCCACATGTGCAGAAGCAGAGTTCCAAGATTATGCTGAAATCTGCCTTGCAATTTCTCTCTAGCTGACATTTGCCAGATGTGCAGAAGCAGAGTTCCAGGATTATTCCGAAATCTGCCTTGCAATTTTTCTCCAGGTGACATTTTCCAGATGTGCAGAAGCAGAGTTCAAACATGCTGAAATCTACCACTTCAATTTCTCTCTAGCTGACATTTTCCAGAGTTGCAGAAGAAGAGTTCCAAGGTTATGCTGAAATCTGCCTCTGCGTTTTTCCTCTAGCTGACATTTTCCAGATGTGAAAAAGCAGAGTTCAAAGATTATGCTGAAATCTACAACTTCAATTTCTCTCTAGCTTACATTTTCCAGATGTGCAGAAGCAGAGTTCCAGGAGTATGCTGAAATCTGCCTCTGCATTTTCTCTCTAGCTGACATTTTCCACATGTGCAGAAGCAGAGTTCAAAGATTATGCTGAAATCTACCACATCAATTTCTCTCTATCTGACATTTTCCAGATGTGCAGAAGCAGAGGTCCAGTATTATGGTGAAATCTGCCTTGAAATTTCTCTCTAGCTGACTTTTCCAGATGTGCAGGAGTGTTCCAAGATTATGCTGAAATATACATCAATTTCTCTCTAGCTGACATTTTCCAGATGTGCAGATGCAGATTTCCAGGTGTATGCTGAAACCTGCCTTACAATTTCTCTCTAGTTGACTTTTCCAGATGTGCAGAAGCTGAGTTCAAAGATTATGGTTAAATCTGCCACATCAATTTCTGTCTAGCTGACATTTGCCAGATGTGCAGAAGTAGAGTTCAAGGATTATGCTGAAATCTGCCTTGCAATTTCTCTCTAGCTGACATTTTCCAGATGTGCAGAAGCAGAGTTCCAGGATTATGCTGAAATCTGCCTCTGCATTTTCCCTCTAGCTGACATTTTCCAGATGTGCAGAAGCTGAGTTCAAAGATTATGGTGAAATCTACCACATCAATTTCTCTCTAGCTGACATTTTCCAGATGTGCAGAAGCTGAGTTCAAAGATTATGGTGAAATCTACCACATCAATTTCTCTCTAGCTGACATTTTCCAGATGTGCAGAAGCTGAGTTCAAAGATTATGCTGAAATCTACCACATCAATTTCCCTCTAGCTGACATTTTCCAGATGTGCAGAAGCAGAGTTCTAAGATTATGCTGAAATCTACAACATCAATTTCTCTCTAGCTGACATTTTCCAGATGTGAGGAAGCAGAGTTCCAGGATTATGCTGAAATCAGCCTCTGCATTTTCTCTCTAGCTGACATTTTCCAGATGTGCAGAAGCAGAGTTCTAAGATTATGCTGAAATCTACAACATCAATTTCTCTCTAGCTGCCATTTTCCAGATGTGCAGAAGCAGAGTTCAAACATTATGCTGAAATCTACCACTTCAATTTCTCTCTAGCTCACATTTGCCAGATGTGCAGAAGCAGAGTTCTAGGATTATTCTGAAATCTGCCTTGCAATTTTTCTCCAGGTGACATTTTCCAGATATGCAGAAGCAGAGTTCAAACATTATGCTGAAATCTAACACGTCAATTTCTCTCTTGCTGACATTTTCCAGAGTTGGAGAAGAAGAGTTCCAGGGTTATGCTGAAATCTGCCTCTGCGTTTTTCCTCTAGCTGACATTTTCCAGAAGTGAAAAAGCAGAGTTCAAAGATTATGCTGAAATCAACCACATCAATTTCTCTCTATCTGACATTTTCCAGATGTGCAGAAGCAGAGTTCCAGGATTGTGCTGAAAACCACAACATCAATTTCTCTCTAGCTGACTTTTCCAGATGTGCAGAAGATGAGTTCAAAGATTATGGTGAAATCTGCCACATCAATTTCTGTCTAGCTGACATTTGCCAGATGTGCAGAAGTAGAGGTCCAGTATTATGCTGAAATCTGCCTTGCAATTTCTCTCTAGCTGACTTTTCCAGATGTGCAGGAGTGTTCCAGGATTATGCTGAAATCTACATCAATTTCTCTCTAGCTGACATTTTCCAGATGTGCAGATGCAGATTTCCAGGTGTATGCTGAAACCTGCCTTACAATTTCTCTCTAGCTGACATTTTCCAGATGTGTAGAAGCAGAGTTCCAGCTGTGTGCTGAAACCTGCCTTACAATTTCTCTCTAGCTGACTTTTCCAGATGTGCAGAAGATGAGTTCAAAGATTATGGTGAAATCTACCACATCAATTTCTCTCAAGCTGACTTTCCCAGATGTGCAGTAGCAGAGGTCCAGTATTATGCTGAAATCTGCCTTGCAATTTCTCTCTAGCTGACTTTTCCAGATGTGCAGAAGCTGAGTTCAAAGATTATGGTGAAATCTACCACATCAATTTCTCTCTAGCTGACATTTTCCAGATGTGCAGAAGCAGAGTTCCAGTATTATGCTGAAATATACAGCATCAATTTCTCTCTAACTGACATTTTCCAGATGTGAGGAAGCAGAGTTCCAGAATTATGCTGAAATCAGCCTCTGCATTTTCTCTCTAGCTGACATTTTCCAGATGTGCAGAAGTAGAGTTCAAGGATTATGCTGAAATCTGCCTTGCAAGTTTTCTCAACCTGACATTTTCCATATATACAGAATCAGAGTTCCTGGTGTATGCTGAAATCTGCCTTGCAATTTCTCTCTAGCTGACTTTTCCAGATGTGCAGAAGCAGAGTTCAAAGATTATGCTGAAATCTAACACATCAATTTCTCTCTTGCTGACATTTTCCAGATGTGCAGAAGCAGAGTTCCAGGATTATGCTGAAATCTGCCTCTGCATTTTCCCTCTAGCTTACATTTTCCAGATGTGCAGAAGCTGAGTTCAAAGATTATGGTGAAATCTACACATCAATTTCTCTCTAGCTGACATTTGCCAGATGTGCAGAAGCAGAGTTCCAGTATTATGCTGAAATATACAACTTCAATTTCTCTCTAGCTGACATTTTCCAGATGTGCAGAAGCAGAGTTCTAAGATTATGCTGAAATCTACAACATCAATTTTTCTCTAGCTGACATTTTCCAGATGTGCGGAAGCAGAGTTCCATGATTATGCTGAAATCAGCCTCTGCATTTTCTCTCTAGCTGACATTTTCCAGATGTGCAGAAGCAGAGTTCTAAGATTATGCTGAAATCTACAACATCAATTTCTCTCTAGCTGCCATTTTCCAGATGTGCAGAAGCAGAGTTCAAACATTATGCTGAAATGTACCACTTCAATTTCTCTCTAGCTCACATTTGCCAGATGTGCAGAAGCAAAGTTCCAGGAGTATTCTGAAATCTGCCTTGCAATTTTTCTCCAGGTGACATTTTCCAGATGTGTAGAAGCAGAGTTCAAACATTATGCTGAAATCTAACACATCAATTTCTCTCTTGCTGACATTTTCCAGAGTTGCAGAAGCAGAATTCCAGGGTTATGCTGAAATCAGCCTCTGCATTTTCTCTCTAGCTGACATTTTCCAGATGTGCAGAAGCAGAGTTCAAAGATTATGCTGAAATCTACCACCTCAATTTCTCTCTATTTGACATTTTCCAGATGTGCAGAAGCAGAGTTCCAGGATTGTACTGAAAACCACAACATCAATTTCTCTCTAGCTGACTTTCCCAGATGTGCAGAAGCAGAGGTCCAGTATTATGCTGAAATCTGCCTCTGCAGTTTCCCTCTAGCTGCCATTTTCCAGATGTGCAGAAGCAGAGTTCCAGTATTATGCTGAAATATACGTCAATTTCTCTCTAACTGACATTTTCCAGATGTGTAGAACCAGAGATCCAGGATTATGCTGAAATCTGCCTTGCAATTTGTCTCCAAGTGAAATTTTCCAGATGTGGAGAAGCAGAGTTCAAAGATTATGCTGAAATCTAACACATCAATTTCTCTCTTGCTGACATTTTCCAGATGTGCAGAAGCAGAGTTCCAGGATTATGCTGAAATCAGCCTCTGCATTTGCTCTCTAGCTGACATTTTCCAGATGTGCAGAAGCAGAGTTCAAACATTATGCTGAAATCTACCACTTCAATTTCTCTCTAGCTCACATTTGCCAGATGTGCGGAAGCAGAGTTCTAGGATTATTCTGAAATCTGCCTTGCAATTTTTCTCCAGGTGACATTTTCCAGATGTGCAGAAGCAGAGTTCAAACATTATGCTGAAATCTAACACGTCAATTTCTCTCTTGCTGACATTTTCCAGAGTTGCAGAAGAAGAGTTCCAGGGTTATGCTGAAATCTGCCTCTGCGTTTTTCCTCTAGCTGACATTTTCCAGATGTGAAAAAGCAGAGTTCAAAGATTATGCTGAAATCTACAACTTCAATTTCTCTCTAGCTTACATTTTCCAGATGTGCAGAAGCAGAGTTCCAGGATTATGCTGAAATCTGCCTCTGCATTTTCTCTCTAGCTGACATTTTCCACATGTGCAGAAGCAGAGTTCAAAGATTATGCTGAAATCTACCACATCAATTTCTCTCTATCTGACATTTTCCAGATGTGCAGAAGCAGAGTTCCAGGATTGTGCTGAAAACCACAACATCAATTTCTCTCTAGCTGACTTTCCCAGATGTGCAGAAGCAGACGTCCAGTATTATGCTGAAATCTGCCTTGCAATTTCTCTCTAGCTGACTTTTCCAGATGTGCAGGAGTGTTCCAGGATTATGCTGAAATCTACATCAATTTCTCTCTAGCTGACATTTTCCAGATGTGTAGAAGCAGAGTTCCAGCTGTGTGCTGAAACCTGCCTTACAATTTCTCTCTAGCTGACTTTTCCAGATGTGCAGAAGCTGAGTTCAAAGATTATGGTGAAATCTGCCACATCAATTTCTGTCTAGCTGACATTTGCCAGATGTGCAGAAGTAGAGTTCAAGGATTATGCTGAAATCTGCCTTGCAAGTTTTCTCAAGCTGACATTTTCCATATGTACAGAATCAGAGTTCCTGGTGTATGCTGAAATCTGCCTTGCAATTTCTCTCTAGCTGACTTTTCCAGATGTGCAGAAGATGAGTTCAAAGATTATGGTGAAATCTGCCACATCAATTTCTGTCTAGCTGACATTTGCCAGATGTGCAGAAGTAGAGTTCAAGGATTATGCTGAAATCTGCCTTGCAAGTTTTCTCAAGCTGACATTTTCCATATGTACAGAATCAGAGTTCCTGGTGTATGCTGAAATCTGCCTTGCAATTTCTCTCTAGCTGACTTTTCCAGATGTGCAGAAGCAGAGTTCAAAGATTATGCTGAAATCTAACACATCAATTTCTCTCTAACTGACATTTTGCAGATGTGCAGAAGCAGAGTTCCAGGATTATGCTGAAATCTGCCTCTGCATTTTCCCTCTAGCTTACATTTTCCAGATGTGCAGAAGCTGAGTTCAAAGATTATGGTGAAATCTACCACATCAATTTCTCTCTAGCTGACATTTTCCAGATGTGCAGAAGCTGAGTTCAAAGATTATGGTGAAATCTACCACATCAATTTCACTCTAGCTGACATTTTCCAGATGTGCAGAAGCAGAGTTCCAGGATTATGCTGAAATATGCAACATCAATTTCTCTCTAACTGACATTTTCCAGATGTGTAGAACCAGAGATCCAGGATTATGCTGAAATCTGCCTTGCAATTTGTCTCCAAGTGAAATTTTCCAGATGTGGAGAAGCAGAGTTCAAAGATTATGCTGAAATCTGCCACATCAATTTCTCTCTAGCTGACATTTTCCAGATGTGCAGAAGCAGACTTCCAGGATTATGCTGAAATCTGCCTCTGCATTTTCTCTCTAGCTGACATTTTCCACATGTGCAGAAGCAGAGTTCCAAGATTATGCTGAAATCTGCCTTGCAATTTCTCTCTAGCTGACATTTGCCAGATGTGCAGAAGCAGAGTTCCAGGATTATTCCGAAATCTGCCTTGCAATTTTTCTCCAGGTGACATTTTCCAGATGTGCAGAAGCAGAGTTCAAACATGCTGAAATCTACCACTTCAATTTCTCTCTAGCTGACATTTTCCAGAGTTGCAGAAGAAGAGTTCCAAGGTTATGCTGAAATCTGCCTCTGCGTTTTTCCTCTAGCTGACATTTTCCAGATGTGAAAAAGCAGAGTTCAAAGATTATGCTGAAATCTACAACTTCAATTTCTCTCTAGCTTACATTTTCCAGATGTGCAGAAGCAGAGTTCCAGGAGTATGCTGAAATCTGCCTCTGCATTTTCTCTCTAGCTGACATTTTCCACATGTGCAGAAGCAGAGTTCAAAGATTATGCTGAAATCTACCACATCAATTTCTCTCTATCTGACATTTTCCAGATGTGCAGAAGCAGAGGTCCAGTATTATGGTGAAATCTGCCTTGAAATTTCTCTCTAGCTGACTTTTCCAGATGTGCAGGAGTGTTCCAAGATTATGCTGAAATATACATCAATTTCTCTCTAGCTGACATTTTCCAGATGTGCAGATGCAGATTTCCAGGTGTATGCTGAAACCTGCCTTACAATTTCTCTCTAGTTGACTTTTCCAGATGTGCAGAAGCTGAGTTCAAAGATTATGGTTAAATCTGCCACATCAATTTCTGTCTAGCTGACATTTGCCAGATGTGCAGAAGTAGAGTTCAAGGATTATGCTGAAATCTGCCTTGCAATTTCTCTCTAGCTGACATTTTCCAGATGTGCAGAAGCAGAGTTCCAGGATTATGCTGAAATCTGCCTCTGCATTTTCCCTCTAGCTGACATTTTCCAGATGTGCAGAAGCTGAGTTCAAAGATTATGGTGAAATCTACCACATCAATTTCTCTCTAGCTGACATTTTCCAGATGTGCAGAAGCTGAGTTCAAAGATTATGGTGAAATCTACCACATCAATTTCTCTCTAGCTGACATTTTCCAGATGTGCAGAAGCTGAGTTCAAAGATTATGCTGAAATCTACCACATCAATTTCCCTCTAGCTGACATTTTCCAGATGTGCAGAAGCAGAGTTCTAAGATTATGCTGAAATCTACAACATCAATTTCTCTCTAGCTGACATTTTCCAGATGTGAGGAAGCAGAGTTCCAGGATTATGCTGAAATCAGCCTCTGCATTTTCTCTCTAGCTGACATTTTCCAGATGTGCAGAAGCAGAGTTCTAAGATTATGCTGAAATCTACAACATCAATTTCTCTCTAGCTGCCATTTTCCAGATGTGCAGAAGCAGAGTTCAAACATTATGCTGAAATCTACCACTTCAATTTCTCTCTAGCTCACATTTGCCAGATGTGCAGAAGCAGAGTTCTAGGATTATTCTGAAATCTGCCTTGCAATTTTTCTCCAGGTGACATTTTCCAGATATGCAGAAGCAGAGTTCAAACATTATGCTGAAATCTAACACGTCAATTTCTCTCTTGCTGACATTTTCCAGAGTTGGAGAAGAAGAGTTCCAGGGTTATGCTGAAATCTGCCTCTGCGTTTTTCCTCTAGCTGACATTTTCCAGAAGTGAAAAAGCAGAGTTCAAAGATTATGCTGAAATCAACCACATCAATTTCTCTCTATCTGACATTTTCCAGATGTGCAGAAGCAGAGTTCCAGGATTGTGCTGAAAACCACAACATCAATTTCTCTCTAGCTGACTTTTCCAGATGTGCAGAAGATGAGTTCAAAGATTATGGTGAAATCTGCCACATCAATTTCTGTCTAGCTGACATTTGCCAGATGTGCAGAAGTAGAGGTCCAGTATTATGCTGAAATCTGCCTTGCAATTTCTCTCTAGCTGACTTTTCCAGATGTGCAGGAGTGTTCCAGGATTATGCTGAAATCTACATCAATTTCTCTCTAGCTGACATTTTCCAGATGTGCAGATGCAGATTTCCAGGTGTATGCTGAAACCTGCCTTACAATTTCTCTCTAGCTGACATTTTCCAGATGTGTAGAAGCAGAGTTCCAGCTGTGTGCTGAAACCTGCCTTACAATTTCTCTCTAGCTGACTTTTCCAGATGTGCAGAAGATGAGTTCAAAGATTATGGTGAAATCTACCACATCAATTTCTCTCAAGCTGACTTTCCCAGATGTGCAGTAGCAGAGGTCCAGTATTATGCTGAAATCTGCCTTGCAATTTCTCTCTAGCTGACTTTTCCAGATGTGCAGAAGCTGAGTTCAAAGATTATGGTGAAATCTACCACATCAATTTCTCTCTAGCTGACATTTTCCAGATGTGCAGAAGCAGAGTTCCAGTATTATGCTGAAATATACAGCATCAATTTCTCTCTAACTGACATTTTCCAGATGTGAGGAAGCAGAGTTCCAGAATTATGCTGAAATCAGCCTCTGCATTTTCTCTCTAGCTGACATTTTCCAGATGTGCAGAAGTAGAGTTCAAGGATTATGCTGAAATCTGCCTTGCAAGTTTTCTCAACCTGACATTTTCCATATATACAGAATCAGAGTTCCTGGTGTATGCTGAAATCTGCCTTGCAATTTCTCTCTAGCTGACTTTTCCAGATGTGCAGAAGCAGAGTTCAAAGATTATGCTGAAATCTAACACATCAATTTCTCTCTTGCTGACATTTTCCAGATGTGCAGAAGCAGAGTTCCAGGATTATGCTGAAATCTGCCTCTGCATTTTCCCTCTAGCTTACATTTTCCAGATGTGCAGAAGCTGAGTTCAAAGATTATGGTGAAATCTACACATCAATTTCTCTCTAGCTGACATTTGCCAGATGTGCAGAAGCAGAGTTCCAGTATTATGCTGAAATATACAACTTCAATTTCTCTCTAGCTGACATTTTCCAGATGTGCAGAAGCAGAGTTCTAAGATTATGCTGAAATCTACAACATCAATTTTTCTCTAGCTGACATTTTCCAGATGTGCGGAAGCAGAGTTCCATGATTATGCTGAAATCAGCCTCTGCATTTTCTCTCTAGCTGACATTTTCCAGATGTGCAGAAGCAGAGTTCTAAGATTATGCTGAAATCTACAACATCAATTTCTCTCTAGCTGCCATTTTCCAGATGTGCAGAAGCAGAGTTCAAACATTATGCTGAAATGTACCACTTCAATTTCTCTCTAGCTCACATTTGCCAGATGTGCAGAAGCAAAGTTCCAGGAGTATTCTGAAATCTGCCTTGCAATTTTTCTCCAGGTGACATTTTCCAGATGTGTAGAAGCAGAGTTCAAACATTATGCTGAAATCTAACACATCAATTTCTCTCTTGCTGACATTTTCCAGAGTTGCAGAAGCAGAATTCCAGGGTTATGCTGAAATCAGCCTCTGCATTTTCTCTCTAGCTGACATTTTCCAGATGTGCAGAAGCAGAGTTCAAAGATTATGCTGAAATCTACCACCTCAATTTCTCTCTATTTGACATTTTCCAGATGTGCAGAAGCAGAGTTCCAGGATTGTGCTGAAAACCACAACATCAATTTCTCTCTAGCTGACTTTCCCAGATGTGCAGAAGCAGAGGTCCAGTATTATGCTGAAATCTGCCTCTGCAGTTTCCCTCTAGCTGCCATTTTCCAGATGTGCAGAAGCAGAGTTCCAGTATTATGCTGAAATATACGTCAATTTCTCTCTAACTGACATTTTCCAGATGTGTAGAACCAGAGATCCAGGATTATGCTGAAATCTGCCTTGCAATTTGTCTCCAAGTGAAATTTTCCAGATGTGGAGAAGCAGAGTTCAAAGATTATGCTGAAATCTAACACATCAATTTCTCTCTTGCTGACATTTTCCAGATGTGCAGAAGCAGAGTTCCAGGATTATGCAGAAATCTGCCTCTGCATTTTCCCACTAGCTGACATTTTCCAGATGTGCAGAAGCAGAGTTCTAAGATTATGCTGAAATCTACAACATCAATTTCTCTCTAGCTGCCATTTTCCAGATGTGCAGAAGCAGAGTTCAAACATTATGCTGAAATGTACCACTTCAATTTCTCTCTAGCTCACATTTGCCAGATGTGCAGAAGCAAAGTTCCAGGATTATTCTGAAATCTGCCTTGCAATTTTTCTCCAGGTGACATTTTCCAGATGTGTAGAAGCAGAGTTCAAACATTATGCTGAAATCTAACACATCAATTTCTCTCTTGCTGACATTTTCCAGAGTTGCAGAAGCAGAGTTCCAGGGTTATGCTGAAATCAGCCTCTGCATTTTCTCTCTAGCTGATATTTTCCAGATGTGCAGAAGCAGAGTTCAAAGATTATGCTGAAATCTACCACCTCAATTTCTCTCTATCTGACATTTTCCAGATGTGCAGAAGCAGAGTTCCAGGATTGTGCTGAAAACCACAACATCAATTTCTCTCTAGCTGACTTTCCCAGATGTGCAGAAGCAGAGGTCCAGTATTATGCTGAAATCTGCCTCTGCAGTTTCCCTCTAGCTGCCATTTTCCAGATGTGCAGAAGCAGAGTTCCAGTATTATGCTGAAATATACATCAATTTCTCTCTAGCTTACATTTTCCAGATGTGCAGAACCAGAGATCCAGGATTATGCTGAAATCTGCCTTGCAATTTGTCTCCAAGTGAAATTTTCCAGATGTGCAGAAGCTGAGTTCAAAGATTATGGTGAAATCTACCACATCAATTTCACTCTAGCTGACATTTGCCAGATGTGCAGAAGCAGAGTTCCAGGATTATTCTGAAATCTGCCTCTGCATTTTCTCTCTAGCTGACATTTTCCAGATGTGCAGAAGCAGAGTTCCAGTATTATGCTGAAATATACAACATCAATTTCTCTCTAACTGACATTTTCCAGATGTGTAGAGCCAGAGATCCAGGATTATGCTGAAATCTGCCTTGCAATTTGTCTCCAAGTGAAATTTTCCAGATGTGGAGAAGCAGAGTTCAAAGATTATGCTGAAATCTACCACATCAATTTCTCTCTAGCTGACATTTTCCAGATGTGCAGAAGCAGACTTCCAGGATTATGCTGAAATATGCCTCTGCATTTTCTCTCTAGCTGACATTTTCCACATGTGCAGAAGCAGAGTTCCAAGATTTTGCTGAAATCTACAACTTCAATTTCTCTCTAGCTGACATTTTCCAGATGTGCAGAAGCAGAGTTCCAGTATTATGCTGAAATCAGCCTCTGCATTTTCTCTCTAGCTGACATTTTCCAGATGTGCAGATGCAGAGTTCAAAGATTATGCTGAAATCTACCACCTCAATTTCTCTCTAGCTGCCATTTTCCAGATGTGCAGAAGCAGAGTTCAAACATTATGCTGAAATGTACCACTTCAATTTCTCTCTAGCTCACATTTGCCAGATGTGCAGAAGCAAAGTTCCAGGATTATTCTGAAATCTGCCTTGCAATTTTTCTCCAGGTGACATTTTCCAGATGTGTAGAAGCAGAGTTCAAACATTATGCTGAAATCTAACACATCAATTTCTCTCTTGCTGACATTTTCCAGAGTTGCAGAAGCAGAGTTCAAAGATTATGCTGAAATCTACCACCTCAATTTCTCTCTATCTGACATTTTCCAGATGTGCAGAAGCAGAGTTCCAGGATTGTGCTGAAAACCACAACATCAATTTCTCTCTAGCTGACTTTCCCAGATGTGCAGAAGCAGAGGTCCAGTATTATGCTGAAATCTGCCTCTGCAGTTTCCCTCTAGCTGCCATTTTCCAGATGTGCAGAAGCAGAGTTCCAGTATTATGCTGAAATATACATCAATTTCTCTCTAGCTTACATTTTCCAGATGTGCAGAACCAGAGATCCAGGATTATGCTGAAATCTGCCTTGCAATTTGTCTCCAAGTGAAATTTTCCAGATGTGCAGAAGCTGAGTTCAAAGATTATGGTGAAATCTATCACATCAATTTCACTCTAGCTGACATTTGCCAGATGTGCAGAAGCAGAGTTCCAGGATTATTCTGAAATCTGCCTCTGCATTTTCTCTCTAGCTGACATTTTCCAGATGTGCAGAAGCAGAGTTCCAGTATTATGCTGAAATATACAACATCAATTTCTCTCTAACTGACATTTTCCAGATGTGTAGAGCCAGAGATCCAGGATTATGCTGAAATCTGCCTTGCAATTTGTCTCCAAGTGAAATTTTCCAGATGTGGAGAAGCAGAGTTCAAAGATTATGCTGAAATCTACCACATCAATTTCTCTCTAGCTGACATTCTCAAGAGTTGCAGAAGAAGAGTTCCAGGGTTATGCTGAAATCTGCCTCTGCGTTTTTCCTCTAGCTGACATTTTCCAGATGTGAAAAAGCAGAGTTCAAAGATTATGCTGAAATCTACAACTTCAATTTCTCTCTAGCTTACATTTTCCAGATGTGCAGAAGCAGAGTTCCAGGATTATGCTGAAATCTGCCTCTGCATTTTTTCTCTATAGCTGACATTTTCCACATGTGCAGAAGCAGAGTTCAAAGATTATGCTGAAATCTACCACATCAATTTCTCTCTATCTGACATTTTCCAGATGTGCAGAAGCAGAGTTCCAGGATTGTGCTGAAAACCACAACATCAATTTCTCTCTAGCTGACTTTCACAGATGTGCAGAAGCAGAGGTCCAGTATTATGCTGAAATCTGCCTTGATATTTCTCTCTAGCTGACTTTTCCAGATGTGCAGGAGTGTTCCAGGATTATGCTGAAATATACATCAATTTCTCTCTAGCTGACATTTTCCAGATGTGCAGATGCAGATTTCCAGCTGTGTGCTGAAACCTGCCTTACAATTTCTCTCTAGCTGACTTTTCCAGATGTTCAGAAGCTGAGTTCAAAGATTATGGTGAAATCTGCCACATCAATTTCTGTCTAGCTGACATTTGCCAGATGTGCAGAAGTAGAGTTCAAGGATTATGCTGAAATCTGCCTTGCAAGTTTTCTCAAGCTGACATTTTCCATATGTAAAGAATCAGAGTTCCTGGTGTATGCTGAAATCTGCCTTGCAATTTCTCTCTAGCTGACTTTTCCAGATGTGCAGAAGCAGAGTTCCAAGATTATGCTGAAATCTGCCTCTGCATTTTCCCTCTAGCTTACATTTTCCAGATGTGCAGAAGATAAGTTCAAAGATTATGGTGAAATCTACCACATCAATTTCTCTCTAGCTGACATTTTCCAGATGTGCAGAAGCTGAGTTCAAAGATTATGGTGAAATCTACACATCAATTTCTCTCTAGCTGACATTTGCCAGATGTGCAGAAGCAGAGTTCCAGGATTATGCTGAAATCAGCCTCTGCATTTGCTCTCTAGCTGACATTTTCCAGATGTGCAGAAGCAGAGTTCAAACATTATGCTGAAATCTACCACTTCAATTTCTCTCTAGCTCACATTTGCCAGATGTGCAGAAGCAGAGTTCTAGGATTATTCTGAAATCTGCCTTGCAATTTTTCTCCAGGTGACATTTTCCAGATGTGCAGAAGCAGAGTTCAAACATTATGCTGAAATCTAACACGTCAATTTCTCTCTTGCTGACATTTTCCAGAGTTGCAGAAGAAGAGTTCCAGGGTTATGCTGAAATCTGCCTCTGCGTTTTTCCTCTAGCTGACATTTTCCAGATGTGAAAAAGCAGAGTTCAAAGATTATGCTGAAATCTACAACTTCAATTTCTCTCTAGCTTACATTTTCCAGATGTGCAGAAGCAGAGTTCCAGGATTATGCTGAAATCTGCCTCTGCATTTTCTCTCTAGCTGACATTTTCCACATGTGCAGAAGCAGAGTTCAAAGATTATGCTGAAATCTACCACATCAATTTCTCTCTATCTGACATTTTCCAGATGTGCAGAAGCAGAGTTCCAGGATTGTGCTGAAAACCACAACATCAATTTCTCTCTAGCTGACTTTCCCAGATGTGCAGAAGCAGACGTCCAGTATTATGCTGAAATCTGCCTTGCAATTTCTCTCTAGCTGACTTTTCCAGATGTGCAGGAGTGTTCCAGGATTATGCTGAAATCTACATCAATTTCTCTCTAGCTGACATTTTCCAGATGTGTAGAAGCAGAGTTCCAGCTGTGTGCTGAAACCTGCCTTACAATTTCTCTCTAGCTGACTTTTCCAGATGTGCAGAAGCTGAGTTCAAAGATTATGGTGAAATCTGCCACATCAATTTCTCTCTAGCTGACATTTTCCAGATGTGCAGAAGCTGAGTTCAAAGATTATGGTGAAATCTACCACATCAATTTCACTCTAGCTGACATTTTCCAGATGTGCAGAAGCAGAGTTCCAGGATTATGCTGAAATATGCAACATCAATTTCTCTCTAACTGACATTTTCCAGATGTGTAGAACCAGAGATCCAGGATTATGCTGAAATCTGCCTTGCAATTTGTCTCCAAGTGAAATTTTCCAGATGTGCAGAAGCTGAGTTCAAAGATTATGGTGAAATCTACCACATCAATTTCACTCTAGCTGACATTTGCCAGATGTGCAGAAGCAGAGTTCCAGGATTATTCTGAAATCTGCCTCTGCATTTTCTCTCTAGCTGACATTTTCCAGATGTGCAGAAGCAGAGTTCCAGTATTATGCTGAAATATACAACATCAATTTCTCTCTAACTGACATTTTCCAGATGTGTAGAGCCAGAGATCCAGGATTATGCTGAAATCTGCCTTGCAATTTGTCTCCAAGTGAAATTTTCCAGATGTGGAGAAGCAGAGTTCAAAGATTATGCTGAAATCTACCACATCAATTTCTCTCTAGCTGACATTTTCCAGATGTGCAGAAGCAGACTTCCAGGATTATGCTGAAATATGCCTCTGCATTTTCTCTCTAGCTGACATTTTCCACATGTGCAGAAGCAGAGTTCCAAGATTTTGCTGAAATCTACAACTTCAATTTCTCTCTAGCTGACATTTTCCAGATGTGCAGAAGCAGAGTTCCAGTATTATGCTGAAATCAGCCTCTGCATTTTCTCTCTAGCTGACATTTTCCAGATGTGCAGATGCAGAGTTCAAAGATTATGCTGAAATCTACCACCTCAATTTCTCTCTAGCTGCCATTTTCCAGATGTGCAGAAGCAGAGTTCAAACATTATGCTGAAATGTACCACTTCAATTTCTCTCTAGCTCACATTTGCCAGATGTGCAGAAGCAAAGTTCCAGGATTATTCTGAAATCTGCCTTGCAATTTTTCTCCAGGTGACATTTTCCAGATGTGTAGAAGCAGAGTTCAAACATTATGCTGAAATCTAACACATCAATTTCTCTCTTGCTGACATTTTCCAGAGTTGCAGAAGCAGAGTTCAAAGATTATGCTGAAATCTACCACCTCAATTTCTCTCTATCTGACATTTTCCAGATGTGCAGAAGCAGAGTTCCAGGATTGTGCTGAAAACCACAACATCAATTTCTCTCTAGCTGACTTTCCCAGATGTGCAGAAGCAGAGGTCCAGTATTATGCTGAAATCTGCCTCTGCAGTTTCCCTCTAGCTGCCATTTTCCAGATGTGCAGAAGCAGAGTTCCAGTATTATGCTGAAATATACATCAATTTCTCTCTAGCTTACATTTTCCAGATGTGCAGAACCAGAGATCCAGGATTATGCTGAAATCTGCCTTGCAATTTGTCTCCAAGTGAAATTTTCCAGATGTGCAGAAGCTGAGTTCAAAGATTATGGTGAAATCTATCACATCAATTTCACTCTAGCTGACATTTGCCAGATGTGCAGAAGCAGAGTTCCAGGATTATTCTGAAATCTGCCTCTGCATTTTCTCTCTAGCTGACATTTTCCAGATGTGCAGAAGCAGAGTTCCAGTATTATGCTGAAATATACAACATCAATTTCTCTCTAACTGACATTTTCCAGATGTGTAGAGCCAGAGATCCAGGATTATGCTGAAATCTGCCTTGCAATTTGTCTCCAAGTGAAATTTTCCAGATGTGGAGAAGCAGAGTTCAAAGATTATGCTGAAATCTACCACATCAATTTCTCTCTAGCTGACATTCTCAAGAGTTGCAGAAGAAGAGTTCCAGGGTTATGCTGAAATCTGCCTCTGCGTTTTTCCTCTAGCTGACATTTTCCAGATGTGAAAAAGCAGAGTTCAAAGATTATGCTGAAATCTACAACTTCAATTTCTCTCTAGCTTACATTTTCCAGATGTGCAGAAGCAGAGTTCCAGGATTATGCTGAAATCTGCCTCTGCATTTTTTCTCTATAGCTGACATTTTCCACATGTGCAGAAGCAGAGTTCAAAGATTATGCTGAAATCTACCACATCAATTTCTCTCTATCTGACATTTTCCAGATGTGCAGAAGCAGAGTTCCAGGATTGTGCTGAAAACCACAACATCAATTTCTCTCTAGCTGACTTTCACAGATGTGCAGAAGCAGAGGTCCAGTATTATGCTGAAATCTGCCTTGATATTTCTCTCTAGCTGACTTTTCCAGATGTGCAGGAGTGTTCCAGGATTATGCTGAAATATACATCAATTTCTCTCTAGCTGACATTTTCCAGATGTGCAGATGCAGATTTCCAGCTGTGTGCTGAAACCTGCCTTACAATTTCTCTCTAGCTGACTTTTCCAGATGTTCAGAAGCTGAGTTCAAAGATTATGGTGAAATCTGCCACATCAATTTCTGTCTAGCTGACATTTGCCAGATGTGCAGAAGTAGAGTTCAAGGATTATGCTGAAATCTGCCTTGCAAGTTTTCTCAAGCTGACATTTTCCATATGTAAAGAATCAGAGTTCCTGGTGTATGCTGAAATCTGCCTTGCAATTTCTCTCTAGCTGACTTTTCCAGATGTGCAGAAGC
The DNA here is from genome assembly GCA_023053685.1 of Diadophis punctatus similis. Taxonomy (NCBI): domain Eukaryota; kingdom Metazoa; phylum Chordata; class Lepidosauria; order Squamata; family Dipsadidae; genus Diadophis; species Diadophis punctatus. The sequence continues at coordinate 15,427,919 of JALIGW010000019.1, read as the reverse complement.
AGAGTTCCAAGATTATGCTGAAATCTGCCTCTGCATTTTCCCTCTAGCTTACATTTTCCAGATGTGCAGAAGATAAGTTCAAAGATTATGGTGAAATCTACCACATCAATTTCTCTCTAGCTGACATTTTCCAGATGTGCAGAAGCTGAGTTCAAAGATTATGGTGAAATCTACACATCAATTTCTCTCTAGCTGACATTTGCCAGATGTGCAGAAGCAGAGTTCCAGGATTATGCTGAAATCAGCCTCTGCATTTGCTCTCTAGCTGACATTTTCCAGATGTGCAGAAGCAGAGTTCAAACATTATGCTGAAATCTACCACTTCAATTTCTCTCTAGCTCACATTTGCCAGATGTGCAGAAGCAGAGTTCTAGGATTATTCTGAAATCTGCCTTGCAATTTTTCTCCAGGTGACATTTTCCAGATGTGCAGAAGCAGAGTTCAAACATTATGCTGAAATCTAACACGTCAATTTCTCTCTTGCTGACATTTTCCAGAGTTGCAGAAGAAGAGTTCCAGGGTTATGCTGAAATCTGCCTCTGCGTTTTTCCTCTAGCTGACATTTTCCAGATGTGAAAAAGCAGAGTTCAAAGATTATGCTGAAATCTACAACTTCAATTTCTCTCTAGCTTACATTTTCCAGATGTGCAGAAGCAGAGTTCCAGGATTATGCTGAAATCTGCCTCTGCATTTTCTCTCTAGCTGACATTTTCCACATGTGCAGAAGCAGAGTTCAAAGATTATGCTGAAATCTACCACATCAATTTCTCTCTATCTGACATTTTCCAGATGTGCAGAAGCAGAGTTCCAGGATTGTGCTGAAAACCACAACATCAATTTCTCTCTAGCTGACTTTCCCAGATGTGCAGAAGCAGACGTCCAGTATTATGCTGAAATCTGCCTTGCAATTTCTCTCTAGCTGACTTTTCCAGATGTGCAGGAGTGTTCCAGGATTATGCTGAAATCTACATCAATTTCTCTCTAGCTGACATTTTCCAGATGTGTAGAAGCAGAGTTCCAGCTGTGTGCTGAAACCTGCCTTACAATTTCTCTCTAGCTGACTTTTCCAGATGTGCAGAAGCTGAGTTCAAAGATTATGGTGAAATCTGCCACATCAATTTCTGTCTAGCTGACATTTGCCAGATGTGCAGAAGTAGAGTTCAAGGATTATGCTGAAATCTGCCTTGCAAGTTTTCTCAAGCTGACATTTTCCATATGTACAGAATCAGAGTTCCTGGTGTATGCTGAAATCTGCCTTGCAATTTCTCTCTAGCTGACTTTTCCAGATGTGCAGAAGATGAGTTCAAAGATTATGGTGAAATCTGCCACATCAATTTCTGTCTAGCTGACATTTGCCAGATGTGCAGAAGTAGAGTTCAAGGATTATGCTGAAATCTGCCTTGCAAGTTTTCTCAAGCTGACATTTTCCATATGTACAGAATCAGAGTTCCTGGTGTATGCTGAAATCTGCCTTGCAATTTCTCTCTAGCTGACTTTTCCAGATGTGCAGAAGCAGAGTTCAAAGATTATGCTGAAATCTAACACATCAATTTCTCTCTAACTGACATTTTGCAGATGTGCAGAAGCAGAGTTCCAGGATTATGCTGAAATCTGCCTCTGCATTTTCCCTCTAGCTTACATTTTCCAGATGTGCAGAAGCTGAGTTCAAAGATTATGGTGAAATTTACCACATCAATTTCTCTCTAGCTGACATTTTCCAGATGTGCAGAAGCTGAGTTCAAAGATTATGGTGATATCTACCATATCAATTTCACTCTAGCTGACATTTTCCAGATGTGCAGAAGCAGAGTTCCAGGATTATGCTGAAATATGCAACATCAATTTCTCTCTAACTGACATTTTCCAGATGTGTAGAACCAGAGATCCAGGATTATGCTGAAATCTGCCTTGCAATTTGTCTCCAAGTGAAATTTTCCAGATGTGGAGAAGCGGAGTTCAAAGATTATGCTGAAATCTGCCACATCAATTTCTCTCTAGCTGACATTTTCCAGATGTGCAGAAGCAGACTTCCAGGATTATGCTGAAATCTGCCTCTGCATTTTCTCTCTAGCTGACATTTTCCACATGTGCAGAAGCAGAGTTCCAAGATTATGCTGAAATCTGCCTTGCAATTTCTCTCTAGCTGACATTTGCCAGATGTGCAGAAGCAGAGTTCCAGGATTATTCCGAAATCTGCCTTGCAATTTTTCTCCAGGTGACATTTTCCAGATGTGCAGAAGCAGAGTTCAAACATGCTGAAATCTAACACATCAATTTCTCTCTTGCTGACATTTTCCAGAGTTGCAGAAGCAGAGTTCCAGGATTATGCTGAAATCAGCTTCTGCATTTTCTCTCTAGCTGACATTTTCCAGATGTGCAGAAGCAGAGGTCTAAGATTATACTGAAATCTACAACTTCAATTTCTCTCTAGCTGACATTTTCCAGATGTGCAGAAGCAGAGTTCTAAGATTATGCTGAAATCTACAACATCAATTTCTCTCTAGCTGACATTTTCCAGATGTGCAGAAGCAGAGTTCCATGATTATGCTGAAATCTGCCTCTGCATTTTCCCTCTAGCTGACATTTTCCAGATGTGCAGAAGCAGAGTTCCAAGATTATGCTGCAATCTGCCTTGCAATTTCTCTCTAGCTGACTTTTCCAGATGTGCAGAAGCTGAGTTCAAAGATTATGGTTAAATCTGCCACATCAATTTCTGTCTAGCTGACATTGGCCAGATGTGCAGAAGTAGAGTTCAAGGATTATGCTGAAATCTGCCTTGCAAGTTTTCTCAAGCTGACATTTTCCATATGTACAGAATCAGAGTTCCTGGTGTATGCTGAAATCTGCCTTGCAATTTTTCTCCAGGTGACATTTTCCAGAAGTGAAAAAGCAGAGTTCAAAGATTATGCTGAAATCAACCACATCAATTTCTCTCTATCTGACATTTTCCAGATGTGCAGAAGCAGAGTTCAAACATTATGCTGAAATCTACCACTTCAATTTCTCTCTAGCTCACATTTGCGAGATGTGCAGAAGCAGAGTTCTTGGATTATTCTGAAATCTGCCTTGCAATTTTTCTCCAAATGACATTTTCCAGATGTGCAGAAGCAGAGTTCAAACATTATGCTGAAATCTAACACGTCAATTTCTCTCTTGCTGACATTTTCCAGAGTTGCAGAAGAAGAGTTCCAGGGTTATGCTGAAATCTGCCTCTGCGTTTTTCCTCTAGCTGACATTTTCCAGAAGTGAAAAAGCAGAGTTCAAAGATTATGCTGAAATCAACCACATCAATTTCTCTCTATCTGACATTTTCCAGATGTGCAGAAGCAGAGTTCCAGGATTGTGCTGAAAACCACAACATCAATTTCTCTCTAGCTGACTTTTCCAGATGTGCAGAAGATGAGTTCAAAGATTATGGTGAAATCTGCCATATCAATTTCTGTCTAGCTGACATTTGCCAGATGTGCAGAAGTAGAGGTCCAGTATTATGCTGAAATCTGCCTTGCAATTTCTCTCTAGCTGACTTTTCCAGATGTGCAGGAGTGTTCCAGGATTATGCTGAAATCTACATCAATTTCTCTCTAGCTGACATTTTCCAGATGTGCAGATGCAGATTTCCAGGTGTATGCTGAAACCTGCCTTACAATTTCTCTCTAGCTGACATTTTCCAGATGTGTAGAAGCAGAGTTCCAGCTGTGTGCTGAAACCTGCCTTACAATTTCTCTCTAGCTGACTTTTCCAGATGTGCAGAAGATGAGTTCAAAGATTATGGTGAAATCTGCCACATCAATTTCTGTCTAGCTGACATTTGCCAGATGTGCAGAAGTAGAGTTCAAGGATTATGCTGAAATCTGCCTTGCAAGTTTTCTCAACCTGACATTTTCCATATATACAGAATCAGAGTTCCTGGTGTATGCTGAAATCTGCCTTGCAATTTCTCTCTAGCTGACTTTTCCAGATGTGCAGAAGCAGAGTTCAAAGATTATGCTGAAATCTAACACATCAATTTCTCTCTTGCTGACATTTTCCAGATGTGCAGAAGCAGAGTTCCAGGATTATGCTGAAATCTGCCTCTGCATTTTCCCTCTAGCTTACATTTTCCAGATGTGCAGAAGCTGAGTTCAAAGATTATGGTGAAATCTACACATCATTTTCTCTCTAGCTGACATTTTCCAGATGTGCAGAAGCAGACTTCCAGGATTATGCTGAAATCTGCCTCTGCATTTTCTCTCTAGCTGACATTTTCCACATGTGCAGAAGCAGAGTTCCAAGATTATGCTGAAATCTGCCTTGCAATTTCTCTCTAGCTGACATTTGCCAGATGTGCAGAAGCAGAGTTCCAGGATTATTCCGAAATCTGCCTTGCAATTTTTCTCCAGGTGACATTTTCCAGATGTGCAGAAGCAGAGTTCAAACATGCTGAAATCTAACACATCAATTTCTCTCTTGCTGACATTTTCCAGAGTTGCAGAAGCAGAGTTCCAGGATTATGCTGAAATCAGCTTCTGCATTTTCTCTCTAGCTGACATTTTCCAGATGTGCAGAAGCAGAGGTCTAAGATTATACTGAAATCTACAACTTCAATTTCTCTCTAGCTGACATTTTCCAGATGTGCAGAAGCAGAGTTCTAAGATTATGCTGAAATCTACAACATCAATTTCTCTCTAGCTGACATTTTCCAGATGTGCAGAAGCAGAGTTCCATGATTATGCTGAAATCTGCCTCTGCATTTTCCCTCTAGCTGACATTTTCCAGATGTGCAGAAGCAGAGTTCCAAGATTATGCTGCAATCTGCCTTGCAATTTCTCTCTAGCTGACTTTTCCAGATGTGCAGAAGCTGAGTTCAAAGATTATGGTTAAATCTGCCACATCAATTTCTGTCTAGCTGACATTGGCCAGATGTGCAGAAGTAGAGTTCAAGGATTATGCTGAAATCTGCCTTGCAAGTTTTCTCAAGCTGACATTTTCCATATGTACAGAATCAGAGTTCCTGGTGTATGCTGAAATCTGCCTTGCAATTTTTCTCCAGGTGACATTTTCCAGAAGTGAAAAAGCAGAGTTCAAAGATTATGCTGAAATCAACCACATCAATTTCTCTCTATCTGACATTTTCCAGATGTGCAGAAGCAGAGTTCAAACATTATGCTGAAATCTACCACTTCAATTTCTCTCTAGCTCACATTTGCGAGATGTGCAGAAGCAGAGTTCTTGGATTATTCTGAAATCTGCCTTGCAATTTTTCTCCAAATGACATTTTCCAGATGTGCAGAAGCAGAGTTCAAACATTATGCTGAAATCTAACACGTCAATTTCTCTCTTGCTGACATTTTCCAGAGTTGCAGAAGAAGAGTTCCAGGGTTATGCTGAAATCTGCCTCTGCGTTTTTCCTCTAGCTGACATTTTCCAGAAGTGAAAAAGCAGAGTTCAAAGATTATGCTGAAATCAACCACATCAATTTCTCTCTATCTGACATTTTCCAGATGTGCAGAAGCAGAGTTCCAGGATTGTGCTGAAAACCACAACATCAATTTCTCTCTAGCTGACTTTTCCAGATGTGCAGAAGATGAGTTCAAAGATTATGGTGAAATCTGCCACATCAATTTCTGTCTAGCTGACATTTGCCAGATGTGCAGAAGTAGAGGTCCAGTATTATGCTGAAATCTGCCTTGCAATTTCTCTCTAGCTGACTTTTCCAGATGTGCAGGAGTGTTCCAGGATTATGCTGAAATCTACATCAATTTCTCTCTAGCTGACATTTTCCAGATGTGCAGATGCAGATTTCCAGGTGTATGCTGAAACCTGCCTTACAATTTCTCTCTAGCTGACATTTTCCAGATGTGTAGAAGCAGAGTTCCAGCTGTGTGCTGAAACCTGCCTTACAATTTCTCTCTAGCTGACTTTTCCAGATGTGCAGAAGATGAGTTCAAAGATTATGGTGAAATCTGCCACATCAATTTCTGTCTAGCTGACATTTGCCAGATGTGCAGAAGTAGAGTTCAAGGATTATGCTGAAATCTGCCTTGCAAGTTTTCTCAACCTGACATTTTCCATATATACAGAATCAGAGTTCCTGGTGTATGCTGAAATCTGCCTTGCAATTTCTCTCTAGCTGACTTTTCCAGATGTGCAGAAGCAGAGTTCAAAGATTATGCTGAAATCTAACACATCAATTTCTCTCTTGCTGACATTTTCCAGATGTGCAGAAGCAGAGTTCCAGGATTATGCTGAAATCTGCCTCTGCATTTTCCCTCTAGCTTACATTTTCCAGATGTGCAGAAGCTGAGTTCAAAGATTATGGTGAAATCTACACATCAATTTCTCTCTAGCTGACATTTGCCAGATGTGCAGAAGCAGAGTTCCAGTATTATGCTGAAATATACAACTTCAATTTCTCTCTAGCTGACATTTTCCAGATGTGCAGAAGCAGAGTTCTAAGATTATGCTGAAATCTACAACATCAATTTTTCTCTAGCTGACATTTTCCAGATGTGCGGAAGCAGAGTTCCATGATTATGCTGAAATCAGCCTCTGCATTTTCTCTCTAACTGACATTTTCCAGATGTGCAGAAGCAGAGTTCTAAGATTATGCTGAAATCTACAACATCAATTTCTCTCTAGCTGCCATTTTCCAGATGTGCAGAAGCAGAGTTCAAACATTATGCTGAAATGTACCACTTCAATTTCTCTCTAGCTCACATTTGCCAGATGTGCAGAAGCAAAGTTCCAGGAGTATTCTGAAATCTGCCTTGCAATTTTTCTCCAGGTGACATTTTCCAGATGTGTAGAAGCAGAGTTCAAACATTATGCTGAAATCTAACACATCAATTTCTCTCTTGCTGACATTTTCCAGAGTTGCAGAAGCAGAATTCCAGGGTTATGCTGAAATCAGCCTCTGCATTTTCTCTCTAGCTGACATTTTCCAGATGTGCAGAAGCAGAGTTCAAAGATTATGCTGAAATCTACCACCTCAATTTCTCTCTATTTGACATTTTCCAGATGTGCAGAAGCAGAGTTCCAGGATTGTGCTGAAAACCACAACATCAATTTCTCTCTAGCTGACTTTCCCAGATGTGCAGAAGCAGAGGTCCAGTATTATGCTGAAATCTGCCTCTGCAGTTTCCCTCTAGCTGCCATTTTCCAGATGTGCAGAAGCAGAGTTCCAGTATTATGCTGAAATATACGTCAATTTCTCTCTAACTGACATTTTCCAGATGTGTAGAACCAGAGATCCAGGATTATGCTGAAATCTGCCTTGCAATTTGTCTCCAAGTGAAATTTTCCAGATGTGATGAAGCAGAGTTCAAAGATTATGCTGAAATCTAACACATCAATTTCTCTCTTGCTGACATTTTCCAGATGTGCAGAAGCAGAGTTCCAGGATTATGCAGAAATCTGCCTCTGCATTTTCCCACTAGCTGACATTTTCCAGATGTGCAGAAGCAGAGTTCTAAGATTATGCTGAAATCTACAACATCAATTTCTCTCTAGCTCACATTTGCCAGATGTGCAGAAGCAAAGTTCCAGGATTATTCTGAAATCTGCCTTGCAATTTTTCTCCAGGTGACATTTTCCAGATGTGTAGAAGCAGAGTTCAAACATTATGCTGAAATCTAACACATCAATTTCTCTCTTGCTGACATTTTCCAGAGTTGCAGAAGCAGAGTTCCAGGGTTATGCTGAAATCAGCCTCTGCATTTTCTCTCTAGCTGATATTTTCCAGATGTGCAGAAGCAGAGTTCAAAGATTATGCTGAAATCTACCACCTCAATTTCTCTCTATCTGACATTTTCCAGATGTGCAGAAGCAGAGTTCCAGGATTGTGCTGAAAACCACAACATCAATTTCTCTCTAGCTGACTTTCCCAGATGTGCAGAAGCAGAGGTCCAGTATTATGCTGAAATCTGCCTCTGCAGTTTCCCTCTAGCTGCCATTTTCCAGATGTGCAGAAGCAGAGTTCCAGTATTATGCTGAAATATACATCAATTTCTCTCTAGCTTACATTTTCCAGATGTGCAGAACCAGAGATCCAGGATTATGCTGAAATCTGCCTTGCAATTTGTCTCCAAGTGAAATTTTCCAGATGTGCAGAAGCTGAGTTCAAAGATTATGGTGAAATCTACCACATCAATTTCACTCTAGCTGACATTTGCCAGATGTGCAGAAGCAGAGTTCCAGGATTATTCTGAAATCTGCCTCTGCATTTTCTCTCTAGCTGACATTTTCCAGATGTGCAGAAGCAGAGTTCCAGTATTATGCTGAAATATACAACATCAATTTCTCTCTAACTGACATTTTCCAGATGTGTAGAGCCAGAGATCCAGGATTATGCTGAAATCTGCCTTGCAATTTGTCTCCAAGTGAAATTTTCCAGATGTGGAGAAGCAGAGTTCAAAGATTATGCTGAAATCTACCACATCAATTTCTCTCTAGCTGACATTTTCCAGATGTGCAGAAGCAGACTTCCAGGATTATGCTGAAATATGCCTCTGCATTTTCTCTCTAGCTGACATTTTCCACATGTGCAGAAGCAGAGTTCCAAGATTTTGCTGAAATCTACAACTTCAATTTCTCTCTAGCTGACATTTTCCAGATGTGCAGAAGCAGAGTTCTAAGATTATGCTGAAAACCACAACATCAATTTCTCTCTAGCTGACTTTCCCAGATGTGCAGAAGCAGACTTCCAGGATTATGCTGAAATCTGCCTCTGCATTTTCTCTCTAGCTGACATTTTCCACATGTGCAGAAGCAGAGTTCTAAGATTATACTGAAATCTACAACTTCAATTTCTCTCTAGCTGACATTTTCCAGATGTGCAGAAGCAGAGTTCTAAGATTATGCTGAAATCTACAACATCAATTTCTCTCTAGCTGACATTTTCCAGATGTGAGGAAGCAGAGTTCCAGGATTATGCTGAAATCAGCCTCTGCATTTTCTCTCTAGCTGACATTTTCCAGATGTGCAGAAGCAGAGTTCTAAGATTATGCTGAAATCTACAACATCAATTTCTCTCTAGCTGCCATTTTCCAGATGTGCAGAAGCAGAGTTCAAACATTATGCTGAAATCTACCACTTCAATTTCTCTCTAGCTCACATTTGCCAGATGTGCAGAAGCAGAGTTCTAGGATTATTCTGAAATCTGCCTTGCAATTTTTCTCCAGGTGACATTTTCCAGATGTGCAGAAGCAGAGTTCAAACATTATGCTGAAATCTAACACGTCAATTTCAATCTTGCTGACATTTTCCAGAGTTGCAGAAGAAGAGTTCCAGGGTTATGCTGAAATCTGCCTCTGCGTTTTTCCTCTAGCTGACATTTTCCAGATGTGAAAAAGCAGAGTTCAAAGATTATGCTGAAATCTACAACTTCAATTTCTCTCTAGCTTACCTTTTCCAGATGTGCAGAAGCAGAGTTCCAGGATTATGCTGAAATCTGCCTCTGCATTTTCTCTCTAGCTGACATTTTCCACATGTGCAGAAGCAGAGTTCAAAGATTATGCTGAAATCTACCACATCAATTTCTCTCTATCTGACATTTTCCAGATGTGCAGAAGCAGAGTTCCAGGATTGTGCTGAAAACCACAACATCAATTTCTCTCTAGCTGACTTTCCCAGATGTGCAGAAGCAGAGGTCCAGTATTATGCTGAAATCTGCCTTGCAATTTCTCTCTAGCTGACTTTTCCAGATGTGCAGGAGTGTTCCAGGATTATGCTGAAATCTACATCAATTTCTCTCTAGCTGACATTTTCCAGATGTGCAGATGCAGATTTCCAGGTGTATGCTGAAACCTGCCTTACAATTTCTCTCTAGCTGACATTTTCCAGATGTGTAGAAGCAGAGTTCCAGTTGTGTGCTGAAACCTGCCTTACAATTTCTCTCTAGCTGACTTTTCCAGATGTGCAGAAGATGAGTTCAAAGATTATGGTGAAATCTGCCACATCAATTTCTGTCTAGCTGACATTTGCCAGATGTGCAGAAGTAGAGTTCAAGGATTATGCTGAAATCTGCCTTGCAAGTTTTCTCAACCTGACATTTTCCATATATACAGAATCAGAGTTCCTGGTGTATGCTGAAATCTGCCTTGCAATTTCTCTCTAGCTGACTTTTCCAGATGTGCAGAAGCAGAGTTCAAAGATTATGCTGAAATCTAACACATCAATTTCTCTCTTGCTGACATTTTCCAGATGTGCAGAAGCAGAGTTCCAGGATTATGCTGAAATCTGCCTCTGCATTTTCCCTCTAGCTTCCATTTTCCAGATGTGCAGAAGCTGAGTTCAAAGATTATGGTGAAATCTACACATCAATTTCTCTCTAGCTGACATTTGCCAGATGTGCAGAAGCAGAGTTCCAGTAATATGCTGAAATATACAACTTCAATTTCTCTCTAGCTGACATTTTCCAGATGTGCAGAAGCAGAGTTCTAAGATTATGCTGAAATCTACAACATCAATTTTTCTCTAGCTGACATTTTCCAGATGTGCGGAAGCAGAGTTCCATGATTATGCTGAAATCTGCCTCTGCATTTCCCCTCTAGCTGACATTTTCCAGATGTGAGGAAGCAGAGTTCCAGGATTATGCTGAAATCAGCCTCTGCATTTTCTCTCTAGCTGACATTTTCCAGATGTGCAGAAGCAGAGTTCTAAGATTATGCTGAAATCTACAACATCAATTTCTCTCTAGCTGCCATTTTCCAGATGTGCAGAAGCAGAGTTCAAACATTATGCTGAAATCTACCACTTCAATTTCTCTCTAGCTTACATTTGCCAGATGTGCAGAAGCAAAGTTCCAGGATTATTCTGAAATCTGCCTTGCAATTTTTCTCCAGGTGACATTTTCCAGATGTGTAGAAGCAGAGTTCAAACATTATGCTGAAATCTAACACATCAATTTCTCTCTTGCTGACATTTTCCAGAGTTGCAGAAGCAGAGTTCCAGGGTTATGCTGAAATCAGCCAATGCATTTTCTCTCTAGCTGACATTTTCCAGATGTGCAGAAGCAGAGTTCAAAGATTTTGCTGAAATCTACCACCTCAATTTCTCTCTATCTGACATTTTCCAGATGTGCAGAAGCAGAGTTCCAGGATTGTGCTGAAAACCACAACATCAATTTCTCTCTAGCTGACTTTCCCAGATGTCCAGAAGCAGAGGTCCAGTATTATGCTGAAATCTGCCTCTGCAGTTTCCCTCTAGCTGCCATTTTCCAGATGTGCAGAAGCAGAGTTCCAGTATTATGCTGAAATATACGTCAATTTCTCTCTAACTGACATTTTCCAGATGTGTAGAACCAGAGATCCAGGATTATGCTGAAATCTGCCTTGCAATTTGTCTCCAAGTGAAATTTTCCAGATGTGGAGAAGCAGAGTTCAAAGATTATGCTGAAATCTAACACATCAATTTCTCTCTTGCTGACATTTTCCAGATGTGCAGAAGCAGAGTTCCAGGATTATGCAGAAATCTGCCTCTGCATTTTCCCTCTAGCTGACATTTTCCAGATGTGCAGAAGCTGAGTTCAAAGATTATGGTGAAATCTACCACATCAATTTCTCTCTAGCTGACATTTTCCAGATGTGCAGAAGCTGAGTTCAAAGATTATGGTGAAATCTACCACATCAATTTCTCACTAGCTGACATTTTCCAGATGTGCAGAAGCTGAGTTCAAAGATTATGGAGAAATCTACCACATCAATTTCACTCTAGCTGACATTTGCCAGATGTGCAGAAGCAGAGTTCCAGGATTATGCTGAAATCAGCCTCTGCATTTTCTCTCTAACTGACATTTTCCAGATGTGCAGAAGCAGAGGTCCAGTATTATGCCGAAATCTGCCTCTGCAGTTTCCCTCTAGCTGCCATTTTCCAGATGTGCAGAAGCAGAGTTCAAACATTATGCTGAAATCTACCACTTCGATTTCTCTCTAGCTCACATTTGCCAGATGTGCAGAAGCAGAGTTCCAGGATTATTCTGAAATCTGCCTTGCAATTTTTCTCCAGGTGACATTTTCCAGATGTGCAGAAGCTGAGTTGAAAGATTATGGTGAAATCTACCACATCAATTTCACTCTAGCTGACATTTGCCAGATGTGCAGAAGCAGAGTTCCAGGATTATGCTGAAATCAGCCTCTGCATTTTCTCTCTAACTGACATTTTCCAGATGTGCAGAAGCAGAGGTCCAGTATTATGCTGAAATCTGCCTCTGCAGTTTCCCTCTAGCTGCCATTTTCCAGATGTGCAGAACCAGAGTTCCAGGATTATGCTGAAATCAGCCTCTGCATTTTCTCTCTAGCTGACATTTTCCAGATGTGCAGAAGCAGAGTTCTAAGATTGTGCTGAAATCTACAACATCAATTTCTCTCTAGCTGCCATTTTCCAGATGTGCAGAAGCAGAGTTCAAACATTATGCTGAAATCTACCACTTCAATTTCTCTCTAGCTGACATTTTCCAGAGTTGCAGAAGAAGAGTTCCAAGGTTATGCTGAAATCTGCCTCTGCGTTTTTCCTCTAGCTGACATTTTCCAGATGTGAAAAAGCAGAGTTCAAAGATTATGCTGAAATCTACAACTTCAATTTCTCTCTAGCTTACATTTTCCAGATGTGCAGAAGCAGAGTTCCAGGATTATGCTGAAATCTGCCTCTGCATTTTCTCTCTAGCTGACATTTTCCACATGTGCAGAAGCAGAGTTCAAAGATTATGCTGAAATCTACCACATCAATTTCTCTCTATCTGACATTTTCCAGATGTGCAGAAGCAGAGTTCCAGGATTGTGCTGAAAACCACAACATCAATTTCTCTCTAGCTGACTTTCCCAGATGTGCAGAAGCAGAGGTCCAGTATTATGGTGAAATCTGCCTTGAAATTTCTCTCTAGCTGACTTTTCCAGATGTGCAGGAGTGTTCCAAGATTATGCTGAAATATACATCAATTTCTCTCTAGCTGACATTTTCCAGATGTGCAGATGCAGATTTCCAGGTGTATGCTGAAACCTGCCTTACAATTTCTCTCTAGTTGACTTTTCCAGATGTGCAGAAGCTGAGTTCAAAGATTATGGTGAAATCTGCCACATCAATTTCTGTCTAGCTGACATTTGCCAGATGTGCAGAAGTAGAGTTCAAGGATTATGCTGAAATCTGCCTTGCAAGTTTTCTCAAGCTGACATTTTCCATTTGTACAGAATCAGAGTTCCTGGTGTATGCTGAAATCTGCCCTGCAATTTCTCTCTAGCTGACATTTTCCAGATGTGCAGAAGCAGAGATCCAGGATTATGCTGAAATCTGCCTTGCAATTTGTCTCCAAGTGAAATTTTCCAGATGTGGAGAAGCAGAGTTCAAAGATTATGCTGAAATCTACCACATCAATTTCTCTCTAGCTGACATTGTCCAGATGTGCAGAAGCAGACTTCCAGGATTATGCTGAAATATGCCTCTGCATTTTCTCTCTAGCTGACATTTTCCACATGTGCAGAAGCAGAGTTCCAAGATTATGCTGAAATCTGCCTTGCAATTTCTCTCTAGCTGACATTTGCCAGATGTGCAGAAGCAGAGTTCCAGGATTATTCTGAAATCTGCCTTGCAATTTTTCTCCAGGTGACATTTTCCAGATGTGCAGAAGCAGAGTTCATGCTGAAATCTAACACATCAATTTCTCTCTAGCTGACATTTTCCAGATGTGCAGAAGCAGAGTTCTAAGATTTTGCTGAAATCTACAACTTCAATTTCTCTCTAGCTGACATTTTCCAGATGTGCAGAAGCAAAGTTCTAAGATTATGCTGAAAACCACAACATCAATTTCTCTCTAGCTGACATTTTCCAGATGTGCAGAAGCAGAGTTCCAAGATTTTGCTGAAATCTACAACTTCAATTTCTCTCTAGCTGACATTTTCCAGATGTGCAGAAGCAGAGTTCTAAGATTATGCTGAAAACCACAACATCAATTTCTCTCTAGCTGACTTTCCCAGATGTGCAGAAGCAGACTTCCAGGATTATGCTGAAATCTGCCTCTGCATTTTCTCTCTAGCTGACATTTTCCACATGTGCAGAAGCAGAGTTCTAAGATTATACTGAAATCTACAACTTCAATTTCTCTCTAGCTGACATTTTCCAGATGTGCAGAAGCAGAGTTCTAAGATTATGCTGAAATCTACAACATCAATTTCTCTCTAGCTGACATTTTCCAGATGTGAGGAAGCAGAGTTCCAGGATTATGCTGAAATCAGCCTCTGCATTTTCTCTCTAGCTGACATTTTCCAGATGTGCAGAAGCAGAGTTCTAAGATTATGCTGAAATCTACAACATCAATTTCTCTCTAGCTGCCATTTTCCAGATGTGCAGAAGCAGAGTTCAAACATTATGCTGAAATCTACCACTTCAATTTCTCTCTAGCTCACATTTGCCAGATGTGCAGAAGCAGAGTTCTAGGATTATTCTGAAATCTGCCTTGCAATTTTTCTCCAGGTGACATTTTCCAGATGTGCAGAAGCAGAGTTCAAACATTATGCTGAAATCTAACACGTCAATTTCAATCTTGCTGACATTTTCCAGAGTTGCAGAAGAAGAGTTCCAGGGTTATGCTGAAATCTGCCTCTGCGTTTTTCCTCTAGCTGACATTTTCCAGATGTGAAAAAGCAGAGTTCAAAGATTATGCTGAAATCTACAACTTCAATTTCTCTCTAGCTTACCTTTTCCAGATGTGCAGAAGCAGAGTTCCAGGATTATGCTGAAATCTGCCTCTGCATTTTCTCTCTAGCTGACATTTTCCACATGTGCAGAAGCAGAGTTCAAAGATTATGCTGAAATCTACCACATCAATTTCTCTCTATCTGACATTTTCCAGATGTGCAGAAGCAGAGTTCCAGGATTGTGCTGAAAACCACAACATCAATTTCTCTCTAGCTGACTTTCCCAGATGTGCAGAAGCAGAGGTCCAGTATTATGCTGAAATCTGCCTTGCAATTTCTCTCTAGCTGACTTTTCCAGATGTGCAGGAGTGTTCCAGGATTATGCTGAAATCTACATCAATTTCTCTCTAGCTGACATTTTCCAGATGTGCAGATGCAGATTTCCAGGTGTATGCTGAAACCTGCCTTACAATTTCTCTCTAGCTGACATTTTCCAGATGTGTAGAAGCAGAGTTCCAGTTGTGTGCTGAAACCTGCCTTACAATTTCTCTCTAGCTGACTTTTCCAGATGTGCAGAAGATGAGTTCAAAGATTATGGTGAAATCTGCCACATCAATTTCTGTCTAGCTGACATTTGCCAGATGTGCAGAAGTAGAGTTCAAGGATTATGCTGAAATCTGCCTTGCAAGTTTTCTCAACCTGACATTTTCCATATATACAGAATCAGAGTTCCTGGTGTATGCTGAAATCTGCCTTGCAATTTCTCTCTAGCTGACTTTTCCAGATGTGCAGAAGCAGAGTTCAAAGATTATGCTGAAATCTAACACATCAATTTCTCTCTTGCTGACATTTTCCAGATGTGCAGAAGCAGAGTTCCAGGATTATGCTGAAATCTGCCTCTGCATTTTCCCTCTAGCTTCCATTTTCCAGATGTGCAGAAGCTGAGTTGAAAGATTATGGTGAAATCTACACATCAATTTCTCTCTAGCTGACATTTGCCAGATGTGCAGAAGCAGAGTTCCAGTAATATGCTGAAATATACAACTTCAATTTCTCTCTAGCTGACATTTTCCAGATGTGCAGAAGCAGAGTTCTAAGATTATGCTGAAATCTACAACATCAATTTTTCTCTAGCTGACATTTTCCAGATGTGCGGAAGCAGAGTTCCATGATTATGCTGAAATCTGCCTCTGCATTTCCCCTCTAGCTGACATTTTCCAGATGTGAGGAAGCAGAGTTCCAGGATTATGCTGAAATCAGCCTCTGCATTTTCTCTCTAGCTGACATTTTCCAGATGTGCAGAAGCAGAGTTCTAAGATTATGCTGAAATCTACAACATCAATTTCTCTCTAGCTGCCATTTTCCAGATGTGCAGAAGCAGAGTTCAAACATTATGCTGAAATCTACCACTTCAATTTCTCTCTAGCTTACATTTGCCAGATGTGCAGAAGCAAAGTTCCAGGATTATTCTGAAATCTGCCTTGCAATTTTTCTCCAGGTGACATTTTCCAGATGTGTAGAAGCAGAGTTCAAACATTATGCTGAAATCTAACACATCAATTTCTCTCTTGCTGACATTTTCCAG
Source organism: Diadophis punctatus similis (assembly GCA_023053685.1). NCBI lineage: Eukaryota > Metazoa > Chordata > Lepidosauria > Squamata > Dipsadidae > Diadophis > Diadophis punctatus. The sequence goes on along the minus strand of JALIGW010000019.1, from coordinate 15,411,731 downwards.
AGTTGCAGAAGCAGAGTTCCAGGGTTATGCTGAAATCAGCCAATGCATTTTCTCTCTAGCTGACATTTTCCAGATGTGCAGAAGCAGAGTTCAAAGATTTTGCTGAAATCTACCACCTCAATTTCTCTCTATCTGACATTTTCCAGATGTGCAGAAGCAGAGTTCCAGGATTGTGCTGAAAACCACAACATCAATTTCTCTCTAGCTGACTTTCCCAGATGTCCAGAAGCAGAGGTCCAGTATTATGCTGAAATCTGCCTCTGCAGTTTCCCTCTAGCTGCCATTTTCCAGATGTGCAGAAGCAGAGTTCCAGTATTATGCTGAAATATACGTCAATTTCTCTCTAACTGACATTTTCCAGATGTGTAGAACCAGAGATCCAGGATTATGCTGAAATCTGCCTTGCAATTTGTCTCCAAGTGAAATTTTCCAGATGTGGAGAAGCAGAGTTCAAAGATTATGCTGAAATCTAACACATCAATTTCTCTCTTGCTGACATTTTCCAGATGTGCAGAAGCAGAGTTCCAGGATTATGCAGAAATCTGCCTCTGCATTTTCCCTCTAGCTGACATTTTCCAGATGTGCAGAAGCTGAGTTCAAAGATTATGGTGAAATCTACCACATCAATTTCTCTCTAGCTGACATTTTCCAGATGTGCAGAAGCTGAGTTCAAAGATTATGGTGAAATCTACCACATCAATTTCTCACTAGCTGACATTTTCCAGATGTGCAGAAGCTGAGTTCAAAGATTATGGAGAAATCTACCACATCAATTTCACTCTAGCTGACATTTGCCAGATGTGCAGAAGCAGAGTTCCAGGATTATGCTGAAATCAGCCTCTGCATTTTCTCTCTAACTGACATTTTCCAGATGTGCAGAAGCAGAGGTCCAGTATTATGCTGAAATCTGCCTCTGCAGTTTCCCTCTAGCTGCCATTTTCCAGATGTGCAGAAGCAGAGTTCAAACATTATGCTGAAATCTACCACTTCGATTTCTCTCTAGCTCACATTTGCCAGATGTGCAGAAGCAGAGTTCCAGGATTATTCTGAAATCTGCCTTGCAATTTTTCTCCAGGTGACATTTTCCAGATGTGCAGAAGCTGAGTTGAAAGATTATGGTGAAATCTACCACATCAATTTCACTCTAGCTGACATTTGCCAGATGTGCAGAAGCAGAGTTCCAGGATTATGCTGAAATCAGCCTCTGCATTTTCTCTCTAACTGACATTTTCCAGATGTGCAGAAGCAGAGGTCCAGTATTATGCTGAAATCTGCCTCTGCAGTTTCCCTCTAGCTGCCATTTTCCAGATGTGCAGAACCAGAGTTCCAGGATTATGCTGAAATCAGCCTCTGCATTTTCTCTCTAGCTGACATTTTCCAGATGTGCAGAAGCAGAGTTCTAAGATTGTGCTGAAATCTACAACATCAATTTCTCTCTAGCTGCCATTTTCCAGATGTGCAGAAGCAGAGTTCAAACATTATGCTGAAATCTACCACTTCAATTTCTCTCTAGCTGACATTTTCCAGAGTTGCAGAAGAAGAGTTCCAAGGTTATGCTGAAATCTGCCTCTGCGTTTTTCCTCTAGCTGACATTTTCCAGATGTGAAAAAGCAGAGTTCAAAGATTATGCTGAAATCTACAACTTCAATTTCTCTCTAGCTTACATTTTCCAGATGTGCAGAAGCAGAGTTCCAGGATTATGCTGAAATCTGCCTCTGCATTTTCTCTCTAGCTGACATTTTCCACATGTGCAGAAGCAGAGTTCAAAGATTATGCTGAAATCTACCACATCAATTTCTCTCTATCTGACATTTTCCAGATGTGCAGAAGCAGAGTTCCAGGATTGTGCTGAAAACCACAACATCAATTTCTCTCTAGCTGACTTTCCCAGATGTGCAGAAGCAGAGGTCCAGTATTATGGTGAAATCTGCCTTGAAATTTCTCTCTAGCTGACTTTTCCAGATGTGCAGGAGTGTTCCAAGATTATGCTGAAATATACATCAATTTCTCTCTAGCTGACATTTTCCAGATGTGCAGATGCAGATTTCCAGGTGTATGCTGAAACCTGCCTTACAATTTCTCTCTAGTTGACTTTTCCAGATGTGCAGAAGCTGAGTTCAAAGATTATGGTGAAATCTGCCACATCAATTTCTGTCTAGCTGACATTTGCCAGATGTGCAGAAGTAGAGTTCAAGGATTATGCTGAAATCTGCCTTGCAAGTTTTCTCAAGCTGACATTTTCCATTTGTACAGAATCAGAGTTCCTGGTGTATGCTGAAATCTGCCCTGCAATTTCTCTCTAGCTGACATTTTCCAGATGTGCAGAAGCAGAGATCCAGGATTATGCTGAAATCTGCCTTGCAATTTGTCTCCAAGTGAAATTTTCCAGATGTGGAGAAGCAGAGTTCAAAGATTATGCTGAAATCTACCACATCAATTTCTCTCTAGCTGACATTGTCCAGATGTGCAGAAGCAGACTTCCAGGATTATGCTGAAATATGCCTCTGCATTTTCTCTCTAGCTGACATTTTCCACATGTGCAGAAGCAGAGTTCCAAGATTATGCTGAAATCTGCCTTGCAATTTCTCTCTAGCTGACATTTGCCAGATGTGCAGAAGCAGAGTTCCAGGATTATTCTGAAATCTGCCTTGCAATTTTTCTCCAGGTGACATTTTCCAGATGTGCAGAAGCAGAGTTCATGCTGAAATCTAACACATCAATTTCTCTCTAGCTGACATTTTCCAGATGTGCAGAAGCAGAGTTCTAAGATTTTGCTGAAATCTACAACTTCAATTTCTCTCTAGCTGACATTTTCCAGATGTGCAGAAGCAAAGTTCTAAGATTATGCTGAAAACCACAACATCAATTTCTCTCTAGCTGACTTTCCCAGATGTGCAGAAGCAGACTTCCAGGATTATGCTGAAATCTGCCTCTGCATTTTCTCTCTAGCTGACATTTTCCAGATGTGCAGAAGCTGAGTTCTAAGATTATACTGAAATCTACAACATCAATTTCTCTCTAGCTTACATTTTCCAGATGTGCAGAAGCAGAGTTCCATGATTATGGTGAAATATGCCTCTGCATTTTCCCTCTAGCTGACATTTTCCAGATGTGCAGAAGCAGAGTTCTAAGATTATGCTGAAATCTACAACATCAATTTCTCTCTAGCTGACATTTTCCAGATGTGAGGAAGCAGAGTTCCAGGATTATGCTGAAATCAGCCTCTGCATTTTCTCTCTAGCTGACATTTTCCAGATGTGCAGAAGCAGAGTTCTAAGATTATGCTGAAATCTACAACATCAATTTCTCTCTAGCTGCCATTTTCCAGATGTGCAGAAGCAGAGTTCAAACATTATGCTGAAATCTACCACTTCAATTTCTCTCTAGCTCACATTTGCCAGATGTGCAGAAGCAGAGTTCTAGGATTATTCTGAAATCTGCCTTGCAATTTTTCTCCAGGTGACATTTTCCAGATGTGCAGAAGCAGAGTTCAAACATTATGCTGAAATCTAACACGTCAATTTCAATCTTGCTGACATTTTCCAGAGTTGCAGAAGAAGAGTTCCAGGGTTATGCTGAAATCTGCCTCTGCGTTTTTCCTCTAGCTGACATTTTCCAGATGTGAAAAAGCAGAGTTCAAAGATTATGCTGAAATCTACAACTTCAATTTCTCTCTAGCTTACATTTTCCAGATGTGCAGAAGCAGAGTTCCAGGATTATGCTGAAATCTGCCTCTGCATTTTCTCTCTAGCTGACATTTTCCACATGTGCAGAAGCAGAGTTCAAAGATTATGCTGAAATCTACCACATCAATTTCTCTCTATCTGACATTTTCCAGATGTGCAGAAGCAGAGTTCCAGGATTGTGCTGAAAACCACAACATCAATTTCTCTCTAGCTGACTTTCCCAGATGTGCAGAAGCAGAGGTCCAATATTATGCTGAAATCTGCCTTGCAATTTCTCTCTAGCTGACTTTTCCAGATGTGCAGGAGTGTTCCAGGATTATGCTGAAATCTACATCAATTTCTCTCTAGCTGACATTTTCCAGATGTGCAGATGCAGATTTCCAGGTGTATGCTGAAACCTGCCTTACAATTTCTCTCTAGCTGACATTTTCCAGATGTGCAGATGCAGATTTCCAGGTGTATGCTGAAACCTGCCTTACAATTTCTCTCTAGCTGACTTTTCCAGATGTGCAGAAGATGAGTTCAAAGATTATGGTGAAATCTGCCACATCAATTTCTGTCTAGCTGACATTTGCCAGATGTGCAGAAGTAGAGTTCAAGGATTATGCTGAAATCTGCCTTGCAAGTTTTCTCAAGCTGACATTTTCCATATGTACAGAATCAGAGTTCCTGGTGTATGCTGAAATCTGCCTTGCAATTTTTCTCTAGCTGACTTTTCCAGATGTGCAGGAGAGTTCCAGGATTATGCTGAAATCTGCCTCTGCATTTTCCCTCTAGCTTACATTTTCCAGATGTGCAGAAGCTGAGTTCAAAGATTATGGTGAAATCTACACATCAATTTCTCTCTAGATGACATTTGCAAGATGTGCAGAAGCAGAGTTCCAGGATTATGCTGAAATCTGCCTCTGCATTTTCCCTCTAGCTGACATTTTCCAGATGTGAGGAAGCAGAGTTCCAGGATTATGCTGAAATCAGCCTCTGCATTTTCTCTCTAGCTGACATTTTCCAGATGTGCGGAAGCAGAGTTCCAGGATTATGCTGAAATCTACATCAATTTCTTTCTAGCTGACATTTTCTAGATGTGCAGAAGCAGCGTTCTAAGATTATGCTGAAATCTACAACATCAATTTCTCTCTAGCTTCAATTTTCCAGATGTGCTGAAGCAGAGTTCAAACATTATGCTGAAATCTACGACTTCAATTTCTCTCTAGCTCACATTTGCCAGATGTGCAGAAGCAAAGTTCCAGGATTATTCTGAAATCTTCCTTGCAATTTTTCTCCAGGTGACATTTTCCAGAAGTGAAAAAGCAGAGTTCAAAGATTATGCTGAAATCAACCACATCAATTTCTCTCTATCTGACATTTTCCAGATGTGCAGAAGCAGAGTTCAAACATTATGCTGAAATCTACCACTTCAATTTCTCTCTAGCTCACATTTGCGAGATGTGCAGAAGCAGAGTTCTTGGATTATTCTGAAATCTGCCTTGCAATTTTTCTCCAGGTGACATTTTCCAGATATGCAGAAGCAGAGTTCAAACATTATGATGAAATCTAACATGTCAATTTCTCTCTTGCTGACATTTTCCAGAGTTGCAGAAGAAGAGTTCCAGGGTTATGCTGAAATCTGCCTCTGCGTTTTTCCTCTAGCTGACATTTTCCAGAAGTGAAAAAGCAGAGTTCAAAGATTATGCTGAAATCAACCACATCAATTTCTCTCTATCTGACATTTTCCAGATGTGCAGAAGCAGAGTTCCAGGATTGTGCTGAAAACCACAACATCAATTTCTCTCTAGCTGACTTTTCCAGATGTGCAGAAGATGAGTTCAAAGATTATGGTGAAATCTGCCACATCAATTTCTGTCTAGCTGACATTTGCCAGATGTGCAGAAGTAGAGGTCCAGTATTATGCTGAAATCTGCCTTGCAATTTCTCTCTAGCTGACTTTTCCAGATGTGCAGGAGTGTTCCAGGATTATGCTGAAATCTACATCAATTTCTCTCTAGCTGACATTTTCCAGATATGCAGATGCAGATTTCCAGGTGTATGCTGAAACCTGCCTTACAATTTCTCTCTAGCTGACATTTTCCAGATGTGTAGAAGCAGAGTTCCAGCTGTGTGCTGAAACCTGCCTTACAATTTCTCTCTAGCTGACTTTTCCAGATGTGCAGAAGATGAGTTCAAAGATTATGGTGAAATCTGCCACATCAATTTCTGTCTAGCTGACATTTGCCAGATGTGCAGAAGTAGAGTTCAAGGATTATGCTGAAATCTGCCTTGCAAGTTTTCTCAACCTGACATTTTCCATATATACAGAATCAGAGTTCCTGGTGTATGCTGAAATCTGCCTTGCAATTTCTCTCTAGCTGACTTTTCCAGATGTGCAGAAGCAGAGTTCAAAGATTATGCTGAAATCTAACACATCAATTTCTCTCTTGCTGACATTTTCCAGATGTGCAGAAGCAGAGTTCCAGGATTATGCTGAAATCTGCCTCTGCATTTTCCCTCTAGCTTACATTTTCCAGATGTGCAGAAGCTGAGTTCAAAGATTATGGTGAAATCTACACATCGATTTCTCTCTAGCTGACATTTGCCAGATGTGCAGAAGCAGAGTTCCAGTATTATGCTGAAATATACAACTTCAATTTCTCTCTAGCTGACATTTTCCAGATGTGCAGAAGCAGAGTTCTAAGATTATGCTGAAATCTACAACATCAATTTTTCTCTAGCTGACATTTTCCAGATGTGCGGAAGCAGAGTTCCATGATTATGCTGAAATCAGCCTCTGCATTTTCTCTCTAGCTGACATTTTCCAGATGTGCAGAAGCAGAGTTCTAAGATTATGCTGAAATCTACAACATCAATTTCTCTCTAGCTGCCATTTTCCAGATGTGCAGAAGCAGAGTTCAAACATTATGCTGAAATGTACCACTTCGATTTCTCTCTAGCTCACATTTGCCAGATGTGCAGAAGCAAAGTTCCAGGAGTATTCTGAAATCTGCCTTGCAATTTTTCTCCAGGTGACATTTTCCAGATGTGTAGAAGCAGAGTTCAAACATTATGCTGAAATCTAACACATCAATTTCTCTCTTGCTGACATTTTCCAGAGTTGCAGAAGCAGAATTCCAGGGTTATGCTGAAATCAGCCTCTGCATTTTCTCTCTAGCTGACATTTTCCAGATGTGCAGAAGCAGAGTTCAAAGATTATGCTGAAATCTACCACCTCAATTTCTCTCTATTTGACATTTTCCAGATGTGCAGAAGCAGAGTTCCAGGATTGTGCTGAAAACCACAACATCAATTTCTCTCTAGCTGACTTTCCCAGATGTGCAGAAGCAGAGGTCCAGTATTATGCTGAAATCTGCCTCTGCAGTTTCCCTCTAGCTGCCATTTTCCAGATGTGCAGAAGCAGAGTTCCAGTATTATGCTGAAATATACGTCAATTTCTCTCTAACTGACATTTTCCAGATGTGTAGAACCAGAGATCCAGGATTATGCTGAAATCTGCCTTGCAATTTGTCTCCAAGTGAAATTTTCCAGATGTGGAGAAGCAGAGTTCAAAGATTATGCTGAAATCTAACACATCAATTTCTCTCTTGCTGACATTTTCCAGATGTGCAGAAGCAGAGTTCCAGGATTATGCAGAAATCTGCCTCTGCATTTTCCCACTAGCTGACATTTTCCAGATGTGCAGAAGCAGAGTTCTAAGATTATGCTGAAATCTACAACATCAATTTCTCTCTAGCTGCCATTTTCCAGATGTGCAGAAGCAGAGTTCAAACATTATGCTGAAATGTACCACTTCAATTTCTCTCTAGCTCACATTTGCCAGATGTGCAGAAGCAAAGTTCCAGGAGTATTCTGAAATCTGCCTTGCAATTTTTCTCCAGGTGACATTTTCCAGATGTGTAGAAGCAGAGTTCAAACATTATGCTGAAATCTAACACATCAATTTCTCTCTTGCTGACATTTTCCAGAGTTGCAGAAGCAGAGTTCCAGGGTTATGCTGAAATCAGCCTCTGCATTTTCTCTCTAGCTCATATTTTCCAGATGTGCAGAAGCAGAGTTCAAAGATTATGCTGAAATCTACCACCTCAATTTCTCTCTATCTGACATTTTCCAGATGTGCAGAAGCAGAGTTCCAGGATTGTGCTGAAAACCACAACATCAATTTCTCTCTAGCTGACTTTCCCAGATGTGCAGAAGCAGAGGTCCAGTATTATGCTGAAATCTGCCTCTGCAGTTTCCCTCTAGCTGCCATTTTCCAGATGTGCAGAAGCAGAGTTCCAGTATTATGCTGAAATATACATCAATTTCTCTCTAGCTTACATTTTCCAGATGTGCAGAACCAGAGATCCAGGATTATGCTGAAATCTGCCTTGCAATTTGTCTCCAAGTGAAATTTTCCAGATGTGCAGAAGCTGAGTTCAAAGATTATGGTGAAATCTACCACATCAATTTCACTCTAGCTGACATTTGCCAGATGTGCAGAAGCAGAGTTCCAGGATTATTCTGAAATCTGCCTCTGCATTTTCTCTCTAGCTGACATTTTCCAGATGTGCAGAAGCAGAGTTCCAGTATTATGCTGAAATATACAACATCAATTTCTCTCTAACTGACATTTTCCAGATGTGTAGAGCCAGAGATCCAGGATTATGCTGAAATCTGCCTTGCAATTTGTCTCCAAGTGAAATTTTCCAGATGTGGAGAAGCAGAGTTCAAAGATTATGCTGAAATCTACCACATCAATTTCTCTCTAGCTGACATTTTCCAGATGTGCAGAAGCAGACTTCCAGGATTATGCTGAAATATGCCTCTGCATTTTCTCTCTAGCTGACATTTTCCACATGTGCAGAAGCAGAGTTCCAAGATTTTGCTGAAATCTACAACTTCAATTTCTCTCTAGCTGACATTTTCCAGATGTGCAGAAGCAGAGTTCTAAGATTATGCTGAAAACCACAACATCAATTTCTCTCTAGCTGACTTTCCCAGATGTGCAGAAGCAGACTTCCAGGATTATGCTGAAATCTGCCTCTGCATTTTCTCTCTAGCTGACATTTTCCACATGTGCAGAAGCAGAGTTCTAAGATTATACTGAAATCTACAACTTCAATTTCTCTCTAGCTGACATTTTCCAGATGTGCAGAAGCAGAGTTCTAAGATTATGCTGAAATCTACAACATCAATTTCTCTCTAGCTGACATTTTCCAGATGTGAGGAAGCAGAGTTCCAGGATTATGCTGAAATCAGCCTCTGCATTTTCTCTCTAGCTGACATTTTCCAGATGTGCAGAAGCAGAGTTCTAAGATTATGCTGAAATCTACAACATCAATTTCTCTCTAGCTGCCATTTTCCAGATGTGCAGAAGCAGAGTTCAAACATTATGCTGAAATCTACCACTTCAATTTCTCTCTAGCTCACATTTGCCAGATGTGCAGAAGCAGAGTTCTAGGATTATTCTGAAATCTGCCTTGCAATTTTTCTCCAGGTGACATTTTCCAGATGTGCAGAAGCAGAGTTCAAACATTATGCTGAAATCTAACACGTCAATTTCAATCTTGCTGACATTTTCCAGAGTTGCAGAAGAAGAGTTCCAGGGTTATGCTGAAATCTGCCTCTGCGTTTTTCCTCTAGCTGACATTTTCCAGATGTGAAAAAGCAGAGTTCAAAGATTATGCTGAAATCTACAACTTCAATTTCTCTCTAGCTTACCTTTTCCAGATGTGCAGAAGCAGAGTTCCAGGATTATGCTGAAATCTGCCTCTGCATTTTCTCTCTAGCTGACATTTTCCACATGTGCAGAAGCAGAGTTCAAAGATTATGCTGAAATCTACCACATCAATTTCTCTCTATCTGACATTTTCCAGATGTGCAGAAGCAGAGTTCCAGGATTGTGCTGAAAACCACAACATCAATTTCTCTCTAGCTGACATTCCAAGATGTGCAGAAGCAGAGGTCCAGTATTATGCTGAAATCTGCCTTGCAATTTCTCTCTAGCTGACTTTTCCAGATGTGCAGGAGTGTTCCAGGATTATGCTGAAATCTACATCAATTTCTCTCTAGCTGACATTTTCCAGATGTGCAGATGCAGATTTCCAGGTGTATGCTGAAACCTGCCTTACAATTTCTCTCTAGCTGACATTTTCCAGATGTGTAGAAGCAGAGTTCCAGTTGTGTGCTGAAACCTGCCTTACAATTTCTCTCTAGCTGACTTTTCCAGATGTGCAGAAGATGAGTTCAAAGATTATGGTGAAATCTGCCACATCAATTTCTGTCTAGCTGACATTTGCCAGATGTGCAGAAGTAGAGTTCAAGGATTATGCTGAAATCTGCCTTGCAAGTTTTCTCAACCTGACATTTTCCATATATACAGAATCAGAGTTCCTGGTGTATGCTGAAATCTGCCTTGCAATTTCTCTCTAGCTGACTTTTCCAGATGTGCAGAAGCAGAGTTCAAAGATTATGCTGAAATCTAACACATCAATTTCTCTCTTGCTGACATTTTCCAGATGTGCAGAAGCAGAGTTCCAGGATTATGCTGAAATCTGCCTCTGCATTTTCCCTCTAGCTTCCATTTTCCAGATGTGCAGAAGCTGAGTTCAAAGATTATGGTGAAATCTACACATCAATTTCTCTCTAGCTGACATTTGCCAGATGTGCAGAAGCAGAGTTCCAGTAATATGCTGAAATATACAACTTCAATTTCTCTCTAGCTGACATTTTCCAGATGTGCAGAAGCAGAGTTCTAAGATTATGCTGAAATCTACAACATCAATTTTTCTCTAGCTGACATTTTCCAGATGTGCGGAAGCAGAGTTCCATGATTATGCTGAAATCTGCCTCTGCATTTTCCCTCTAGCTGACATTTTCCAGATGTGAGGAAGCAGAGTTCCAGGATTATGCTGAAATCAGCCTCTGCATTTTCTCTCTAGCTGACATTTTCCAGATGTGCAGAAGCAGAGTTCTAAGATTATGCTGAAATCTACAACATCAATTTCTCTCTAGCTGCCATTTTCCAGATGTGCAGAAGCAGAGTTCAAACATTATGCTGAAATCTACCACTTCAATTTCTCTCTAGCTTACATTTGCCAGATGTGCAGAAGCAAAGTTCCAGGATTATTCTGAAATCTGCCTTGCAATTTTTCTCCAGGTGACATTTTCCAGATGTGTAGAAGCAGAGTTCAAACATTATGCTGAAATCTAACACATCAATTTCTCTCTTGCTGACATTTTCCAGAGTTGCAGAAGCAGAGTTCCAGGGTTATGCTGAAATCAGCCAATGCATTTTCTCTCTAGCTGACATTTTCCAGATGTGCAGAAGCAGAGTTCAAAGATTTTGCTGAAATCTACCACCTCAATTTCTCTCTATCTGACATTTTCCAGATGTGCAGAAGCAGAGTTCCAGGATTGTGCTGAAAACCACAACATCAATTTCTCTCTAGCTGACTTTCCCAGATGTCCAGAAGCAGAGGTCCAGTATTATGCTGAAATCTGCCTCTGCAGTTTCCCTCTAGCTGCCATTTTCCAGATGTGCAGAAGCAGAGTTCCAGTATTATGCTGAAATATACGTCAATTTCTCTCTAACTGACATTTTCCAGATGTGTAGAACCAGAGATCCAGGATTATGCTGAAATCTGCCTTGCAATTTGTCTCCAAGTGAAATTTTCCAGATGTGGAGAAGCAGAGTTCAAAGATTATGCTGAAATCTAACACATCAATTTCTCTCTTGCTGACATTTTCCAGATGTGCAGAAGCAGAGTTCCAGGATTATGCAGAAATCTGCCTCTGCATTTTCCCTCTAGCTGACATTTTCCAGATGTGCAGAAGCTGAGTTCAAAGATTATGGTGAAATCTACCACATCAATTTCTCTCTAGCTGACATTTTCCAGATGTGCAGAAGCTGAGTTCAAAGATTATGGTGAAATCTACCACATCAATTTCTCACTAGCTGACATTTTCCAGATGTGCAGAAGCTGAGTTCAAAGATTATGGAGAAATCTACCACATCAATTTCACTCTAGCTGACATTTGCCAGATGTGCAGAAGCAGAGTTCCAGGATTATGCTGAAATCAGCCTCTGCATTTTCTCTCTAACTGACATTTTCCAGATGTGCAGAAGCAGAGGTCCAGTATTATGCTGAAATCTGCCTCTGCAGTTTCCCTCTAGCTGCCATTTTCCAGATGTGCAGAAGCAGAGTTCAAACATTATGCTGAAATCTACCACTTCGATTTCTCTCTAGCTCACATTTGCCAGATGTGCAGAAGCAGAGTTCCAGGATTATTCTGAAATCTGCCTTGCAATTTTTCTCCAGGTGACATTTTCCAGATGTGCAGAAGCTGAGTTGAAAGATTATGGTGAAATCTACCACATCAATTTCACTCTAGCTGACATTTGCCAGATGTGCAGAAGCAGAGTTCCAGGATTATGCTGAAATCAGCCTCTGCATTTTCTCTCTAACTGACATTTTCCAGATGTGCAGAAGCAGAGGTCCAGTATTATGCTGAAATCTGCCTCTGCAGTTTCCCTCTAGCTGCCATTTTCCAGATGTGCAGAACCAGAGTTCCAGGATTAGGCTGAAATCAGCCTCTGCATTTTCTCTCTAGCTGACATTTTCCAGATGTGCAGAAGCAGAGTTCTAAGATTGTGCTGAAATCTACAACATCAATTTCTCTCTAGCTGCCATTTTCCAGATGTGCAGAAGCAGAGTTCAAACATTATGCTGAAATCTACCACTTCAATTTCTCTCTAGCTGACATTTTCCAGAGTTGCAGAAGAAGAGTTCCAAGGTTATGCTGAAATCTGCCTCTGCGTTTTTCCTCTAGCTGACATTTTCCAGATGTGAAAAAGCAGAGTTCAAAGATTATGCTGAAATCTACAACTTCAATTTCTCTCTAGCTTACATTTTCCAGATGTGCAGAAGCAGAGTTCCAGGATTATGCTGAAATCTGCCTCTGCATTTTCTCTCTAGCTGACATTTTCCACATGTGCAGAAGCAGAGTTCAAAGATTATGCTGAAATCTACCACATCAATTTCTCTCTATCTGACATTTTCCAGATGTGCAGAAGCAGAGTTCCAGGATTGTGCTGAAAACCACAACATCAATTTCTCTCTAGCTGACTTTCCCAGATGTGCAGAAGCAGAGGTCCAGTATTATGGTGAAATCTGCCTTGAAATTTCTCTCTAGCTGACTTTTCTAGATGTGCAGGAGTGTTCCAAGATTATGCTGAAATATACATCAATTTCTCTCTAGCTGACATTTTCCAGATGTGCAGATGCAGATTTCCAGGTGTATGCTGAAACCTGCCTTACAATTTCTCTCTAGTTGACTTTTCCAGATGTGCAGAAGCTGAGTTCAAAGATTATGGTGAAATCTGCCACATCAATTTCTGTCTAGCTGACATTTGCCAGATGTGCAGAAGTAGAGTTCAAGGATTATGCTGAAATCTGCCTTGCAAGTTTTCTCAAGCTGACATTTTCCATTTGTACAGAATCAGAGTTCCTGGTGTATGCTGAAATCTGCCCTGCAATTTCTCTCTAGCTGACATTTTCCAGATGTGCAGAAGCAGAGATCCAGGATTATGCTGAAATCTGCCTTGCAATTTGTCTCCAAGTGAAATTTTCCAGATGTGGAGAAGCAGAGTTCAAAGATTATGCTGAAATCTACCACATCAATTTCTCTCTAGCTGACATTGTCCAGATGTGCAGAAGCAGACTTCCAGGATTATGCTGAAATATGCCTCTGCATTTTCTCTCTAGCTGACATTTTCCACATGTGCAGAAGCAGAGTTCCAAGATTATGCTGAAATCTGCCTTGCAATTTCTCTCTAGCTGACATTTGCCAGATGTGCAGAAGCAGAGTTCCAGGATTATTCTGAAATCTGCCTTGCAATTTTTCTCCAGGTGACATTTTCCAGATGTGCAGAAGCAGAGTTCATGCTGAAATCTAACACATCAATTTCTCTCTAGCTGACATTTTCCAGATGTGCAGAAGCAGAGTTCTAAGATTTTGCTGAAATCTACAACTTCAATTTCTCTCTAGCTGACATTTTCCAGATGTGCAGAAGCAGAGTTCTAAGATTATGCTGAAAACCACAACATCAATTTCTCTCTAGCTGACTTTCCCAGATGTGCAGAAGCAGACTTCCAGGATTATGCTGAAATCTGCCTCTGCATTTTCTCTCTAGCTGACATTTTCCAGATGTGCAGAAGCTGAGTTCTAAGATTATACTGAAATCTACAACATCAATTTCTCTCTAGCTTACATTTTCCAGATGTGCAGAAGCAGAGTTCCATGATTATGGTGAAATATGCCTCTGCATTTTCCCTCTAGCTGACATTTTCCAGATGTGCAGAAGCAGAGTTCTAAGATTATGCTGAAATCTACAACATCAATTTCTCTCTAGCTGCCATTTTCCAGATGTGCAGAAGCAGAGTTCAAACATTATGCTGAAATCTACCACTTCAATTTCTCTCTAGCTCACATTTGCCAGATGTGCAGAAGCAGAGTTCTAGGATTATTCTGAAATCTGCCTTGCAATTTTTCTCCAGGTGACATTTTCCAGATGTGCAGAAGCAGAGTTCAAACATTATGCTGAAATCTAACACGTCAATTTCAATCTTGCTGACATTTTCCAGAGTTGCAGAAGAAGAGTTCCAGGGTTATGCTGAAATCTGCCTCTGCGTTTTTCCTCTAGCTGACATTTTCCAGATGTGAAAAAGCAGAGTTCAAAGATTATGCTGAAATCTACAACTTCAATTTCTCTCTAGCTTACATTTTCCAGATGTGCAGAAGCAGAGTTCCAGGATTATGCTGAAATCTGCCTCTGCATTTTCTCTCTAGCTGACATTTTCCACATGTGCAGAAGCAGAGTTCAAAGATTATGCTGAAATCTACCACATCAATTTCTCTCTATCTGACATTTTCCAGATGTGCAGAAGCAGAGTTCCAGGATTGTGCTGAAAACCACAACATCAATTTCTCTCTAGCTGACTTTCCCAGATGTGCAGAAGCAGAGGTCCAATATTATGCTGAAATCTGCCTTGCAATTTCTCTCTAGCTGACTTTTCCAGATGTGCAGGAGTGTTCCAGGATTATGCTGAAATCTACATCAATTTCTCTCTAGCTGACATTTTCCAGATGTGCAGATGCAGATTTCCAGGTGTATGCTGAAACCTGCCTTACAATTTCTCTCTAGCTGACATTTTCCAGATGTGCAGATGCAGATTTCCAGGTGTATGCTGAAACCTGCCTTACAATTTCTCTCTAGCTGACTTTTCCAGATGTGCAGAAGATGAGTTCAAAGATTATGGTGATATCTGCCACATCAATTTCTGTCTAGCTGACATTTGCCAGATGTGCAGAAGTAGAGTTCAAGGATTATGCTGAAATCTGCCTTGCAAGTTTTCTCAAGCTGACATTTTCCATATGTACAGAATCAGAGTTCCTGGTGTATGCTGAAATCTGCCTTGCAATTTTTCTCTAGCTGACTTTTCCAGATGTGCAGGAGAGTTCCAGGATTATGCTGAAATCTGCCTCTGCATTTTCCCTCTAGCTTACATTTTCCAGATGTGCAGAAGCTGAGTTCAAATATTATGGTGAAATCTACACATCAATTTCTCTCTAGATGACATTTGCAAGATGTGCAGAAGCAGAGTTCCAGGATTATGCTGAAATCTGCCTCTGCATTTTCCCTCTAGCTGACATTTTCCAGATGTGAGGAAGCAGAGTTCCAGGATTATGCTGAAATCAGCCTCTGCATTTTCTCTCTAGCTGACATTTTCCAGATGTGCGGAAGCAGAGTTCCAGGATTATGCTGAAATCTACATCAATTTCTTTCTAGCTGACATTTTCTAGATGTGCAGAAGCAGCGTTCTAAGATTATGCTGAAATCTACAACATCAATTTCTCTCTAGCTTCAATTTTCCAGATGTGCTGAAGCAGAGTTCAAACATTATGCTGAAATCTACCACTTCAATTTCTCTCTAGCTCACATTTGCCAGATGTGCAGAAGCAAAGTTCCAGGATTATTCTGAAATCTGCCTTGCAATTTTTCTCCAGGTGACATTTTCCAGATGTGTAGAAGCAGAGTTCAAACATTATGCTGAAATCTAACACATCAATTTCTCTCTTGCTGACATTTTCCAGAGTTGCAGACGCAGAGTTCCAGGGTTATGCTGAAATCAGCCTCTGCATTTTCTCTCTAGCTGACATTTTCCAGATGTGCAGAAGCAGAGTTCAAAGATTATGCTGAAATCTACCACATCAATTTCTCTCTATCTGACATTTTCCAGATGTGCAGAAGCAGAGATCCAGGATTATGCTGAAATCTGCCTTGCAATTTGTCTCCAAGTGAAATTTTCCAGATGTGGAGAAGCAGAGTTCCAGGATTATGCTGAAATCTGCCTCTGCATTTTCACTCTAGCTGACATTTTCCAGATGTGCAGAAGCAAAGTTCCAGGATTATGCTGAAATCTGCCTCTGCATTTTCCCTCTAGCTGACATTTTCCAGATGTGCAGAAGCTGAGTTCAAAGATTATGGTGAAATCTACCACATCAATTTCTCTCTAGCTGACATTTTCCAGATGTGCAGAAGCTGAGTTCAAAGATTATGGTGAAATCTACCACATCAATTTCTCTCTAGCTGACGTTTTCCAGATGTGCAGAAGCTGAGTTCAAAGATTATGCTGAAATCTACCACATCAATTTCCCTCTAGCTGACATTTTCCAGATCTGCAGAAGCAGAGTTCTAAGATTATGCTGAAATCTACAACATCAATTTCTCTCTAGCTGACATTTTCCAGATGTGAGGAAGCAGAGTTCCAGAATTATGCTGAAATCAGCCTCTGCATTTTCTCTCTAGCTGACATTTTCCAGATGTGCAGAAGCATAGTTCTAAGATTATGCTGAAATCTACAACATCAATTTCTCTCTAGCTGCCATTTTCCAGATGTGCAGAAGCAGAGTTCAAACATTATGCTGAAATCTACCACTTCAATTTCTCTCTAGCTCACATTTGCCAGATGTGCAGAAGCAGAGTTCTAGGATTATTCTGAAATCTGCCTTGCAATTTTTCTCCAGGTGACATTTTCCAGATATGCAGAAGCAGAGTTCAAACATTATGATGAAATCTAACACGTCAATTTCTCTCTTGCTGACATTTTCCAGAGTTGTAGAAGAAGAGTTCCAGGGTTATGCTGAAATCTGCCTCTGCGTTTTTCCTCTAGCTGACATTTTCCAGATGTGAAAAAGCAGAGTTCAAAGATTATGCTGAAATCTACAACTTCAATTTCTCTCTAGCTTACATTTTCCAGATGTGCAGAAGCAGAGTTCCAGGATTATGCTGAAATCTGCCTCTGCATTTTCTCTCTAGCTGACATTTTCCACATGTGCAGAAGCAGAGTTCAAAGATTATGCTGAAATCTACCACATCAATTTCTCTCTATCTGACATTTTCCAGATGTGCAGAAGCAGAGTTCCAGGATTGTGCTGAAAACCACAACATCAATTTCTCTCTAGCTGACTTTCCCAGATGTGCAGAAGCAGAGGTCCAATATTATGCTGAAATCTGCCTTGCAATTTCTCTCTAGCTGACTTTTCCAGATGTGCAGGAGTGTTCCAGGATTATGCTGAAATCTACATCAATTTCTCTCTAGCTGACATTTTCCAGATGTGCAGATGCAGATTTCCAGGTGTATGCTGAAACCTGCCTTACAATTTCTCTCTAGCTGACATTTTCCAGATGTGTAGAAGCAGAGTTCCAGCTGTGTGCTGAAACCTGCCTTACAATTTCACTCTAGCTGACATTTTCCAGATGTGTAGAAGCAGAGTTCCAGCTGTGTGCTGAAACCTGCCTTACAATTTCTCTCTAGCTGATTTTCCAGATGTGCAGAAGATGAGTTCAAAGATTATGGTGAAATCTGCCACATCAATTTCTGTCTAGCTGACATTTGCCAGATGTGCAGAAGTAGAGTTCAAGGATTATGCTGAAATGTACAACATCAATTTTTCTCTAGCTGACATTTTCCATATGTACAGAATCAGAGTTCCTGGTGTATGCTGAAATCTGCCTTGCAATTTCTCTCTAGCTGACTTTTCCAGATGTGCAGAAGCAGAGTTCAAAGATTATGCTGAAATCTAACACATCAATTTCTCTCTTGCTGACATTTTCCAGATGTGCAGAAGCAGAGTTCCAGGATTATGCTGAAATCTGCCTCTGCATTTTCCCTCTAGCTTACATTTTCCAGATGTGCAGAAGCTGAGTTCAAAGATTATGGTGAAATCTACACATCAATTTCTCTCTAGCTGACATTTTCCAGATGTGCAGAAGCAGAGTTCAAAGATTATGCTGAAATATACATCAATTTCTCTCTAGCTGACATTTTCCAGATGTGCAGATGCAGATTTCCAGGTGTATGCTGAAACCTGCCTTACAATTTCTCTCTAGTTGACTTTTCCAGATGTGCAGAAGCTGAGTTCAAAGATTATGGTGAAATCTGCCACATCAATTTCTGTCTAGCTGACATTTGCCAGATGTGCAGAAGTAGAGTTCAAGGATTATGCTGAAATCTGCCTTGCAAGTTTTCTCAAGCTGACATTTTCCATTTGTACAGAATCAGAGTTCCTGGTGTATGCTGAAATCTGCCCTGCAATTTCTCTCTAGCTGACATTTTCCAGATGTGCAGAAGCAGAGTTCCAGTATTATGCTGAAATATACAACATCAATTTCTCTCTAACTGACATTTTCCAGATGTGTAGAGCCAGAGATCCAGGATTATGCTGAAATCTGCCTTGCAATTTGTCTCCAAGTGAAATTTTCCAGATGTGGAGAAGCAGAGTTCAAAGATTATGCTGAAATCTACCACATCAATTTCTCTCTAGCTGACATTTTCCAGATGTGCAGAAGCAGACTTCCAGGATTATGCTGAGATATGCCTCTGCATTTTCTCTCTAGCTGACATTTTCCACATGTGCAGAAGCAGAGTTCCAAGATTATGCTGAAATCTGCCTTGCAATTTCTCTCTAGCTGACATTTGCCAGATGTGCAGAAGCAGAGTTCCAGGATTATTCTGAAATCTGCCTTGCAATTTTTCTCCAGGTGACATTTTCCAGATGTGCAGAAGCAGAGTTCATGCTGAAATCTAACACATCAATTTCTCTCTAGCTGACATTTTCCAGATGTGCAGAAGCAGAGTTCTAAGATTTTGCTGAAATCTACAACTTCAATTTCTCTCTAGCTGACATTTTCCAGATGTGCAGAAGCAGAGTTCTAAGATTATGCTGAAAACCACAACATCAATTTCTCTCTAGCTGACTTTCCCAGATGTGCAGAAGCAGACTTCCAGGATTATGCTGAAATCTGCCTCTGCATTTTCTCTCTAGCTGACATTTTCCAGATGTGCAGAAGCAGAGTTCTAAGATTATACTGAAATCTACAACATCAATTTCTCTCTAGCTTACATTTTCCAGATGTGCAGAAGCAGAGTTCCATGATTATGGTGAAATATGCCTCTGCATTTTCCCTCTAGCTGACATTTTCCAGATGTGCAGAAGCAGAGTTCTAAGATTATGCTGAAATCTACAACATCAATTTCTCTCTAGCTGACATTTTCCAGATGTGAGGAAGCAGAGTTCCAGGATTATGCTGAAATCAGCCTCTGCATTTTCTCTCTAGCTGACATTTTCCAGATGTGCAGAAGCAGAGTTCTAAGATTATGCTGAAATCTACAACATCAATTTCTCTCTAGCTGCCATTTTCCAGATGTGCAGAAGCAGAGTTCAAACATTATGCTGAAATCTACCACTTCAATTTCTCTCTAGCTCACATTTGCCAGATGTGCAGAAGCAGAGTTCTAGGATTATTCTGAAATCTGCCTTGCAATTTTTCTCCAGGTGACATTTTCCAGATGTGCAGAAGCAGAGTTCAAACATTATGCTGAAATCTAACACGTCAATTTCAATCTTGCTGACATTTTCCAGAGTTGCAGAAGAAGAGTTCCAGGGTTATGCTGAAATCTGCCTCTGCGTTTTTCCTCTAGCTGACATTTTCCAGATGTGAAAAAGCAGAGTTCAAAGATTATGCTGAAATCTACAACTTCAATTTCTCTCTAGCTTACCTTTTCCAGATGTGCAGAAGCAGAGTTCCAGGATTATGCTGAAATCTGCCTCTGCATTTTCTCTCTAGCTGACATTTTCCACATGTGCAGAAGCAGAGTTCAAAGATTATGCTGAAATCTACCACATCAATTTCTCTCTATCTGACATTTTCCAGATGTGCAGAAGCAGAGTTCCAGGATTGTGCTGAAAACCACAACATCAATTTCTCTCTAGCTGACTTTCCCAGATGTGCAGAAGCAGAGGTCCAATATTATGCTGAAATCTGCCTTGCAATTTCTCTCTAGCTGACTTTTCCAGATGTGCAGGAGTGTTCCAGGATTATGCTGAAATCTACATCAATTTCTCTCTAGCTGACATTTTCCAGATGTGCAGATGCAGATTTCCAGGTGTATGCTGAAACCTGCCTTACAATTTCTCTCTAGCTGACATTTTCCAGATGTGCAGATGCAGATTTCCAGGTGTATGCTGAAACCTGCCTTACAATTTCTCTCTAGCTGACTTTTCCAGATGTGCAGAAGATGAGTTCAAAGATTATGGTGAAATCTGCCACATCAATTTCTGTCTAGCTGACATTTGCCAGATGTGCAGAAGTAGAGTTCAAGGATTATGCTGAAATCTGCCTTGCAAGTTTTCTCAAGCTGACATTTTCCATATGTACAGAATCAGAGTTCCTGGTGTATGCTGAAATCTGCCTTGCAATTTCTGTCTAGCTGACTTTTCCAGATGTGCAGAAGCAGAGTTCAAAGATTATGCTGAGATCTAACACATCAATTTCTCTCTTGCTGACATTTTCCAGATGTGCAGAAGCAGAGTTCCAGGATTATGCTGAAATCTGCCTCTGCATTTTCCCTCTAGCTTACATTTTCCAGATGTGCAGAAGCTGAGTTCAAAGATTATGGTGAAATCTACACATCAATTTCTCTCTAGATGACATTTGCAAGATGTGCAGAAGCAGAGTTCCAGGATTATGCTGAAATCAGCCTCTGCATTTTCTCTCTAGCTGACATTTTCCAGATGTGCGGAAGCAGAGTTCCAGGATTATGCTGAAATCTACATCAATTTCTTTCTAGCTGACATTTTCTAGATGTGCAGAAGCAGAGTTCTAAGATTATGCTGAAATCTACAACATCAATTTCTCTCTAGCTTCAATTTTCCAGATGTGCTGAAGCAGAGTTCAAACATTATGCTGAAATCTACCACTTCAATTTCTCTCTAGCTCACATTTGCCAGATGTGCAGAAGCAAAGTTCCAGGATTATTCTGAAATCTGCCTTGCAATTTTTCTCCAGGTGACATTTTCCAGATGTGTAGAAGCAGAGTTCAAACATTATGCTGAAATCTAACACATCAATTTCTCTCTTGCTGACATTTTCCAGAGTTGCAGACGCAGAGTTCCAGGGTTATGCTGAAATCAGCCTCTGCATTTTCTCTCTAGCTGACATTTTCCAGATGTGCAGAAGCAGAGTTCAAAGATTATGCTGAAATCTACCACATCAATTTCTCTCTATCTGACATTTTCCAGATGTGCAGAAGCAGAGATCCAGGATTATGCTGAAATCTGCCTTGCAATTTGTCTCCAAGTGAAATTTTCCAGATGTGGAGAAGCAGAGTTCCAGGATTATGCTGAAATCTGCCTCTGCACTTTCCCTCTAGCTGACATTTTCCAGATGTGCAGAAGCAGAGTTCCAGGATTATGCTGAAATCTGCCTCTGCATTTTCCCTCTAGCTGACATTTTCCAGATGTGCAGAAGCTGAGTTCAAAGATTATGGTGAAATCTACCACATCAATTTCTCTCTAGCTGACATTTTCCAGATGTGCAGAAGCTGAGTTCAAAGATTATGGTGAAATCTACCACATCAATTTCTCTCTAGCTGACATTTTCCAGATGTGCAGAAGCTGAGTTCAAAGATTATGCTGAAATCTACCACATCAATTTCCCTCTAGCTGACATTTTCCAGATGTGCAGAAGCAGAGTTCTAAGATTATGCTGAAATCTACAACATCAATTTCTCTCTAGCTGACATTTTCCAGATGTGAGGAAGCAGAGTTCCAGGATTATGCTGAAATCAGCCTCTGCATTTTCTCTCTAGCTGACATTTTCCAGATGTGCAGAAGCAGAGTTCTAAGATTATGCTGAAATCTACAACATCAATTTCTCTCTAGCTGCCATTTTCCAGATGTGCAGAAGCAGAGTTCAAACATTATGCTGAAATCTACCACTTCAATTTCTCTCTAGCTCACATTTGCCAGATGTTCAGAAGCAGAGTTCTAGGATTATTCTGAAATCTGCCTTGCAATTTTTCTCCAGGTGACATTTTCCAGATATGCAGAAGCAGAGTTCAAACATTATGATGAAATCTAACACGTCAATTTCTCTCTTGCTGACATTTTCCAGAGTTGCAGAAGAAGAGTTCCAGGGTTATGCTGAAATCTGCCTCTGCGTTTTTCCTCTAGCTGACATTTTCCAGATGTGAAAAAGCAGAGTTCAAAGATTATGCTGAAATCTACAACTTCAATTTCTCTCTAGCTTACATTTTCCAGATGTGCAGAAGCAGAGTTCCAGGATTATGCTGAAATCTGCCTCTGCATTTTCCCTCTAGCTTACATTTTCCAGATGTGCAGAAGCTGAGTTCAAAGATTATGGTGAAATCTACACATCAATTTCTCTCTAGATGACATTTGCAAGATGTGCAGAAGCAGAGTTCCAGGATTATGCTGAAATCTGCCTCTGCATTTTCCCTCTAGCTGACATTTTCCAGATGTGCGGAAGCAGAGTTCCAGGATTATGCTGAAATCTACATCAATTTCTTTCTAGCTGACATTTTCTAGATGTGCAGAAGCAGCGTTCTAAGATTATGCTGAAATCTACAACATCAATTTCTCTCTAGCTTCAATTTTCCAGATGTGCTGAAGCAGAGTTCAAACATTATGCTGAAATCTACCACTTCAATTTCTCTCTAGCTCACATTTGCCAGATGTGCAGAAGCAAAGTTCCAGGATTATTCTGAAATCTGCCTTGCAATTTTTCTCCAGGTGACATTTTCCAGATGTGTAGAAGCAGAGTTCAAACATTATGCTGAAATCTAACACATCAATTTCTCTCTTGCTGACATTTTCCAGAGTTGCAGACGCAGAGTTCCAGGGTTATGCTGAAATCAGCCTCTGCATTTTCTCTCTAGCTGACATTTTCCAGATGTGCAGAAGCAGAGTTCAAAGATTATGCTGAAATCTACCACATCAATTTCTCTCTATCTGACATTTTCCAGATGTGCAGAAGCAGAGATCCAGGATTATGCTGAAATCTGCCTTGCAATTTGTCTCCAAGTGAAATTTTCCAGATGTGGAGAAGCAGAGTTCCAGGATTATGCTGAAATCTGCCTCTGCATTTTCCCTCTAGCTGACATTTTCCAGATGTGCAGAAGCAGAGTTCCAGGATTATGCTGAAATCTGCCTCTGCATTTTCCCTCTAGCTGACATTTTCCAGATGTGCAGAAGCTGAGTTCAAAGATTATGGTGAAATCTACCACATCAATTTCTCTCTAGCTGACATTTTCCAGATGTGCAGAAGCTGAGTTCAAAGATTATGGTGAAATCTACCACATCAATTTCTCTCTAGCTGACGTTTTCCAGATGTGCAGAAGCTGAGTTCAAAGATTATGCTGAAATCTACCACATCAATTTCCCTCTAGCTGACATTTTCCAGATGTGCAGAAGCAGAGTTCTAAGATTATGCTGAAATCTACAACATCAATTTCTCTCTAGCTGACATTTTCCAGATGTGAGGAAGCAGAGTTCCAGAATTATGCTGAAATCAGCCTCTGCATTTTCTCTCTAGCTGACATTTTCCAGATGTGCAGAAGCAGAGTTCTAAGATTATGCTGAAATCTACAACATCAATTTCTCTCTAGCTGCCATTTTCCAGATGTGCAGAAGCAGAGTTCAAACATTATGCTGAAATCTACCACTTCAATTTCTCTCTAGCTCACATTTGCCAGATGTGCAGAAGCAGAGTTCTAGGATTATTCTGAAATCTGCCTTGCAATTTTTCTCCAGGTGACATTTTCCAGATATGCAGAAGCAGAGTTCAAACATTATGATGAAATCTAACACGTCAATTTCTCTCTTGCTGACATTTTCCAGAGTTGTAGAAGAAGAGTTCCAGGGTTATGCTGAAATCTGCCTCTGCGTTTTTCCTCTAGCTGACATTTTCCAGATGTGAAAAAGCAGAGTTCAAAGATTATGCTGAAATCTACAACTTCAATTTCTCTCTAGCTTATATTTTCCAGATGTGCAGAAGCAGAGTTCCAGGATTATGCTGAAATCTGCCTCTGCATTTTCTCTCTAGCTGACATTTTCCACATGTGCAGAAGCAGAGTTCAAAGATTATGCTGAAATCTACCACATCAATTTCTCTCTATCTGACATTTTCCAGATGTGCAGAAGCAGAGTTCCAGGATTGTGCTGAAAACCACAACATCAATTTCTCTCTAGCTGACTTTCCCAGATGTGCAGAAGCAGAGGTCCAATATTATGCTGAAATCTGCCTTGCAATTTCTCTCTAGCTGACTTTTCCAGATGTGCAGGAGTGTTCCAGGATTATGCTGAAATCTACATCAATTTCTCTCTAGCTGACATTTTCCAGATGTGCAGATGCAGATTTCCAGGTGTATGCTGAAACCTGCCTTACAATTTCTCTCTAGCTGACATTTTCCAGATGTGTAGAAGCAGAGTTCCAGCTGTGTGCTGAAACCTGCCTTACAATTTCACTCTAGCTGACATTTTCCAGATGTGTAGAAGCAGAGTTCCAGCTGTGTGCTGAAACCTGCCTTACAATTTCTCTCTAGCTGATTTTCCAGATGTGCAGAAGATGAGTTCAAAGATTATGGTGAAATCTGCCACATCAATTTCTGTCTAGCTGACATTTGCCAGATGTGCAGAAGTAGAGTTCAAGGATTATGCTGAAATGTACAACATCAATTTTTCTCTAGCAGACATTTTCCATATGTACAGAATCAGAGTTCCTGGTGTATGCTGAAATCTGCCTTGCAATTTCTCTCTAGCTGACTTTTCCAGATGTGCAGAAGCAGAGTTCAAAGATTATGCTGAAATCTAACACATCAATTTCTCTCTTGCTGACATTTTCCAGATGTGCAGAAGCAGAGTTCCAGGATTATGCTGAAATCTGCCTCTGCATTTTCCCTCTAGCTTACATTTTCCAGATGTGCAGAAGCTGAGTTCAAAGATTATGGTGAAATCTACACATCAATTTCTCTCTAGCTGACATTTTCCAGATGTGCAGAAGCAGAGTTCAAAGATTATGCTGAAATATACATCAATTTCTCTCTAGCTGACATTTTCCAGATGTGCAGATGCAGATTTCCAGGTGTATGCTGAAACCTGCCTTACAATTTCTCTCTAGTTGACTTTTCCAGATGTGCAGAAGCTGAGTTCAAAGATTATGGTGAAATCTGCCACATCAATTTCTGTCTAGCTGACATTTGCCAGATGTGCAGAAGTAGAGTTCAAGGATTATGCTGAAATCTTCCTTGCAAGTTTTCTCAAGCTGACATTTTCCATTTGTACAGAATCAGAGTTCCTGGTGTATGCTGAAATCTGCCCTGCAATTTCTCTCTAGCTGACATTTTCCAGATGTGCAGAAGCAGAGTTCCAGTATTATGCTGAAATATACAACATCAATTTCTCTCTAACTGACATTTTCCAGATGTGTAGAGCCAGAGATCCAGGATTATGCTGAAATCTGCCTTGCAATTTGTCTCCAAGTGAAATTTTCCAGATGTGGAGAAGCAGAGTTCAAAGATTATGCTGAAATCTACCACATCAATTTCTCTCTAGCTGACATTTTCCAGATGTGCAGAAGCAGACTTCCAGGATTATGCTGAAATATGCCTCTGCATTTTCTCTCTAGCTGACATTTTCCACATGTGCAGAAGCAGAGTTCCAAGATTATGCTGAAATCTGCCTTGCAATTTCTCTCTAGCTGACATTTGCCAGATGTGCAGAAGCAGAGTTCCAGGATTATTCTGAAATCTGCCTTGCAATTTTTCTCCAGGTGACATTTTCCAGATGTGCAGAAGCAGAGTTCATGCTGAAATCTAACACATCAATTTCTCTCTAGCTGACATTTTCCAGATGTGCAGAAGCAGAGTTCTAAGATTTTGCTGAAATCTACAACTTCAATTTCTCTCTAGCTGACATTTTCCAGATGTGCAGAAGCAGAGTTCTAAGATTATGCTGAAAACCACAACATCAATTTCTCTCTAGCTGACTTTCCCAGATGTGCAGAAGCAGACTTCCAGGATTATGCTGAAATCTGCCTCTGCATTTTCTCTCTAGCTGACATTTTCCAGATGTGCAGAAGCAGAGTTCTAAGATTATACTGAAATCTACAACATCAATTTCTCTCTAGCTTACATTTTCCAGATGTGCAGAAGCAGAGTTCCATGATTATGGTGAAATATGCCTCTGCATTTTCCCTCTAGCTGACATTTTCCAGATGTGCAGAAGCAGAGTTCTAAGATTATGCTGAAATCTACAACATCAATTTCTCTCTAGCTGACATTTTCCAGATGTGAGGAAGCAGAGTTCCAGGATTATGCTGAAATCAGCCTCTGCATTTTCTCTCTAGCTGACATTTTCCAGATGTGCAGAAGCAGAGTTCTAAGATTATGCTGAAATCTACAACATCAATTTCTCTCTAGCTGCCATTTTCCAGATGTGCAGAAGCAGAGTTCAAACATTATGCTGAAATCTACCACTTCAATTTCTCTCTAGCTCACATTTGCCAGATGTGCAGAAGCAGAGTTCTAGGATTATTCTGAAATCTGCCTTGCAATTTATCTCCAGGTGACATTTTCCAGATGTGCAGAAGCAGAGTTCAAACATTATGCTGAAATCTAACACGTCAATTTCAATCTTGCTGACATTTTCCAGAGTTGGAGAAGAAGAGTTCCAGGGTTATGCTGAAATCTGCCTCTGCATTTTTCCTCTAGCTGACATTTTCCAGATGTGAAAAAGCAGAGTTCAAAGATTATGCTGAAATCTACAACTTCAATTTCTCTCTAGCTTACCTTTTCCAGATGTGCAGAAGCAGAGTTCCAGGATTATGCTGAAATCTGCCTCTGCATTTTCTCTCTAGCTGACATTTTCCACATGTGCAGAAGCAGAGTTCAAAGATTATGCTGAAATCTACCACATCAATTTCTCTCTATCTGACATTTTCCAGATGTGCAGAAGCAGAGTTCCAGGATTGTGCTGAAAACCACAACATCAATTTCTCTCTAGCTGACTTTCCCAGATGTGCAGAAGCAGAGGTCCAATATTATGCTGAAATCTGCCTTGCAATTTCTCTCTAGCTGACTTTTCCAGATGTGCAGGAGTGTTCCAGGATTATGCTGAAATCTACATCAATTTCTCTCTAGCTGACATTTTCCAGATGTGCAGATGCAGATTTCCAGGTGTATGCTGAAACCTGCCTTACAATTTCTCTCTAGCTGACATTTTCCAGATGTGCAGATGCAGATTTCCAGGTGTATGCTGAAACCTGCCTTACAATTTCTCTCTAGCTGACTTTTCCAGATGTGCAGAAGATGAGTTCAAAGATTATGGTGAAATCTGCCACATCAATTTCTGTCTAGCTGACATTTGCCAGATGTGCAGAAGTAGAGTTCAAGGATTATGCTGAAATCTGCCTTGCAAGTTTTCTCAAGCTGACATTTTCCATATGTACAGAATCAGAGTTCCTGGTGTATGCTGAAATCTGCCTTGCAATTTCTGTCTAGCTGACTTTTCCAGATGTGCAGAAGCAGAGTTCAAAGATTATGCTGAGATCTAACACATCAATTTCTCTCTTGCTGACATTTTCCAGATGTGCAGAAGCAGAGTTCCAGGATTATGCTGAAATCTGCCTCTGCATTTTCCCTCTAGCTTACATTTTCCAGATGTGCAGAAGCTGAGTTCAAAGATTATGGTGAAATCTACACATCAATTTCTCTCTAGATGACATTTGCAAGATGTGCAGAAGCAGAGTTCCAGGATTATGCTGAAATCTGCCTCTGCATTTTCCCTCTAGCTGACATTTTCCAGATGTGAGGAAGCAGAGTTCCAGGATTATGCTGAAATCAGCCTCTGCATTTTCTCTCTAGCTGACATTTTCCAGATGTGCGGAAGCAGAGTTCCAGGATTATGCTGAAATCTACATCAATTTCTTTCTAGCTGACATTTTCTAGATGTGCAGAAGCAGAGTTCTAAGATTATGCTGAAATCTACAACATCAATTTCTCTCTAGCTTCAATTTTCCAGATGTGCTGAAGCAGAGTTCAAACATTATGCTGAAATCTACCACTTCAATTTCTCTCTAGCTCACATTTGCCAGATGTGCAGAAGCAAAGTTCCAGGATTATTCTGAAATCTGCCTTGCAATTTTTCTCCAGGTGACATTTTCCAGATGTGTAGAAGCAGAGTTCAAACATTATGCTGAAATCTAACACATCAATTTCTCTCTTGCTGACATTTTCCAGAGTTGCAGACGCAGAGTTCCAGGGTTATGCTGAAATCAGCCTCTGCATTTTCTCTCTAGCTGACATTTTCCAGATGTGCAGAAGCAGAGTTCAAAGATTATGCTCTAATCTACCACATCAATTTCTCTCTATCTGACATTTTCCAGATGTGCAGAAGCAGAGATCCAGGATTATGCTGAAATCTGCCTTGCAATTTGTCTCCAAGTGAAATTTTCCAGATGTGGAGAAGCAGAGTTCCAGGATTATGCTGAAATCTGCCTCTGCACTTTCCCTCTAGCTGACATTTTCCAGATGTGCAGAAGCAGAGTTCCAGGATTATGCTGAAATCTGCCTCTGCATTTTCCCTCTAGCTGACATTTTCCAGATGTGCAGAAGCTGAGTTCAAAGATTATGGTGAAATCTACCACATCAATTTCTCTCTAGCTGACATTTTCCAGATGTGCAGAAGCTGAGTTCAAAGATTATGGTGAAATCTACCACATCAATTTCTCTCTAGCTGACATTTTCCAGATGTGCAGAAGCTGAGTTCAAAGATTATGCTGAAATCTACCACATCAATTTCTCTCTAGCTGACATTTTCCAGATGTGAGGAAGCAGAGTTCCAGGATTATGCTGAAATCAGCCTCTGCATTTTCTCTCTAGCTGACATTTTCCAGATGTGCAGAAGCAGAGTTCTAAGATTATGCTGAAATCTACAACATCAATTTCTCTCTAGCTGCCATTTTCCAGATGTGCAGAAGCAGAGTTCAAACATTATGCTGAAATCTACCACTTCAATTTCTCTCTAGCTCACATTTGCCAGATGTGCAGAAGCAGAGTTCTAGGATTATTCTGAAATCTGCCTTGCAATTTTTCTCCAGGTGACATTTTCCAGATATGCAGAAGCAGAGTTCAAACATTATGATGAAATCTAACACGTCAATTTCTCTCTTGCTGACATTTTCCAGAGTTGCAGAAGAAGAGTTCCAGGGTTATGCTGAAATCTGCCTCTGCGTTTTTCCTCTAGCTGACATTTTCCAGATGTGAAAAAGCAGAGTTCAAAGATTATGCTGAAATCTACAACTTCAATTTCTCTCTAGCTTACATTTTCCAGATGTGCAGAAGCAGACTTCCAGGATTATGCTGAAATCTGCCTCTGCATTTTCTCTCTAGCTGACATTTTCCACATGTGCAGAAGCAGAGTTCCAAGATTATGCTGAAATCTGCCTTGCAATTTCTCTCTAGCTGACATTTGCCAGATGTGCAGAAGCAGAGTTCCAGGATTATTCTGAAATCTGCCTTGCAATTTTTCTCCAGGTGACATTTTCCAGATGTGCAGAAGCAGAGTTCATGCTGAAATCTAACACATCAATTTCTCTCTAGCTGACATTTTCCAGATGTGCAGAAGCAGAGTTCTAAGATTTTGCTGAAATCTACAACTTCAATTTCTCTCTAGCTGACATTTTCCAGATGTGCAGAAGCAGAGTTCTAAGATTATGCTGAAAACCACAACATCAATTTCTCTCTAGCTGACTTTCCCAGATGTGCAGAAGCAGACTTCCAGGATTATGCTGAAATCTGCCTCTGCATTTTCTCTCTAGCTGACATTTTCCAGATGTGCAGAAGCAGAGTTCTAAGATTATACTGAAATCTACAACATCAATTTCTCTCTAGCTTACATTTTCCAGATGTGCAGAAGCAGAGTTCCATGATTATGGTGAAATATGCCTCTGCATTTTCCCTCTAGCTGACATTTTCCAGATGTGCAGAAGCAGAGTTCTAAGATTATGCTGAAATCTACAACATCAATTTCTCTCTAGCTGACATTTTCCAGATGTGAGGAAGCAGAGTTCCAGGATTATGCTGAAATCAGCCTCTGCATTTTCTCTCTAGCTGACATTTTCCAGATGTGCAGAAGCAGAGTTCTAAGATTATGCTGAAATCTACAACATCAATTTCTCTCTAGCTGCCATTTTCCAGATGTGCAGAAGCAGAGTTCAAACATTATGCTGAAATCTACCACTTCAATTTCTCTCTAGCTCACATTTGCCAGATGTGCAGAAGCAGAGTTCTAGGATTATTCTGAAATCTGCCTTGCAATTTATCTCCAGGTGACATTTTCCAGATGTGCAGAAGCAGAGTTCAAACATTATGCTGAAATCTAACACGTCAATTTCAATCTTGCTGACATTTTCCAGAGTTGGAGAAGAAGAGTTCCAGGGTTATGCTGAAATCTGCCTCTGCATTTTTCCTCTAGCTGACATTTTCCAGATGTGAAAAAGCAGAGTTCAAAGATTATGCTGAAATCTACAACTTCAATTTCTCTCTAGCTTACCTTTTCCAGATGTGCAGAAGCAGAGTTCCAGGATTATGCTGAAATCTGCCTCTGCATTTTCTCTCTAGCTGACATTTTCCACATGTGCAGAAGCAGAGTTCAAAGATTATGCTGAAATCTACCACATCAATTTCTCTCTATCTGACATTTTCCAGATGTGCAGAAGCAGAGTTCCAGGATTGTGCTGAAAACCACAACATCAATTTCTCTCTAGCTGACTTTCCCAGATGTGCAGAAGCAGAGGTCCAATATTATGCTGAAATCTGCCTTGCAATTTCTCTCTAGCTGACTTTTCCAGATGTGCAGGAGTGTTCCAGGATTATGCTGAAATCTACATCAATTTCTCTCTAGCTGACATTTTCCAGATGTGCAGATGCAGATTTCCAGGTGTATGCTGAAACCTGCCTTACAATTTCTCTCTAGCTGACATTTTCCAGATGTGCAGATGCAGATTTCCAGGTGTATGCTGAAACCTGCCTTACAATTTCTCTCTAGCTGACTTTTCCAGATGTGCAGAAGATGAGTTCAAAGATTATGGTGAAATCTGCCACATCAATTTCTGTCTAGCTGACATTTGCCAGATGTGCAGAAGTAGAGTTCAAGGATTATGCTGAAATCTGCCTTGCAAGTTTTCTCAAGCTGACATTTTCCATATGTACAGAATCAGAGTTCCTGGTGTATGCTGAAATCTGCCTTGCAATTTCTGTCTAGCTGACTTTTCCAGATGTGCAGAAGCAGAGTTCAAAGATTATGCTGAGATCTAACACATCAATTTCTCTCTTGCTGACATTTTCCAGATGTGCAGAAGCAGAGTTCCAGGATTATGCTGAAATCTGCCTCTGCATTTTCCCTCTAGCTTACATTTTCCAGATGTGCAGAAGCTGAGTTCAAAGATTATGGTGAAATCTACACATCAATTTCTCTCTAGATGACATTTGCAAGATGTGCAGAAGCAGAGTTCCAGGATTATGCTGAAATCTGCCTCTGCATTTTCCCTCTAGCTGACATTTTCCAGATGTGAGGAAGCAGAGTTCCAGGATTATGCTGAAATCAGCCTCTGCATTTTCTCTCTAGCTGACATTTTCCAGATGTGCGGAAGCAGAGTTCCAGGATTATGCTGAAATCTACATCAATTTCTTTCTAGCTGACATTTTCTAGATGTGCAGAAGCAGAGTTCTAAGATTATGCTGAAATCTACAACATCAATTTCTCTCTAGCTTCAATTTTCCAGATGTGCTGAAGCAGAGTTCAAACATTATGCTGAAATCTACCACTTCAATTTCTCTCTAGCTCACATTTGCCAGATGTGCAGAAGCAAAGTTCCAGGATTATTCTGAAATCTGCCTTGCAATTTTTCTCCAGGTGACATTTTCCAGATGTGTAGAAGCAGAGTTCAAACATTATGCTGAAATCTAACACATCAATTTCTCTCTTGCTGACATTTTCCAGAGTTGCAGACGCAGAGTTCCAGGGTTATGCTGAAATCAGCCTCTGCATTTTCTCTCTAGCTGACATTTTCCAGATGTGCAGAAGCAGAGTTCAAAGATTATGCTCTAATCTACCACATCAATTTCTCTCTATCTGACATTTTCCAGATGTGCAGAAGCAGAGATCCAGGATTATGCTGAAATCTGCCTTGCAATTTGTCTCCAAGTGAAATTTTCCAGATGTGGAGAAGCAGAGTTCCAGGATTATGCTGAAATCTGCCTCTGCACTTTCCCTCTAGCTGACATTTTCCAGATGTGCAGAAGCAGAGTTCCAGGATTATGCTGAAATCTGCCTCTGCATTTTCCCTCTAGCTGACATTTTCCAGATGTGCAGAAGCTGAGTTCAAAGATTATGGTGAAATCTACCACATCAATTTCTCTCTAGCTGACATTTTCCAGATGTGCAGAAGCTGAGTTCAAAGATTATGGTGAAATCTACCACATCAATTTCTCTCTAGCTGACATTTTCCAGATGTGCAGAAGCTGAGTTCAAAGATTATGCTGAAATCTACCACATCAATTTCTCTCTAGCTGACATTTTCCAGATGTGAGGAAGCAGAGTTCCAGGATTATGCTGAAATCAGCCTCTGCATTTTCTCTCTAGCTGACATTTTCCAGATGTGCAGAAGCAGAGTTCTAAGATTATGCTGAAATCTACAACATCAATTTCTCTCTAGCTGCCATTTTCCAGATGTGCAGAAGCAGAGTTCAAACATTATGCTGAAATCTACCACTTCAATTTCTCTCTAGCTCACATTTGCCAGATGTGCAGAAGCAGAGTTCTAGGATTATTCTGAAATCTGCCTTGCAATTTTTCTCCAGGTGACATTTTCCAGATATGCAGAAGCAGAGTTCAAACATTATGATGAAATCTAACACGTCAATTTCTCTCTTGCTGACATTTTCCAGAGTTGCAGAAGAAGAGTTCCAGGGTTATGCTGAAATCTGCCTCTGCGTTTTTCCTCTAGCTGACATTTTCCAGATGTGAAAAAGCAGAGTTCAAAGATTATGCTGAAATCTACAACTTCAATTTCTCTCTAGCTTACATTTTCCAGATGTGCAGAAGCAGAGTTCCAGGATTATGCTGAAATCTGCCTCTGCATTTTCTCTCTAGCTGACATTTTCTAGATGTGCAGAAGCAGAGTTCTAAGATTATGCTGAAATCTACAACATCAATTTCTCTCTAGCTTCAATTTTCCAGATGTGCTGAAGCAGAGTTCAAACATTATGCTGAAATCTACCACTTCAATTTCTCTCTAGCTCACATTTGCCAGATGTGCAGAAGCAAAGTTCCAGGATTATTCTGAAATCTGCCTTGCAATTTTTCTCCAGGTGACATTTTCCAGATGTGTAGAAGCAGAGTTCAAACATTATGCTGAAATCTAACACATCAATTTCTCTCTTGCTGACATTTTCCAGAGTTGCAGACGCAGAGTTCCAGGGTTATGCTGAAATCAGCCTCTGCATTTTCTCTCTAGCTGACATTTTCCAGATGTGCAGAAGCAGAGTTCAAAGATTATGCTGAAATCTACCACATCAATTTCTCTCTATCTGACATTTTCCAGATGTGCAGAAGCAGAGATCCAGGATTATGCTGAAATCTGCCTTGCAATTTGTCTCCAAGTGAAATTTTCCAGATGTGGAGAAGCAGAGTTCCAGGATTATGCTGAAATCTGCCTCTGCATTTCCCTCTAGCTGACATTTTCCAGATGTGCAGAAGCAGAGTTCCAGGATTATGCTGAAATCTGCCTCTGCATTTTCCCTCTAGCTGACATTTTCCAGATGTGCAGAAGCTGAGTTCAAAGATTATGGTGAAATCTACCACATCAATTTCTCTCTAGCTGACATTTTCCAGATGTGCAGAAGCTGAGTTCAAAGATTATGGTGAAATCTACCACATCAATTTCTCTCTAGCTGACGTTTTCCAGATGTGCAGAAGCTGAGTTCAAAGATTATGCTGAAATCTACCACATCAATTTCCCTCTAGCTGACATTTTCCAGATGTGCAGAAGCAGAGTTCTAAGATTATGCTGAAATCTACAACATCAATTTCTCTCTAGCTGACATTTTCCAGATGTGAGGAAGCAGAGTTCCAGGATTATGCTGAAATCAGCCTCTGCATTTTCTCTCTAGCTGACATTTTCCAGATGTGCAGAAGCAGAGTTCTAAGATTATGCTGAAATCTACAACATCAATTTCTCTCTAGCTGCCATTTTCCAGATGTGCAGAAGCAGAGTTCAAACATTATGCTGAAATCTACCACTTCAATTTCTCTCTAGCTCACATTTGCCAGATGTGCAGAAGCAGAGTTCTAGGATTATTCTGAAATCTGCCTTGCAATTTTTCTCCAGGTGACATTTTCCAGATATGCAGAAGCAGAGTTCAAACATTATGATGAAATCTAACACGTCAATTTCTCTCTTGCTGACATTTTCCAGAGTTGCAGAAGAAGAGTTCCAGGGTTATGCTGAAATCTGCCTCTGCGTTTTTCCTCTAGCTGACATTTTCCAGATGTGAAAAAGCAGAGTTCAAAGATTATGCTGAAATCTACAACTTCAATTTCTCTCTAGCTTACATTTTCCAGATGTGCAGAAGCAGAGTTCCAGGATTATGCTGAAATCTGCCTCTGCATTTTCTCTCTAGCTGACATTTTCTAGATGTGCAGAAGCAGAGTTCTAAGATTATGCTGAAATCTACAACATCAATTTCTCTCTAGCTTCAATTTTCCAGATGTGCTGAAGCAGAGTTCAAACATTATGCTGAAATCTACCACTTCAATTTCTCTCTAGCTCACATTTGCCAGATGTGCAGAAGCAAAGTTCCAGGATTATTCTGAAATCTGCCTTGCAATTTTTCTCCAGGTGACATTTTCCAGATGTGTAGAAGCAGAGTTCAAACATTATGCTGAAATCTAACACATCAATTTCTCTCTTGCTGACATTTTCCAGAGTTGCAGACGCAGAGTTCCAGGGTTATGCTGAAATCAGCCTCTGCATTTTCTCTCTAGCTGACATTTTCCAGATGTGCAGAAGCAGAGTTCAAAGATTATGCTGAAATCTACCACATCAATTTCTCTCTATCTGACATTTTCCAGATGTGCAGAAGCAGAGATCCAGGATTATGCTGAAATCTGCCTTGCAATTTGTCTCCAAGTGAAATTTTCCAGATGTGGAGAAGCAGAGTTCCAGGATTATGCTGAAATCTGCCTCTGCATTTTCCCTCTAGCTGACATTTTCCAGATGTGCAGAAGCAGAGTTCCAGGATTATGCTGAAATCTGCCTCTGCATTTTCCCTCTAGCTGACATTTTCCAGATGTGCAGAAGCTGAGTTCAAAGATTATGGTGAAATCTACCACATCAATTTCTCTCTAGCTGACATTTTCCAGATGTGCAGAAGCTGAGTTCAAAGATTATGGTGAAATCTACCACATCAATTTCTCTCTAGCTGACGTTTTCCAGATGTGCAGAAGCTGAGTTCAAAGATTATGCTGAAATCTACCACATCAATTTCCCTCTAGCTGACATTTTCCAGATGTGCAGAAGCAGAGTTCTAAGATTATGCTGAAATCTACAACATCAATTTCTCTCTAGCTGACATTTTCCAGATGTGAGGAAGCAGAGTTCCAGGATTATGCTGAAATCAGCCTCTGCATTTTCTCTCTAGCTGACATTTTCCAGATGTGCAGAAGCAGAGTTCTAAGATTATGCTGAAATCTACAACATCAATTTCTCTCTAGCTGCCATTTTCCAGATGTGCAGAAGCAGAGTTCAAACATTATGCTGAAATCTACCACTTCAATTTCTCTCTAGCTCACATTTGCCAGATGTGCAGAAGCAGAGTTCTAGGATTATTCTGAAATCTGCCTTGCAATTTTTCTCCAGGTGACATTTTCCAGATATGCAGAAGCAGAGTTCAAACATTATGATGAAATCTAACACGTCAATTTCTCTCTTGCTGACATTTTCCAGAGTTGCAGAAGAAGAGTTCCAGGGTTATGCTGAAATCTGCCTCTGCGTTTTTCCTCTAGCTGACATTTTCCAGATGTGAAAAAGCAGAGTTCAAAGATTATGCTGAAATCTACAACTTCAATTTCTCTCTAGCTTACATTTTCCAGATGTGCAGAAGCAGAGTTCCAGGATTATGCTGAAATCTGCCTCTGCATTTTCTCTCTAGCTGACATTTTCCACATGTGCAGAAGCAGAGTTCAAAGATTATGCTGAAATCTACCACATCAATTTCTCTCTATCTGACATTTTCCAGATGTGCAGAAGCAGAGTTCCAGGATTGTGCTGAAAACCACAACATCAATTTCTCTCTAGCTGACTTTCCCAGATGTGCAGAAGCAGAGGTCCAATATTATGCTGAAATCTGCCTTGCAATTTCTCTCTAGCTGACTTTTCCAGATGTGCAGGAGTGTTCCAGGATTATGCTGAAATCTACATCAATTTCTCTCTAGCTGACATTTTCCAGATGTGCAGATGCAGATTTCCAGGTGTATGCTGAAACCTGCCTTACAATTTCTCTCTAGCTGACATTTTCCAGATGTGTAGAAGCAGAGTTCCAGCTGTGTGCTGAAACCTGCCTTACAATTTCTCTCTAGCTGACATTTTCCAGATGTGTAGAAGCAGAGTTCCAGCTGTGTGCTGAAACCTGCCTTACAATTTCTCTCTAGCTGACTTTTCCAGATGTGCAGAAGATGAGTTCAAAGATTATGGTGAAATCTGCCACATCAATTTCTGTCTAGCTGACATTTGCCAGATGTGCAGAACTAGAGTTCAAGGATTATGCTGAAATGTACAACATCAATTTTTCTCTAGCTGACATTTTCCATATGTACAGAATCAGAGTTCCTGGTGTATGCTGAAATCTGCCTTGCAATTTCTCTCTAGCTGACTTTTCCAGATGTGCAGAAGCAGAGTTCAAAGATTATGCTGAAATCTAACACATCAATTTCTCTCTTGCTGACATTTTCCAGATGTGCAGAAGCAGAGTTCCAGGATTATGCTGAAATCTGCCTCTGCATTTTCCCTCTAGCTTACATTTTCCAGATGTGCAGAAGCTGAGTTCCAAGATTATGGTGAAATCTACACATCAATTTCTCTGTAGCTGACATTTGCCAGATGTGCAGAAGCAGAGTTCCAGGATTATGCTGAAATCAGCCTCTGCATTTTCTCTCTAGCTGACATTTTCCAGATGTGCAGAAGCAGAGTTCCAGTATTATGCTGAAATATACAACTTCAATTTCTCTCTAGCTGACATTTTCCAGATGTGCAGAAGCAGAGTTCTAAGATTATGGTGAAATCTACCACATCAATTTCTCTCTAGCTGACATTTTCCAGATGTGCAGAAGCTGAGTTCAAAGATTATGGTGAAATCTACCACATCAATTTCTCTCTAGCTGACATTTTCCAGATGTGCAGAAGCTGAGTTCAAAGATTATGGAGAAATCTACCACATCAATTTCACTCTAGCTGACATTTGCCAGATGTGCAGAAGCAGAGTTCCAGGATTATGCTGAAATCAGCCTCTGCATTTTCTCTCTAACTGACATTTTCCAGATGTGCAGAAGCAGAGGTCCAGTATTATGCTGAAATCTGCCTCTGCAGTTTCCCTCTAGCTACCATTTTCCAGATGTGCAGAAGCAGAGTTCAAACATTATGCTGAAATCTACCACTTCGATTTCTCTCTAGCTCACATTTGCCAGATGTGCAGAAGCAGAGTTCCAGGATTATTCTGAAATCTGCCTTGCAATTTTTCTCCAGGTGACATTTTCCAGATATGCAGAAGCAGAGTTCAAACATTATGATGAAATCTAACACGTCAATTTCTCTCTTGCTGACATTTTCCAGAGTTGCAGAAGAAGAGTTCCAGGGTTATGCTGAAATCTGCCTCTGCGTTTTTCCTCTAGCTGACATTTTCCAGATGTGAAAAAGCAGAGTTCAAAGATTATGCTGAAATCTACAACTTCAATTTCTCTCTAGCTTACATTTTCCAGATGTGCAGAAGCAGAGTTCCAGGATTATGCTGAAATCTGCCTCTGCATTTTCTCTCTAGCTGACATTTTCCACATGTGCAGAAGCAGAGTTCAAAGATTATGCTGAAATCTACCACATCAATTTCTCTCTATCTGACATTTTCCAGATGTGCAGAAGCAGAGTTCCAGGATTGTGCTGAAAACCACAACATCAATTTCTCTCTAGCTGACTTTCCCAGATGTGCAGAAGCAGAGGTCCAATATTATGCTGAAATCTGCCTTGCAATTTCTCTCTAGCTGACTTTTCCAGATGTGCAGGAGTGTTCCAGGATTATGCTGAAATCTACATCAATTTCTCTCTAGCTGACATTTTCCAGATGTGCAGATGCAGATTTCCAGGTGTATGCTGAAACCTGCCTTACAATTTCTCTCTAGCTGACATTTTCCAGATGTGTAGAAGCAGAGTTCCAGCTGTGTGCTGAAACCTGCCTTACAATTTCTCTCTAGCTGACATTTTCCAGATGTGTAGAAGCAGAGTTCCAGCTGTGTGCTGAAACCTGCCTTACAATTTCTCTCTAGCTGACTTTTCCAGATGTGCAGAAGATGAGTTCAAAGATTATGGTGAAATCTGCCACATCAATTTCTGTCTAGCTGACATTTGCCAGATGTGCAGAACTAGAGTTCAAGGATTATGCTGAAATGTACAACATCAATTTTTCTCTAGCTGACATTTTCCATATGTACAGAATCAGAGTTCCTGGTGTATGCTGAAATCTGCCTTGCAATTTCTCTCTAGCTGACTTTTCCAGATGTGCAGAAGCAGAGTTCAAAGATTATGCTGAAATCTAACACATCAATTTCTCTCTTGCTGACATTTTCCAGATGTGTAGAAGCAGAGTTCCAGCTGTGTGCTGAAACCTGCCTTACAATTTCTCTCTAGCTGACATTTTCCAGATGTGTAGAAGCAGAGTTCCAGCTGTGTGCTGAAACCTGCCTTACAATTTCTCTCTAGCTGACTTTTCCAGATGTGCAGAAGATGAGTTCAAAGATTATGGTGAAATCTGCCACATCAATTTCTGTCTAGCTGACATTTGCCAGATGTGCAGAAGCAGAGTTCAAAGATTATGCTGAAATCTAACACATCAATTTCTCTCTTGCTGACATTTTCCAGATGTGCAGAAGCAGAGTTCCAGGATTATGCTGAAATCTGCCTCTGCATTTTCCCTCTAGCTTACATTTTCCAGATGTGCAGAAGCTGAGTTCAAAGATTATGGTGAAATCTACACATCAATTTCTCTGTAGCTGACATTTGCCAGATGTGCAGAAGCAGAGTTCCAGGATTATGCTGAAATCAGCCTCTGCATTTTCTCTCTAGCTGACATTTTCCAGATGTGCAGAAGCAGAGTTCCAGTATTATGCTGAAATATACAACTTCAATTTCTCTCTAGCTGACATTTTCCAGATGTGCAGAAGCAGAGTTCTAAGATTATGGTGAAATCTACCACATCAATTTCTCTCTAGCTGACATTTTCCAGATGTGCAGAAGCTGAGTTCAAAGATTATGGTGAAATCTACCACATCAATTTCTCTCTAGCTGACATTTTCCAGATGTGCAGAAGCTGAGTTCAAAGATTATGGAGAAATCTACCACATCAATTTCACTCTAGCTGACATTTGCCAGATGTGCAGAAGCAGAGTTCCAGGATTATGCTGAAATCAGCCTCTGCATTTTCTCTCTAACTGACATTTTCCAGATGTGCAGAAGCAGAGGTCCAGTATTATGCTGAAATCTGCCTCTGCAGTTTCCCTCTAGCTGCCATTTTCCAGATGTGCAGAAGCAGAGTTCAAACATTATGCTGAAATCTACCACTTCGATTTCTCTCTAGCTCACATTTGCCAGATGTGCAGAAGCAGAGTTCCAGGATTATTCTGAAATCTGCCTTGCAATTTTTCTCCAGGTGACATTTTCCAGATGTGCAGAAGCTGAGTTCAAAGATTATGGTGAA
Source organism: Diadophis punctatus similis (assembly GCA_023053685.1). Taxonomy (NCBI): domain Eukaryota; kingdom Metazoa; phylum Chordata; class Lepidosauria; order Squamata; family Dipsadidae; genus Diadophis; species Diadophis punctatus. The sequence continues at coordinate 15,371,614 of JALIGW010000019.1, read as the reverse complement.
ATCTACCACATCAATTTCTCTCTAACTGACATTTTCCAGATGTGCAGAAGCAGAGTTCCAGTATTATGCTGAAATCTACCACATCAATTTCTCTCTAACTGACATTTTCCAGATGTGTAGAACCAGAGTTCCAGGATTATGCTGAAATCAGCCTCTGCATTTTCTCTCTAGCTGACATTTTCCAGATGTGCAGAAGCAGAGTTCTAAGATTGTGCTGAAATCTACAACATCAATTTCTCTCTAGCTGCCATTTTCCAGATGTGCAGAAGCAGAGTTCAAACATTATGCTGAAATCTACCACTTCAATTTCTCTCTAGCTGACATTTTCCAGAGTTGCAGAAGAAGAGTTCCAAGGTTATGCTGAAATCTGCCTCTGCGTTTTTCCTCTAGCTGACATTTTCCAGATGTGAAAAAGCAGAGTTCAAAGATTATGCTGAAATCTACAACTTCAATTTCTCTCTAGCTTACATTTTCCAGATGTGCAGAAGCAGAGTTCCAGGAGTATGCTGAAATCTGCCTCTGCATTTTCTCTCTAGCTGACATTTTCCACATGTGCAGAAGCAGAGTTCAAAGATTATGCTGAAATCTACCACATCAATTTCTCTCTATCTGACATTTTCCAGATGTGCAGAAGCAGAGTTCCAGGATTGTGCTGAAAACCACAACATCAATTTCTCTCTAGCTGACTTTCCCAGATGTGCAGAAGCAGAGGTCCAGTATTATGGTGAAATCTGCCTTGAAATTTCTCTCTAGCTGACTTTTCCAGATGTGCAGGAGTGTTCCAAGATTATGCTGAAATATACATCAATTTCTCTCTAGCTGACATTTTCCAGATGTGCAGATGCAGATTTCCAGGTGTATGCTGAAACCTGCCTTACAATTTCTCTCTAGTTGACTTTTCCAGATGTGCAGAAGCTGAGTTCAAAGATTATGGTTAAATCTGCCACATCAATTTCTGTCTAGCTGACATTTGCCAGATGTGCAGAAGTAGAGTTCAAGGATTATGCTGAAATCTGCCTTGCAAGTTTTCTCAAGCTGACATTTTCCATATGTACAGAATCAGAGTTCCTGGTGTATGCTGAAATCTGCCTTGCAATTTCTCTCTAGCTGACATTTTCCAGATGTGCAGAAGCAGAGTTCCAGGATTATGCTGAAATCTGCCTCTGCATTTTCCCTCTAGCTGACATTTTCCAGATGTGCAGAAGCTGAGTTCAAATATTATGGTGAAATCTACCACATCAATTTCTCTCTAGCTGACATTTTCCAGATGTGCAGAAGCTGAGTTCAAAGATTATGGTGAAATCTACCACATCAATTTCTCTCTAGCTGACATTTTCCAGATGTGCAGAAGCTGAGTTCAAAGATTATGCTGAAATCTACCACATCAATTTCCCTCTAGCTGACATTTTCCAGATGTGCAGAAGCAGAGTTCTAAGATTATGCTGAAATCTACAACATCAATTTCTCTCTAGCTGACATTTTCCAGATGTGAGGAAGCAGAGTTCCAGGATTATGCTGAAATCAGCCTCTGCATTTTCTCTCTAGCTGACATTTTCCAGATGTGCAGAAGCAGAGTTCTAAGATTATGCTGAAATCTACAACATCAATTTCTCTCTAGCTGCCATTTTCCAGATGTGCAGAAGCAGAGTTCAAACATTATGCTGAAATCTACCACTTCAATTTCTCTCTAGCTCACATTTGCCAGATGTGCAGAAGCAGAGTTCTAGGATTATTCTGAAATCTGCCTTGCAATTTTTCTCCAGGTGACATTTTCCAGATATGCAGAAGCAGAGTTCAAACATTATGCTGAAATCTAACACGTCAATTTCTCTCTTGCTGACATTTTCCAGAGTTGCAGAAGAAGAGTTCCAGGGTTATGCTGAAATCTGCCTCTGCGTTTTTCCTCTAGCTGACATTTTCCAGATGTGAAAAAGCAGAGTTCAAAGGTTATGCTGAAATCTACAACTTCAATTTCTCTCTAGCTTACATTTTCCAGATGTGCAGAAGCAGAGTTCCAGGATTATGCTGAAATCTGCCTCTGCATTTTCTCTCTAGCTGACATTTTCCACATGTGCAGAAGCAGAGTTCAAAGATTATGCTGAAATCTACCACATCAATTTCACTCTAGCTGACATTTGCCAGATGTGCAGAAGCAGAGTTCCAGGATTATGCTGAAATCAGCCTCTGCATTTTCTCTCTAACTGACATTTTCCAGATGTGCAGAAGCAGAGGTCCAGTATTATGCTGAAATCTGCCTCTGCAGTTTCCCTCTAGCTGCCATTTTCCAGATGTGCAGAAGCAGAGTTCAAACATTATGCTGAAATCTACCACTTCGATTTCTCTCTAGCTCACATTTGCCAGATGTGCAGAAGCAGAGTTCCAGGATTATTCTGAAATCTGCCTTGCAATTTTTCTCCAGGTGACATTTTCCAGATGTGCAGAAGCTGAGTTCAAAGATTATGGTGAAATCTACCACATCAATTTCTCTCTAACTGACATTTTCCAGATGTGCAGAAGCAGAGTTCCAGTATTATGCTGAAATCTACCACATCAATTTCTCTCTAACTGACATTTTCCAGATGTGTAGAACCAGAGTTCCAGGATTATGCTGAAATCAGCCTCTGCATTTTCTCTCTAGCTGACATTTTCCAGATGTGCAGAAGCAGAGTTCTAAGATTGTGCTGAAATCTACAACATCAATTTCTCTCTAGCTGCCATTTTCCAGATGTGCAGAAGCAGAGTTCAAACATTATGCTGAAATCTACCACTTCAATTTCTCTCTAGCTGACATTTTCCAGAGTTGCAGAAGAAGAGTTCCAAGGTTATGCTGAAATCTGCCTCTGCGTTTTTCCTCTAGCTGACATTTTCCAGATGTGAAAAAGCAGAGTTCAAAGATTATGCTGAAATCTACAACTTCAATTTCTCTCTAGCTTACATTTTCCAGATGTGCAGAAGCAGAGTTCCAGGAGTATGCTGAAATCTGCCTCTGCATTTTCTCTCTAGCTGACATTTTCCACATGTGCAGAAGCAGAGTTCAAAGATTATGCTGAAATCTACCACATCAATTTCTCTCTATCTGACATTTTCCAGATGTGCAGAAGCAGAGTTCCAGGATTGTGCTGAAAACCACAACATCAATTTCTCTCTAGCTGACTTTCCCAGATGTGCAGAAGCAGAGGTCCAGTATTATGGTGAAATCTGCCTTGAAATTTCTCTCTAGCTGACTTTTCCAGATGTGCAGGAGTGTTCCAAGATTATGCTGAAATATACATCAATTTCTCTCTAGCTGACATTTTCCAGATGTGCAGATGCAGATTTCCAGGTGTATGCTGAAACCTGCCTTACAATTTCTCTCTAGTTGACTTTTCCAGATGTGCAGAAGCTGAGTTCAAAGATTATGGTTAAATCTGCCACATCAATTTCTGTCTAGCTGACATTTGCCAGATGTGCAGAAGTAGAGTTCAAGGATTATGCTGAAATCTGCCTTGCAAGTTTTCTCAAGCTGACATTTTCCATATGTACAGAATCAGAGTTCCTGGTGTATGCTGAAATCTGCCTTGCAATTTCTCTCTAGCTGACATTTTCCAGATGTGCAGAAGCAGAGTTCCAGGATTATGCTGAAATCTGCCTCTGCATTTTCCCTCTAGCTGACATTTTCCAGATGTGCAGAAGCTGAGTTCAAATATTATGGTGAAATCTACCACATCAATTTCTCTCTAGCTGACATTTTCCAGATGTGCAGAAGCTGAGTTCAAAGATTATGGTGAAATCTACCACATCAATTTCTCTCTAGCTGACATTTTCCAGATGTGCAGAAGCTGAGTTCAAAGATTATGCTGAAATCTACCACATCAATTTCCCTCTAGCTGACATTTTCCAGATGTGCAGAAGCAGAGTTCTAAGATTATGCTGAAATCTACAACATCAATTTCTCTCTAGCTGACATTTTCCAGATGTGAGGAAGCAGAGTTCCAGGATTATGCTGAAATCAGCCTCTGCATTTTCTCTCTAGCTGACATTTTCCAGATGTGCAGAAGCAGAGTTCTAAGATTATGCTGAAATCTACAACATCAATTTCTCTCTAGCTGCCATTTTCCAGATGTGCAGAAGCAGAGTTCTAAGATTATGGTGAAATCTACCACATCAATTTCTCTCTAGCTGACATTTTCCAGATGTGCAGAAGAAGAGTTCCAGGGTTATGCTGAAATCTGCCTCTGCGTTTTTCCTCTAGCTGACATTTTCCAGATGTGAAAAAGCAGAGTTCAAAGGTTATGCTGAAATCTACAACTTCAATTTCTCTCTAGCTTACATTTTCCAGATGTGCAGAAGCAGAGTTCCAGTATTATGCTGAAATCTGCCTCTGCAGTTTCCCTCTAGCTGCCATTTTCCACATGTGCAGAAGCAGAGTTCAAAGATTATGCTGAAATCTACCACATCAATTTCACTCTAGCTGACATTTGCCAGATGTGCAGAAGCAGAGTTCCAGGATTATGCTGAAATCAGCCTCTGCATTTTCTCTCTAACTGACATTTTCCAGATGTGCAGAAGCAGAGGTCCAGTATTATGCTGAAATCTGCCTCTGCAGTTTCCCTCTAGCTGCCATTTTCCACATGTGCAGAAGCAGAGTTCAAAGATTATGCTGAAATCTACCACATCAATTTCACTCTAGCTGACATTTGCCAGATGTGCAGAAGCAGAGTTCCAGGATTATGCTGAAATCAGCCTCTGCATTTTCTCTCTAACTGACATTTTCCAGATGTGCAGAAGCAGAGGTCCAGTATTATGCTGAAATCTGCCTCTGCAGTTTCCCTCTAGCTGCCATTTTCCAGATGTGCAGAAGCAGAGTTCAAACATTATGCTGAAATCTACCACTTCGATTTCTCTCTAGCTCACATTTGCCAGATGTGCAGAAGCAGAGTTCCAGGATTATTCTGAAATCTGCCTTGCAATTTTTCTCCAGGTGACATTTTCCAGATGTGCAGAAGCTGAGTTCAAAGATTATGGTGAAATCTACCACATCAATTTCTCTCTAACTGACATTTTCCAGATGTGCAGAAGCAGAGTTCCAGTATTATGCTGAAATCTACCACATCAATTTCTCTCTAACTGACATTTTCCAGATGTGTAGAACCAGAGTTCCAGGATTATGCTGAAATCAGCCTCTGCATTTTCTCTCTAACTGACATTTTCCAGATGTGCAGAAGCAGAGTTCCAGGATTATGCTGAAATCTGCCTCTGCATTTTCTCTCTAGCTGACATTTTCCACATGTGCAGAAGCAGAGTTCAAAGATTATGCTGAAATCTACCACATCAATTTCTCTCTAACTGACATTTTCCAGATGTGTAGAACCAGAGTTCCAGGATTATGCTGAAATCAGCCTCTGCATTTTCTCTCTAGCTGACATTTTCCAGATGTGCAGAAGCAGAGTTCTAAGATTGTGCTGAAATCTACAACATCAATTTCTCTCTAGCTGCCATTTTCCAGATGTGCAGAAGCAGAGTTCAAACATTATGCTGAAATCTACCACTTCAATTTCTCTCTAGCTGACATTTTCCAGAGTTGCAGAAGAGTTCCAAGGTTATGCTGAAATCTGCCTCTGCGTTTTTCCTCTAGCTGACATTTTCCAGATGTGAAAAAGCAGAGTTCAAAGATTATGCTGAAATCTACAACTTCAATTTCTCTCTAGCTTACATTTTCCAGATGTGCAGAAGCAGAGTTCCAGGAGTATGCTGAAATCTGCCTCTGCATTTTCTCTCTAGCTGACATTTTCCACATGTGCAGAAGCAGAGTTCAAAGATTATGCTGAAATCTACCACATCAATTTCTCTCTATCTGACATTTTCCAGATGTGCAGAAGCAGAGTTCCAGGATTGTGCTGAAAACCACAACATCAATTTCTCTCTAGCTGACTTTCCCAGATGTGCAGAAGCAGAGGTCCAGTATTATGGTGAAATCTGCCTTGAAATTTCTCTCTAGCTGACTTTTCCAGATGTGCAGGAGTGTTCCAAGATTATGCTGAAATATACATCAATTTCTCTCTAGCTGACATTTTCCAGATGTGGAGATGCAGATTTCCAGGTGTATGCTGAAACCTGCCTTACAATTTCTCTCTAGTTGACTTTTCCAGATGTGCAGAAGCTGAGTTCAAAGATTATGGTTAAATCTGCCACATCAATTTCTGTCTAGCTGACATTTGCCAGATGTGCAGAAGTAGAGTTCAAGGATTATGCTGAAATCTGCCTTGCAAGTTTTCTCAAGCTGACATTTTCCATATGTACAGAATCAGAGTTCCTGGTGTATGCTGAAATCTGCCTTGCAATTTCTCTCTAGCTGACATTTTCCAGATGTGCAGAAGCAGAGTTCCAGGATTATGCTGAAATCTGCCTCTGCATTTTCCCTCTAGCTGACATTTTCCAGATGTGCAGAAGCTGAGTTCAAATATTATGGTGAAATCTACCACATCAATTTCTCTCTAGCTGACATTTTCCAGATGTGCAGAAGCTGAGTTCAAAGATTATGGTGAAATCTACCACATCAATTTCTCTCTAGCTGACATTTTCCAGATGTGCAGAAGCTGAGTTCAAAGATTATGCTGAAATCTACCACATCAATTTCCCTCTAGCTGACATTTTCCAGATGTGCAGAAGCAGAGTTCTAAGATTATGCTGAAATCTACAACATCAATTTCTCTCTAGCTGACATTTTCCAGATGTGAGGAAGCAGAGTTCCAGGATTATGCTGAAATCAGCCTCTGCATTTTCTCTCTAGCTGACATTTTCCAGATGTGCAGAAGCAGAGTTCTAAGATTATGCTGAAATCTACAACATCAATTTCTCTCTAGCTGCCATTTTCCAGATGTGCAGAAGCAGAGTTCAAACATTATGCTGAAATCTACCACTTCAATTTCTCTCTAGCTCACATTTGCCAGATGTGCAGAAGCAGAGTTCTAGGATTATTCTGAAATCTGCCTTGCAATTTTTCTCCAGGTGACATTTTCCAGATATGCAGAATCAGAGTTCAAACATTATGCTGAAATCTAACACGTCAATTTCTCTCTTGCTGACATTTTCCAGAGTTGCAGAAGAAGAGTTCCAGGGTTATGCTGAAATCTGCCTCTGCGTTTTTCCTCTAGCTGACATTTTCCAGATGTGAAAAAGCAGAGTTCAAAGGTTATGCTGAAATCTACAACTTCAATTTCTCTCTAGCTTACATTTTCCAGATGTGCAGAAGCAGAGTTCCAGGATTATGCTGAAATCTGCCTCTGCATTTTCTCTCTAGCTGACATTTTCCACATGTGCAGAAGCAGAGTTCAAAGATTATGCTGAAATCTACCACATCAATTTCACTCTAGCTGACATTTGCCAGATGTGCAGAAGCAGAGTTCCAGTATTATGCTGAAATCTGCCTCTGCAGTTTCCCTCTAGCTGCCATTTTCCAGATGTGCAGAAGCAGAGTTCAAACATTATGCTGAAATCTACCACTTCGATTTCTCTCTAGCTCACATTTGCCAGATGTGCAGAAGCAGAGTTCCAGGATTATTCTGAAATCTGCCTTGCAATTTTTCTCCAGGTGACATTTTCCAGATGTGCAGAAGCTGAGTTCAAAGATTATGGTGAAATCTACCACATCAATTTCTCTCTAACTGACATTTTCCAGATGTGCAGAAGCAGAGTTCCAGTATTATGCTGAAATCTACCACATCAATTTCTCTCTAACTGACATTTTCCAGATGTGTAGAACCAGAGTTCCAGGATTATGCTGAAATCAGCCTCTGCATTTTCTCTCTAGCTGACATTTTCCAGATGTGCAGAAGCAGAGTTCTAAGATTGTGCTGAAATCTACAACATCAATTTCTCTCTAGCTGCCATTTTCCAGATGTGCAGAAGCAGAGTTCAAACATTATGCTGAAATCTACCACTTCAATTTCTCTCTAGCTGACATTTTCCAGAGTTGCAGAAGAAGAGTTCCAAGGTTATGCTGAAATCTGCCTCTGCGTTTTTCCTCTAGCTGACATTTTCCAGATGTGAAAAAGCAGAGTTCAAAGATTATGCTGAAATCTACAACTTCAATTTCTCTCTAGCTTACATTTTCCAGATGTGCAGAAGCAGAGTTCCAGGAGTATGCTGAAATCTGCCTCTGCATTTTCTCTCTAGCTGACATTTTCCACATGTGCAGAAGCAGAGTTCAAAGATTATGCTGAAATCTACCACATCAATTTCTCTCTATCTGACATTTTCCAGATGTGCAGAAGCAGAGTTCCAGGATTGTGCTGAAAACCACAACATCAATTTCTCTCTAGCTGACTTTCCCAGATGTGCAGAAGCAGAGGTCCAGTATTATGGTGAAATCTGCCTTGAAATTTCTCTCTAGCTGACTTTTCCAGATGTGCAGGAGTGTTCCAAGATTATGCTGAAATATACATCAATTTCTCTCTAGCTGACATTTTCCAGATGTGCAGATGCAGATTTCCAGGTGTATGCTGAAACCTGCCTTACAATTTCTCTCTAGTTGACTTTTCCAGATGTGCAGAAGCTGAGTTCAAAGATTATGGTTAAATCTGCCACATCAATTTCTGTCTAGCTGACATTTGCCAGATGTGCAGAAGTAGAGTTCAAGGATTATGCTGAAATCTGCCTTGCAAGTTTTCTCAAGCTGACATTTTCCATATGTACAGAATCAGAGTTCCTGGTGTATGCTGAAATCTGCCTTGCAATTTCTCTCTAGCTGACATTTTCCAGATGTGCAGAAGCAGAGTTCCAGGATTATGCTGAAATCTGCCTCTGCATTTTCCCTCTAGCTGACATTTTCCAGATGTGCAGAAGCTGAGTTCAAATATTATGGTGAAATCTACCACATCAATTTCTCTCTAGCTGACATTTTCCAGATGTGCAGAAGCTGAGTTCAAAGATTATGGTGAAATCTACCACATCAATTTCTCTCTAGCTGACATTTTCCAGATGTGCAGAAGCTGAGTTCAAAGATTATGCTGAAATCTACCACATCAATTTCCCTCTAGCTGACATTTTCCAGATGTGCAGAAGCAGAGTTCTAAGATTATGCTGAAATCTACAACATCAATTTCTCTCTAGCTGACATTTTCCAGATGTGAGGAAGCAGAGTTCCAGGATTATGCTGAAATCAGCCTCTGCATTTTCTCTCTAGCTGACATTTTCCAGATGTGCAGAAGCAGAGTTCTAAGATTATGCTGAAATCTACAACATCAATTTCTCTCTAGCTGCCATTTTCCAGATGTGCAGAAGCAGAGTTCAAACATTATGCTGAAATCTACCACTTCAATTTCTCTCTAGCTCACATTTGCCAGATGTGCAGAAGCAGAGTTCTAGGATTATTCTGAAATCTGCCTTGCAATTTTTCTCCAGGTGACATTTTCCAGATATGCAGAAGCAGAGTTCAAACATTATGCTGAAATCTAACACGTCAATTTCTCTCTTGCTGACATTTTCCAGAGTTGCAGAAGAAGAGTTCCAGGGTTATGCTGAAATCTGCCTCTGCGTTTTTCCTCTAGCTGACATTTTCCAGATGTGAAAAAGCAGAGTTCAAAGGTTATGCTGAAATCTACAACTTCAATTTCTCTCTAGCTTACATTTTCCAGATGTGCAGAAGCAGAGTTCCAGGATTATGCTGAAATCTGCCTCTGCATTTTCTCTCTAGCTGACATTTTCCACATGTGCAGAAGCAGAGTTCAAAGATTATGCTGAAATCTACCACATCAATTTCACTCTAGCTGACATTTGCCAGATGTGCAGAAGCAGAGGTCCAGTATTATGCTGAAATCTGCCTCTGCAGTTTCCCTCTAGCTGCCATTTTCCAGATGTGCAGAAGCAGAGTTCAAACATTATGCTGAAATCTACCACTTCGATTTCTCTCTAGCTCACATTTGCCAGATGTGCAGAAGCAGAGTTCCAGGATTATTCTGAAATCTGCCTTGCAATTTTTCTCCAGGTGACATTTTCCAGATGTGCAGAAGCTGAGTTCAAAGATTATGGTGAAATCTACCACATCAATTTCTCTCTAACTGACATTTTCCAGATGTGCAGAAGCAGAGTTCCAGTATTATGCTGAAATCTACCACATCAATTTCTCTCTAACTGACATTTTCCAGATGTGTAGAACCAGAGTTCCAGGATTATGCTGAAATCAGCCTCTGCATTTTCTCTCTAGCTGACATTTTCCAGATGTGCAGAAGCAGAGTTCTAAGATTGTGCTGAAATCTACAACATCAATTTCTCTCTAGCTGCCATTTTCCAGATGTGCAGAAGCAGAGTTCAAACATTATGCTGAAATCTACCACTTCAATTTCTCTCTAGCTGACATTTTCCAGAGTTGCAGAAGAAGAGTTCCAAGGTTATGCTGAAATCTGCCTCTGCGTTTTTCCTCTAGCTGACATTTTCCAGATGTGAAAAAGCAGAGTTCAAAGATTATGCTGAAATCTACAACTTCAATTTCTCTCTAGCTTACATTTTCCAGATGTGCAGAAGCAGAGTTCCAGGAGTATGCTGAAATCTGCCTCTGCATTTTCTCTCTAGCTGACATTTTCCACATGTGCAGAAGCAGAGTTCAAAGATTATGCTGAAATCTACCACATCAATTTCTCTCTATCTGACATTTTCCAGATGTGCAGAAGCAGAGTTCCAGGATTGTGCTGAAAACCACAACATCAATTTCTCTCTAGCTGACTTTCCCAGATGTGCAGAAGCAGAGGTCCAGTATTATGGTGAAATCTGCCTTGAAATTTCTCTCTAGCTGACTTTTCCAGATGTGCAGGAGTGTTCCAAGATTATGCTGAAATATACATCAATTTCTCTCTAGCTGACATTTTCCAGATGTGCAGATGCAGATTTCCAGGTGTATGCTGAAACCTGCCTTACAATTTCTCTCTAGTTGACTTTTCCAGATGTGCAGAAGCTGAGTTCAAAGATTATGGTTAAATCTGCCACATCAATTTCTGTCTAGCTGACATTTGCCAGATGTGCAGAAGTAGAGTTCAAGGATTATGCTGAAATCTGCCTTGCAAGTTTTCTCAAGCTGACATTTTCCATATGTACAGAATCAGAGTTCCTGGTGTATGCTGAAATCTGCCTTGCAATTTCTCTCTAGCTGACATTTTCCAGATGTGCAGAAGCAGAGTTCCAGGATTATGCTGAAATCTGCCTCTGCATTTTCCCTCTAGCTGACATTTTCCAGATGTGCAGAAGCTGAGTTCAAATATTATGGTGAAATCTACCACATCAATTTCTCTCTAGCTGACATTTTCCAGATGTGCAGAAGCTGAGTTCAAAGATTATGGTGAAATCTACCACATCAATTTCTCTCTAGCTGACATTTTCCAGATGTGCAGAAGCTGAGTTCAAAGATTATGCTGAAATCTACCACATCAATTTCCCTCTAGCTGACATTTTCCAGATGTGCAGAAGCAGAGTTCTAAGATTATGCTGAAATCTACAACATCAATTTCTCTCTAGCTGACATTTTCCAGATGTGAGGAAGCAGAGTTCCAGGATTATGCTGAAATCAGCCTCTGCATTTTCTCTCTAGCTGACATTTTCCAGATGTGCAGAAGCAGAGTTCTAAGATTATGCTGAAATCTACAACATCAATTTCTCTCTAGCTGACATTTTCCAGATGTGCAGAAGCTGAGTTCAAAGATTATGGTGAAATCTACCACATCAATTTCTCTCTAGCTGACATTTTCCAGATGTGCAGAAGCTGAGTTCAAAGATTATGCTGAAATCTACCACATCAATTTCCCTCTAGCTGACATTTTCCAGATGTGCAGAAGCAGAGTTCTAAGATTATGCTGAAATCTACAACATCAATTTCTCTCTAGCTGACATTTTCCAGATGTGAGGAAGCAGAGTTCCAGGATTATGCTGAAATCAGCCTCTGCATTTTCTCTCTAGCTGACATTTTCCAGATGTGCAGAAGCAGAGTTCTAGGATTATTCTGAAATCTGCCTTGCAATTTTTCTCCAGGTGACATTTTCCAGATATGCAGAAGCAGAGTTCAAACATTATGCTGAAATCTAACACGTCAATTTCTCTCTTGCTGACATTTTCCAGAGTTGCAGAAGAAGAGTTCCAGGGTTATGCTGAAATCTGCCTCTGCGTTTTTCCTCTAGCTGACATTTTCCAGATGTGAAAAAGCAGAGTTCAAAGATTATGCTGAAATCTACAACTTCAATTTCTCTCTAGCTTACATTTTCCAGATGTGCAGAAGCAGAGTTCCAGGATTATGCTAAAATCTGCCTCTGCATTTTCTCTCTAGCTGACATTTTCCACATGTGCAGAAGCAGAGTTCAAAGATTATGCTGAAATCTACCACATCAATTTCTCTCTATCTGACATTTTCCAGATGTGCAGAAGCAGAGTTCCAGGATTGTGCTGAAAACCACAACATCAATTTCTCTCTAGCTGACTTTCCCAGATGTGCAGAAGCAGAGGTCCAATATTATGCTGAAATCTGCCTTGCAATTTCTCTCTAGCTGACTTTTCCAGATGTGCAGGAGTGTTCCAGGATTATGCTGAAATCTACATCAATTTCTCTCTAGCTGACATTTTCCAGATGTGCAGATGCAGATTTCCAGGTGTATGCTGAAACCTGCCTTACAATTTCTCTCTAGCTGACATTTTCCAGATGTGTAGAAGCAGAGTTCCAGCTGTGTGCTGAAACCTGCCTTACAATTTCTCTCTAGCTGACATTTTCCAGATGTGTAGAAGCAGAGTTCCAGCTGTGTGCTGAAACCTGCCTTACAATTTCTCTCTAGCTGACTTTTCCAGATGTGCAGAAGATGAGTTCAAAGATTATGGTGAAATCTGCCACATCAATTTCTGTCTAGCTGACATTTGCCAGATGTGCAGAACTAGAGTTCAAGGATTATGCTGAAATGTACAACATCAATTTTTCTCTAGCTGACATTTTCCATATGTACAGAATCAGAGTTCCTGGTGTATGCTGAAATCTGCCTTGCAATTTCTCTCTAGCTGACTTTTCCAGATGTGCAGAAGCAGAGTTCAAAGATTATGCTGAAATCTAACACATCAATTTCTCTCTTGCTGACATTTTCCAGATGTGCAGAAGCAGAGTTCCAGGATTATGCTGAAATCTGCCTCTGCATTTTCCCTCTAGCTTACATTTTCCAGATGTGCAGAAGCTGAGTTCAAAGATTATGGTGAAATCTACACATCAATTTCTCTGTAGCTGACATTTGCCAGATGTGCAGAAGCAGAGTTCCAGGATTATGCTGAAATCAGCCTCTGCATTTTCTCTCTAGCTGACATTTTCCAGATGTGCAGAAGCAGAGTTCCAGTATTATGCTGAAATATACAACTTCAATTTCTCTCTAGCTGACATTTTCCAGATGTGCAGAAGCAGAGTTCTAAGATTATGGTGAAATCTACCACATCAATTTCTCTCTAGCTGACATTTTCCAGATGTGCAGAAGCTGAGTTCAAAGATTATGGTGAAATCTACCACATCAATTTCTCTCTAGCTGACATTTTCCAGATGTGCAGAAGCTGAGTTCAAAGATTATGGAGAAATCTACCACATCAATTTCACTCTAGCTGACATTTGCCAGATGTGCAGAAGCAGAGTTCCAGGATTATGCTGAAATCAGCCTCTGCATTTTCTCTCTAACTGACATTTTCCAGATGTGCAGAAGCAGAGGTCCAGTATTATGCTGAAATCTGCCTCTGCAGTTTCCCTCTAGCTGCCATTTTCCAGATGTGCAGAAGCAGAGTTCAAACATTATGCTGAAATCTACCACTTCGATTTCTCTCTAGCTCACATTTGCCAGATGTGCAGAAGCAGAGTTCCAGGATTATTCTGAAATCTGCCTTGCAATTTTTCTCCAGGTGACATTTTCCAGATGTGCAGAAGCTGAGTTCAAAGATTATGGTGAAATCTACCACATCAATTTCTCTCTAACTGACATTTTCCAGATGTGCAGAAGCAGAGTTCCAGTATTATGCTGAAATCTACCACATCAATTTCTCTCTAACTGACATTTTCCAGATGTGTAGAACCAGAGTTCCAGGATTATGCTGAAATCAGCCTCTGCATTTTCTCTCTAGCTGACATTTTCCAGATGTGCAGAAGCAGAGTTCTAAGATTGTGCTGAAATCTACAACATCAATTTCTCTCTAGCTGCCATTTTCCAGATGTGCAGAAGCAGAGTTCAAACATTATGCTGAAATCTACCACTTCAATTTCTCTCTAGCTGACATTTTCCAGAGTTGCAGAAGAAGAGTTCCAAGGTTATGCTGAAATCTGCCTCTGCGTTTTTCCTCTAGCTGACATTTTCCAGATGTGAAAAAGCAGAGTTCAAAGATTATGCTGAAATCTACAACTTCAATTTCTCTCTAGCTTACATTTTCCAGATGTGCAGAAGCAGAGTTCCAGGAGTATGCTGAAATCTGCCTCTGCATTTTCTCTCTAGCTGACATTTTCCACATGTGCAGAAGCAGAGTTCAAAGATTATGCTGAAATCTACCACATCAATTTCTCTCTATCTGACATTTTCCAGATGTGCAGAAGCAGAGTTCCAGGATTGTGCTGAAAACCACAACATCAATTTCTCTCTAGCTGACTTTCCCAGATGTGCAGAAGCAGAGGTCCAGTATTATGGTGAAATCTGCCTTGAAATTTCTCTCTAGCTGACTTTTCCAGATGTGCAGGAGTGTTCCAAGATTATGCTGAAATATACATCAATTTCTCTCTAGCTGACATTTTCCAGATGTGCAGATGCAGATTTCCAGGTGTATGCTGAAACCTGCCTTACAATTTCTCTCTAGTTGACTTTTCCAGATGTGCAGAAGCTGAGTTCAAAGATTATGGTTAAATCTGCCACATCAATTTCTGTCTAGCTGACATTTGCCAGATGTGCAGTAGTAGAGTTCAAGGATTATGCTGAAATCTGCCTTGCAAGTTTTCTCAAGCTGACATTTTCCATATGTACAGAATCAGAGTTCCTGGTGTATGCTGAAATCTGCCTTGCAATTTCTCTCTAGCTGACATTTTCCAGATGTGCAGAAGCAGAGTTCCAGGATTATGCTGAAATCTGCCTCTGCATTTTCCCTCTAGCTGACATTTTCCAGATGTGCAGAAGCTGAGTTCAAATATTATGGTGAAATC
This sequence comes from Diadophis punctatus similis, assembly GCA_023053685.1. Classification (NCBI taxonomy): domain Eukaryota; kingdom Metazoa; phylum Chordata; class Lepidosauria; order Squamata; family Dipsadidae; genus Diadophis; species Diadophis punctatus. The sequence goes on along the minus strand of JALIGW010000019.1, from coordinate 15,356,460 downwards.
TACCACATCAATTTCTCTCTAGCTGACATTTTCCAGATGTGCAGAAGCTGAGTTCAAAGATTATGGTGAAATCTACCACATCAATTTCTCTCTAGCTGACATTTTCCAGATGTGCAGAAGCTGAGTTCAAAGATTATGCTGAAATCTACCACATCAATTTCCCTCTAGCTGACATTTTCCAGATGTGCAGAAGCAGAGTTCTAAGATTATGCTGAAATCTACAACATCAATTTCTCTCTAGCTGACATTTTCCAGATGTGAGGAAGCAGAGTTCCAGGATTATGCTGAAATCAGCCTCTGCATTTTCTCTCTAGCTGACATTTTCCAGATGTGCAGAAGCAGAGTTCTAAGATTATGCTGAAATCTACAACATCAATTTCTCTCTAGCTGCCATTTTCCAGATGTGCAGAAGCAGAGTTCAAACATTATGCTGAAATCTACCACTTCAATTTCTCTCTAGCTCACATTTGCCAGATGTGCAGAAGCAGAGTTCTAGGATTATTCTGAAATCTGCCTTGCAATTTTTCTCCAGGTGACATTTTCCAGATATGCAGAAGCAGAGTTCAAACATTATGCTGAAATCTAACACGTCAATTTCTCTCTTGCTGACATTTTCCAGAGTTGCAGAAGAAGAGTTCCAGGGTTATGCTGAAATCTGCCTCTGCGTTTTTCCTCTAGCTGACATTTTCCAGATGTGAAAAAGCAGAGTTCAAAGGTTATGCTGAAATCTACAACTTCAATTTCTCTCTAGCTTACATTTTCCAGATGTGCAGAAGCAGAGTTCCAGGATTATGCTGAAATCTGCCTCTGCATTTTCTCTCTAGCTGACATTTTCCACATGTGCAGAAGCAGAGTTCAAAGATTATGCTGAAATCTACCACATCAATTTCACTCTAGCTGACATTTGCCAGATGTGCAGAAGCAGAGTTCCAGGATTATGCTGAAATCAGCCTCTGCATTTTCTCTCTAACTGACATTTTCCAGATGTGCAGAAGCAGAGGTCCAGTATTATGCTGAAATCTGCCTCTGCAGTTTCCCTCTAGCTGCCATTTTCCAGATGTGCAGAAGCAGAGTTCAAACATTATGCTGAAATCTACCACTTCGATTTCTCTCTAGCTCACATTTGCCAGATGTGCAGAAGCAGAGTTCCAGGATTATTCTGAAATCTGCCTTGCAATTTTTCTCCAGGTGACATTTTCCAGATGTGCAGAAGCTGAGTTCAAAGATTATGGTGAAATCTACCACATCAATTTCTCTCTAACTGACATTTTCCAGATGTGCAGAAGCAGAGTTCCAGTATTATGCTGAAATCTACCACATCAATTTCTCTCTAACTGACATTTTCCAGATGTGTAGAACCAGAGTTCCAGGATTATGCTGAAATCAGCCTCTGCATTTTCTCTCTAGCTGACATTTTCCAGATGTGCAGAAGCAGAGTTCTAAGATTGTGCTGAAATCTACAACATCAATTTCTCTCTAGCTGCCATTTTCCAGATGTGCAGAAGCAGAGTTCAAACATTATGCTGAAATCTACCACTTCAATTTCTCTCTAGCTGACATTTTCCAGAGTTGCAGAAGAAGAGTTCCAAGGTTATGCTGAAATCTGCCTCTGCGTTTTTCCTCTAGCTGACATTTTCCAGATGTGAAAAAGCAGAGTTCAAAGATTATGCTGAAATCTACAACTTCAATTTCTCTCTAGCTTACATTTTCCAGATGTGCAGAAGCAGAGTTCCAGGAGTATGCTGAAATCTGCCTCTGCATTTTCTCTCTAGCTGACATTTTCCACATGTGCAGAAGCAGAGTTCAAAGATTATGCTGAAATCTACCACATCAATTTCTCTCTATCTGACATTTTCCAGATGTGCAGAAGCAGAGTTCCAGGATTGTGCTGAAAACCACAACATCAATTTCTCTCTAGCTGACTTTCCCAGATGTGCAGAAGCAGAGGTCCAGTATTATGGTGAAATCTGCCTTGAAATTTCTCTCTAGCTGACTTTTCCAGATGTGCAGGAGTGTTCCAAGATTATGCTGAAATATACATCAATTTCTCTCTAGCTGACATTTTCCAGATGTGCAGATGCAGATTTCCAGGTGTATGCTGAAACCTGCCTTACAATTTCTCTCTAGTTGACTTTTCCAGATGTGCAGAAGCTGAGTTCAAAGATTATGGTTAAATCTGCCACATCAATTTCTGTCTAGCTGACATTTGCCAGATGTGCAGAAGTAGAGTTCAAGGATTATGCTGAAATCTGCCTTGCAAGTTTTCTCAAGCTGACATTTTCCATATGTACAGAATCAGAGTTCCTGGTGTATGCTGAAATCTGCCTTGCAATTTCTCTCTAGCTGACATTTTCCAGATGTGCAGAAGCAGAGTTCCAGGATTATGCTGAAATCTGCCTCTGCATTTTCTCTCTAGCTGACATTTTCCAGATGTGCAGAAGCTGAGTTCAAATATTATGGTGAAATCTACCACATCAATTTCTCTCTAGCTGACATTTTCCAGATGTGCAGAAGCTGAGTTCAAAGATTATGGTGAAATCTACCACATCAATTTCTCTCTAGCTGACATTTTCCAGATGTGCAGAAGCTGAGTTCAAAGATTATGCTGAAATCTACCACATCAATTTCCCTCTAGCTGACATTTTCCAGATGTGCAGAAGCAGAGTTCTAAGATTATGCTGAAATCTACAACATCAATTTCTCTCTAGCTGACATTTTCCAGATGTGAGGAAGCAGAGTTCCAGGATTATGCTGAAATCAGCCTCTGCATTTTCTCTCTAGCTGACATTTTCCAGATGTGCAGAAGCAGAGTTCTAAGATTATGCTGAAATCTACAACATCAATTTCTCTCTAGCTGCCATTTTCCAGATGTGCAGAAGCAGAGTTCAAACATTATGCTGAAATCTACCACTTCAATTTCTCTCTAGCTCACATTTGCCAGATGTGCAGAAGCAGAGTTCTAGGATTATTCTGAAATCTGCCTTGCAATTTTTCTCCAGGTGACATTTTCCAGATATGCAGAAGCAGAGTTCAAACATTATGCTGAAATCTAACACGTCAATTTCTCTCTTGCTGACATTTTCCAGAGTTGCAGAAGAAGAGTTCCAGGGTTATGCTGAAATCTGCCTCTGCGTTTTTCCTCTAGCTGACATTTTCCAGATGTGAAAAAGCAGAGTTCAAAGGTTATGCTGAAATCTACAACTTCAATTTCTCTCTAGCTTACATTTTCCAGATGTGCAGAAGCAGAGTTCCAGGATTATGCTGAAATCTGCCTCTGCATTTTCTCTCTAGCTGACATTTTCCACATGTGCAGAAGCAGAGTTCAAAGATTATGCTGAAATCTACCACATCAATTTCTCTCTATCTGACATTTTCCAGATGTGCAGAAGCAGAGTTCCAGGATTGTGCTGAAAACCACAACATCAATTTCTCTCTAGCTGACTTTCCCAGATGTGCAGAAGCAGAGGTCCAATATTATGCTGAAATCTGCCTTGCAATTTCTCTCTAGCTGACTTTTCCAGATGTGCAGGAGTGTTCCAGGATTATGCTGAAATCTACATCAATTTCTCTCTAGCTGACATTTTCCAGATGTGCAGATGCAGATTTCCAGGTGTATGCTGAAACCTGCCTTACAATTTCTCTCTAGCTATCATTTTCCAGATGTGTAGAAGCAGAGTTCCAGCTGTGTGCTGAAACCTGCCTTACAATTTCTCTCTAGCTGACATTTTCCAGATGTGTAGAAGCAGAGTTCCAGCTGTGTGCTGAAACCTGCCTTACAATTTCTCTCTAGCTGACTTTTCCAGATGTGCAGAAGATGAGTTCAAAGATTATGGTGAAATCTGCCACATCAATTTCTGTCTAGCTGACATTTGCCAGATGTGCAGAAGTAGAGTTCAAGGATTATGCTGAAATGTACAACATCAATTTTTCTCTAGCTGACATTTTCCATATGTACAGAAT